>CM034083.1:11468510-12068510 GCA_019845555.1 Aristolochia fimbriata
CCCTCCGAAATTCCAACAATTCAACGACGGCGGGCACCCAAAGCAGCACGTCGCTAATTTCATAGAAACCTGCAACAACGCCGGCACCGACGGCGACCTGCTGGAAAACAATTCGGTCGGTCACTGAAGGGAAATGCCTTCGACTGGTAAATCGAGTTACCCCAGGAATCTATGACAGCTGGGAGCAACTAGAACGAGAATTTCTCAGCCGTTTCTATAGCACTCGACGTACCGTCACTCTAGTAGAGATCACCAATCTCAAACAGAAGAAGGGCGAGAAGGTGGTCGACTACATCAACCGATGGAGAAATTTGAGCCTAAACTGCAAAGAAAGCTCAAATCTCTCCCTCGAAGCCGAGATCGAAATGTGCTCACGAGGAATGCATTGGGAACTCCTGCGCTACATCCGTAGCCGACGGCCGAACGACTTCCAAGAGCTCGCAACAGAAGCCCACAACATGGAGATCTTAATAGAAGAACGAGGAGAAGAAGGATCCTCTTCCGCCGATCCACGCAAAAAGGGAAAGGCACCTGCTGCGGCTGCACCAAAAGAGTCGAAAGAGAAAAAATATCCTCTTTCGCGACCAATGCTTTCGAACCAATCAAGGTCGGAGGCAAGGTTAAAGCAACTTACCTCCCGCGACAACTAACCGGGAGTACTTACAAGAAATTGTCGCTCGAAGAATGACAGGCAAAGACATTTCCCTTTGCTGATGCAGACGTTCGTATCATGCTCGACCAACTCCTCGACAATCAACTGCTGAAACTGCCAGAAATCAAAAGACCTAGCGACCAATCCAAGAGCAAAGATCCGAATTTTTCCAAATATCATCGACTGGTCGGGCATTCGACGAAGAAATGCTTCGTCTTGAAAGACCGTATCATGGAGCTGTCAGCCCAAGGACACATCAAAATCGAAGGAGCTGAAAACACAGTCTCCTCACATGCTATCTCCATCCAAACCATGCCAAACCGGCGAGCTCAGACACGAGCCATAAAGAAGGAGTACCGACCAAAGCCCGGTTCCTCCGGCCGTCGTGCAACAACAACAAACGACCACCGGCTAAGGTCATACCAAAACTGGCACCCCGCAAAGAAGCTGCAGCCGACGCAGAGGGGTGGATCTTGGTCACTCGGACAAAGAAGCCTCTTCGAGAAATCGAATCGGCACCGGCGACCATCAAAACAAAAGCAAAACAGCCAAACAAAAGAGCCGCAAAACGCCGAAGTAAAGCTCCCTGGACTGATATCCAGGGGGTAAGCAAAAAGAAAAGAAGACCCGTCACATTGGCGGAGTTCTTCCCCAAGGAGTTCTTTTCGCCGCCCGCAATGGTGGTCACTTGCTCAACAGCTCCTCCCGAGCAAACAACAACAACAAAGAAGGGCAAAAGACCAGTCGTCGAATGCGACGACCTAGAGATGTCGCTCAAACAAATCTCACATCTCAACAAAATAGAAGATGACCTCGATTTGGACATCAGGTCCAGACAAGCCCTAATTCGAGTCCTCGACAAACCAGAGGAACTCAAAGCCAAGCTCGAGACGTTGTTGATGAGAAAGAACGACCTACTGAAAGTCGGGTTAATCCCTCCTTTTCAAAAAGAAGAGGAAGATGCCTACACCAAAGCGCATCTCACAAAGTTGGAGGAAACACTGGCTGTTACATGCCCGCCGTGCATCACATTCCGGGAAGGAGACGCACAATTGGGGATGAAAAATCACAACAGACCATTTTTTGTCTCCGGCTACATCAGAGACCACAAAATCAATCGTATCCTCATCGATTGCGGATCCGCAGTCAACATTCTGCCTATCCGTACAATGAAGAGCATCGGTCTCTCTGCCGGCGACCTCTCCCCGAGCTCCCTTCTCATCCAAGGTTTTAACCAGGAGGGCCAGAGAACACTCGGGATGATGAATCTCAAGCTGCACATCGGAGACATGATAGCCGATACGCCTCTTCAAGTCATCGATTCCAGGACGTCTTACAACCTGCTTCTGGGTCGGCCATGGCTCCATTCAAACGGAGTCGTACCATCCACACTGCACCAATGCTTCAAGTATTGGGAAAACGGCGAGCAAAAGACGGTGTATGCCGACGAAAGCCCATTCACAGAGGCGGAGGCATCGTTTGCAGATGCCAAATTCTACCTGACGACCAGACCGATAGTTAAATTGTCACCTTGGTCGAACCAAGCAGCGAACGCCAAAAGCACTCTGACACAGGCAGCATCGTCCCAACAACCGGTGCAACTCAAACAGTCGTCGCAGCCCGCCAAACCACAGACTCAGACGCAAGGTGCATCTCCTACATAGACTACGACGCAGGTCGTATCCCCAAAGCAGCCAACACACAACAACCAGCCGGCACATGGTCACAAACCGGCCAAGGCTACTCCAGCGCCGAAGGGCCCCAATGTACCCATCCTGCGGTACATTCCACAGTCGCAAAGGAAGAAAGGAGAAGCTACCCTGGTCACCTGCAACAAAATCAAGCCGACCCCTTTGCCGAAAAAAGTCACGCTTCCTCTGCCAAAGCTGGAGGAACGAAGCGTCGTGAAACAACTCCCCAGCCAGCAACAGTTACCGGCTACACGCTCAAATGAAGGCTTCGACCCGAACGCCTACCGGTTGATGGCCAGAGCAGGGGGCAATCTTACAAAAGACGAGATTCATGCAAAACCTCCCGTGACTTTACCCGTCTTCACTCCAGAGCAGGAGAAATTGAAGGACGATGGGCAGTACATCAGTCAAGGCCGCTAGGGCCTCGGCTACGAGAAGCCAAAACCAATCAAAATATATACAGCCCAAGCAAAGCCGGTCAAGATAACCAGAAAGTCATCGGCAGATGTGCACCAAGTCTCAGTTGGCCAAATCCCAACGGAGAAACAAAATACTTCAAAGCCGGTGATCATTTATACCAAAGCCGCCATCAATCAACGTCGACCAAAGGAAGACGACGGCCCGGTCGTCATCTATACTTTGAAAGCAGCCCTCGCACGAGCTCGTGCATACGACTCGGTAATGGTGAATCACATCTCCGTCACCGACGACGAACAAGAAGAGGAAGAATTCATCTTGAAGGAGTCTCCGGCTGAATTCGAAGAAGGAGCCCAGTCGACAGTCGACGAATTAAAGAAAGTCGACTTGGGCACAGCAGAAGACCCCAGGCCGACATTCCTCAGAGCTTCACTGACGGCCGACGAAGAGGTCGAATACATGGCGCTGCTCCGCGAATATCGCGACATCTTCGCCTGGAATTACACAGAGATGCCCGACCTCGACCCGCGCGTAGCAGTCCACAAATTGGCGGTTCATCCCTCTGTTCGGCCGGTGAAGCAATCGGAAAGACGATTCCGGCCAGAACTGGTGCCAGAAATCGAAAAGGAGGTCGACAAGTTGATCGCGACAAATTTCATCAGAGAGGTGAAGTACCTGTCCTGGATCGCACACATCGTCCCAGTCAAGAAAAAGACCAGCCAAATCCGGGTCTGCGTCGACTTTCAAGATTTGAATAAGGCGTGCCCGAAGGATGACTTCCCTCTGCCACTTACCGAGCTTATGGTCGACGCGACGACAGGTCACGAAGCCCTATCCTTCATGGACGGGTCCTCCGGCTATAACCAAATTTGGATGGGCCCCAAAGATGAGGAGCTCACCGCATTTTGCACTCCAAAAGGGATCTTCTGCTACAAAGTAATGCCGTTCGGACTCAAAAATGCCGGCGCGACATATCAAAGAGCAATGCAGAACATCTTCGACGACTTCCTCCATAAGCGAGTCGAATGCTACGTCGACGACTTGGTGGTGAAAACAAAACAGAGAGCCGACCATCTTCTCGACCTCCGAGCAGTGTTCGAGAGACTCCGGCGGTTTCAACTCAAAATGAACCCGCTGAAGTGCGCCTTCGGCGTCACCTAAGGCAAGTTTTTGGGGTTCCTCGTACATCACAGAGGAATCGAAATCAACCAGTCAAAAATTGATGCCATTCAGAAGATGTCGGAGCCCAGATACGTCTCCGAACTTAAAAGTTTCCAAGGTCACCTGGCGTACATTCGACGTTTTATATCGAACCTCGCCGGGAGATGCCAGCCTTTCAGCCGTCTGCTAAAGAAAGGTATACCATTCGAATGGGACGACTCTTGCCGGCACGCCTTTAACAACATAAAGGCATATCTCACCAAACCACCAGTGCTCGTAGCGCCAATCGTCAACAAACCGCTGCTACTATACATCGCGGCACAAGAAAAATCGGTGGGCGCCCTCCTGGCTCAATGTGATGAGGACAACAAAGAACGTTCTCTGTATTATCTCAGCCGAACACTGGTAGGCGCAGAGCTCAACTATACACCGATCGAGAAGACATGCCTAGCACTGGTCTTTGCTGTTCAAAAGCTCCGTAACTATCTCCTGGCACATTCAACGAAACTTATTTCAAGAGCCGACCCATTGAAGTATATTATGTCGCGACCCATCCTCTCCGGTTGACTGGCAAAATGGGCGCTGCTCCTCTCCGAATTTGAGATTGATTTTGTGCCGCAAAGATTAATCAAAGGGCAAGCGTTAGCCAATTTTCTGGCAGACCATCCGATACCGGCTGAATGGGAGATATCAGAAGAATTCCCGGACGAGGAAATCTTCCTGGTCGAGATACTTCCCCCCTGGGAGATGTACTTCGACGGTGCGGCACGAAGAAGCGGGGCCGGTGCCGGTGTCCTGTTTATTTCACCGAATAAAGATTTACTCCCATACTCGTTCGTGCTTACACAGATTTGCTCGAACAACGAAGCAGAATATCAAGCCATCCTCCTTGGACTTGGTATGGCGGTCGAAATGAAATTACCGCAGCTACACATCTACGGCGATTCGGTTCTCGTTATCAAGCAACTCTCCGGCGAATTTGAGGTAAAGAAACTCGAGCTCGAACCTCTCTGGAGATATGGCGGTGAACTTCTGGCCCAAATCCTGAAAGTTTCACTCCACCACGTCCCTCGCTCTGAGAATGGGCTAGCCGACGCATTAGCCGGCATTGCTGCCAGTTTAGCAGATTTGGATGAGCGGCCAAACCGAGTTCCCGTGTGCGAACAATGGGTCATCCCTCCACCAGCCGAGGAAGAAACCGAAGCATTAACAGAGGAGATAGAAGAATCTCTTCCTATCTCAGCCAGCCAAAGCGAAACTCGAGATTGGCGGGAACCTATCGTAAACTTCCTTCGCCATGGTACACTTCCCGTCGACCTGCGAGAACGAGTCCAGATTCGGCGAGCAGCTCCAAGGTATGTTTTCCTCCACGACATACTTTACTGGAGGTCATACGAGGGACTGCTTCTCCGGTGCCTATCAAAGGAGGAAGGATCGCAAGTCCTCAAAGAAACACACAATGGAATATGCGGGGTGCACCAAGCCGGCCCGAAGCTCCACTTACAAGTCAAACGACTGGGTTATTACTGGTCGTCGATGCTCAGAGACGCCATTGAAATAGCCCGAACATGCAAACAGTGCCAGATCCACGCCGATTACATACACCAGGTGCCAGAACCCCTTCACCCAACTGTCGCTTCATGGCCATTTGAAGCCTGGGGGATGGACGTCATTGGCCCCATCTCCCCTAAGTCCGACTCCGACCGGCAGTATATCCTGGCTGCCACCAACTACTTCTCAAAATGGGCCGAAGTATCCGCTTACCGAGAAGTGAAAGCTGCGACCGTCGTCGACTTCATTAGAACACAAATCATTTATCGGTATGGAGTTCCTCGATACATAATGACGGACAACGGCACTCCATTCTAAAATAAAGTCATGGATCGTTTTTGCGAAAAATTTCGCATACAACAACGGACCTCCACGGCTTATAACCCAGCGGCCAACGGACTTGCAGAAGCTTTCAACAAAACGCTCTGCAAAATCTTAAAGAAAACCATCGGCGCCAATAAGAGGAGCTGGGATGAAAAACTTGGCGAAGCTTTATGGGCATATAGGACGTCATCCCGAACGCTGACCCAGTTGACTCCATACTCACTGGTCTACGGTACCGAAGCTGTCCTTCACCTCGAGGTACAAATCCCTTCCTTTCGGATAGCGGTAAGAGAAGGACTGACGACAGAGGAATGCGCCCAACTGAGACTCGCGGAACTTGAGTCTCTAGACGAACAGCGACTCGAGTGTTACCAATCCCGCATGACCAGAGCCTTCAATAAAAAGGTACGCCTCAGGTCATTCCAGAAAGGCGACCTTGTGCTAGCAGTGCGACGACCGATGCTCTTCACGAGCAAAACCGGTGGCAAATTTGCACCCAAATGGGAAGGTCCCTATGTCATACAAGAAGCTTACACCAACGGCGCATAGAAACTCGTCACCGCTAACGGATCAGAGCTACCTATCGCAAACGGTAAATTTCTCAAACGATTCTATCCATGAGAAAGGAAGTGGAAATAAAAAAAAAAATTTTGCAGTTCACTCCATTTCTTGAAAGAAAAATAAGGGGTTGTGTCTACACCCAAGGTCTCGTAATGTAAAAAATATATATATATATATATATTCGAGACCACAAAAAAAAAAAAAAAAAGGGTTACATCTGCTCCAAGAGTCGAAAGAGGAGAAGTTACAGGTTAAGCTCAAAATCGATTAACCGCTGCCTCCGGCGGAGCACCTCTGCCCGAGCATCCTCCAGTTCACGGAGCTCGCCTTCACTCCGCATAGGCTGCGCTCGAACATCCTCAAGCTGCCGCTCTAACACAGAGGCTTCCGCATCAGAAGCCTGAAGCTCAGCCTGAGCGATGCCAATGTCCGCCTGAAGGGAGTCAAGCCGAGCGTCCAGCCTAGCCAGATGTTCGAGAACCTCTTTCCTCTCTGACTCCACGGTCCTACATTCAGATCGGCGCAGACCTACTAACTCAATCATTGCATTGCGCCGACAATGTACTCGCCGAACCGACCGCGATACCTTGGCTACAAGAGCCCTGTGCTCGGCCCTGGGAAGCTTCTCGACAGCGGAACGACGCAGCTGCTGGAGATGTTCAGCCTCTCGCGCGAAATACTCCACCCACTGCTCCAAGATAGAAATTTTGACGCCCGCAATGCGCAAATGCTCTAAAAGGCCGCGGGCATCGATCACCAATTCTGGAGAGCAGGGGTCCTCTGCGGGCGCCAAGGAGGTCAGAATAAATCGAGTCCACAAATCTAACGCGGATTGCTGGACCCATCCTCGAGAGGTAGCTGAGAGCGAAATCGCTGAAGACTGCGAGATTGCCAGACGAACAACAAGTTAAGAAAAGAAAAGAAGGGAAACAGACAGAGAGCAAAGACACCTACCGCAGTGAACCAGGAGGAGAAAGAAGCCTCGCTGGCAGACCGGTGGAGGGGCTCTTGACACTCTTCCCCTGCGACTGGAGCGGCTGCCTGACCACCCGTCCTCTCTTCGGTGCGAGGCCTCTCTTCAAGGGCAGGGAGTAAGCGATAACTCAAGTTTGGAACGGGGGTCCGGAACCCGACCCCACCTACCCCACCTGAAGGGGTAGACGACGCTTTGCCCTCGTCACTAGAGATAGTCATAGGGCAGTCGACCTGACCCACCTCCGGCCTACCGGCAGTAGCAGCAGCGGATATGTCCTCTTCGTCCCTCCCTTCTCGATAGCGCTCTCCTGAGGCAATGGCAAAGTGCGAACCCTCCGAGCGAACATCAGGCTGGCTCGCGCAAGAATAGAGAACCAGCGCAAGTGCATCTGCGGAAGGCTCTGTTCCTACCTCCTGTTGCACCGGAGAAGATACAACCACCATGGCCTCCGGCTGCTCGGCAACTCCTCCAGCAGGTGGCGCCTCCAGCCGTTCCAACGGACACGCCCTAGCGACAACTCCCCGAGACTCCGGGACGGAAACCATCGGGGAAGGTAAGTCACGAGAAGACGAAGAAGTCAAAGGATGCTTACTCCTCGACCTCTTCTTGAACAAAGGAGGGTCGAAGACAACCCTCGGGGCCTCCGCCTTCTTCCTCTTCGGCGCACCCTGCCTCGGCGAAACGGCCGGTGGCGGGACAGCAGGATGCGCTATTATCGGGTCGACGACCCCCTTTCCTTTATCCAACGGCGCATCCGCAACCGGTGGTGAAGGAGAATTCGGCCGAACAACCGGTACGGCAGGTGGGGCAGGAGTGGCTTCCCTGATAACGACACCTCCCTCTGGCTTGACAGTCGTCGGAGCATGAGCCTTCTGGGGAGGTTTAGAGGCCGGCGTCTTCTTTTTCGACGGACCTCTCTTCAGCGCAGCCTTCTTCCGCGGCGTCCGCTCCCCAGTGAATCTCTCCCATTCTCTCTGAGAAACAGCAGGGGAAGAAGAAAGTGAATACAAATACAATCAAAAGCTCAAAGAAACAAAAGAAACAGGTGAGTGCTCTTACCTCAAAAAGGGGAACCACGGCTTCGAGCCATGACTCCCGATATAAAGCCGTCACTCCTAGATCGGCATCTGGACTAACAAAGGACGGCACATCCACCGTCCCAAGGGGGAAGGCATTCTCTCTCTGCCAAATCTCCACTAACGACTCAACCGTCGGCGCCCTCCTCTGATCGCCAATCAGAGCACCCGGCAAGTCCTGGCAGAAGCCAAACTGACGGGCGAACCGGTGCAGACTATATGGCTCCACGATCAGCTGATCGCGCTGCTGCAACTCTAGGCGACACGCCCGCAAACAGCGGAAATAGTCTGCCTCAATCCGAGATGCGAGATGACCCGACCTGTGGACAATGGGACCCGGGGGGAGTGCTTGCGGCCCGTACCAACACTGCTCCCCACTTCGCCAGAACAAGGCACGAGCTTCCCTCTGTGTATAGGCGCGGCCATTGTCGGGGTTGCGGTAAATCATCATCAATGGCCGGTCACCTTCCGACGAGTCAGCCGTATGGACGCCGAAGTAGTGGGCGAGCCAGGAGTAAACGAAGGGCCTGGGGACCTTCCCCGGGCAAGAACTGTTCCGGCCTTGATAAAGACCTGCCAAAGATGCGGCGGCCAAGTTACACTTATAGCCGCTCGCTAAAAAACACGCCATCTTCAAAATTATGTACCTCAACGTACCCCCTGGCGCGGGGAGGATACAGAGGCAGAGCCACATAGATAAGAAAGCGGCAAAATAAACCTCGTCGGCGAACGCGTTTGGAACGCCGAGCTCATTCAAAGGTCGATTCAACCGTTCTGACCTGTTGCGGCTCCTCGAGCCCGAAGTCTTCATACGATCGGCCCAGACGTCTTCCAAGGGCCGAGAGTCTCGTCCCGGGCAAAACCAAAAAGATGTCCAATCGGACATTGGGAGCCCAGTAGCTCTCTCCGGCTCCGTAGGCGCAGATAGACGGAAATAGGCCAAAATCAAATATTTCAGGCTTTCGGGAAGAGGAAGATGATGACCAGAAGAAAAGTCATCGACGGAAGGGAAGGATTCGTCAAAAATACTTCCAGAGATGGGAAGTCCACCGAGACGATGGAGATCCCACAAGGAGCTCGACAGCTCTCCCTCCCGAGTGAAAATAGAGTTGGTGGCGGAACGCCAAACCTCGGTGAAGGCCGTGACAACGTTACAACAGCAGCTATAACAGAACATGGATGCCCGCACGACATACAACAAATCTACAGCCACCAGACGCTCCGAGCATGTGCGCAGGACGACGTCCGCCCACTCAATGTAATACGGTACGGATCGCGGGCTCACGATATCCATACTTCTTGCTTCCCTGGGGCCGAAACTGCTGCTGCTGATGGAAAGCTGAGGGGGAGTAAACTTCACCAGCGTGTCGTGCATGGGGCTCATCAAAACAGCACCCTGAACGTCATGCGGAGGCGCCGGAGTCTCCCCAACGCCGGGGATGAAACAAATTTGATCATCTCCGCTAACAACGGGACGGCTCCAAAGCTCGCAAGCCGTCCCAGTCAAAGGGACGCGTACGTCACGTCCTCCAAGGGCAGAGGGCAAACCCACGGACAATATGATCTCCATGTCTCCTTGCACATTGCTGATGTGCACGCATTCTCGGAGAACACCTCTCACCGGCACCTGGACGTTGGTGAGGACGAGATCGAGGAATGTAACAGTAAGCGATGGGAAAGACATCTACAAAGCGACAGAGACATTGGAATCGTCAAAACAAAAAAAATCAGGTACGCAAGCTATCTTCAAAAAAAAAAAAAGAGAAAAGATGTGAACAGCGGCAAAAGAAAACCAAAGCCGCGGGAAAAAAAAAACACAAAGCTCTCTCTCTCTAAGGCTAACACAAATGCAGCCCCGAGACATACGACGATAGAACCAGCTTCCCCGCGGCCAACAAACCGGAGGTGAACAAAACTGGATTCCCAACGCTCAACCACAAACCAGAGCATCACAGGGCCTCAATGCCCGGGACTATCACCGAACATTCGCATTTGCGAATCCCCGTGCCGGACGTCAAAGTTGGACGGGAGACGAATGCAACGGAAGACGACGCCCGGCAACTGAACTGAAGACAAGCCAAAGCCACGGTACAACCAAAACAAAAAGGGTAATCGCGCTGGGCAACCGAGTTGGACACGCTCAGGTGAGGTCATGTAAGTGACTCTTCCCTGAACAAAAAAAAATGGAGGCGGTGACAAAAGAAGCCGTCACGAAAAGACTGCGACAAAAAGAAGTCGTCGCTAAACAAAAAAAGAGAGAAAACGAAGTTCCGCATAAGCCATCACCAGAAAATGAGGCAGCCATGCCAACTCGTGCCTCGGTAATCATGGTGAGCCGCGGAAGTCAAAACTTGACGGCCAAGCCACCGATGATAGGTTGAGACGAGACGCCTGACAAACCGACCGGTGAAGTTGAAAAGAAATTTTTAAAGAAGGCGAACGAAACGGAGGCTCCTCCCTGGCAACTGAGCCGGTCGAAGTCGAAACGACGACAGTATTCGACCACCCACAAAGGAACGACAGCGCAAACAAAAAAAAAAAAAAAAAAAAAAAAAAAAAAATCTGCACTTCACCTCGGCGACCCAACCAGTGTTCCCCGGAGTAAAACCATTGGAAAAAGAAGAACCGGTACGCAGCAACCACATCGGGCGCATTCCCCAGCCGAAAACCCTGCGAAAGAAAACTGGTCATCTACACCAACAAGATGACAGACTCCGGCAGCGCTCAAACGGGCAGGCGCAAAACAAGGTATGTATCAAAAACTCAAAACTCAAAACAAAAAAAAAGAAAAAAAAGCGAGAAAGAGAAGAGCAGCGACAAAAAGAAGCCGTCGCGAAAAAAAAAAAGGAATGCTCTAAAACAGCAAGAGAGCAAAACATCAAGACTGCGACAAAAAGAAGTCGTCGCGACAAAATAAGAAAGAAGGAGTTGAAAAGGAGAAGAGAGAAAAAGAAGAAGGATAAAGGAAGGGAAAAAGAAGAAAAGAAAAGAGAGCGGGACCCCGGCTGACTCAAAATCTAAATGAGGTTGCCGGGAGAGAGAAAAAAAAAAAGAGAACCTCGAAAGTACCTTTCAATCTTGGTGCTAATGAGACGTCTTACGTTAAAGAAGAGACGAAAGCAGAGATTCACTAAAAGGAAAGACTCTCCGTCAACAAGTACCTAGCCAGAAGCGCGAACAGAATCTCCAAGAACCAGTTGCAGACACACAACCGAAGGATATGGAACTTCAGACGGAGAGCGCAACAGGGACGAAAAACTCAAGAGGGTTGCTACTTGGTTCGTATGGTGAACTACCCAAGGCTCAAAGTACTTTATATATCGAAGAACTCGAAGGGTTTCCTTCGAATTTGGGAGAAGGCGACAGTCCCTTTTTAAGAGGGATTCGATCTTTTCCGTACGGAATTTCCCTTATCATGAAACTTTACATGGGACCCGATCAGGCGACAACCCCGGGATCGTTACCAGGCCCTGGTGGGCCCCACCTCGCATAACTAACTTGGCTTATGTAGAGAAAGGCTCGGCCACGGGAACAAAAGAGATCGTGGTGATGGACGCATCCGAAGTCGTACAGTTCGAACCGGAAGTTACGAGAAAGTGAGGTTAAAATTTAGGGTTTGAGCAAACCGAAAGAAATCCTCAAAGTCACGGCGTCCAGCTAGTACAGTCCCCTCAGACCACACAACCAGGATCGACAGCAACCTCGGCTATACCCAGTAAGAATAGAAGGAGATTCTTCGAGCCGTTCCAACACACCCTCCGAACGGCGACTGGCAACAACAACACAGTCGGACCAGAGCGACCAAAAATGGCAAGATTTCATCGCTAACGTCCCCCTCCAGAATCAGAGTTCAAAACAACTTCAACCTCTCAAATCGTTCGAATACAATGTCTAGCAAAGATTCGTTTCACGATAGTCTTTCTCCAAACGGGAAGCAATCGTCCGTCGGAAGTAACCGCGGTTCTTCGTCCTCTGACGACACACACGAAGGAGACAATCAAGTAAGTCGCCATTCACAACATTCATTGCTACCTGAGTACCTCCTTCTGCGCAGGGACATTCGTTCCATGTTGTACTTCAGTACGCCAAAAAAAAATAAAAATAAATAAATAAATAAATAAAATTTTGTAGATATTAAAGTATTCAGAAATATATACATCGTCCTAAAAGAGTAAGAGGACGAACAAACAGTATACAAATGATCCTAAAAGACCAAGAGGATCCAAAAAAAAAAAAAAAAAAAAAAAAAAAAATAAAAATAAAAGCGTGTGTGTTGTGTTCTTCAAATTCGACACCAGCTCGTTCCTCCCGAACGATCAAGTCTCGAAGGGGGCAATCTGTACGCACCAAAATGTGCGTGGCCCAAATTCAATGAGCCCAACAACCCATCGGTCCATCAAACAATGATCGTGGGTAGGCTTTAATTGTCATCAGAGTTCATCGCCACAGCCCACCGCGAAGTCCAGCCGTGACTCCGCGTCACAGGTACAGTCGGCACTTCGTCAGCAAAAAGTGCCGAATCGGCACTCGTCAGCATGCATCATTAGCCCATTACTCAATCTTCAACCGAAGGAGCGAAAGGGGAGGCCACGATCCTGGTCTCCCTCTTCCCCTCGTCTTCCTCAACTTCACAACAGAATGAGGATCACGATCCCCATTCCCAGGCAACACCTTTCAACGGTCACACAGAGCCGACTACAAATAGCCGAAAGTTCCCTGCCTGGAGGGAGAAGGAAATCAATTCCCAAATTCTGACAAGTGAGAACTCTCTCTCAAATCGAAGGACTCAAATCCCTTCTCGGAGGAGAAGCTCTCACACACACAGAGGTTCTCTCAGATCACTGAAGCCAAGCAACCTGTAGTTCGTCGTTCTAGCAGTTCACGCGAAGCCGTCTCACACGACTATCGGCAGCGTCATAAGTCGATCCACGCGAAGCACAAATACCTCCGTTCGACCGACCAAAGCCATAACATTTCGTGCACACTGGTTCCTGTAGCTTGAGTTCGACGTTAGTTGGATTTCAGAAGCCGACTTCACCAAATTCGTACGGAGATCGAATCAGAGGAAGCATAGGAGATTGTACTCTCAATTTCTGATATTTACAACACACCCTGTAACACAAATTTATTCTAAAGTAATCGACATATTCTCTCAGTCGCGCCTCTTCGCGGACCAGCGGATTTTCGGTGAAACACAATTGTTGTCCCAATAAATCATAATATAGTAAAAAATTTAAATTTTACATACCTGTTTGTTTCACCGAAAATTCGCCGGTCCGCGAAGAGGCGAGACCGAGAGAATATGTCGATTACTTTAGAATATATTTGTGTTACAGGTTGTGTTGTAAATATCAGAAATTGCGAGTACAATCTCCTATGCTTCCTCTGATTCGATCTCCGTATGAATTTGGTGAAGTCGAAGCTTCTGCAAATGAACGAACGTCGAACTCAAGCTGCAGGAACCAGTGTGCACGAACGACGGAGGTATTTGTGCTCCGCCTGTATCGACTTATGACGCTGTCGATAGTCGTGTGAGACTGCTTCGCGTGAACTGCTAGAACGACGAACTGCAGGTTGCTTGGCTTCGGTGATCTGAGAGAACCTCTGTGTGTGTGAGAGCTTCTCCTCCGAGAAGGGATTTGAGTCCTTCGGTTTGAGAGAGAGTTCTACACTTGTCGGAATTTGGGAATTGATTTCCTTCTTTTCCTTCCAGGCAGGGAACTTTCGGCGTTTTGTAGTCGGCTCTATGTGACCGTTGAAAGGTGTTGCCTGGGAATGGGGATCGTGATCCTCATTCTGTTGTGAAGTTGAGGAAGACGTGGGGAAGAGGGAGACCGGGATCGTGGCCTCCCCTTTCGCTCCTTCGGTTGAAGACTGAGAGATGGGCTAATGATGCATGCTGACGAGTGCCGATTCGGCACTTTCTACTAACGAGGTGCCAAGTGTACCGGTGACGCGGCGTCACGGCTGGACTTCGGGGTGGGCTGTGGTGATGAACTTTGATGACAATTAAAGCCTACCCACGATCATTGTTTGATGGACCGATGGGTTGTTGGGCTCATCAAATTTGGGCCACACACATTTTGGTGCGTACAGATTGCCCCCTTTGAGACTTGATCGTTCGGGAAGAACGAGCTGGTGTCGAATTTGAAGAACACAACACACACGCTTTTTTTTTTCTTTTTTTTTTTTTTTTTTTTTGGATCCTCTTGCTCTTTTAGGATCATTTGTATAATGTTTTTTCGTCCTCTTACTCTTTTAGGACGATGTATATATTTCCTGTATACACAAATATTATTTTTTTTTGTGCTCTGTTGTTCGGCATGGAACGAATGTTCCTGAGCAGAAGGAGGTACTCAGGTGGAAATGAATGTTGTGAATGGCGACTTGCTTGATTGTCTCCTTCGTGTATGTCGTCGGAGGATTTCGGCGACGGTGTTAGGTACTTTTGAAGGAGGTACTGACGAAGAACCGCGGTTACTTCCATCAGACGATTGCTTCCCGCTTGGAGAAAGACTGTCGTGAAACGACTCATTGCTAGATACTGTATTCGAACGATTTGAGAGGTTGAAGTTGTTTTGAACTCTGATTCTGGAGGGCGACGTTAGCTATGAAATCTCGCCATTTTCGGTCGCTCTGGTCCGACTGTGTTGTTGCTGCCAGTCGCCGTTCGAAGGGTGTGTTGGAACGGCTCGAAGAATCTCCTTCTATTCTAACTGGGTATAGCCGAGGTTGTTGTCGATCCTGGTTGTGTGGTCTGAGGGGACTGTACTAGCTGGACGCTGTGACTTTGAGGATTTCTTTCGGTTTGCTCAAACCCTAAATTTTAACCTCACTTTCTCGTAACTTCCGGTTCGAACTGTACGACTTCGGATGCGTCCATCACCACGATCTCTTTTGTTCCCGTGGCCGAGCCTTTCCCTACATAAGCCAAGTCAGTTATGCGAGGTGGGGCCCACCAGGGCCTGGTAACGATCCCGGGGTTGTCGCCTGATCGGGTCCCATGTAGAGTTTCATGATAAGGGAAATTCTGTACGGAAAAGATCGAATCCCTTTTAAAAAGGGACTGTCGCCTTCTCCCAAATTCGAAGGAAACCCTTCGAGTTCTTCGATATATAAAGTACTTTGAGCCTTGGGTAGTTCACCGTACGAACCTAGCAGCAACCCTCTTGAGTTTTTCGTCCCTGTTGCGCTCTCCGTCTGAAGTTCCACATCCTTCGGTTGTGTGTCTGCAACTGATTCTTGGAGATTTTGTTCGCGCTTCTGGCTGGGTACTTTTTGACGGAGAGTCTTTCCTTTTAGTGAATCTCCGCTTTCGTCTCTTCTTTAACGTTGGACGTCTCATTAGCACCAAGATTGAAAGGTACTTTCGAGGTTCTCTTTTTCTTTCTCTCTCTCCCGGCAACCTCGTTTAGATTTTGAGTCAGCCGGGGTCCTGCTCTCCTTTCTTTTCTTCTTTTTCCCTTCCTTAATCCTTCTTCTTTTTCTCTCCTCTCCTTCTCAACTCCATCGTTCTTATTGTGTCGCGACGACTTCTTTTTGTCGCAGTCTTGATGTTTTGCTCTCTTGCTGTTTTAGAGCTTTCGTTTTTTTTTTTCGCGACGGCTTCTTTTTGTCGCTGCTCTTCTCTTTCTCTCCCCTTTTTTTTTTTTTTTTAGTTTTGAGTTTTCGATCATCATTACCTTGTTTTCGCCTGCCCGTTTGGCTACCATGTCGAGTCTGTCATCTTGTTTGTGTAGATGACTAGTTTTCTTCCGCGGGGTTTTCGGTTGGGGAATGCGCCCGATGTGGTTGCTGCGTACTGGTTCTTCTTTTTCCGATGGTTTTACTTCGAGGAACACTGGTTGGGTCGTCGAGGTGATGGGCAGTCTTCACGCTTTTTTGTTTTTTTTTTTTTTGTGTCGAAAGTCGGTCGCCTCTGTGGGTGGTCGGTCAATCATCATGTCGCTCGTTCCAACCGACCCGGTTCAGTTGTCGGGGAGGAGCCTCCGTTCCGTTCGCCTTCTTCGAAAATTTCTTTTCAACTTGACCGGTCGGTTTGTCAGGCGTCTTGTCTCAACCTATCATCGGTGGCTTGGCCGTCAAGTTTCGACTTCCGCGGCTCACCATGATTACCGAGGCACGAGTTGGCATGGCTGCCTCATTTTCTGGTGATGGCTTCTGCGGAACTTCGTTTTCTCTTTTTTTTTTAGCGACGACTTCTTTTTGTCGCAGTCTTTTCGTGACGGCTTCTTTTTGTCACCGCCTCCATTTTTTTTTGTTCATGGAAGAGTCACTTACCTGACCTTGCCTGAGCGTGTCCGACTCGGTTGCCCAATGCGATTACCCTTTTTGTTTTGGTTGTACCGTGGCTTTGGCTTGTCTTCAGTTCAGTTGTCGGGCGTCGTCTTCCGTTGCATTCGTCTCCCGTCCAACTTTGACGTCCGGCACGGGGATTCGCAAATGCGAATGTTCGGTGATAGTCCCGGGCATTGAGGCCCTGTGATGCTCTGGTTTGTGGTTGAGCGTTGGGAATCCAGTTTTGTTCACCTCCGGTTTGTTGGCCGCGGGGAAGCTGGTTCTATCGTCGTCTGTCTCGGGGCTGCATTTGTGTTAGCCTTAGAGAGAGAGAGCTTTGTTTTTTTTTTTTCCCGCGGCTTTGGTTTTCTTTTTCCGTTGTTCACATCTTTTCTCTTTTTTTTTTTTTGAAGATAGCTTGCGTACCTGATTTTTTTAGTTTTGACGATTCCAATGTCTCTGTCGCTTTGCAGATGTCTTTCCCATCGCTTACTGTTACATTCCTCGATCTCGTCCTCACCAACGTTCGGGTGCCGGTGAGAGGTGTTCTCCGAGAATGCGTGCACATCAGCAATGTGCAAGGAGACATGGAGATCATATTGTCTGTGGGTTTGCCCTCTGCCCTTGGAGGACGTGACATACGCGTCCCTTTGACCGGGACGGCTTGCAAGCTTTGGAGTCGTCCCGTTGTTAGCGGAGATGATCAAATTTATTTCATCCCCGGCGTTGGCGAGACTCCGGCGCCTCCGCACGACGTTCAGGGTGCTGTTTTGATGAGCCCTATGCACGACACGCTGGTGAAGTTTACTCCTCCTCAGCTTTCCATCGGCAGCAGCAGTTTCGGCCCCAGGGAAGCAAGAAGTATGGATATCATGAGCCCGCGATCCGTACCGTATTACATTGAGTGGGCGGACGTCGTCCTGCACACATGCTCGGAGCGTCTGGCGGCTGTAGATTTGTTGTATGTCATGCGGACATCCATGTTCCGTTATAGCTGCTGTTGTGACGTTGTCACGGCCTTCACCGAGGTTTGGTGTTCCGCCACCAACTCTATTTTCACTCGGGAGGGAGAGCTGTCGAGCTCCTTGTGGGATCTCCATCGTCTCGGTGGACTTCCCATCTCTGGAGGTATTTTTGACGAATCCTTCCCTTCCGTCGATGACTTTTCTTCTGGTCATCATCTTCCTCTTCCCGAAAGCCTGAAATATTTGATTTTGGCCTATTTCCGTCTATCTGTGACTGCGGAGCCAGAGAGGGCTACTGGGCTCCCAATGTCCGATTGGACATCTTTTTGGTTCTGCCCGGGACGAGACTATCGGCCATTGGAAGACGCCTGGGCCGATCGTATGAAGACTTCGGGCTCGAGGAGCCGCAACAGGTCGGAACGGTTGAATCGACCTTTGAAGGAGCTCGGCGTTCTGGACGCGCTTGCCGGCGAGGTTTATTTAGCCGCTTTCTTATCTATGTGGTTCTGCCTCTGTATCCTCCCCGCGCCAGGGGGTACGTTGAGGTACACAATTTTCAAGATGGCGTGTTTTTTAGCGAACGGCTATAAGTGTAACTTGGCCGCCGCATCTTTGGCAGGTCTTTATGAAGGCCTGAACAGTTCTTGCTGGGGGAAAGTCCCCTGGCCCTTCGTTTACTCCTGGCTTGCCACTACTTCGGCGTCCATACGGCTGACTCGTCGGAAGGTGACCGACCATTGATGATGATTTACCGCAACCCCGACAATGGTCGCGCCTATACACAGAGGGAAGCTCGTGCCTTGTTCTGGCGGAGTGGGGTAAAGTGTTGGTACGGGCCGCAAGCACTCCCCCCGGGTCCCATTGTCGACAGGCCGGGCCATCTCGCGTCTCGGATTGAGTCGGACTATTTCCGCTGTTTGCGGGCGAGTCGCCTCGTCTTGCGGCAGCGCGATCAGCTGATCGTGGAGCCACATAGTCCGCACCGGTTCGCCCGTCAGTTTGGCTTCTGCCAGGACTTGCCGGGTGCTCTGATCGGCGATCAGAGGAGGGCGCCGACGGTTGAGTCGTTAGTGGAGATTTGGCAGAGAGAGAATGCCTTCCCCCTTGGGACGGTGGATGTGCCGTCCTTCGTCAGTCCAGATGCCGATCCAGGAGTGACGGCTTTATATCGGGAGTCATGGCTCGAAGCCGTGGTTCCCCTTTTTGTGGTAAGAGCACTCACCTGTTTCTTTTGTTTCTTTGAGCTTTTGATTGTATTTGTATTCACTTTCTTCTTCCCTTGCTGTTTCTCAGAGAGAATGGGAGAGATTCACAGGGGAGCGGACGCCGCGGAAGAAGGCTGCGCCGAAGAGTGGTCCGTCGAAGAAGAAGACGCCGGCTCTAAACCTCCCCAGAAGGCTCAGGCTTCGACGACTGTCGAGCCAGAGGGAGGTGTCGTTATCAGGGAAGCCACTCCTCCCCCACCTGCCAAACCGGTTGTTCGGCCGAATTTGCCTTCACCACCGATTGCGGATGCGCCATTGGATAAAGGAAAGGGGGTCGTCGACTCGATAATAGCGCATCCTGCTGTCCCGCCACCGGCCGTTTCGCCGAGGCAGGGTGCGCCGAAGAGGAAGAAGGCGGAGGTCCCGAGGGTCGTCTTCAACCCTCCTTTGTTCAAGAAGAGGTCGAGGAGTAAGCATCCTTTGACTTCTTCATCTTCTTGTGACTTACCTTTCCCGACGGTTTCCGTCCCGGAGTCTCGGGGAGTTGTCACGAGGGCGTGTCCATTGGAACGGCTGGAGGCGCCACCTGCTGGAGGATTTGCCGTGCAGCCGGAGGCCATGGTGGTTGTATCTTCTCCGGTGCGACAGGAGGTAGGAACGGAGCCTTCCGCAGATGCACTTGCGCTGGTTCTCTATTCTTGCACGAGCCAGCCTGATGTTCGCTCGGAGGGTTCGCACTTTGCCATTGCCTCAGGAGAGCTCTATCGAGAAGGGAGGGACGAAGAAGGCATGTCAGCTGCTGCTACTGCCGGTAGGCCAGAGGTGGGTCGGGTCGACTGCCCTATGACTATCTCTATCGACGAGGGCGAAGCGTCGTCTATCCCTTCAGGTGGGGTAGGTGGGGTCGGGTTCCGGACCCCCGTTCCAAACTTGAGTTATCGCTTACTCCCTGCCCCTGAGGAGAGGCCTCGCACCGAAGAGAGGACGGGTGGTCAGGCAGCCGCTCGAGTCGCCGCGGAAGAGTGTCAAGAGCCCCTCCACCGGTCTGCCAGCGAGGCTTCTTTCTCCTCCCGGTTCACTGCGGTAGGTGTTTTTCCTCTCTGTCTGTTTCCCTTCTTTTCTTTTCTTAACTTGTTGTTCATCAGGCAATCTCGCACTCTTCCGCGATTTCGCTCTCAGCCACCTCTCGAGGATGGGTCCAGCAATCCGCGTTAGATCTGTGGACTCGATTTATTCGGACCTCCTTGGCGCCCGTAGAGGACCCCTGCTCTCTAGAATTGGTGATCGATGCCCGCGGCCTTTTAGTGCATTTGCGCATTGCGGGCGTCGAAATTTCTGTCTTAGAGCAGTGGGTGGAGGATTTCGCCCGAGAGGCTGAACATTTCCAGCAGCTGCATCTTTCCACTGCCGAGAAGCTTCCCAGGGCCGAGCACCGGGCTCTTGAAGCCGAGGTATCGCGGTCGGTTCGGCGAGTACATTGTCGGTGCAACGCAATGATTGAGTTAGTAGGTCTGCGCCGATCTGAATGTAGGACCGTGGAGTCAGAGAGGGAAGAGGTTCTCGAACATCTGGCTAGGCTGGATGCTCGGCTTGACTCCCTTCAGGCGGACAATGGCATCGCTCAGGTTGAGCTTCAGGCTTCTGATGCGGAAGCCTCTGTGTTAGAGCGGCAGCTTGAGGATGTTCGAGCGCAGCCTGTGCTGAGTGAAGGCGAGGCCCGTGAACTGGAGGAAGCTCGGGCAGAGGTGCTCAGCCGGAAGCAGCGGTTAATCGATTTTGAGCTTAACCTGTAGCTTCTCCTCATTCGACTCTTGGAGCAGATGTAACCCCTTTTTTTTTTACATTATTTTTAGACCTTGGGGTGTAGACACAACCCCTTATTTTTTTTTCAAGAAATGGAGTGAACTGCAAAATTTTTTTTTTTATTTCTGCTTCCTTTCTCTTGGATAGAATCTTTTCAGAAATTTACCGTTTGTGATAGGTAGTTCTGATCCGTTAGCGGTGATGAGTTTGTATGCGCCGTTGGTGTAAGCTTCTTGTATGACATAGGGACATTCCCATTTGGGTGCGAATTTGCCCCCGATTTTGCTCGTGAAGAGCATTGGTCGTCGCACTGCTAGCACAAGTTCGCCTTTCTAGAATGACCTGAGGCGTACCTTTTTATTGAAGGCTCTGGTCATGCGGGATTGGTAACACTCGAGTCGTTGTTCGTCTAGAGACTCAAGTTCCGCGAGTCTCAGTTGTTGCGCATTCCTCCGTCGTCAGTCCTTCTCTTACCGCTATGCGTAAGGAAGGGATTTGTACCTCAAGGTGAAGGACAGCTTCGGTACCGTAGACCAGTGAGTATGGAGTCAACTAGGTCGGCCTTCGGGATGACGTCCTGTATGCCCATAAAGCTTCGCCAAGTTTTTCATCCCAGCTCCTCTTATTGGCGCCGATGGTTTTCTTTAAGATTTTGCAGAGCGTTTTGTTGAAAGCTTCTGCAAGTCCGTTGGCCGCTGGGTAATAAGCCGTGGAGGTCCGTTGTTGTATGCAAAATTTTTCGCAAAAACGATCCATGACTTTATTTTAGAATGGTGTGCCGTTGTCCGTCATTATGTATCGAGGAACTCCATACCGATAAATGATTTGTGTTCTAATGAAGTCGACGACGGTCGCAGCTTTCACTTCTCGGTAAGCGGATACTTCGGCCCATTTTGAGAAGTAGTCGGTGGCAGCCAGGATATACTGCCGGTCGGAGTCGGACTTAGGGGAGATGGGGCCAATGACGTCCATCCCCCAGGCTTCAAATGGCCATGAAGCAACAGTCGGGTGAAGGGGTTCTGGCGCCTGGTGTATGTAATCGGCGTGGATCTGGCACTGTTTGCAAGTTCGGGCTATTTCAATGGCGTCTCTGAGCATCGACGGCCAGTAATAACCCAGTCGTTTGACTTGTAAGTGGAGCTTCGGGCCGGCTTGGTGCGCCCCACATATTCCACTGTGTGTTTCTTTGAGGACTTGGGATCCTTCCTCCTTTGATAGGCACCGGAGAAGCAGTCCCTCGTATGACCTCCGGTAAAGTATGTCGTGGAGGAAAACATACCTTGGAGCTGCTCACCGAATCTGGAGTCGTTCTCGCAGGTCAACGGGAAGTATACCGTGGCAAAGGAAGTTTACGATAGGTTCCCGCCAATCTCGAGTTTTGCTTTGGCTGGCTGAGATAGGAAGAGATTCTTCTATCTCCTCTGTTAATCCTTCGGTTTCTTCCTCGGCTGGTGGAGGGATGACCCATTGTTCGCACACGGGAACTCGGTTTGGCCGCTCATCCAAATGTGCTAAACTTGCAGCAATGCCGGGTAATGCGTCGGCTGGCCCATTCTCGGAGCGAGGGACGTGGTGGAGTGAAACTTTCGGGATTTGGGCCAGAAGTTCACCGGCATATCTCCAGAGAGGTTCAAGCTTGAGTTTCTTTACCTCAAATTCGCCGGAGAGTTGCTTGATAACGAGAGCCGAATCGCCGTAGATGTGCAGCTGCGGTAATTTCATTTCGACCGCCATACCAAGTCCAAGGAGTTTGGCTTGATATTCTGCTTCGTTGTTCGAGCAAATCTGAGTAAGCACCGACGAAAATGGAGTAAATCTTTATTCGATGAAATAAACAGGACGCCGGCACCGGCCCCGCTTCTTCGTGCCGCACCGTCGAAGTACATCTCCCAGGGGGGAATTATCTCGACCAGGAAGATTTCCTCGTCCGGGAATTCTTCTGATATCTCCCATTCAGCCGGTATCGGATGGTCTGCCAGAAAATTGGCTAACGCTTGCCCTTTGATTGCTCTTTGCGGCATGAAATCAATGTCGAATTCGGAGAGGAGTAGCGCCCATTTTGCTAGTCGACCGGAGAGGATGGGTCGCGACATAATATACTTCAATGTGTCGGCTCTTGAAATAAGTTTCGTTGAATGTGCCAGGAGATAGTGACGGAGCTTTTGAAAAGCAAAGACCAGTGCTAGGCATGTCTTCTCGATCGGTGTATAGTTGAGCTCGGCGCCTACCAGTGTTCGGCTGAGATAATACAGAGAACATTCTTTGTTGTCCTCATCACATTGACCCAGGAGGGCGCCCACCGATTTTTCTTGTGCCACGATGTACAGTAGCAGCGGTTTGTTGACGATTGGTGCTACGAGCACTGGTGGTTTGCTGAGATATGCCTTTATGTTGTTAAAGGCGTGCCGGCAAGAGTCGTCCCATTCGAATGGTGTACCTTTCTTTAGCAGACGGCTGAAAGGCTGGCATCTCCCGGCGAGGTTCGATATAAAACGTCGAATGTACGCCAGGTGACCTTGGAAGCTTTTAAGTTCGGAGACGTTTCTGGGCTCCAGCATCTTCTGAATGGCATCAATTTTCGACTGGTCGATTTTGATTCCTCTGTGAGGTACGAGGAACCCCAAAAACTTGCCTGAGGTGACGCCGAAGCCGCACTTCAGCGGGTTCATTTTGAGTTGAAACCACCGGAGTCTCTCGAACACTGCCCGGAGGTCGAGAAGATGGTCGGCTCTCTGTTTTGTTTTCACCACCAAGTCGTCGACGTAGCATTCGACTCACTTATGGAGGAAGTCGTCGAAGATGTTCTGCATTGCTCTTTGATATGTCGCGCCGGCATTTTTTGTACGAACGGCATTACTTTGTAGCAGAAGATCCCTTTTGGACTGCGAAATGCGGTGAGCTCCTCATCTTTTGGGTCCATCCGAATTTGGTTATAGCCGGAGGACTCGTCCATGAAGGATAGGGCTTCGTGACCTGTCATCGCGTCGACCATAAGCTCGGTAATTGGCAGAGGGAAGTCGTCCTTCGGGCACGGCTTATTCAAATCTCGAAAGTCGACGTAGACCCGAATTTGGCCGGTCTTTTTCTTGACTGGGACGATGTTTGCGATCCAGGACGGGTACTTCACCTCTCTGATGAAATTTGCCGCGATCAACTTGTCGACCTCCTTTTCGATTTCTGGCACCAGTTCTGGCCGGAATCGTCTTTGCGATTGCTTCACCGGCCGAACAGAAGGATGAACCGCCAATTTGTGGACTGCTATGCGCGGGTTGAGGCCGGGCATCTCTGTGTAATTCCAGGCGAATAAGTCGCGATATTCGCGGAGCAGCGCCATGTATTCGACCTCTTCGTCGGCCGTCAGTGAAGCACATAGGAATGTCGGCCTGGGATCTTCTGCTATGCCCAAGTCGACTTTCTTTAATTCGTCGACTGTCGACTGGCCTCCCTTTTCGAATTCAGCCGGAGCCTCCTTCAAGACGAATTCTTCCTCTTCTTGTTCGTCGTCGGTGACGAAGATGTGATTCACCATTACCGAGTCGTATGTACGAGCTCGTTCGAGGGCTGCTTTCAATGTATAGATGACGACCGGGCCGTCGTCTTCCTTTGGTCGACGTTGATTGATGGCGGCTTTGGTATAAATGATCACCGACTATGAAGTATTTTGTTTCTCCGTTGGGATTTGGCCAACTGAGACTTGGTGCACATCTGCCGATGACTTTCTGGTTATCTTGACCGGCTTTGCTTGGGCTGTATATATTTTGATTGGTTTTGGCTTCTCGTAGCCGAGGCCCAGGCGGCCTTGACTGATGTAGTGCCCTTCGTCGTTCAATTTCTTCTGCTCTAGAGTGAAGACGGGTAAGGTCACGGGAGGTTTTGCATGAATCTCGTCTTTTGTAAGATTGCCCCCTGCTCTGGCCATCAACCGGTAGGCGTTCGGGTCGAAGCCTTCATTTGAGCGTGTAGCCGGTAATTGTTGTTGGCTTGGCAGTTGTTTCACGACGCTTCGTTCCTCCAGCTTTGGCAGAGGAAGCGTGACTTTTTCCGGCAAAGGGGTCAGCTGGATTTTGTTGCAGGCGACCAGGGGAGCTTCTCCTTTCTTCCTTTGCGACTGTGGAATGTACCGCAGGATGGGTACATTGGGGCGCTTCGGCGCTGGAGCAGCCTTGGCCGGTTTGTGACCATGGGCCGGCTGGTTATTGTGTGTTGGCTGCTTTGGGGATACGACCTGCGTCGTAGTCTGTGTAGGAGATGCACCTTGCGTCGGAGTCTGTGGTTTGGCGGGCTGCGACGACTATTTGAGTTGCACCAGTTGTTGGGACGATGCAGCCTGTGTCGGAGTGCTTTTGGCGTTCGCTGCTTGGTTCGACCAAGGTGACAATTTAACTGTCGATCTGGTCGTCAGGTAGAATTTGGCATCTGCGAACAATGCCTCCGCCTCTGTGAATGGGCTTTCGTCGACATACACCGTCTTCTTCTCGCCGTTTTCCCAATAATTGAAGCATTGGTGCAGTGTGGATGGTACGACTCCGTTTGAATGGAGCCATGGCCGACCCAGAAGCAGGTTGTAAGACGTCCTGGAATCGATGACTTGAAGAGGCGTATCGGCTATCATGTCTCCGATGTGCAGCTTGAGATTCGTCATCCAGAGTGTTCTCTTGCCCTCCTGGTTAAAACCTTGGATGAGAAGGGAGCTCGGGGAGAGGTCGCCGACAGAGAGACCGATGCTCTTCATTGTACGGATAGGCAGAATGTTGACTGCAGATCCGCAATTGATGAGGATACGATTGATTTTGTGGTCTCTGATGTAGCCGGAGACGAACAATGGTCTGTTATGATTTTTCATCCCCAATTGTGTGTCTCCTTCCCGGAATGTGATGCACGGCGGGCATGTAACAGCCAGCGTTTCCTCCGACTTTGTGAGATGCGCTTTGGTGTAGGCATCTTCCTCTTCTTTTCGAAAAGGAGGGGTTAACCCGACTTTCGGCAGGTCGTTCTTTCTCATCAGCAACGTCTCGAGCTCGGCTTTGAGTTCCTCAGGTTTGTCGAGGACTCGAATTAGGGCTTGTCTGGACCTGATGTCCAAATCGAGGTCATCTTCTATTTTGTTGAGATGTGAGATTTGTTTGAGCGACGTCTCTAGGTCGTCGCATTCGACGACTGGTCGTTTGCCCTTTTTTGTTGTTGCTGTTTGCTCGGGAGGAGCTGTTGAGCAGGTCGCCACCATTGCGGGCGGCGAAAGGAACTCCTTGGGGAAGAACTCCGCCAATGTGACGGGTCTTCTTTTCTTTTTGCTTACCCCCTGGATATCAGTCCTGGGAGCTTTTCTTCGGCGTTTTGCGGCTCTTTTGTTTGGCCGCTTTGCTTTTGTTTTTATGGTCGCCGGTGCCGGTTCAATTTCTCGAAGAGGCTTCTTTCTCCGAGTGACCAAGATCCACCCCTCTGCGTCGGCAGCAGCTTCTTCGCGGGGTGCCGGTTTTGGTATGACCTTAGCCAGTGGTCGTTTGTTGTTGTTGCACGGACGGCCGGAGGAACCGGGCTTTGGTCGGTACTCCTTCTTTATGGCTCGTGTCTGAGCTCGCCGGTTTGGCATGGTTTGGATGGAGATAGCATGTGAGGAGATTGTGTTTCAGCTCCTTCGATTTCGATGCGTCCTTGGGCTGCCAGCTCCTTGATACGGTCTTTCAAGACGAACCATTTCTCCATCGAATGCCCGACCAGTCGATGATATTTGCAAAAATTCGGATCTTTGCTCTTGGATTGGTCGCCAGGTCTTTTGATGTCTGGCAGTTTCAGTAGTTGATTGTCGAGGAGTTGGTCGAGCATGATAGGAACGTCTGCATCGGCAAAGGGATATGTCTTTGCCTGTCGTTCTTCGAGCGACAATTTCTTGTAAGTACTCCCAGTTAGTTGTCGCGGGAGGTAAGTTGCTTTAACCTGGCCTCCGACCTTGATTGGTTCGAAAGCGTTGGTCGTGAAAGAGGATTTTGTTTTCTCTTTCGTCTCTTTTGGTGCAGCCGCAGCAGGTGCCTTTCCCTTTTAGCGTGGATTGGCGAAAGAGGATGCTTCTTGTCCTCGTTCTTCTATTAAGATCTCCATGTTGTGGGCTTCTGTTGCGAGCTCTTGGAAGTCGTTCGGCCGTCGGCTACGGATGTAGCGCAGGAGTTCCCAATACATTCCTCGTGAGCACATTTCGATCTCGGCTTCGAGGGAGAGATTTGAGCTTTCTTTGCAGTTTAGGCTCAAATTTCTCCATCGGTTGATGTAGTCGACCACCTTCTCGCCCTTCTTCTGTTTGAGATTGGCGATCTCTACCAGAGTGACGGTACGTCGAGTGCTGTAGAAACGGCTGAGAAATTCTCGTTCTAGTTGCTCCCAGCTGTCGATAGATTCCATGGGTAACTCGATGTACCAGTCGAAGGCATTTCCCTTCAATGACCGGCCGAATTGTTTTACCAGCAGGTCGTCGTCGGTGCCGGCGTTGTTGCAGGTTTCTATGAAATGAGCGACATGCTGCTTTGGGTGCCCGTCGCCGTTGAATTGTTGGAATTTCGGAGGGTGGTACCCGATCGGCATAGGAATGTTTTGAATCCTCTGCGTATACGGCCTTCGATAGACGACTGATTTGTTGTCGCCTGAACTATTTCGCACGGCGCGGTTGATTAGCTCGTTGACCGCGTCGATAGTGACAGTAGTCGGATCCACTTCAGCTCGGCTTCTGCGGGTAGCGACTGGTGCGACGGGCGGCAACTTGTCGTTGGAAGAAGGATCCTCCTGGATTGGTCTGGCTGAAGTACTGGCGGTCGGGTGATTTCGACCGGCTTCCCGGGAAACGGCGCCGGAATCGTTCGCCGCCATGCTCATTTTAAATCTTTTGAGCATTCTTGTGATTTGAAGGTCGGTGTTTCAATTTGCGCATCTTTGATGCGCAGTTGCTCGCTCTGCTCTTTGAGCGCGGCTTGCAGCTCGACCAATTGTTCTTCAACCGTTTTGGCTGAAGTTGTCATAGCGGCCATCTTGACGGTTTGCGTCGGATTAATTGTTCCCGACGCAACTTGAAGATATGAAGCCTTCGTCGGTGACTTCACTGAAGAGGCGGTCGCTGTGGGGGACCGGTCAGAAGGACCGGTCGTAGTTTGATTGCGGAGGGTGACTCTGGGTGACGACTGGCTTTCAGTGACAGCCGCCGGTGAGAATCGGCAAGACGAAATGGGCGATGTGGCAGCAAGAGAAATCGCCGGTGTTTATCGGCAAGGTGAACGGACAGGTGGTGGGCCAGCCGCTGCGTTGAGTGCGGCCAGAAGGTCATGTGAGACCAACATAACCGCCGATTTGTCTGTCGGTGATGTTTTCTGTATGGAGGAGGCCGACACAGAGTGTGTTCTCGCGGAAGAGAGAGAGGAGATGCCCCCGCTTTGCTCATATCGTTGCACCAAAGTGGGAACAATGGAGCTTCTCCGTGACGGCGGCGACTGCGTCGGGCTGGCAGTCGGGCTGCGAGGAGGTGAAGCGACGACAGCCAGATATGTTGGTTTGGCCATCGCTGGCATCGGTTTGGAGGATGCGGCAGGTTTAGTTGAGGCCGCGGTAGCTGGAGGAATGAACACGGCAGTTGGGCGACGGGTGTCGCGCATGAATGGAGCTTGTCCAGTGGACAAACTTCTTGCCAGAGCCCTTGTAAATGGGCGTGTGGCATGTGAAGGGGATGTCGAAGCGCGAGGTTTACCGGCGATGCGGCTACTGGTCCGCGGGCTCCGGTGGTTGAGCCTGCAGTCGCGGCGGGGCGCGGTTGAGCAGAGCTTGAGGAGGCAGTTTGCTTGCCCCTATTGTTGGTGTTGCCGTTGTTGGCGTTGCTGGCCATGGCTGTGGCTGGAGATTTTTTTTTGTTGGACGGAGAAGGAGATGAGAGGTAGGAAAGGTCCCACCGGGCGTGCCAAATCTGTTTCACTGAAAATCCGCCGGTCCGCGAAGAGGCGCGACCGAGAGAATATGTCGATTACTTTAGAATAAATTTGTGTTACAGGGTGTGTTGTAAATATCAGAAATTGCGAGTACAATCTCCTATGCTTCCTCTGATTCGATCTCCGTATGAATTTGGTGAAGTCGATGCTTCTGCGAACGAACGAACGTCGAACTCAAGCAGCAGGAACCAGTGTGCAGGAATTGTTATGTCTTTGGTCGGTCGGACGGATGTATTTGTGCTCCGCGTGTATCGACTTATGACGCTGTCGATAGTCGAATGTGAGATTGCTTCGTGAACTGCTAGAACGACGAACTGCAGGTTGCTTGGCTTTGCTGATCTGAGAGAACCTCTGTGTGTGAGAGCTTCTCCTCCGAGAAGGGATTTGAGGCCTTCGGTTTGAGAGAGAGTTCTTCACTTGTCGGAATTTGGGAATTGATTTCCTTCTCCCTCCAGGCAGGGAACTTCCGGCTATTTGTAGTCGGCTCTGTGTGACCATTGAAAGGTGTTGCCTGGGAATGGGGATCGTGATCCTCATTCTGTTGTGAAGTTGAGGAAGACGAGGGGAAGAGGGAGACCAGGATCGTGGCCTCCCCTTTCGCTCCTTCGGTTGAAGACTGAGTGATGGGCTAATGATGCATGCTGACGAGTGCCGATTCGGCACTTTCTGCTGACGAGGTGCCGACTGTACCAGTGATGCGGCGTCACGGCTGGACTTCGCGGTGGGTTGTGGCGATGAACTTTGATGACAATTAAAGCCTACCCACGATCATTGTTTGATGGATCGATGGGTTGTTGGGCTCATCGAATTTGGGCCACGCACATTTTGGTGCGTACAAATTGGTATCAAAGCCTGTCTCTGTTTGTCAAATTTTGTGGGATTTTGGTAGATGAATTTTCATTAATTTTTTATTTTAGAAAAATTGTTCTTTGGGGATTTTTTCAGTTTGGGAAATCTGGTCTCCGGTGACCGTCCGGCCACAATCAGGCGACCAAAGCTTAGGGCTTTTGTAAAACAAGAGTCGACGATCAATTTGGCATAAGTTTTATGCCATAACTCAGTGAAAGTAGCCAGGAATTTGGCCGGGAATATAAAGAAAAATTAGGGTTTTTTCGCAAACCCTAACTGCCGGAGATTTCCATCCTCCGGCAAAGGTACCACGCCGGGAAGGGACAACCCCTTCGTGGTCGTTGACCGGCGTCGTGACCGCCGAAACGGCCGCGCAGAATCCATTCCTCGTCGGGAATCTTCCCCATCTGGCTGTCGTCCGGGGCCAGAAAGGGGAGAGGAAAGGTCGCCGAGGTCCGGCCCACTTTTCCGCGGCCGTCATACGGCGTCGAGTGGCGTCGCGACGGCCGAAATGGCCGGACTGGGAAACCCTAGGTTTTCCCAGTCGACGGCACTGGAGAAGACGAACTCCAGCGCCGGGCCGACCAGCGTTTCCAACCCGATGGTTCAGGTCGGATTCGCGGCTCAGGTTCATTTTCCAACCCGAGCTGATGCGGTCGAGCCGAGTTAAGTCGAACGAGCTGGGTGAGATCAGTTCGACTCGGGCGCGACTCGGAGTTTGCCTGATTCAGCGCGGACCCAGTCCGCGGGTCGTTGGGTCGGTCTACCCAGGTGGCCCAGAAATGAACCGAACCACCTATTTAATTTGTCCACCGGTTCAGGGCCTTAGAGTCATCATATTTGGATTAAATTTTAACCGAATACTAAATAAAATATTTATGATTTTCATATATATTTTTCATAATTTTATATGAATTAAAAATATTTGTTTTAGGATAAAATTGGAATTTGAGTATTTTTGGTTCAATTAAATATTAATATGCACATTGAGTTTTGACTCAAAATTTTCACCATAAATATGTTTTACAATTTTAAACTAATTTTAAAATATTTTATTAATTTCATTTGGTTTTATTTGTTTTATTATTTATGGTGAGTTTTATGCATTATTAATTACCCAAAATTGTGAATTATATTATGTTATACATGTCATTGATTTGTATTTGTTAGATTTATAATTCTATGATAAATCTTGCTGCACAATGATGGGTTTGATTGCATGAAGCAGTGGGAGCATGTTATCTTTAAATTAAGTCGCGTATCTATTTATTATATTTTGTATATAATTTTATTGTCATGGTCTCCGGTAATTGCCCAAAGAATTGTGCGTTTGATTGTGCTAATAAAATTATAAATATTTTGTGTGTGTGACTTGTCATTCCAGAATAAGTGTGATGCCCAAAGGATAAGCATTTGTTTTGTGAATGAGTTGTTTGTATGTGGAATCATTACTACACTCAGGGAATTGACAGTTTTCCCAAAGGCAATGACTGTCTAATTCAAGGGATGTGTAGTGTGATGGGGTTGTAAACTCCACCTGGAAGTGGCAGTGAATGGTGGACCAAAGAAAGCCAGGATCTGTTAACGGAAGGGTCCAGCTCCCAAAATTGATGTTATTATTTTGTTTTAACTCATGTTCATGTATATGCATGAAATAGATTGTTTATTGAATATGTGCATGTCTGTACTTTAGATATGACGAAGACATCTTCTACACTCTTAGAGATATTGAATAACAACAAGTTTTGGGCCCAATTTTCCAACTTGGAAAAGGAAGTTGTCCTATGTCCTAATTATAGACAATTATGATATTTGTCTGAGAAAGTCAAAACCCAATGATGATGAGAAAGTAACTTCTAAATTCAAGAAATGGATTGAGGCGAGTAAGATGGCCAGGGTCATAATTTTAGCATCTATAAGTGAGTCATTACACCAAACTTATGAGCAGTATAAAAGTGCATCACAAATCCTGCAAAGTTTAGAGGCTAAGTTCAATAGTATTAGTGAGTCAGAGGTGACAGTACTACTGAAAAAACTAAGTCAACCCAAAATGGTTGAAGGGACTTCTGTAGTGGACCATGCCAATTATGTATGTGGATTGACTGATCACCTACAGACTGTAGGGATGAATTTATAGGTTAAGAGTCGTGTGCATTACATCATAAAATCTTTGCCTAAGTCATATGAGAATTTTGTGATGAATTATCAGATGAATGGTTTAGAATGGGGCATAGAAACTCTTGTTTCCAAACTTAGAGCAGAAGAGATTTGGAGAGGCACAACAAAGGTTGAAAGTGCACACTTGACTTTGAAACCTAAGGTATTCAGGAAGAAGGGATTTAAGAAAGGTGGGAAGATGAATAAAAATTTTAGCAATGAGAAGAATGGCAAAAAGGACATCACTTGCCACTACTGCAAGAAATCGGGTCATATGAAAACACAATGTTGAAAGTTGCATGGAAAACCAAACTCTTCCACAGCTCTAGGGGTTCAAGGAACTCAGAGAGAGAAGAAGTAAAGGAGAATATATTTACATGGGAAATGGTGATTGGATTGAAGTTGAAGGAGTTTGATCATATGAGATTCAACTAGAAGATGGGTTGATGCGATCCTAGCTAATCACTAGCAAGAGGACTAATCAATGTAATATAGACTTTCTGCAAGTCCGAATATCGTCCCACAAGGACCAAGCCAACAGTTAATTGCTTCGTGAATAAAAATCTAAAGTTTGAGAAATCTGATTTTTGAAACAAAGTTCTAAACTAAACCAGCACTTGAAACAGTTAGGAAAAGCTTTTGAGGGGATTAAATGATGAGAGAAGACGTTGGGAATCCAATTCCCTCCCTAGACACTTTCTGAGATTGAATATGAAAAGAGTTTTGGAAATCAGTTTTTGACAAGCTTATAAAACTATGGCTACAATCCGCATCGGCATCACCCTTTTCCATCTCCTAGAGCAAACTAACCGGCATAATCTACTCTATTAGATAGCATAAACATGAAGCTTATAAGTCATAGATAGATCAACTAATCCAACAGGGTATTACTTTAAGGTCGAGGATTAACCCAAGGATTAGTGATCTACCTAGTGCATGAACTCAAAAAGACTGTAAATTCCTATCAGCATGTCTCACCTTAAGCCTAGCGTCACCTTATAACCAGTACATAGTCAAACAGTAAGTACGAATCAAGAAATTACAGCAATTAAAACTCATTCAAGCACCAAACTGAAAACCAATTGAATTTATAAAGATCAATCTCATTACATGCCTAGGGAGTCATGGACTCCCAACTAAAAACGACTACTCCATACTAGAATTGAAAGCACACAAAGAGGTTTGTACAACAGCCATGGATTAAGAAAGGACAAGTAAAGAGATCCCCCTAGGGAAGAATTCCCTTAACCCTTCTTGCTCCTTGGCTGGAAGCTCCACCTCTCTTCCTCAAGGTGACCAGAGTTCGTGTGAACTCCCTCTGGACCTTCTCCTCTCTCTCTCAACTAAACTAAAAAGAAGAACTGAATACACAATTGAAAGTAAAATACAAGAACTCGAACTGAAAACTGGATGCCTTGCTCTTTGCCTCGGACCTCCTTATATACTTGTTCTGCTGCCCATGCCATGTAAATTGCTCTCTGTCCAGGGGTATGAAGTACCCTTTCCCGACCTCAGAATTGGCTAAAATTATATCAGGACCTTCCTTTTGAAGTCCTTTCCATTCTCACGAACTTTGAATCCATTCTGAGATGGGAAACTCGAGATATGAGGGAAGGAAGTTGTCTGATTTCTGCTGCCAACTTCTGCACGGGTCCACCACTTTGAAGATGTGTAACTCGAGAATCCTGGCTTGGATTGGCCTGAAATTTCGTGGGAAGATCCTCTGTAGTACCTGGAAGCTTCGTTCCAAGTTTGGTATCAATTGGACTTGTGAAAATCCTTCTCTGGTCTTCATAAAGTTCGGATTTATCTCTTTCCATTGGCAGCAGATTCCTGTTTTGAAACAACTTCTTTTTTTGGACTATTCAATGCATCTGGACATAAGTAATTTACCTTAAACTCTTCGTGGGCACCTTCCTTAGATGTCTGGGACTCCTCCTCCCAAGTTTGGATTGGATTTGATTGCAGGTTCCCAAAATTTTCGTATTCTGAGCAGCAGAGTCGATGGCGCGGTCGCGCCGGACTCTGGCGCGGTCGCGCCACTGAACCCGATATTCGTCTAAGTCGCCTCTGCATATGGCGCGGTCACGCCGATCAGTGCAGAGATTTGGCGCGGTAGCGCCGGTCCTTAGACTATTTCTTTGTCCCTGAATGGCAACTTTACATTCTGCTTTTAGCTCCCTTTGGCGCGGCAGCGCCCTCCAGTAGCGCGGTGGGGCTTCCACTGGCGCGGTCGCGCCAAATTACATTCCGCAACCATTGTCTTTCATGACCGTTAGGTCGCTGGACATTTTTGCACATTAATTTGAATTTCCGAGGATTTGTTTGGCGCGGTCGCGCCATAGTCGGCGCGGTCGTGCCGTTCTTGTGTGTCTCTGGAAACGGAAAAGAAGCTGTCTTCATGGCGCGGTCGCACCACGTTAAGCCGTCGTTCTGGCGCGGTCGCGCCACTCCTTGGTCTTTTGCCGACTTCTCGTTTTAGCACCTAGAATTCCATGTATGGAAACCGAGTGGCGCGGCTGCGCCACAGAGAGCGCCATTTCGCATTCCGGGGTTGTCTTCTATCAGGTTCTGGTAGTCGTTGGGAATTTCCAGGAATTGATTGAATTTTTGTCCGTTTAAGCGGCGCGGTAGCGCCATTCTCTTTTTGGCTTATTTTTGCTCCTTTTTCCTTCATTTTCCCTCGGAATCCAGATTTTCTTCTTTTGCCGGGTACCTAAGACATAAAACATGTATTTGAGTTATATTTGTCACTTTCAAACTCATAATCAACTCAAATTAGGAATTTATGATTAATAATTCATGCCTAAATAAGTGTCTTTTGGACACTTATCACAACCCCAAACTTAAATCTTTGCTCGTCCTCGAGCAAATTCTGAAAGAAACAACTAGCTATGTATGCAGAGATTGAGAAAATATCAGTGGCATTCCCTTTTATAGATTTCTGCATGGATGATTCACTTTCTTTCCTAGTTGATGATTCTCCTTGCTTAAGTCAAAAACAACATTCAAGTTTTTCTTTAATTTTTTTTTTTTTTGCAAATCCTTACCATCATACTAGTGAGAAGTCTCAGTAAATACCATTTGCCAACCCTCAGTCTACTATCCACTAACCTGAAGAAATCCATAATCCTGATCAATTGGTCTTTTCTAGGTTGTAATGGGGCATGGGTAATGGTTATGATAAAAGTTGTAAGCATTGGATTCATCTCCATCCTCATATCCATGTTCCATTATTTCTGAGCATGATTTTGTTTTGTCTCCACATTTCCCCACCCCAAACTTTTTCCTTGCATTGATCCCATTTTATTTTCTTCTTTCCTTCCTTCACATTTTTTCTTTCCCTTGGGTTTGATCAGAGTCTAGCTTACCTCGCCGGTTGACTCAGAGTCCCTAAGCTTGTTGAGGCCCGAGACCCGGTGCACACACGAGGTGGCCTTTCTCCTTAACCCACAACCTTTTGGCTTTGTCTGGAGTCTAGCTTACCTCGCCAGTTGACTCAGAGTCCCTAAGCTTGCTGAGTCCCGAGACCCGGTGCACAGACAAGGTGGGTTTTCTCCTAACTTAGCCTTCATCTTGTTTCTCTTTTTTTTTTTTTTTTTTTTTTTTTCAAGACCACTCAATACCTCCTTATATCTTCAGATTTTTGTCCATGTTTATTTTAATAGAACACTTCAATAAGTTGGAGAGATATAGGTCTGTAAGAAACAAGTTGGTTTTTCACAAAGGCTGGTTCATGTACTGTGGGTTTTTGAAATAAAACAGAGATCTTGTTGGCACAAGGTTTTTGACACAAAGTGATGCATCTTGTGCATTAAAGTGGGTGGCTTAAAGCAGGCTCAAACGATTGAAAACAAATGCCTAAATCACTTCAGGGTATTTGGAAATCTTTCTTTGTTTTGCCTCAAGCTTCCCTCAGGTTGGTTCTAGTGGTTTACATCCACTTGCTCACTTATACATTTTCAAAAACTATTTTTAAAGAAAATTCTCCTCCTGTTAAGACTAAGCAAATTGAAATAAGATATTTTTCCAGATAGTGAATCATGCTTTTCTCTTTTCTCAGGGTTTCCACTGATGTTTCCCAACTCATGGTCTATTTCTGGTGAAAATTTTTTTGAAATCAGAGATTTTTGAAAGATAGAATATCCCACCCCAAACTTAAAAACATGCTTTGTCCTCAAAGCATAAAAAGAATAAGAGGTAGTATGAATACTTCCCTGATTAGTCTGGGTGTGCCTGGAGTGAAAAGAGACTTGACCTGGAAGGCTCTGCAGTGGAATTTTCCTTTTATGGGATCTGGGTTCGAAAACATAATGAGGCAGCGGCGCGGTCGCGCCACATTGGAACTTCATATTGCTGCATCCTGAATGTGTTTTTGAAACTTTCCACTTAAAACAAGAAGAGATCAGTTGTATATAGATGCTTAATCAGTAAACACACATTTCCAATGAGGGAATCATGCTTTGGGAAACAGAATGAGAGTGCAAAATCATGTCATCAATACGAATGGAGATTGAGTACATATTAATGGACATTGCATGCAAAAATCACTCTAAAACATCTTATGGACAGGCACCAAAGCATATTTTCCCAGAAGGAAGCTAGAATCAGACAGCAGGCAAAGAAAAGCAAAACAAGTTCGGCGCGGTCGCACCAGTTTCAAACTGATTTTAGGTTTTTATTTTTAGGATTTTTATTTTTATTTTTTTATTATTTTTTTTTTCCTCTGGAAAATTTAGAACTTCTGCTAGCCTAAGTCTATCCTAATCATGCAAAACTAAATCAACTACTCATGCAAAGCCTAAAAATTCAAAAATTCCAAGCAACTTTCATAATGCAATCCTATTCTAAAAACAACAAGCAAAGGAGTTCTGGTTTATAGTCCCAGCTCGACTTTGTGACTCTGTTTCAGTCAGATAGGATGGTGAAAGTTCTTTCCTGATTAAAATCATGGGAGATGTACCTTTTAAGCCTTTGGCCATTGATAATGAAGGTGGATTGGTCTTTAGGATTTCTGATTTCGACAGCCCCTGATTTTAACACTTTTTCGACAGCAAAAGGACCAGTCCATTTTGATCTCAGTTTACCAGGGAACAACCTAAGTCTGCTATTGAACAAAAGGACAAGTTGGCCAGGTTGAAACTCATTGGGTAAGATATGCTCATCATGCCATTTTTTAGTTTTTTCTTTGTACATCTTGGCATTCTCATAGGACCAGTACCTGAGCTCATCTAATGCATTTAATTGAAGCAATCTGCTTTCTCCAGCAGCCTTGATATCAAAATTTAAAAACTTGGTTGCCCAGTATGCCTTATACTCTAACTCCAAAGGAAGATGGCATACTTTTCCATAAACCAACCTATAGGGGGTCATGCCTATTGGGGTTTTGAAAGCTGTCCTATAGGCCCATAGTGCATCATCTAGCTTGGTTTTCCAATCTCTCCTTGAAGTATTTACTGTTTTTTCCAGAATTCTTTTGAGCTCTCTATTGGACACCTCTACTTGGCCACTAGTTTGAGAAAGGTATGGGGTTGCTACTTTGTGGGTGACACCATATTTTTTTAACAGACTTTTGAAAGAAGAGTTACAAAAATGTTTTCCCCCATCACTAATGATAGCTCTAGGGGTGCCAAAACGACAGAAAATGTTCTTTTTCAAAAATTCGATGACAACCTTGGCATCATTGGTTCGGGTTGCTATGGCCTCTACCCATCTGGTTACATAATCCACTGCCACCAGAATGTACTCATAACCAAAAGAAGGTGGAAAAGGACCCATGAAGTCAATACCCCAAACATCAAAACATTCACATTCCAGAATATTATTTAGAGGCATTTCATTCCGTCTAGAGATGTTACCTAACCTTTGGCACCTGTCACATGATTGTACATACCTTTTTGCATCTTTGAAAAGTGTTGGCCAAAAGAATCCAGATTGCAATACCTTTGCTGCAGTTCGGTTTGCACTGTGATGGCCACCAACCTCTTTGTCATGGCAGTGGCTGAGAATGAGTGGAGCTTCTTCTTCTTTCACACACCTTCTGATAACTTGATCTGGACAGATTTTGTAGAGGAAAGGATCCTCCCAGTAGTAGTGCCTTGAATCTGCCATAAACTTCTTCCTTTGCTGGTAGGTAAAGGGCTTGGGTACCCACTTGCTGCAAACAAAATTGGCAATATCAGCATACCATGGTACCTTTGAAGTACTTACCTGGCAAATCCTCTCATCTGGGAAGAGTTCTGAAACTTCCCCATCTTGATTTTCTGATTCCAGCCTTGACAAGTGATCTGCTACCACATTTTCAGCACCCTTTTTGTCCTTGATCTCAATATCAAATTCTTGTAGAAGAAGGATCCATCTGATCAGCCTTGGTTTGGAATCCTTCTTTGCAAACAAATATCTAAGAGCTGCATGGTCAGTCCAAACAATAACTTTTGAACCAATGAGATATGATCTGAATTTTTCAAAAGCAAAAACTACAGCCATGAGCTCTTTCTTAGTAGTTGTGTAATTCAATTGAGGACCAGTGAGTGTGTGGCTAGCATAGGATATGGTGTGGAAAACCTTTTCTTTTCTTTGGCCAAGAGCTGCCCCTAAAGCAAAATCACTTGCATCACACATGAACTCAAAAGGTAGGTTCCAATCAGGTACACAATAATGGGGGCAGAAATCAATTTTTATTTCAAAAGATCAAAAGCAAGCAAGCATTCAGCATTGAAATCAAATTTCACATATTTTGAAAGCAAATTTGACAAAGGTTTTGCAATTTTGGAAAAAAATTTTATAAACCTTCTATAAAATCCAGCATGGCCTAAAAAGCTCCTAATACCCTTGACTGATGTGGGTGGAGGTAGCTTTTCAATCACATCAATTTTGGCCTTGTCTACCTCTATCCCCTTTTCGGAGATTTTGTGGCCAAGAACAATCCCATCTCTTACCAGAAAATGGCATTTTTCCCAATTTAGGACTAGCTTCTTTTCTTTACACCTTTCAAGCACCAGCTCTAAGTGCTGCAAGCATGTTTCAAATGTTAGTCCATAAATAGTGAAATCATCCATAAAAATCTCCATCATCTTGCCTATCATGTCATGGAATAAAGCCATCATGCATCTTTGAAAAGTGGCCGGTGCATTGCACAAGCCAAAGGGCATTCTCCTATATGCAAAAGTGCCATAAGGGCAAGTGAAGGTGGTCTTTTTCTGATCTTCAGGTGCTATAGGTATCTGAAAATATCCTGAATATCCATCTAGGAAGCAATAAAATTTATTTCCAGCAAGCCTTTCAAGCATTTGATCAATGAATGGTAAAGGAAAATGATCTTTCCTAGTGGCTGCATTCAATTTCCTATAGTCTATGCATACCCTCCAACCTGTGACTGTCCTAGTGGGGATTAATTCATTATGTTCATTATGAATGACAGTGGTACCTCCCTTCTTAGGCACCACTTGGACTGGACTTACCCATGCACTATCAGAAATAGGATAGATAATACTTGCGTCCAAGACTTTAATTACCTCCTTTTTCACTACCTCTTGTAATGTGGGGTTCAGCCTTCTTTGTGGTTGGATGTTGGGCTTGTAATTTTCCTCCATCAGAATTCTGTGGGTGCAGATTGTGGGGCTGATGCCTTCAATGTCTGCCAATGACCAGCCTATTGCCTTCTTGTGTTTGGACAGTACTGCTATGAGCTTTTTCTCCTCCAAACTTGTCAAACACGAAGAGATAATTACTGGTTTATCATTTTCTTCAAGAAAGACATATTTCAAATTAATAGGAAGAGGTTTGAGTTCATATTTGGGAGCTTCTGGAGCTCCTTGTTCCTTTATTTCAGCAGCTAACTCTTCCTTTTTCTCAGCCTCCAGTGCACCAGATGCTTCTTGGATGTTGGGATCTTCATTCTCTCCATGGATCGGGCCTCCCTCTTCTGCTGCATCAGCTCTCATTTCTTCTTCAATTTCTGCTACACAAGAATCAATCACATCAATACTTAAACAAAAATCATCATCTGGAATGGCTGGTTGTTTCATGGCTTCTTTTATATTGAAATTGATGGTGTCATTATTAAGCCTTAAAGTCAAATTTCCCTATTTGCAATCAATAATAGCACCAGCAGTAGCCAAGAATGGTCTACCAAGAATTATGGGCAGGTTCTTGTCTACTTCCATGTCCAAAACAACAAAATCGCAGGGATAAATGAAATCTAGAATTTTGACCAACACATCCTCCATCACTCCTTCTGGTATTTTGGTTGATCTATCAGCAAATTGAAGAGTGATTCCAGTCTCTTGAGGTCCTCCAAGTTTTAAATACCTGCAAAGGGATAATGGCATTAAATTAACACTTGCCCCTAAATCGCATAAAGCATTGGCAAATTTATTTGACCCAATTTCACAAGGTATTGTAAAACTCCCTCGATCTTTAAGTTTTCTTGGAAGCTCATTCTTCAATATGGCACTACAATTCTCATTCAGCACCACTGTACCTTTCTCCTCTATCTTCCTCTTCCCGGATAGGACTTCTTTCAGAAATTTACCATAAAGAGGTATTTGCTTTAATGCTTCAAGAAGTGGAATGTTAATCTGCAATTTCTGAAAGGTTTCTAGAAATCTAGCAAAGCTACTCTCCAAAATATCATATTGAGCTCTACTTGGATAAGGAAGATGTCTAATATCAATATCTGTAATGGGAAGTGAATCCTTACCTTTCTTCCTTCTTGGAGAAGTTGATTGACTTAACTTTTCTTTTTCTTTCTCTTCTTCTCCTTTCTGAGCATCCTCTGCCTCCATGGCTGGCTGTTCTTTTGTCTGGTGCTCCTCCAGAGTCTTCCCACTCCTGAGTGTTATGGCCTTGACTTGCTCCTTTGGGTTGATTTCTGAGTTGCTAGGCAGAGCTCCTCTCGGCCTCTCATACACATCTCTGTTAAGTTGATTTACCTGAGTGGTCAGGAGTGTGACTTATTGCTTTATTGACTAGACTTCAGTTTGTAGTGTCTTCATTGACTGAAGTTCTGCGTATATTGCTCGAATCAGTTTGCTATCATCGTCCCTTTGTGTCTCCTCCTTTTGTTGTGTATTGGCTTGCAATGGTTTGAATCCAGGAGGGTTCTGCCTTGATTGATTTGCATTATTCCAGGAGAAATTTGGATGGTTCTTCCAGCCAGGATTGTATGTGTTGCTGTATGGATCCATCCTGCGAGAATTTCCCACAAAGTTCGTTTGTTCAGGCATGGAATTCAAAGCATATATGTTACCTTGGCATTCAAAATCAGCATGTCCTCCTCCACATGTTCCGCATATTGAGGCTACCACAGGGCTTGATTGTTGCTGGAAATTAGCAAATTGTTGTTGTAGAGCCTCTAATCGTGCTCGTGTGGCTGTTGAGGAGTCCAGTTTGTAAATTCCAGCAGGTTTTTTGACTGATCTCTCCATCGGGTATGAATACATGTTGGCTGTCATCTCCTCTATCAGCTCATAAACCTCTTCTGGAGTCTTTTTATTGATCGAACCACCTGCTGCAGCATCAATCATGCTCCTGGTATTGATGTTCAGCCCATTGTAAAAAATCTCGATTTGGCTCCAAAGCTCAATTTTGTGATTTGGGCATCTTTTGAGAAGCCCATTGAACCTCTCCCATGCCTATGAAAGGTGTTCCTCTGATTCCTGCGAAAATTGAAAGATTTCATTCCTTAATTTGATAGTTTTGGCTGGTGGAAAATAATTACCTAAAAACTTTTTCTGCAGATCTTCCCAAGTGGCTATGGAACCAGCTGGTAATGTATTCAGCCACGTTTTAGCTCTTCCTCCCAACGTGAATTTAAAAAGCCTCAATCTAGCTGCATCATCTGACTTACCATTATATTTAAAAGTAGCACATAAATCCAAAAATCTTTCAAGGTGGTCATTGGGATCTTCATTAGCCAACCCATTAAACTGATAATGAGTTTGCAGCATGATAAGAAGTTGAGGCTTAAATTCGAAATTATTAGCTTGAATAGAAGGGGTGATGATACTTGTCCATTTTGTATTTGGGATTTGTGTGACAAAGTCTTCCATGGTCCTCCTTGGCCTGAATGCTTGATCATCATTTGCTCCTTCTATATGCTCCAACTCTTCTTGCTCTTTGGGATTGCTCTGGTTCTGATTTTCCTTCAGCCTCTGCCTTAAAGTTCTCTCAGGTTCTAAATCAATCTCTTGGGCTGGTGTCCCTCGAGATCTGGTCATAAACCTCTTGCAAAAAAAAAAAAAAACAAAAGCTCAAATCTTTAAATTTTTAAACTTTGTGCAATTACTGTTAGAAACTTTGGTCACCGTCAACGGCGCCAAAAACTTGATACGATCCTAGCTAATCACTAGCAAGAGGACTAATCAATGTAATATAGACTTTCGCAAAGTCCGAATATCGTCCCACAAGGACCAAACCAACAGTTAATTGCTTCGTGAATAAAAATCTAAAGTTTGAGAAATTTGATTTTTGAAACAAAGTTCTAAACTAAACCAGCACTTGAAACAGGTAGGAAAAGCTTTTGAGGGGATTAAATGATGAGAGAAGACGTTGGGAATCCAATTCCCTCCCTAGACACTTTTTGAGATTGAATATGAAAAGAGTTTTGGAAATCAGTTTTTGACAAGCTTATAAAACTATGGCTACAATCCGCATCGGCATCACCCTTTTCCATCTCCTAGAGCAAACTAACCGGCATAATCTACTCTATTAGATAGCATAAACATGAAGCTTATAAGTCATAGATAGATCAACTAATCCAACAGGGTATTACTTTAAGGTCGAGGATTAACCCAAGGATTAGTGATCTACCTAGTGCATGAACTCAAAAAGACTGTAAATTCCTATCAGCATGTCTCACCTTAAGCCTAGCGTCACCTTATAACCAGTACATAGTCAAACAGTAAGTATGAATCAAGAAATTACAGCAATTAAAACTCATTCAAGCACCAAACTGAAAACCAATTGAATTTATAAAGATCAATCTCATTACATGCCTAGGGAGTCATGGACTCCCAACTAAAAACGACTACTCCATACTAGAATTGAAAGCACACAAAGAGGTTTGTACAACAGCCATGGATTAAGAAAGGACAAGTAAAGAGATCCCCCTTGGGAAGAATTCCCTTAACCCTTCTTGCTCCTTGGCTGGAAGCTCCACCTCTCTTCCTCAAGGTGACCAGAGTTCGTGTGAACTCCCTCTGGACCTTCTCCTCTCTCTCTCAACTAAACTAAAAATAAGAACTGAATACACAATTGAAAGTAAAATACAAGAACTCGAACTGAAAACTGGATGCCTTGCTCTTTGCCTCGGACCTCCTTTTATACTTGTTCTGCTGCCCATGCCATGTAAATTGCTCTCTATCCAGGGGTATGAAGTACCCTTTTCCGACCTCAGAATTGGCTAAAATTATATCAGGACCTTCCTTTTGAAGTCCTTTCCATGCTTACGAAGTTTGAATCCATTCTGAGTTGGGAAACTCGAGATATGAGGGAAGGAAGTTGTCTGATTTCTGCTGCCAACTTCTGCACGGGTCCACCACTTTGAAGATGTGTAACTCGAGAATCCTGGCTTGGATTGGCCTGAAATTTTGTGGGAAGATCCTCTGTAGTACCTGAAAGTTTCGTTCCAAGTTTGGCATCAATTGGACTTGTGAAACTCCTTCTCTCATCTTCATAAAATTCGGATTTATCTCTTTCCATTGGCAGCAGATTCCTGTTTCAAAACAACTTCTTCTTTTGGACTATTCAATGCATCTGGACATAAGTAATTTACCTTAAACTCTTCGTGGGCACCTTCCTTAGATTTCTGGGACTCCTCCTCCCAAGTTTGGATTGGATTTGATTGCAGGTTCCCGAGATTTTCGTATTCTGAGCAGCAGAGTCGATGGCGCGGTCGCGCCGGATTCTGGCGCGGTCGCGCCACTGAACCCGATATCCGTCTAAGTCGCCTCTGCATATGTCGTGGTCGCGCCGATCAGTGCTGAGATTTGGCGCGGTAGAGCCGGTCCTTAGACAATTTCTGGGTCCCTGAATGGCAACTTTACTTTCTGGGTTCCCTCCTGTTGCGCGGTGGCGCTTCCACTAGCACGGTCGCGCCAAATTACATTCCGCAACCGTTGTCTTTCATGACCGTTAGGTCGCTGGACATTTTTGCACATTAATTTGAATTTCTGAGGATTTGTTTGGCGCGGTCGCGCCATAGTCGGCGCGGTCGCGCCGTTCTTGTGTGTCTCTGGAAACGGAATAGAAGCTGTCTTCATGGCGCGGTCGCGCCACTCCTTGGTCTTTTGCCGACTTCTCGTTTTAGCACCTAGAATTCCATGTATGGAAACCGAGTGGTGCGACTGCGCCACAGAGAGCGCCATTTTGCATTCCGGGGTTGTCTTCTATCAGGTTCTGGTAGCCGTTGGCAATTTCCAAGAATTGTTTGAATTTTTGTCCATTTAAGCGGCGCGGTCGCGCCAGAAACAGCGCTATTCTTTTTGGCTTATTTTTGCTCCTTTTTCCTTCATTTTCCCTCGGAATCCAGATTTTCTTCTTTTGCCGGGTACCTGAGACAAAACATTTATTTGAGTTATATTTGTCACTTTCAAACTCATAATCAACTCAAATTAGGAATTTATGATTAATAATTCATGCCTAAATAAGTGTCTTTTGGACACTTATCATGGGTCATCTTGGATTTTGCCTGAAGTTTTGTATGCACTTAAAATTAGGAGAAATTTGATTTCTGTTGCTTTATTGGACAAAATTGGGTATTCTGTAATTTTCAAGAATAGTGTGGTTATTATTAAGAAAGACAATTTGGTTATCAAAGGTTCACTTTGTGATGGTCTTTATAAATTGAATGCAACTTCTCCCACTTTGTGTATGAGTGTTAAACGATCTCGTGATTTAGACTCTTCAATTCTTTGGCATCATCGTTTAGGGCATATAGGGAAAGAAAGAGTTCTCATGTTGGTTAAAGAAGGATTTATTCTTGAATTATCTTTTGATGAATTTAGAATATGTGTGAGTTGTTTAGATGGTAAAATGACACAAAAACCCTTTGATGTCAAGAAGAAGAGGAAAAGATCAGAAGAATTGTTAGATCTGATTCATTCAGATATATGTGGCCCAATTAATATACCTTCTCGCCATGGTCATAAGTATTTATAACTTTTATAGATGATTATTCCAAATATGGCTATGGGTATCTTTTGAATAAGAAATCTGATGCATTGGAGTCATTTGAGGAATTCAAGGCTGAAGTGGAAAAGAGCACAGGAAAAACAATTAAAGGATTAATGTCCGATAGGGGAGGAGAGTATTGTTCTAATTTGTTCAACTCATATTGCATTGAAAATGGAATTGTGCATTACTATTCCTAGGACACCTCAACAGAATGGTGTTCTGAGAGGAGAAATAGGACTTTGCTTGAGATGGTTAGATCTATGATGAGTGGAACAAATCTGCCCCTAAGTTTATGGAGTGAAGTTTTGAAAACTTTTGCATATCTTCTTAATAGAGTACCAAGTAAATCTGTGCAGAAAACAGCATTTGAATTATGGGTTGGTCGACCTCCAAGATTAGGTCACTTAGTTACATGGGGATGCCCTGCAATGACACTATATATAGGAGATGACAGATCAAAGATAGAACCTAAGACATTGGAATATTTCTTTGTCGGTTATCCTCTACATTCCAAAGGGTTCAGATTATATGATAAATCCAATGGTGTTATTTTTTAATCTCGAAATGTAACTTTCCTTGAAAGTATATTGATTGAAAAGACAGAAAAGGATCCTATTGATATTTTAGAGATTCAAGAAAATGTGGAACGTATATCTTCTTCTTTGCCAAGTACTTCTGAGGTTCCTCAGCATCCTCTGGTTCAAGATAACGACAAAAGAAGCCAAAGACAGATTAGAGCACCTAACAGGTATACCCTAGTAGGTGATTCATATCCTAGATTGGAGGCTAAAGACATTCTTGACCCACATGATTATGATAGTGCCATATCAGATATTGATGCTAAGAAATGGGACATTGCCATGAAAGAAGAGATGAAGTCAATGCAGAAGAATAAGGTATGGACCCTAATAGAACCTCCTAAAAATTGCAAGCCGATAGGTTGCAAGTGGATATTTAAGGGAAAAGAAATTTAGAGGGTCAAGTTAAAAAATATAAAGCAAGACTAGTTGCTAAGGGTTATACTCAAAGAAAAGGTTTTGATTATGACGATACCTTTTCTCCAGTAGCAAAAATCACATCAATTCGAATAATATTGTCAATTGATGCATATTTTGATTATGACTTATTTCAGATGGATGTGAAAACTGCATTTTTAAATGGAGATCTTGACGAATAACTTTATATGGAACAACCTGATGGTTTTGTTATAGATGCTACAAAAGTTTGCAAGTTAACAAGGGCAATATATGGCTTGAAACAAGCTTCTAGGCAGTGATACATGAAATTTGACCAATCGATAAAAACATTTGACTTTTAAAGTAACTCTGAAGACCCTTGTGTTTATATTAAAAGGTTTAATGGTCAAATAGTCTTCCTTCTATTGTATGTGGATGATATTTTGATTACAGGGAGTAATAGACAGTTGATTCAAGAGACAAAGAATTGGCTGCAAGAGAATTTCGAGATGAAAGATCTTGGAATGGCTTCTCATATACTCGGGATAAAGATTGAAAGAAATAGGAGTGCTAAGACGCTTGCTTTGTCTCAGACTGCTTATGTGGATAATATTCTTGAGAAATATTGTATGAGTGCTAAACCCACTACAACACCAATTTCTAAAAGAGATATCTTTAGCAAATCTCAATGTCCACAAAATAAAATTGAAAGGCAGAAAATGGACAATATGAGATCAGCATATTGTTTTGCTATTGGTAATCTGATATATCTTATGACTTACACTAGACCGGATATATGTTTTGTGGTGAGTTTACTTAACCACTATCAGTCAGACCCTAGGCCATGGGAAGGAGTTAAATGGGTTTTGCGCTATATCAAAGGGACTAGGACAGCTCGACTTGTCTTCTCGTTTTCTACCCTCATGGTTGAGGGATACTCTGATTCAGATTACCAGGGTGATCAAAATGATCGCAAATCTACTTCTGGTTATGTGTTTATGTTTGGTGGAGGCGCAATTTCTTGGAAAAGCAAGAAACAAGATTGTATTGCCATATCCACTATGGAAGCAGAGTATATTGCTTGTAGCTTGGCTTCTCAAGAAGCAATTTGGATTAGGAACTTCTTGCGGGAGTTATGTATTATAGATTCTATTAAGGATCCGATCACAATGTATTATGATAATGAGGCTGCTCGAAGCCTAACAAAAGACTCTCGATATCATTCAAGAGCCAAGCATATTGATGGGAAGTATCACTTTATAAGAGATAGAGTGCAAAAAAATAGCTGATAGTTGATAGAAAAAGCTCTGCAGAGATGTTAGCTGATCCCATGACTAAGGGATTAAATGTAAAAATTTTTATTGATCATGTAAGGAGAATGGGCATTGTAATTAATTCCCCTTGGTTCTGATTAAGCCAAGTGGGAGATTGTTAGCATTTTGTATGTGGCTCTGCTCAGAACTATCTTGTATATTTAATTTTACATGATTAATAAATTTTATTTATTGCATGCATTAATTTGTTGTCCATAGATTTCATCCCTTTGGCATTAGATCACTGGGAGGTGGGTGTCTTCATGACACTGTGTCCTGGAGCCTTGTGCTCAGAATACGTCTGGGTCATTGAGGTGAGAATTGGGGCAGCTCACTTAGACCTTTGTATGTTTAGATGGCCTTATAAGGGGTGTTGGGCGTAGGACCATACACTGACCTAGATGTCCCATCACCATACAATATTGTGTGTGTCACACATAGGACGGGTGAGCAGAGATCTGGTAAATGGGCCTTGAGCCTATGAGACCGATCACCTCCAAGTCTAGCTTCCTTTGATCTTGAGAATTGGCCCGACTACTGTTAGGGTGTATAATTCTTTGGACTGGAATTGATAGCAATGATGATGCTTTTTGGTGCATCAAACCACTCTGGAGAATTAACATTATTAACATTGTCGGGAGGTTATTCTTCCAAGAGAATCTCAACCAGGGGCAAAATTATAATTTTGACATAAATCAATAAACCCGGGAAATTATCGATTTACTCAAATTATGAATATTTCGATTCCCATAATTTGTTTTATGAAATAACTATTTCAAAATTATTTTCTCAAAATTTTTTTAAAATTATTTTGATTTAAAACGTTATGGGAATTGGGCCTCTTATAGCCCACTTGTTGGGTCTGTTTTTGTTGGACTTGGGCCTTTGGGGGACGCCTCAATTGACCTAAGTCTGAGGTTGAGTAGGAAGCGATGATGGAAGGAGGAATCCTCGTATGGGTCCATTAGGTAATGGATCGGGCTATTTAGCTAATGGGCTTTTGGGCCTATTTGGCTAATGGGCAATTAGGGTTCGTTTGGTTGATGGGCCACGAATTCTATATATACACATGCTGAGGAGGTCACACCAACTCTGGAACCAGATTTTATTCTTCGTAAGAGGTGACTTCCATCAAGGGAAAGCAAACAAACAGAGTTGGTGGACCGACAGCGATTCAACAAGAAAGGAGGAGAATAGACAAACAGGTACGCAAAATTTAAATTTTTTATTATATTATGATTTATTGGGACAACAACACTCGAATCAAATCTGCTTCATTTGATCTATTTTTTATTTGACATGTAGAACTTTCATCCACGTCCAAAGGGATTTTAAATCTCGAATGTGCTGACCTTTCTCCAGGTAGAAGTAATGCTGCAATTCCTGATGATGCGACACTCAAAACAATTTTTCTTTCACTTCGCATCTTAGCAATTAATGTTTTCTATAAATAAGTTTTTCCAGTGCCACCGCTACCATAAATAAAGTAAAATCCACCTATTTTTTTATCAACAGCTGTCACAATTGCATCATTTATAACTCTTTGTTGACTATTCAAACAAACATGTAATTTACAAAAATCATTCAATGACTCATCCACATCATACCCTAATTATTCCATTATTAGTCTGTTTGACTTTATGGAAAGATCGCTATTTGGCATTGGCATAGGAGGATAGTCATTCAATGGTCTACCATTACTATTCAAGATAGACTCAATTTCCAATAAAACTTCATTTTTTAACAACTCTTCTGGTAATTCTAGTGATGATTGTCCCGAAGATCCCCTAGTTCGATATGCAATATCATCTGACATATCTTTCCAAAATGCATCCCATAAACTAAGTGGATTTGTCACTTCACAGAACAAAAGCATTGAACAAAACATATTTCTCAGTTGAAATGCAGTTGCCCAATTTGATGCTTCTTGTAAACACTCATGACAATCATTATCATTTTCTAATAAACCAAGAGCAATGCAAGTTTCTTTAAAATTAAAATACTGAACTCCATTCACTGTCCGTAACTCTCCATAATTTTTTGGTCCCTTTTTTAAACTAAGAAGTAGACGCAAATGAAATCTTTCTCCTGAATTAGGGTGTGCATAAAATAATCTTCCTATAGTATTACCCCTTTTTCTTTTTGTCCATTTTTTTGTGTTCCTATTCCACACATAATAAATTGGGAACTCTGCATATGTTAAAGTTCTTGCAAATGAGTCTACAACATTTATAGCAAACCACTCTGTGAACATTGTCCTTTCTATATCAGTTCTTGATATGTGAAGATCATCATCATCATGAAATATGACATTTTGCTCACCTTCTAAATGATATTGTAACCTTTCAACTCAAGGATAACGCTTATGTAATGGGAAGTTAAAAATTCTCCAACATGCTTCAGATGCAGAAATATAACGGCAATCTAAGTATTGTTTGACTTCATCCAAGGATTGACTGATTTCTCTGTTGTTAATGCTCGCATCACCATCAACAGTCTCTTAAGTTAAACAAACAGTAGCTCTATCAAATCCTTTATGAACATACTTATATAGATACTTGATTGCCTTAGAATGTGCACACACTTCACAATTGATGTGAGCATCATATTTTCTGACCAAAATTGTATTATATGGCACAACCCAATGATTATCTAATGCAACACCCTTCACATTCACAACTTTCCCATCATCACATCTCTTATACAATGCATATCAATTTTTATCAAACGTGGTTCCTGAGTTGAAACTTCTAGGATATTTTTTTGAACATTTTCCTTCTAGCATACATGGGGATTTTCCATTGAGTGTTCCGCAAGGTCCATGCATCATTAATCTCACAACTGTGTCATATACTTGAGGGTCCTCATCTCTATTTAGAATTTCTGCTAATCTATTTCATGAGCATCTTGAATTTTGTCATCTTTTGCCAAGGTCAATAATATGTGAGCATGTGGTAATCCTCTTTTTTGGTACTCCACCACATGAATATCTATTACACATGTTAAAAAGTTTATTAGATTGTAAATATTATTGTAAATATTAAATGTTACTAATAAATATGTATATAAAAAGGTGGTTCAATAATACCTGCAATAATTTTTTCGAATAAGTTGCCCATCTTTAGATCTTTCATGAGTTGTTGTAACTTCAAACGAAAAATCCTTGTAATAAGATCAAGTCTATCTTCCGGATTTTGTCCAGGTTGAAGATTTTCAGTGATTTCCTCCCAACGTTTATTGCAGGTAAATGTTATAAAAAGATCAGGTTGACCCATGTATTGGCATATTCGCATTGCATCTTGATAGATCTAAAACATATGTCTTGGACCTTCGATAAAAGAAGAAGGCAAAACAAATTGTTTCGCAACAGTGGATGCATCAGTATCGCCTGCAGCTATAGCATCTTCTAGTCCTCTACATAAATCAGAGCGTAGTTGTGTCTGATTTGTTTTCACCCATCTCAATCTTTCCTCTTCTATGGCTGCATATGCATTTGCCACATATTGTTAAAATATTCTGCCTCTGTGAAAAATGATTTTTTCTTCTTCTTGCCTTTCTTGTAACCTATATGCATAAAGTTCTCTAATGGAAACAGTTCCTCTCTTTTCATTTGTGGCATCGTCACTTTCAAATGTGGCACCATTCCTCAAAGCAATTGGATAGTGCCACTCATCTTCCCCATGTGGAAAAAGTAATAGATATTGTAAAGGCATATAACTGGGATCTGTTTCATTAATGCGCTTGAGCATTCCGTGTAGTACATCATATTATGTCTCTCCTATTATTACTCTCTAATCCATCTCCCACCTGTAAAGTGGCAACTTCACTTGCTGTGGGTGCATTATATTGTCTTCCAACCGTTTGTCTGCTATCCAAAATTCTTATGGATAATTCTGCATTTTGATCAATATTGATCATGTCTCTTGCACTCCTAAAGACTTGGACATAAGGATTCATTGAGTCTAACATGTCCTTTATAATCTGTACTACGCATTCATCTACTCCACTATTTGGTTCTTCGCCACAAAAGACAGACATTCTGTTTTGAATTTCATATTTCGTATCATAAATATATAGTTGAGCAAACTTTGGTTGTTGTCCTCTATGTGGGAGCAAAGATCCAATTCTATGATAATTAGCTCCACTAATTTTAAATGTATAAGGACCGTTTCTATCATTGATAGTGTTATGAATTTTTCCTCCCATTGAAGTAAATAAAAACATCGAGTTATAAACCCGAACTTGATTCTTGAACTTATAAGTATTCTGATCAAGTTTTCCATCATACAAATCTTGTAAAATTTGAGGAGGAGGAAATAACAGGGGAAGAAAAACCTTTCCTTTTTTACAACATAATTGGTAATGTGGAGATCATTTTGTAGAATCTCTTACACGTTCTTCAATCCTCATTATTGCATAGCGTGAAGCACAAACAGACATTTTTTTTTCTAATTTCCATAATTTCTTGAAGTCCCTTGGAATAGATGCTCGAACTGTTGAACCTGAATTAAAATATATTAACATATATTTTTGGGTATGTCTATGTCAATAGGAATAACCTAGATACTTACTTTCAGCATGTTCAGTTGGATCACCCACACAGATTATTGGAAGTTGAGAATCTCCTATAAATGAGTCATTTTCTTCTCCTACATTCTCCAAAGGCATATTTGGTTCATTTGTTTGCGATATTGAAGTTTGAACATTTAGCCCTTGGGAGTTGACATAATTTGGAGTTTGTGTAATAGCTCTAACAAAGACTTCATCTATAGTTTGTGATAATGAAGTACTTTGAGCATTGATTCTTCTTCGCCTTGAGGGTGTAGACCGAGATATAGTTGGAGTTCCTAAGAAATGAAATAAAGTTAAATAAAATATCACTTTATATTTATGTGATGAAAATTAAAGTAAAATAGTTTACTTTTTTGCATCTCTGTCTGGTTTGACTTGATGTAAGACTAGAACTGTCATGATGCGATATACCGGGGTACTGCATCATCATATAATCCGATGATCAGTTACAGTTATATTTAAGGGGAATAATTTAAGTCAAATAATTTCATGATGTGGATCATACTTATTGCTCGAGGAGGTTGAAATATATTTGTTGAGACAGGTGTACGGATTGCATATATAACACTTGGATTATTCCTAGTGTTATTAATAAATGCAATTGGTAAATTATAAGTAGTGGTGTCTATATGCTTTCGTTGTCGCATTATTTGTCCCCGCTTATAACGATTTATCTTTCTTTGACATCTCGAACACTGACTTGAGTTAATTGCATATAAGTCTTCTATAGAATCTATAAAAAAAGTTATGCAATTAGTTGTTGTATAATACAATTATATTATTTATGTACATTATTTAGAGTATACCTACTTGTGTCAAGTTCTTCCATTGTATTTGTGAAATTCACAGATACAATTTCATTGTTTTCTATTCTAGTGTGGCAAAATGCATTGTAATGGTAGAGAATATCCATTATTCCACCTAGTGCAATCTATATTGTAAACAAAAATAAAAGTAAACCATTATTGCATAACAAAGATATATTATTCAAAAAATAAATTGATACATACCTTACGCAATATGTAAAAAAGCAAGCGTCTCACTCACGTTTGGGCCACTATAAAAGTAAAAAAGTGAAGAGTTCATAATATTAAAGCATTAATTATTTTAATTAAAACCTCACTCACGTTTGGGCCACTGTAAGAGTAAAAAAGTGAAGTATTCATAATATTAAACCATCAATTATTTTAATTAAAGCCTCACATTTGGCCCACCATAAGAGTAAAAAAATAAAGAATTTATAATATTAAAGCATCAATTATTTTAATTAATAATATTATCGATGATCATACTATTATACTGGGTATTATAGATAATTATATCTAATATTAGAGTGAATTATTCTATGTAATAATAAAAAGCTATGCACAAAACAATATTGAAGAAAATTTATAGAAAATTAAAAATTTGGACATATTTGTAGTAAATTAAAAATTTGAACATATTTGTAGAAAATTAAATTTTTGAACATATTTATAGATAATTGAGGAAAAAAAATATAACTTTTTTTGCAACAATTATTTGATAATAAACACTACATCAAAAAATTTATTTAACCAGATGACTACATATTTTAATAAATAATGGAGATTAAACCAAAGATCTAAAGTGTATTTCCTAATGAACTATATACTTCATCTCCAGTAAATTCAATATCATCTTTTGACAAAGAATTTATGGGACTGGAAACACTATCTTCTTTTTGTTTGTTGGAATCTAATTTCCTGTATTCAACTGCAGTCATTCTCTGGCGCTTAACTTCATAATTCCTCTTCTCCCCAAGTGAAGTCATCCTCTGGTGCTTAACTTCATATTTTCTCTTCTCCCTAGGTGACAACGCCTTCCACTTTTCAAGTAATGCAATCTTAATCCAGGATTTATACCAATATCTCTCTTTGATCTTCGAACTTTCCAGTAAATGATATATCATTAACGTGGTTCAATTTTTTCGAACAAAGGTTATTGGAAGTATGTCTTCTAAATCATCTGTTGATGTTCTTTTTTGGGTTTTGTTATTCTAGACATCATTTTTAAATACTTGATAATCGAACTTAGCCATCATAAAATAAGGTCATTTTTTATGGTCAAGAAAAGCTTTCCAACATAATGACATTGTGATATGATGGTTCGTATGATGTGGGTACTCTTTTCGTAAATTCTCTTCTTCAATTTTCATATAATGGCAAAATAAGGGTGACAATCGAGCTTTTGAATGATACATAATGAATATCTAAAACAGAATAAGACATACCATTAAAAGTTTATCTACAAACAAAAATAAATAAATATCAACAAAAATTTAAAATCTTAAATAAATTAAATAAATATAAACATGAGTAGTTTTATTAGTATAATTATTAATATGCTTATTAAAAATAAGGAACATGCATATCAAATAATAAAAACAAATTTAACTACCGATAAAAAAATTTCAAATATTTCCTAATCTTAAATAATCAAATAAGCATATTCAAATATAAAAAAAAATAGTATAACTATTAATATTGTTATCTATTATTAGTTAACATAAAGTAATAAATATCAACAACAATTAATAATATTAAATAGTTAAATAAATTTCCCGAATAAATTATATCAGTTCAATAATCGCAAACATATCTTTGTTGAATATAATATTTATTTAAATAATTTATTGCACATTAAGTATTTAAATCTTTCCCATTATAAGATATTTTCCTAATTTAATGTACTTCAAAATAATATATAATAATAGTTTTACTTCCTTTTTTTTCCTTACCATAATCCCATTCCGGATTCCCCAATGTTGGAAGGTGGGTAGTTTCCTCTTTTAATTAACTTAAGTGGCATATATGTAAATAGAGGCATCATCCTCTCCTCTTACATTACACGCGATGGCTGAGGAGGAGACCAACGTTGAGCGCGGAGCCGGCGCTTAGTGCCTGCGCTATGCCGAGGGCCAGAGGGAACTCCTTTCAGAGCGGCGATTTCGCCGGGGTTTTTCTCGCCGGGAACAGCGCCGGCGCCGCCATCTCCCAAGACATCGCCCGCAGCCTCGGCGAACAGGGGAGCGCCACGGCGACGGCGAGGCCCGCAGAAGGGAACTCCTTTTAGGGCGGCGACTTCGCCGGGGTCTTTCTCGCCGGGAACAGCGCCGGCGCCGCCCTCTCCCACCACATCGACCGCCGCCTCGGCGAACAGGGGAGCGCCATGGCGATAACGATGCCCGCGGGGGCAATTCTGGTTCCCCCTTTTTCTGGGGGGCGAGGCCCGCGGGAGGGAACTCCTTTCAGGGTGGCAACTTCGTCGGGGTCTTTCTCGCAGTAACAGCGTCGACGCCGCCATCTCCCACCACATCGCCCGCCGCCTCGGCGAACAGGGGAAAGCCCGCCTGATACTTCAGTTACGTTCTACGTGCGAGAGGAGAAGGGAATGTGTGCCGGTACTCTCTCGCTGCAAGCCTTTTGGCTTTCGTATTTGTTTCCTTTATGGTTAGATCCCTCAACAGCAGAGAAGAGAAAAAAAAAAAAATCCATGGACAAAGAAAATACGTTGCGTGATCGAAGAGGAGAAATAGAACTAACTGGCTGGAAGGGCTGGACCTTCATAGCAGCCGATTAGTAGATCCAATAATAGCAGTAGAAGAAAACTTACCGGAATAGAAGCCTCGGAGAACCGCTGTTACACGTAGGGGAGAAGCTGGTTTAATATAGATCGTTAGGTTAGGTAAATCCATGATATCTCTATTTCACCTCCTCTTCCACTTTCTTCTCAGTAATCCTAATCCCTCTTCCACTTTCTAGGATATTTGTTGTCTATTTTTTTCTCTTTAAATTTTTTTCTCACTGTTGTTATCTATTTTTTTTTCTTTAAATTTTTCTCACTGCTGAAGAAGCCACATCAGCTTTTTAGCCCCTATTTTTTCTCATCCCCCATTCCTATAATATATATATAGATATATTGAGCATCCCCAATTATGATTATTCCTCCTGGCATCCTGATGGCATCAAGATGAGCTACTCAAGGATTGTGAAATAGAGGACAACTTAGATTCCTGAAAAATAACCACATTTGCTTTACACTGGATTAATTTTTCTTTGATACTGGCAGCTTTGAATGATGAATTTACTCCTTAGATATTGCACGGTAATATCTGCATTACATAAAATTCAAAAGATATTACTCCCGACACATCGCATCACCAAAAGCCTGATTCTTCTTTGGTGGACTAAAACCTTAATCAGGTTAGAGTCCTCACACACTTAGCTAGTGTGTTTACAAAATACACAACATAACTAGAAGAACAAATGAAGAACTAATGAAGAACAAAGGAGAGAAAGAAAGAAAAATTTAGAGAACTTGAAGAACTTTGTATTCTGAGAGATGAAAAATACATTGAGAAGACCCCTATATATAGGGTTAAGAGAAATGTAACCTCCACTGGAATTAAAACATAACTTAATGGAAATTCAAAACTAAAACTGAAATCTAATTTAATTCCTATTCAATTCTAAAAAACTGATTTCTAAGTGTAACTGAAATCTAATTAAATAATCATAATGGCTTAGTCATAACCACTAACAACCTCCCTTGAGCTAAGCACATTCACACCATACTGACCATGCCAAGCACCTTCTTGAACCTTAAGAATTGTTCTGCTTTGAGTGGTTTGGTGAAAATTTCTGCAACCTACTCATCTGTTCTGCAAAACTCAAGCACAATTCCTCCTTCACTAGATCTCTGATATAATAATACTTGATATCAATGTCTTTGCTCCTCCCATGAAACACAAAAAATTTTTACAATGCAATGGCCGATCGATTATCACATCTAACTGGTGTGGGTCCGTCTTGCTTGTGATACATCTCCTCAAGCAACTGACGGAGTCAAACTGCTTGTGTAGCACAATAAGCTGCAGCAATACACTCTGCTTCTGTAGATGAAAGTGCAACTACCTGTTGTTTCTAGGAAGACCAAGAAAAGAGTCCTAACCAAAGAGTAAATGCATATCCGGAAGTACTTCTCCGGTCTTTGCCATCACCAGCCCAATCACTATCTGTGTAACCCACAAGCTTAAACGAATCTAATGATTTATAAAGAATACCATCACTAACCGTACCTTTAATGTACCTCAAAATGAGTTTAGAAAATTGTAAGTGTGACTGACGTGGTTTCTCCATTAATCGGCTGACCATCCCAACACTGAATAGGATATCTAGGCGAGTAGATGTCAAATAGCATAAGCTGCTGACTATCTGCTTGTAGTAGGTGGAACTCACCTCTTCTCCACTTCCCTCCTTGGTCAGCTTGATTCGTTCTTCCATGGGTGTGCGAACAGAATTGCAATCTAACATCATGAATCTCTTTAGAATATCACGAGCATATTTCTGTTGAGATACAAAGATTCCCTCTTGTGTTTGAAGAACCTCAAGTCCTAGAAAGTAGGACATAAGGCCCATATCGGTCATTGCAAAATCACGCACAATAGCTTCCCTGAACTCTTGGATCATGGATATACTATCACCTGTAAAAATTAGATCAACCACATACAAACAAATCAGTAACAAGTGCCCATTGTTGTCTGATCGCACATCGAGTGTGTGTTCATGTGGACATCTTGCAAATCCTCTCTTCATAAAATACTCGTCAATCCGAGTATACCAAGCACGAGGGGCTTGCTTCAACCTATACACCATGTGCTCTTTGCCGGTTTGAACGTATCCATCTGGCTGGTCAACATAGACCTCCTCATCCAAAATACCATTGAGAAACGCAGATTGGACATCCATTTGATAAGTTGTCCATTTCATCTGAGCTACCAATGACAGGATCATCCGCACTGTGTCAAGTCGAGCAATCGGGCCAAAAACTTCAAAATAGTCAATTCCCAGTTTTTGACGATAGCCCTTTACTACTAAGCACGCCTTGAGTTTATCAATTTCGCCATTTGACTGGAACTTGGTCTTATATACCCACTTGACACCAATGGACTTCTTCCCGAGAGGAAGAGTAGGAAGAGTTCATATGTCATTCTTTTCAATTGAAGCTATTTCCTTATCCATTGCCTCAACCCATCCATCATCTTTTGTTGCTTCCTCATATGTCTGAGGGTCACAATCTGCAAAAAGACAAAAATTGATGATGTCTTCATCAACTGGGTCAGTATCTTTGTAGATAACATAATCCTGGAGGCGAGCTGGAAGTTTGGTTTGCCTAATAGGCCGTGAAGTTGGAGAAGAATCTAAATTTGAACTTGTTTGTGAAGGCGAGGAAGGAACTGAGTGTGAAGGAAATGGTTCATCATTAACTGGTAGAGATGGAGCAGCATCTTCTTCTACCTCTAGACGGACAATTGTCTCAGATGTGCTTGACTCATCTGGAAATGGAAAAACAACTTTCTCCTGGTGCCCCTCTTGAGTCCATGACCGCTCTTTTTCTTCCTTAAAAATAACATCTCTGCTTGCTAGAGTCTTTCTGGTTACTAGATTGTATAACTTATACCCCTTGATTTGATTGTGGTAACCAATAAAGACACACTTAACAGACTTATCATCCAACTTCTTTCTCACTTCCTTTGGCACTTGAGCATATGCAATACTTCCAAAAATTCTGAAATATTTCACATTGGGAGGACGCCCATTCCATGCTTCATAAGGGGTCATATTTTTCAGCCCCTTCGTTGGACATCTATTCAACACATAAACAGCACAAGCAACTACTTCTGCCCAAAAAGAATGAGGAACATGCTTACCTTTTAACATGCAACAAACCATCTCCATGATTATTCGATTCTTCCTCTCTGCCACACCATTTTGTTGTGGTGTTTATCTGGTAGTTATTTGATGCTGAATTCCACACTACTTGAAATATGGTTCCCCTGCTATGTATTCTCTACCTTGATCTGTTCTCATAGTCTTTATCTCCTTTACACTTTGTTTTTCTACATAGGATTTAAATTCCTTAAAAATAAACATTGTGTCAGACTTATTCTTCAAAAAATACACCCATATTTTCCTCGTGTAGACATCGATAAAGGTGATAAGATACTGATTCCCTTTATTGGAAGGAACCTCAATAGGACCACACAAATCAGAATGTATTAATTCAAGAGATGCTGCTGCACACGAAGTCTGGCCTGATGGAAAAGAAGATCGACTATGCTTGCCTAACACACATGTATCACAAACAGTTCTATCCACATGAATATGAGATAGTCCTCGAACCATATTCTTACTTTCTAGTAGCACCAAACTATCAAAATTGATATGTCCAAATCGACAATGTCATAACCATGACTCGTCATGCACTGAACTAGATAAATATGTGTCATATGTAAGTGAAATTGGAAATAGCCGGCTAGAGTTCGTGTGTTGCTTTGCGATTAGTCCTTGTTTACTTCTCGAATCGTACACTGACCGCCTTGGATGCGAACATCATACCCTTTCTCTGCTAACTGTCCAACACTCAACAAATTTGAGTGTAGGCCTGCCACATAGTACACATCACTTATCTTCTGCACTGAGCCATCTTTTGCTTTTATGCCAATTTGGCCTTTTCCCTTCACTGGAATTCGGCTATTGTTCCCGAATTTGACTTCTGTAGTCACTGTGTTGTTAAAAGAAGTAAACAAATCCCGTTGTCCAGTCAGGTGATTACTGCAGCCTGTATCTAAGAACTATATATTGTTCTTCTCTTCCACTGCAACATCACATATTAGTAATAAATTATTCTCTGAATTTGAGTCACTTTCACCGTACATAGCCATCTTTGCATAATGACCATTTTGTCCCTTTTTTAGTTTAGGACAATCTGACTTATTGTGGCTAAATTCTTGACAATTGAAACATTTAATGTGGGATTTATCATTTTTCTTTCCTTTATGATCCACAGAATCTTGTCTTTCACCCTTGTACTTTTCACCTTTCTTTCCAGAGTTATTGGGCGACTTGCCCTTTTCACTTTTCAGAGTCAACTGACTCTGCAAGTCTTGTACAGTTTCCTCTTCATCATCATCTTTCAGCCTAATCTCATATGCTTGTAAAGAACCAAGTAAAGAATTAAGGGTTACCTTGCTAAGGTCGAGAGCTTTCTCTACCAGTCTTTGGTTGTCTACAGTCTCTCCGTTATCCTCCATCTGATCGGCTAGAACCATGAGCCGCTCGAAGTAATCTGAGATGCTCTTTGTGCTATTCATCTTTAAACATTCAAATTGAAGCCGTAGAGATTGGAGTTTTACCTTTTGGACTGTGATCTCTCCTCTGTAAGTCTTATCAAGATTGTCCCAAGCCTCCTTGGACATTTTTACTCTATTTATTCTATGCAAGATAGACTTTTCTACCCCTTGTATGATACTGTACAAGGCCTTCATATCTTTCATCTTCAACTCCTGAATTTTTTCATCTTCTGAAGTTTGTGCTTTGTCTTTCTCTGGTTCTTTGTAGCTTCTTCCACCAACTCTAGCCATTCTTTGTAGCCATTCTTGCGACCTCCAATACTCATAGTTGCCCTTCCTGTCGAACTTAGGAGGAACAAAGAAATTGTTGGAGTTGTTGCTAGAAGCCATGGTAGATCTATTTACAAAGCTGAACACAACAAAGCCTCACCCAATCGGCCTGCTCTGATACCAGATGTTGGACTAAAACCTTAATCAGGTTAGAGTCCTCACACACTTAGCTAGTGTGTTTAGAAAATACAAAACATAACTAGAAGAACAAATGAAGAACAAAGGAGAGAAAGAAAGAAGAGCTTAGAGAACTTGAAGAATTTTGTATTCTGATAGATGAAAAATACATTGAGAAAGCCCTATATATAGGATTAAGAGAAAGGTAACCTCCACTGGAATTAAAACATAACTTAATGGAAATTCAAAACTAAAACTTAAATCCAATTTAATTTCTATTCAATTATAATAAAACTGATTTCTAAGTGTAACTGAAATCTAATTAAATAATCATAATGGCTTAGTCATAACCACTAACATTCTTCCTTTTGCCAAAGCGCTGGGGGCCACTGGATAGGAACTTCACTTTCCTCGACTCTTGGCTGTTCTCTGCTTGACACCTTCGTTCTTCCGCTTTCGTGGCTTCGTCTAGCTCTTTTATCATGTCATAGTAACGCTCATACAGTTCTGGAGGGAGAAGGGGCCGTTCTGCTTCAAAAGCCGCCAACCACGTTCCCTAGCGCTGGGCATGCACATCCATCATTTCAAAGTTATCAGCCACCCGAGGATTAGTCCTTTGCTGGTTACGATTTTGAATAGTAAAATCAATAAAACATTGCTGCTCGATGACTCTTTAAATCCGACTCGCCAACAGGTTAGTGCTGGACTGTGCACTCTCCGGGTCCATGTGTAAATCGGCTTGACGGGACGAAAGAGAGGGAATAGCTGAGGATAGCGATAGATTGATTAGTGGGATGCTTTGTAAGAGGGGAAGATGAAAGGTCAGGTGTGGAGCTTGCTACTTGTAGTGAGAGAAGGTCGAGGTTAGGGGACAGATGAGGATCAATTAGGGAAGATGAGGATGACAATAGAGGGACAGAGACTGGTTTTGCGGGGGGAAGGGATGCTGCAAATCATGCAAATCAGCTGGAGAAATTAGTGGTTCCGTGTCGAGCTCCTTTGGACTCCTCGCTTCCAGCATCGGCATTACACTATTACCCTTCTCTTCTGTTAAGGCCACTGGCTCCGCATTAATTTCCTGGTTTAACTTTGAACCACCCAGATCATTTACTTCCTCTGTTACCCATAATCCCCTTGAGTTTGAAGTAATATATTGATTCAAATTTTAAAAACCCGCCGAAGTCGAGGGGATCCAACTATTGAAGGAAGGAAATTTAAAATTCTCCATCATTGCCGGCTCAGATGTCTTCGTCCTCTCTGGCGATTTATCGGTGGGAGCTGTAAAGGGAAACTGATACTTATCCATGACCAAACAAATTGGGATAATCTCACCTTCTATGGTCAAATTAAACCATTCCAGAGATACGTCAGATTTTTGGGGGATAATGGACGTACAACATTCCATAATCAACCCTAATCATTGATTTTGTATGCAGGCTTCCCCAATACGCTACTATCTTCTAAAATGACTTAATTATCATTCCAAAGATCGATTGGTAGACCAAAAAAATAGATATTAAAAATTACAATGGGGGAACTAAGACGACTGCCATTTATTCACGGCCCAGCATAGGTATAATTTGTGAGGTAATCAACTATTGGCCACCATCTTAAGATCTTGCTCTGAATCGAAGCTGATAATCCATGAATTAGCATAAAACTAAGAGACCGATGAAGGATTATGGAGCATCCAACGGTCCTTAATCCACTCGGACAAATCATCACGTTTAGAAGGGGCTAAAGATATGTTAGTGTCATGAGAATCCCGCTCCACGACTGCAAGAGCTTTGACAAAAACAGGGATGGAAGTAATCGGAATTTTGGTAAAAGAACGCCTCTCACCTGTCTGACTTGCCAGGTTCAAATGACTACGGTCAGAGTTTTCATCAATTTTACAAGAAGTCGCCTCTCAGATCTTCTCATAGATTATCTTGTATTGACGATAGTCCATTTTAATCTTTGCACTCTAGCTTCCATCTGACGCCCGTCTTTTCCTACTCCTCCTCTGGACCGTAGTCCATCGTTCGTCAGAGTCCTCTTTGCCACGAAAAGAGGATGCGAGAATAATAGCTCAGACCATCCCCGCGATGAACTCGCCTGAACTTCTATACTTTTTTCGCCTCCATGCACCGCTCCGCTCCATCGAGTCCCTTCTGTAATTCCCAGTAAACTCTAGACGTGTATTCAGAAGTGTACTTACAGTAATTCCTTTAAACTTAAAACGTGAGCGCAGGAGTGTTCTTACACCCGAAGACTGGTGTAGTGACACTTTGAGTTACACTCATGAACAAAAAGGACACAACACAAATTGTTATCGCAGTTCGGAACCAATCGTTCCTAATCTGCGGGGCATTCGGCCAAGGGTACCAAAATTCATTAGAAAGAGTATTATAGTAGTTCACCAGAATAACTTACAGTAATAAGTGCTCCTCCCTGCAAGGATTCGAACAGCAGCCTCTTCCTAGTATAGCTTCTGTCAACACACTTCCACAGAAGCTATTCGATACCCACACACTAAGTCTCCCCTTTAGTGTGATCCCTCTCACCAGGGACTTTCTTCACGAAGACTTCTCAGGATGGGAACACCTATTACAATGGTCAGTTGCTTCTTGGAAAGCTAGTAGACCCTTAACCAGCTTCAGCAACAAACATACAACATCAAAACTACAACTTTCAATATGTGAACTTCAGAGCCTATTTCTCATTGCTCCCCCTCAAACGCGTCTCCCCTTGATACTCGTTAATCACTGCATAAACCTTTGCCCAGCACGTATTGTGCTATTAATACATTAGGGTTTAACCATGTCTCAATCTGTCTTTCGACCCATCACATCTTGTATGGCTTACTTTCCTATCCCAACTAGGAAACTCAATCACCCTTATCCTCGGTGATATCACATGCTGATCTCTTTCCTATAGAGTCTAGGAAACTCAATATCCCACGATTTGGCAACTCAAGATATTCACGCTTCAAGGGATATATTGTTGACTTGGTCAAACATCAGTTTTGTCATAAAACAGCCAATACCGCTTTTATGCTCTTACAATCTCCCCCTTTGGCTCTTTTTTGACAAAACTTCCTGATAACCTTGACCAGCACAGATCACAACCACTATTCCACATACACTATAAAATCAGCTATATCACAAACCCTTTGATGAACCTGATCCATACATATCATCAGCATTGTTTCACATCCATTCTGACATTCATTGCATCTATTGTAAGTTCCATGATTCTTCAAGCATACCATAAGAACGCAGATTCTCATGGAAACTAGCACCACAACAACCTGAAAACACACATCATCCATCTATCCAACTCATAGATACCAAAAGGAGAAGAATAACACAAACTCACAAACAATCATCAAAAAGTTCACACTCAAGGTCAAAATCAAAATGGGTCACTCTGGTCAGCCAAGCTTAAGCTTTTTTTTCTCCCCCTTTTTGTCAAAAAAAGATACAACTCACTGATCCTCTATTGTGAAGAAGGAGGCTGATTGGTCTTGGAAATGAGATACTTGATAAGTCTCATCTCATTCTTAAGAAAATTCTGGCGACGAACTAAATCATTCATCTCCTTCATGACACCCTGCAATCTCCTTGTCAAATAATCAAAAGTCATCTGATCAGCTGAAATTCCTGAGGACGAAGAGCCCTAAAGTACGGACCGTGCAGGAGAAGAGCTGATATGAAGAGCATCGCCCGATGATGGTGAAGGTATAAGCAATGAATCTGATGTAACCGACAGCGGATGCAATTCTGGGTGAGTATCAATACCCCCTATGCAAGGACATATCCTTATGATGCTCATCTCGCAAGATCGATGGTGCCTCAAATACAGAAACAACAGGTGCAGCACATACTATAGTCATAAGTGTACTGTGAGTGCTGATTGAACTCAATGATACAGACACAACAGGTGCATTACACACGACAGGCATAAGTGTACTGGTTGTGCTGATTGCACTTGACGGTATAGATGTAGGCAGAGTAGGCACCTCACTGCCACTAACCATAGCATCTGGTGTCTCAGCAAGATCACCCTCTGCAGGAGTGGGGACCACATCATCTCCAGACACCTGTTCTTTAGTCAGAATACTTGTCTTGTTTCGTAGCTTATTCTTCTTACTGTGGACCGGGACTAACTCTGTGAGACCGACTGATTTTTACTTGTTCAAAATTCCATGAATCAATGATGGGAAAGTGAGACACCCTTGCTTATCAGTCTGGTCAGATACTTTGACAAAAAATCCTCCCACTTAGATCTAGTCTCTGCCCTGTGCCTATTCTGTACAGAAAATCCAGCATACTTTTGTGTACAGTCCCTTTGTGAGTGGATGTATCCAGTTCCAAATTGCAATCTTGTGTAAGGCCGAATACTTTGGAGTTAATTTTGAGGCTGGAAAAACATGAGAGGCTGACCACATTGTGATTTGTCCACCAGTCAGTTCCTTCAACATACTCTCATCACCCGTCTCGTCTGGCTCAGTGTGACACAACGAAATTCCAAGGTAGTCCGCTATCTGGGAGACCCCAAACTCAAACCAATGTCCTCTCACATATACTTGACAGCTTAAGCTTTGTCGAGGTCTGTTAAAATTAGCATAAAACTCCTGAACCACTGAAGGTGAATACGGTCCAATATGAGTGACCGTTCGCATGAAACCAAGATTGTCAAGCAGTGGAATAATTACTTTGAATTCAACTAAGTTCAAATCCCTTTCTGGAGGAAATTCCTTCTTGATGACAGTCAAGAAACGCTTCTCTGCAGCTGCGTCTGCAAATTTTGCATTTTTTGCTTTTGTTGAAGGCGTGAGCTTCTTCTTACCCAGTCTTAGATGCTCTGTCGATTTACCTGCAGCTTGTGTAACCCCCTTCGCTTTCTCTGCACGGGTAAATCTTTGCTTTTGTTTCTCGAACACCTGGACTGACTCGAGGACAGTGGACATATCGACCTCTTCTTCTACTTCTTCGTCGTCAAGTCGAATTGGGGAGTCACTTGGTCGCATACCCGGAACATTTTTATACCTTTGCAAAATAGTCGAATCTCTAAGACGTGTTCGCCGGTCCGACACTTGAGTAGCCTTACGTTTTTGAGAGATTATAGGTAACCTATCTTCATCTTCTTCGTCACTGCTCTCCACAACCCTACCCATAGGGTTACGAGGTACACTTTTGTGTACTGTCCGTTTGTTTGACTCAAAACCATCAAGAAACTGCTTAAGCGTAGCATCATCGTCCATCAAGCCCTGCTCATCTGCTTGTGAAAGTTTTTTCGTAGCCGCAGCCAAGGTCTCCAATGTAGGCGCCTTTGATTTCTCATGTTCTACGTCTTCTTCATCATCCAAAGAAGATACAAAAAATGACGAGGGAGTAGATGAACTCGTACCTTGGCTATTGCTTGGCGATGCTGAATTGTCAGTCAATATTGCCATTGCGAGAGCTCGTCTTCATGGTAAGTTTTCCCCTTTGCCGTCCTTCCTCCCGAAATTTGACTGTAGTTTCGAGCCCGAAAGACAAAAATTGCACTTTTAACTTTACCTTTTCACACTCCAGAAAACACAAAATTGGTTTTTTTTTTTTTTTTTTTTTTTTTTCTGTACTTTCATGTCTAAGTACACTAACTGTTACTCTTTCAAATACAGCAAAGTCCCGAGCTCCACGAAGGAACTCAAATCATTTTGCATCCAAGCTCTTCATAAATATATCTCCCAGCTGATTTTGAGTTGGTAAGTACTCCAGAATGACTTTTCCACCTTCAACTAGTTCTCGTATGAAATGATGCCGAATATCAATGTGTTTAGTCCTCGAATGTTGCACAGGATTCTTTGATATGTTGATGGCACTTGTATTATCACAATACACTGTAAGTACCCCACTCGGTACACCATAGTCTTCCAGCATTTGCTTCATCCATAAAAGTTGTGCACAGCAACTCCCTGCTGCAATATACTCGGCTTCAGCAGTGGATAACGATATAGTGTTCTGCTTCTTGCTGTACCAGGACACTAGGTTAGTGCCTAAGTAAAAACAACCCCCTGATGTGCTCTTTCTGTCATCCATATTGCCAGCCCAATCTGCATCACTGTACCCTGCCAAGACGTTACTGGTTGCTGCAGCATACCAGATTCCAAGATTTATCGTGCTCTTGACATATCTTATGATTCTCTTAACAGTCTTCACATGTGACTCCTTTGGTGCAGATTGAAATCTAGCACACAAACCAACACTATAGCATATGTCTAGTTGACTGGCAGTTAGATACAGCAAACTCCCAATCATGCTCCTATACAACGTTGGATCTGCTGGAGTGCCATTTTCATCCTTGCAAATTCGATCTGTTGTACTCATTGGTGTTCTCATAGCCTTAGCATCTTCCAAGCCAAACTTCTTAACTAGATTTCTAGCATATTTTTCTTGAGAAATAAAAATACCATCAGCTCTTTGTTTTATCTGAAAGCCCAAAAAATAGGCTAGTTCCCCTACCATACTCATCTCGAACTCTTCTTGCATGTGTTTGACAAATTGTCGTTGAGCATAATCACTAGTGGATCCAAAGACAATATCATCTACATAGATCTGGGCCAATGTGAGCTCATGATCTTCTCTCTTAATAAACAGTGTCTTGTCTACACCTCCTCTTGTGAATCCTTTAGAGCATAAGAACTGTCTTAGCCTTTCATACCAAGCTCTAGGGGCTTGTTTCAGTCCATATAGCACCTTGGTCAATCGATACACACAGTCTGGTTTATGAGGATCTTTGAACCCTTTAGGCTATTCAACATATACTTCTTCATTCAGATACCCATTCAAGAACGCACTTTTTACATCCATCTGATGTAACTTTATTTTCATCATACTAGCAGTAGCAAGTAATAGCCGAATTGATTCTAATCTAGCAACAGGCGCAACAGGCACAAAAGTCTCATCAAAATCAATACCTTCTACCTGGGTGTATCCTTGTGCAACCAATCTGGCCTTATTTCTAATGACATTACCTTCCTCATCCGTCTTGTTTTTGAAAACCCACTTAGTACCAATGACATTTAAGTATTCTGGACGAGGTACTAAGGTCCACACTTCATTCCTCTCGAATTGCTCAAGTTCCTCTTGCATGGCTTTTATCCAGAACTCATATTTTAGAGCTTCTTCCACTTTCCTTGGTTTCACTAACGAGGTATAGCACACAAATTTAACCATATCTCCATAATTCTTTTTCTTACCTCTAGTCTTCATACCTTCATATATATCTCCAATTATTGCATCAGTAGGGTGATTCTTCTACACTCTAATAGACGGTGCCTTTTCTGTAGTAATAGCAATTTCCTGGACTTCTGTAGAAGACACTCCCGCATCTTCTGGTGCACCTTCATGCGTCCCTGAAACTGTACCGACAGTTTCTTCATCCAGGGTAAGAGTACTTGTCACTGTACTACCCGTTCCGTCTTTCTGATTTTGAAGAACATGTTCTTGCTCATCATCTGACATCTGTAGACCCTCAGTTTGGTCAGCTACTTCCACATTCACAGTTTCAATGACTGTGTTTGTATTCTTCAACAATACTCTGTACGCATGACTGTTCCTGGAGTAACCTACAAACATCCCTTCCGTACTCCTGGAATCAAACTTTCTCAAGTGTTCACGATCTCAGAGAACATGACATCTGCTGCCAAACTCACGAAAGTAATGTACCTTGGGTTTCCTTCCTTTCCACAGCTCATAGGATGTTTTGTGAGTTAAATACCTGAGATGTACACGGTTGCTGACATAGCACGCCGTATTAACTGCCTCTGCCCATAGTTTGTGAGGTAGTTCTTTGGCATTTATCATAGTTCTTGCCATTTCTTGCAATGTTCTGTTTTTTCTCTCCACAATCCCATTTTGTTGAAGGGTTTTGGGTGCTGAAAACTCATGTAAGATTCCTTTACTTTCGCAGAAGTTAGCAAAATCCTGATTTTCAAACTCCTTTCCATGATCACTTCTAATCCGAACTATCCTCCCTATTGTCAATCCCTTCTCAGTCATAAGCTGCCTACACAGATTCACAAACAATTTCAAAGTTTCTGACTTCTCCCTGAGGAACTCAACCCATGTAAACCTGGTGAAGTCGTCAACGCACACCATAACATATTTCTTTCCAGCTATACTCTCAATCTAGACAGTCCCCATTAAGTCAAAATACAACAACTTCAGTGGTTTTTTGGTGGTAATATTTTTCAATGCAGGATGTGGAGTTCGATGCTGCTTGCCTTCCATGCAAACTTTACACACAGGCTCAACGGTTCCAGTCAGAGTAGGCAACCCTCTAACAGCACCATACTTTATCAATTTTTGTAACCCTCGGAGGTGTATATGTCCAAGTCGCTTATGCCACAGTTGAGTAGTGTGCTCTTTAGTGTACTGACACTGATGAGACAGAACTATCTTATAGCAGTTGTCACCTGTTCTTGTCCCTTCCAGTACAGAAGTGTGACTCTCATCCATTACCTTACAGCCAGTTTTGGTGAAATTCACATATAGGTTCTGGTCACACAGTTGACTGATACTTATCAAGTTTGCTTTTAACCCATTCACCAATAGTACATTCTTTAGGTTTGGAAGTCCTTTGACATTTAACTCACCTATTCCAATGACTGATCCTTTACCCCCATATCCAAAAGTAACTTGTCCACCATTTTCCTTTTGTAGATTCATAAGGAACGCACTACTGCCTGTCATATGTCTAGAGCAGCCACTGTCAAAATACCATATTCCATCAATGTCAGTTTTTCTGGCAGTATGAGCAGCAAACAGGCTAATATCTTTCTTTACCCAAACTAAATTCTGAGCACCAGGCTTAACACCTTTAAAGTTTTCATTTCTTCTTCGAACTCGTTGTAACTTATAGCAATAAGGCCTGATATGACCATAAACCCCACAAAAATGGCATGTAGGGATGAACCTTCTAGCTTGATTGTAGTGAGATTTAGGACGGGCTATTTGCAGAGATGAACTGGCCCCACTATATCCTAGTCCATACTTATTTCCCATTTGTTTCTCTTGAGTCAATATGTCATCCAATTGCTCCTTACATTTGTCAAACTTCACCCAAATCTCCTTTGCCTTTCTTAGTTCTTCTTCTAATTTCAGAATTCTTTCCTCCTTCTCATTTACTTTCTGTTTCAGCAGGTGATTTTCTTCACTTAAGTCACTGGTCTGTTCTCTCAACAACCCTTCTTTCCTCTCTGATTCTCTGACCTCCTTCTCTTTTTCATCAAGTTGTTGTTTTAGCATGGCTTTCTCTCTTTCCAGGACACCAACTTGCTCTTTCAGAACATTAGTACTCGCAAGGACCCCATCCCATTGCTTGATGATATTCTGTACTGTACCAATATCATCCTAATTATCTGTTTCATCATCCGAAACTATAGAGATATCTTGTAGTCTTCTTTGCGCTGATACTTCCATATTTACTGAAGTGTTCGCAGTGAATGCAACATAATTGCATTCTTCATCTTCTGAAGCGCTACTGTCGTCACTCCAAGCAGCCACAAGCGACTTTTTTTTTTCAAATAGGTAGGACACTGTTTGTATGTGCCCTCGTCCTCCACATTCATAGCACGTTACACTTTTGCTCTTGGTTGCTGAATCAGAACCACTTCCTCTCGATTTCCCTTCACCTAAAGGAAAATTCTTCCTCTTGCTTTTTCTGATGAATTTGTTAAGTCCTTTAGCTAGGAAGGACACTTTTGCACCTAGATCTGCTAAAGTGATGGTGGGGATATCTGACTTCTGGGTTGGCAGAGTCACCTCATTACTCGCAAGAGTCTGAAGTGCTACACTTTCTTTCTTAACCTCTCTTACTGAATCACTTGACTCTTCATTCATCTCAAATGTTTTCAAAGATCCAATAAGTTCATCCAATGTTATATCATTTAAAGGCCTATTTCTTCTATAGCAATTCTTTTCATCTTAAATTTCGAAGAGAGTGAGCGAAGTACCTTTTTGACTAGTTGATCATGAGGTATCCTGTCTCCCAGGTTGGCCGATTGATTTGCAATGTCTCTGATCTTTCCTTCGAATTCCAAGATCGTCTCATCCACTCTCATCCTGATGAGCTCAAACTGAGTCATTAGCATCTGCAATTTTACTGCATGTAAGCTTTCAGTTCCTTCATAATGAACTTCCAATATCTTCCATGCTTCTTTAGCCGTGGTGCATGCAGATACTCTCTTGAACTGCTCTTCATCTATTCCTCCAAATATTGCATTTAATGCTTTGGAATTGCAGTTTGCTACTTTCTCCTCCGCATCATTCCACTCTAAACTAGGCTTCACAACTCTCTTAACATCAGCATCCTTTCCGATTTCAACAGTTGGAGGATCCCATCCCTCTTCAACAAAATGCCAGGCTCTTTCATCCTGAGCCTTGATATAGATTTTCATCTTTGCTTTCTAGTAAGCATAATTTGTACCATCAAGTAACGGTGGTCGTGTGTTTGAAGCCCCTTCCTTATGATACGCTGCCATCTTTCTTCACGTCAAGTTTATAACACCGTTTATCTCCAAACTAATCTGGAGCCAGCTCTGATACCACTTGTAATTCCCAGTAAACTCTAGACGTGTATTCAGAAGTGTACTTACAGTAATTCCTGTAAACTTAAAACGTGAGCGCAGGAGTGTACTTACACCCGAAGACTGGTGTAGTGACACTTAGAGTTACACTCATGAACAAAAAGGACACACCACAAATTGTTATCGCAGTTCGGAACCAATCGTTCCTAATCTGCAGGGCATTCGGCCCAGGGTACCAAAATTCACTAGAAAAAGTATTACAGTAGTTCACCAGAATAACTTACAGTAATAAGTTCTCCTCCCTGCAAGGATTCGAACAGCTGCCTCTTCCTAGTTTAGCTTCTGTCAACACACTTCCACAGAAGCTATTCGATACCCACACACTAAGTCTCCCCCTTAGTGTGATCCCTCTCACCAGGGACTTTCTTCACGAAGGCTTCTCAGGATGAGAACACCTATTTCAATGGTCAGTTGCTTCTTGGAAAGCTAGTAGACCCTTAATCAGCTTCAGCAACAAACATACAACATCAAAACCAGCCTGTTTCTCATTGCTCCCCCTCAAACGCGTCTCTCCTTGATACTCGTTAATCCGTGCATAAACCTTTGCCCAGCACGTATTGTGCTATTAATACATTAGGGTTTAACCATGTCTCAATCTGTCTTTCGACCCGTCACATCTTGTATGGCTTACTTTCCTATCCCAACTAGGAAACTCAATCACCCTTATGCTCGGTGATATCACATGCTGATCTCTTTCCTATAGAGTCTAGGAAACTCAATATCCCACGATTTGGAAACTCAAGATATTCACGCTTCATGGGATATATTGTTGACCTAGTCAAACATCGGTTTTGTCATAAAACAGCCAATACCGCTTTTATGCACTTACACCTTCCATGTGTTCTCCTTTTTTCTATGTTCCTTTGCTATGTTTTTTTAGAATTAATTAAAAAAAATAAAAATTGACACAAATATCACTGTTCCAAAATTAATTCCCCGAATTTCATTTTCAACCTTTGAGCAAGGTTGACCACCTTGGTCAAAGGCCACGTAGGCGACACGCTGGCTAGCATGCGCCAGCGTGTCGCCTAATTTTTTTTTAATAAACAATCTGTAAGAAAAAAAATACAAACGAGGCGGCATTTCAAAGTCTCCTACGGCAAAACCCGAGGCGGCTTCGAAATGCCGCCTTCCTTAATGTAATCCGCAAGAGGCGGCCTCGAAATGCCACCACACACGAAAAACATGAGGCGGCCTCGAAATGCCGCCACACACGAAAAACATGAGGCGGCTTTTCAATGCCGCCTCACCCAACACTTAGCGAAAAATTGGTGTTTTCTTCTGAACGTTTAAAACACGCGGGAGGCGGCATCGCACGAGAGTTGTTGGCATTGCTGGATGCCTCACCCTTATGCAGCTAAATTCATTCTTTCAAAAAATTGTTCAACTTAAAGGAATAAGACTTATCAATATAATTTTCATTTTTTGCAAATGTGGTCGTGGAAACGTTTACATATTGGACGTCCGACACTCCTAGAGGAACCGGCGTTGTAGGGTGGCCCTTTAGATTCCAGGTATGTACCTATACCGTTTAATCGTTATTTACACTTTCGTAAAATCTTGTGTAACTAACTTATATTGGTATTTTAGGTGGAACGTTCGACGGACGAATGCCACAAACCCTGGTGGAAACCTGGTGCTATACAGGACAGAGTTGGACCACCAGCGGAGCTATCAGGTAAGTTACTTTACGAATCTACAATGATGACAATTCATACCATAGAAAGTTCTCGGTAATAATTATTGTATTTTTTTTAGGTAAAATGGCAGCCGTACCTCGATTTCATATAGCATCTACCTACTATCTGCGTTGAAGGTAGACGTATCTGGTCGTCTAGGACACCTCTTATTTGCTTCGAGATCGTTGAGCTGCATGTTCCTGATCGAGTGATGTTACAGTTCGGCTTGGAGCAGGTAATTATTACAACACCCAAGTTCAATTTCTATTTATTGTAGGGTTTAGTGTTTAATTTAATAACTTTGAGCAGGTGACTCCACCTGAGGATGTCAAGCATGTTACTCGTATCTCTCGGAAAGGCCGAGCTGGGGAGGATTGGGCACTATACCACTGTGATTACATCGCTCGGTGGGAGGCGCGGGCGGAGTCTGTTGTTACAGGCAGCCGGGCACACACCCCCAAACATGCTCCCAGTGACTATATGATGTGGTATTTGGGGGCTACTCGACGATTCATATCACCTACACTGACTGAACCAGCCATGGTATACCATCCTAGAGGTTATACCGAGGAGGCATTGGTACGTAATTAACTTTGTGAAATGACTATTTCTTTATTAAAAAATTTTAACTTACGTTTTTCTTTCGCAGTTGGGTTGTGTGCGGAACGTGGTTGAGCGCGTCAACCATAGAGAGGTCTTATACCCATCGTCAGTAGATCCATACCCGATGGTGTCAGTCGGTCTTGCACAGTCTTCCACTCTTGGAAGGAACGATCGCCGGCGGAGATGTGTCACATGCTGGTGAGCCTTCTCACGTGGTCAAGCCAGCCAGAGATAACGACTCATGTCGAGGATTCAGACGAGGTTCCAGCCGTACCGGAGCTACGGTGCCCGATCTTCCACCTGAGTAGACACCTGACCCGGAGCCCGACCAACCCCTTGAGCAGCCCTCGGAGCCTGAGCCGAGCCGCCACCCTCCCATTCGGAGGATTTATACAAGAAGGCAGAAAAAGGCAATTGGTGCACCAGAGCCCAGTTCTGCCTTATGATTGTTTTTGTAAATTATGTTTGTTTTTTTTCATTATTTTTTATGTATTCATATTTGTATATTTACATATATTTTATATAGTTTTTTATTTACTTTTCATGACAGATGTGTATGTTACTAATTTACATTTATGTAGTGATCAATTATTTTGGAATATGAATTTTAGCAGGTAATTACAGGTTGAAAAACTGACTAAAGAAGCGAAAACAAAAAAGAATTTGAAAAATATTAATAATGGCGGCATTTAAATGCCGCCTTCAATACTACACGGTCAAAAGAAAACACCAATTTTTCGCTAAGTGTTGGGTGAGGCGGCATCGAAAAGCCGCCTCATGTTTTCCGCGTGTGGCAGCATTTTGAGGCCGCCTCTTGCGGGTTACGTTAAGGAAGGCGGCATTTCGAAGCCGCCTCGGGTTTTGCCGTAGGTGGCTTTGAAATGCCGCCTCGTTTGTATTTTTTTCTGTACAGATTGTTTATTTAAAAAAAATTAGGCGACACCCTGGCGCCTGCAAGCCAGCGTGTCGCCTACGTGGCCTTTAACCAAGGTGGTCAACCTTGGTCAAAGGTTGAAAATGACATTCTGGGAATTAAATATGGAACAATGACATTTGTGTCAAATTTTATTTTTTTTTAATTAATTCCAAAAAAACTTTTTTCTTTGCTTCACCGCCATCTCTTCTCCTTCTCTCCTTGCTATCCGACCATTTTTTGCCCAATCCCTAGAAAATTATATGTTGGGTTTTCAATGTCTACAATTAATTATAATTAAGTTGGGTTTTCAGTTTCCGTTACTTATAAGCTGGATTTCACATTAAATTCCTGTAACTACCCAATTGCATTTATAACCCTAACCATGGTGATATATTCAAGGTCTTTGTCATGATGAAATGGAAACATCTAAGAACATTCCTTCCCACCTAATTACTTTAATTCCTCATATCTAGCACAATGCAAGGCTACCATTCCAAACAAGTCTCCCAACGTAAACCACAACTTCAGTGAAACCCTCATCAGCGCCTTCACCTTTATAAATTCCTCGTCCGAATTTCTTGCTCTTCACTAGCTACCTTCCCTTCCCTCCTTAAGAGTAGTACTTCATTTGAGACACTTTTCATCAGCCATGATCAACCCCAGCCAACTCCAAGAGATTGCCAAGAAATGGCAGAAGAGGTTGATTGCAAGCAAAGGCCATTTTGTGTTCTACACAGCCGATAAAAAGAGGTTCGAAGTCTCACTCAAGTACCTGTGCACACCCGTTTTTCAAGAGCTGTTGAGAAGGTCTGAGGACGAGTTCGGATCGCAGAGCAACAATCCCCTCACGTTGCCTTGTAATTCGGTCTTCATGGAACACTTACTCAAGCTGCTCAAACAACGCGTCTCTGAAGATGAGCAGAAGGAATTGCTGGACTCCATCTCTCGTAGTAATTGCAGGAGGTCTTCTTCGGAATTCCTGTCGTGGAATAATGCTAACCTTTGCCAGAGAGGCATTCTCTGAGTGATCGATGTTTGATTCGCAGGGCACGCGAGATTTTCCGGAAAGTTTCGAGGAGAAATATATCTTCGAGTAATTTTTGTTTTTGGGTTTTTATATATGAATCTCTGATTTGAATGGATTAATTATATATCTGTTATTGGAGCTTGAGTGATAAATGTCGTCTGCGTTTTTGGAAGATTGCTGGCACTCTTGTTCGACAAATAGTAGTACTGGAAGTGTATTCTAGCTAGCCTTTCTTAAATTGTTACTACTGATCGAGATTGTCATCTGAATTGATTCTTGTCTGTGGTACGTACATAATTTATAAAGAAATTTTTGTAAATCTTAAACTTTGTTAAGTTTGCTTTCACTTTATTTTTTATTCTTTCATATTTGTTAAGGCCTATATATACTACGTACGTATGTTCCTCTTGGAATAAAATATTCCTTGATTATAATTAAAAGGTTTGAACCTCCAAATTGTTTAGATATACGAGTTCTCTTGATCAAAAGGATGGAAGAAAAATATATTTTCTCATTGAAACCAGGGTTTATAGATGCTTCATTGGAATTAAAACAAGGGATCGGATCGGATCAGTTGATGCTAGTATAGTTGATGATTTTCCTCGGCCAATTGATTCTCTAAAGCTAATAATTAAAATGTCTATAACAGATTGCTATTCAAGGAAAATATTTATTTTTAAGGAACTTTTACGGATCATTATCATCTTTAATTTAAATGTTGAACTATATATCAAATCTCATTTTTGAACGAATATTATATTACTAGACATTTTTACCCCTCCCAGTTATCTTTGAAATCAGACCAACCCACTGCAAATAAGAAAAACCAGAAACTAAACCAATTCAGACCGGCCCCTTCTTTTACATTGAGTTTCTGAATTAAAGACTCCCTCCTCTCTCCTCTCTCTCCCTCACGCCTGTTCTTCCTCTTTCTTCCTCCCTCTTTTCCTCCCTCTCTCTCACTCCTCTCACCGGGAATCTCCGCCTCAAATCGTCATTGTCCATTGCCACCATCGGTGGCCGCTGTTGTTGGTATTTCTCTTGTCTCTCCCCGACTCTAACCTCTCTCCATCTCACTCTTGCTCTTTCTCGCTCACTCTATCTCCCTCCATCTCGCTCTTTCTCGCTCTCTCTGTCTCTCTCGCTCTCATCTCTGTCTCTCTTGCTCTCGTCTCTATCTCTCTTGCTCTCGTCTCTGTCTCTCTTTCTCTTGCTCTCGTCTCTGTCTCTCTTTCTCTCATCTTTGTCTCTCTTGTTCCCGTCTCTGTCTCTCACGCTTTCTCCCAGCTTCAAATATTTCTCTTGCCCATGCAAGATGTCGATTCTCGATCAGGACTCCTGGCTCTGCAGTCGTTCCCAATGGCGGAAACCGGGGTTTCTGCTGCATCCGAGCAGCTGATGGTTTTTGTAAACTCTAGCCTGTGTTCCGGATGCCGACACGTCGACGAGTTTTGTTCCATCCTTTAAGTCGTTTTCTATTTTTTTTTGGTTTTTGTTTTTTCGTCTTCTGTTATAATTTTATTTTCCCTGTGGTTGTGCCTGGTTGCCTTGTTGTTCTGCAATTGTCGAAGAAAAATGAAGGGTTTCCTGAAATCTCTTATGTGTTTTTATTGTTTCGGTTTTCCTAACATAGTTCTTTTGGTCTTCAGCTCACTCATAGAATGCTATAAGGCAATTCGTAAAAATCTGCTAATACTGTTAAGTTTATTCCTAGGTCTGGTGAGAAGCTATTTAGTAACTTCAATTGGACAAGGGTTTGAATCTCTGTTATGTGCGTTATCATTGCTGGCTATATCTCTCATGGAACTTTCATACTTTTATTCTAAATAAATTCATTCTTTTATTTTCATTTTTTTCCCCTCTGGCTCTTATCTTGTAAATATTCACTTATAGAGTTCCTTGTCGCCATTTTACATAGTACTAATATAGAATAGAATATTTTTTTTAATGTTACTAAAAGATCTATTTAGTTATATTTAGCCACTCTATGTAATGTGCCTGCATAAACTAGTACATATCTCGTTTGTGATTTCAGGTTTAGCCTTTAACTATTGAGCATAGTCAGATCATCCTCATTGCACTATTGTTGAATAGCTAGAACGGGGAGTTTTTTTGTGTGGACCTTAAAATTTTATAGGGATGGGGTGTGCTCTGTACACGTGATCAATATTCAAGGAAAATATTTGGTATTAGCATTATATTTTCCACTAAACAATGGTGTTGTAATTCTTATTACAACTGTAATTGTGAATGCTACTCTTTTAAACAAGTTAAGAATTGCATTATAAGTTTGTTTCAGAATGAGTATTTATTCCTGTCTGGGTTGTCACTTTGTTGATTAAAGAGTAGATACAAGGGGCCTATGGCAGCCTATAGTGTTTGTGAATTTAAATATTTTTTAGGCCTTATCTCTCATATTCTGAGATGTGCAACCTTTGTTGATTAAAGAGTAGATACAACGGGCCGCCGGCAGCCTATAGTGTTTGTGAATTTAAACATTTTTTTGGTCTTACATCTCAAATTCTGAGTTGTGAAACCTTTGTTGATTAAAGAGTAGATACAAGGAGCCTCCGGCAGCCTATGGTGCTTGTGAATTTAAGCATTTTTTTAGGTCTCATCTCTCAAATTCTGAGTTGTGCAACTTTTATAATTGTTGATGCCCTTTGGAGTATTGTTGTAGCTGCTAGAATCAAGCATACAGTAGTGACAATGCTGAGATTAAAAGGATCCTTATATCATGTTAATGATTCTAGGTTGTTGTTGAAAAGGTAATTATTTTATCTTTTTTAATAGGGTTGGCTTGGAAAAGGTAGCCTGTGCGGGGACAAACTTCCTAGGGAATTTTCACTTGTTGAGTTTTATAGACTTCATAATTAGTGAGTTCCTGCATTTGCCCTGCAAGCTTAAGTACCTTCCATTACTTTCAGGTTTTATAGAATTGCTAGCCTTAGGCATGTCAAGGAAAAGTTTGCTTTGCATTTAGATTCGCTTAAGTTTGGCTCCTATAATCTATTGGTACATGTTTGGGTTTTTGTTAACTATCTTGTGCGGTGGGAACATGCACTAGACAAAGAAGCATGTCATTTAGGATGGATAAGATCAGAAGGCAGTTTCGTCCTTAATGGTGCTCAACCATGTTTGTTAATTGGGCTTGTTGTGAAAAGTATATTTACCCTACATGGACAATAGAGCCCCCACAAAATATGCTATAAGGATGCTCTCCAAGTTTGTATTGGATGGCAGCCGATCCCAAGATCACCAGAAGCTATTCAGAATACCTAAGCAGTCTTTGGTAATGGATAAGGACTGCCGAGTTTTTTCTGTAGTAATGGTAGTAGTTGTAAGTTTCTCCACCTTAGCAAATCCTGAGGATTTCCAGTCCTTGTACCCGGGGGTCTTATATTTCATGCCTTTTGTATATGGCTTCTATTAAACTATTAATTTTAATAGTAAAAATTTGACAACTTGTCATAGTTGCAATGAACATTTTGTTTGAAGATTAATCTTAAATGAGGCATTGTAAAGCTAGTGAAAGAGTTTTTAGATAATTATTGGGCCTCTTATCAGGTCAAGAATTTGTGTTTCTTGTTTATGTTAGAAGCCCATAAATTATATTCATGCTTTTCATGTTAGAATCCTTATTTGGTGTTAGAGCAATTTAATTTATTTACAGAATTGATGATTGCTATGTTAGAAGACTACATATGCTTTAGAATTATGCAACTAAAAGCTAATAAGTTTGTGCAATATTGAGACTCTATGGCCTAATAGTAAGGCACTAGGTAACTGGTGATTTTGGGTTCGACTCCCAATGGAGTCAATTGTCTATACATTGAATATTTTCACCTTTTTTACTAGCCTTTTGAACTAACTATAGATCTTTGCTGAGTTTGCTATGTTTCCAGAGCATTAAACTCTAGTTGTTTAAAACATTGTACTTTTCAAGCCAATAACATATATAGTACGTACCCTGTTTATAATGTTGTACTTTTCCTACTTATTACATTGTATTTACCCTGTTTATAGCGTTGTACTTTTTTAGGCAATAACATAGTATTTTATAATTATCTATTTTATGTGCACTCAGGCCCATCTGTCACTAAATGAAGTGTATTATTTATATTTGCAATCGTGCACTTGTTTTCTTTGTTAGAATTCCGTTGGTATTATATATAAGTAATCAGTGATATTGATAGCTTATGAGATTAGAAGCGGATGATGTACATGTGCTGGTAGGTCTAGTTATGAACCTAAGTTTATTGAATTGGCCTTGCCGATGATCATTACTCAACTTGCTCTTAACTGGCTGTCCAATTCTTAGCCTATTTTTTTTCTTGAGAATCTTTTTGGAGAATGCACGTGAATGATTTACGTAACTTGGGGAGTGTCCACGTAAAGAAAATTTTATGATGTTCCTTTGTTCAATATGTTAGGTACCTTCATCTGGTATAATCTATTTGAATACGAGTCGTGTACTTGTCTTGCTTTTTATGTTACAAGTAGCTGGAAAAACTAAGGGCACTGACCAATTTTGCATGGTTAGGATATTTGATTTTCACTTGAAATTATTCCTTGTGAGTTTCTATTAATTGGTGTAGAATTCCGATGAAGCATCAAATCTTATATTTATACCATTTTGGTGTGGTGGATATATGATTTTGTGTTTCTTAATAAAAGAATGTTAGTTTACAGAAGATCTTTCAAATATTCTTCTGGTGAACTTACCGTTATACCTGTTAAATTAGTTATGAAGAAAGATAGAATTGATCTTTAGTATTAAACAAATTTTACCTTACTGTTATAATGTAAATTAAAAAATTAAAAATATATTAAAAATATAATAATTATACATCAATAAAAACTTTAAATTTCCATTTAGAATTAAATGTTTCACTAATCAGTAAAATATCTTGGTAATATTTCTTACACAAGATATTATCATAAGCTAGAGGATATTATTTAGCTCTTCTAGATTTAAAATTATGTGGTCCTCCCCTTGTATAGTAATTAAGCAGGCATCCCCTCGCTAGTACGTGGACACATATGAAGCTACAACTACATAAGCAAGCAGGGCCATATAAGTGGACACATATCAAAACCTTAATTAGTTGTGTGGTTCACTAAATCTTTGTATTTTCATACTATAAACTAGCAAACATGTACTAATAACATTTAGGGGATTAATTAGGAGTAAACTTCCCAAATCCCATTTATACCCCCCAGGTTCTATGGCATCGATCTCTTCCATCTCCATCTTGTTTTTATCCTGTACGTGTATGCATACCCACTTCCATATATTTTGCTCAATTAACCGATACATTACACATATTTTGATGATACATTATTAATTGACAAAAATTGCACTGAAAATATATTGCTGAGATTCATGAAAAAATATTCATTAATCGTTTACAGGATGAGACTTATCGAATGCTAAAACACATATTGAATAAGACTCTTTTAAATTACAAGAACAGCAAAGCAGAAAGAAAGAGACTGACTAGTTACAAGAGCAGCTACAATTTCCCCCTTCAATTCTTTAAAGTCACTGCGGAAAGAGAGGCAGAGCAACGAATAACACAGCTGCATAGCGAGAGGTGCTCTTTGCAAACTGATTTGATGAGGTTTTCACGGTAGGCTCTTTGGCAAAAAGTTGCACAGCTCGAAGAACACTTGACAAGTTCTGGAACAAAGACCTCGCATTCCTTGCTTTGTCCAAGACTAAGAGATTGCAAGAGAAACAGAGCAAGCTGCAGTAGCAGGGAAGAAACACGCACAAACTTCAAGTTCGATTGTTTTTCTCCAGAAAGAAAAGCTTTGAATTCTGAAACTTAACGAAAACTGTGCAAGAGGGACCATTAATTTATAGGCTCCTGTCTGAAACTTACGAATACCGGCAAGAGTCCTCATTCAAGTGTGATTTTTAGTTTCTTTACTTGCTAATCGATAAGGAAAACGAAACAATTTTGGAAAAAGAAATGTTCGTAGAATGACACACTAGTAAAAACCACATTTATGAGATGGGTTAAGCTCGTCCCCATAGATCGAAAAGCCAGTCCCCACAAATGTGTGATTGGCTGCCCGTCCCCACAGGAGGGGCCCCATAGATTTGGTCCCCATAGGCTTGGGGATAGGCATATGGCCACCCGTCCCCACAGCGATTCCTGTTGGGACGGGCTGCCCATCCCATAGTTAGCATGTGGGGATTGGGTCACCCAACCCCACAGTGGTGCCTGTGGGGACTGTCACCCATCCCCACAGTGGTGCCTGTGGGGACTATGTAACCCATCCCCACAATGGTGCTTGTGGGGACTGTGTAACCCATCCCCACAGTGGTGCCTGTGGGGACTGTGTCACCCATCCCCCAGTGATGCCTGTGGGGACTGTGTTACCCATCCCTACAGCGATGCCTATAGGGATAGGTGGACCCCTCTCGTTGTTCAGCCAGTGGGGACAGGTGAGCCCATCCCCACAATATAGCCTGTAGGGACAAGTGGGCCTGTCTCCACAATACAGCCTGTGGGGACTGGGCGGCCCATCCCCAAAGCAAGGCCTGTGGGGATGGGGTTACCCGTCCCCCTAGTGACGCATATGGGGATTGGGCAACCCATCCCCATAGCCTGGCCTGTGGGGATTAGGCAACCCATCCCCACAGCCCGCCCTGTGGGGATTGGGCAAGCTTGTCCCCAGCCACCACCCATCTGTGGGGACTAGGCAACCCATCCCCATAGTGGGCCCTATGGGAACTGGGCCGACCATCCCCACAACTTGGCCAGTGGGAACTGGGCCCCCCATCCCCACTACTTGGCCTGTGGGGACTGGACCCCCGTTCCCACAACATGTCAACTGGGGACTAACCACCAGCTTCCACTTTTTTTTTTAATAATTTCTTTTAATTTATTGAAAAATACACATACATAAATAAATCAATATTAACAAAAGAAAGTTTCATATATGAAATGTTTAGTTATTAACAAAAATATATAAAAATACACAAAAATATACAAAATCTTGTCATTGCTCCAGTATACAGCAGGCAAATACAGAACTCCCCTGTACAAAAAAACAAAAAATAATGTCTTTGCTCCAATTGGCTCATGTTTAATTTGTTTAAATCTGCAAAAAGAGAATTACTTATCAATTATACATTGATGAAAGCATGTAACCAATACAAATAAAAAATATTTAATGACCACAATAAATACTTTAGTGTGTGTGCCTGTGTGAATCCTTTAGGGTGTATGCTTGTATGAATCCTTTAGTGTATGTGCCTGTGTGAATCCTTTAGTGTGTGTGCCTGTGTGAATCCTTTAGTGTGTGTGCCTGTGTGAATCCTTTAGTGTGCCTGTGTGAATCCTTTAGTGTGCCTGTGTGAATCCTTTAGTGTGCCTGTGTGAATCCTTTAGTGTGCCTGTGTGAATCCTTTAGTGTGCCTGTGTGAATCCTTTAGTGTGCCTGTGTGAATCCTTTAGTACGTGTGCCTGTGTGAATTCTTTCATGTGTGTCTGTGTGAATCCTTTAGTGTGTGTGTGTGTGTGTGTGAATCTGTGTGAATCTTTGTGTGTGTGAATCTGTGTGAATCTGTGTGCCTGTGTAAATTCTTGTGTGTGTGTGTGTGTGTGTGTGTGTATGTGCGTGTGTGTGTGTGTGTGTGTGTGTGTGTGTGTGTATGTGTGTGTGTGTGTGTGTGTGTGTGTGTGTGTGTGTGTGTGTGTGTGTGAATCCTTTTGTGTGTGTGTGTGTGTGTGTCTGTGTGAATCCTTTTAGTGTGTGTGTGTGCATGTGTGAATCCTTTAGTGTGTGTGTGTGTCTGTGTGAATCCTTTAGTGTGTGTGTGTGTCTGTGTGAATCCTTTAGTGTGTGTGTGTGTGTGTGTGTGAATCCTTTAGTGTGTGTGTGTGTGTGTGTGTGTCAGTGTGAATCCTTTTAGTGTGTGTGTGTGTGTGTGTGTGTGAATCTTTGTATGTGTGTGTGTGTGAATCTTTGTATGTGTGCGTGTGAATCTTTGTATGTCTGCGTGTGTGTGAATCTGTGTCTGCGAATCTTTGTGTGTGAATCTTTGTGTGTGAATCTGTGTGTGAATCTGTGTGTGTGAATCTTTGTGTGTGTGAATCTTTGTGTATCTTTGTGTGTGTGAATCTTTGTGTGTGAATCTGTGTGAATCTTTGTGTGTGAATCTGTGTGTGAATCTTTGTGTGTGAATCTTTGTGTGTGAATCTGTGTGTGAATCTTTGTGTGTGTGAATCTTTGTGTGTGTGTGTGTGTGAATCTGTGTGAATCTTTGTGTGTGTGTGTGTGTGTGTGTGAATCTTTGTGTGTGTGTGTGCTGATAAAACTGAGAACCTTGTTTGGCTATGGGGATGAAACTAAGACCCAATGTCTTAATGTTGCACTTGAGCTAATCAAGACCACTAAGACCAAAGTTTTCCTATTCTAGTAATCTACGTACACTTTCATGCCCACATGCACATGCTCAGTCCAAATTTGCCAAATTAATATATAACACACCTGCCAAAGAAACATTTTGTGGGCCAAAGAAACATTTTGTGGGCCAAAGAAACATTTTGTGGGCCAAAGAAACAAGTTCAATCAATTACCCTAAAAGCAAGACACAATCTCAAACACTCACATTCATTGCACTTGACTCCACTGCATTCCCCTGTGTGTGTGTGTGTGTGTGTTTGTATAAATGAAGCAACTTTTTGAACTAGAGGAGGTTGGCCCTCCATTCTCCCTCTATCTTGCAACAATATAGTCTTTTTGAACCAGAGGAGGTTAGCCCTCCTCCCACATCCTCAGTTGCTGGATGTTCCACACTTTTTGTGGAAACAACTCCTTTCTGGACTCTAGGAGCCAGTCCATATTTACCCTGGTCCCAAAAGTTGTATACAGTAAATTCACCTAAAATTATCATAAGAAAAAATTTAAAAGACAAGTAAATGGACTTCCTACCATTTGCTTCAAAAGAGGCTCAACCCGCATGCCACTTCTCCAATTTTTTCATTATTTAGCGTTCCCACCTAGTACCATTTGAGAAGGATAAGAACTTCAGGCAAATAGAGAACATAAAACAACTGCTCTAGTAAAATCAAATCTAAACTCACTGCTTTCTGCACTGCCTCAACGGTGTCATACTCTACTAGTGCATGCAGCTGGACAGACAAAAAAATGAGTTTTAAGACCCTTTCATCAAAGCATTAAAATCTAAGGCAAAACAATTAGCATTAAATATGGTATAGCAAAAATTTGTAACAAGGAAGAGAGGGAGAGGGAGAGCGAGAGGAAGTGGGAGAGGGAGAAGATAGAAAAATGCAACCAACAGTTGGTCTAAAATGAAGCTTCTGCAGTTAGCACTTTTCATGTGAATACCTTAGCACTGACAGCCTTCTCTGCCTTATTATTAGCCTTTGTTGATTCTTGTGAAAATCCAAAAATGCATGGTAAGATGACAGTCCAAGATGCTTATAACTTTAATCTGAAAATCATCAATTAATTAGTTTGACATTGTATGGCAAAGGCATACGCTCCAACACCCCCGAATATGTGCTGAATGTTCTCTGTTGAATGGTCCTCAGGCAGATTCTCCACCAACACAGTATGTGACTAAGGTCCAAAATTAGAAACAACAAATAATATTTTGTAATAAGTGGTCAAATGAACAGTTTAACAGAAGCATGGGGACATACCATCACATCTTTGATATCTTTCTCAGGCAATTGATGTAAACGTCTCTCTTTTTCCATCTGAACTTATAACCTGCTTATGGAAATGTATGTTGAAGTGAACGGTGCTGCGGTACCAAGTGGTCCAATACTAAAGTGCACAGTGATGCATTGAATGGTTTTCATGGTCAATAATAGCCAATAAGACTAATAAGCAAGATTGAACTCTTTATCATACCACAGAGTCCTTTTGAATTATTGCTGCAGAGATAATTTATTAACTGATGTTGAATAGTTTCTGAGTCTGCTCTTTATAGTGTCTTCCCTACCAGGTGTCCTACTCTGGGTTCTTTTCTTTCCTCTAGTTTCTTCTTGTAATTGGTGAATGCTGCCCATATGAATACTATATCGATTATTTGCACGTTCTGCAGTTCTGATATTTCAGTATGAAGAGGCAACCCTTCAGCAATCTACTACTAGCTGTAGAGAACCTATGTTGTGCCAATACATTAGAATGAATTAAGATTATAATTTTTTCAATTTTTGTAGAAATATAAGCCACACACACACTAGAGGGAGCATCAACCTTGTTAGTCTAAGGTATGCCATTGCATCACATGAGAGAGAGTTACCAGCTGAGATGATGTTTTAACTGCTGCCTCGATCAATGAAATATCTTGAGAAAGCTTTTTCATTTTCCTAAAGGAAGCAATAAGCCCAATAGGAAATGCAACAAGTTGTTAAATATATTCAAGATAGTCAATAGATCATACAAGGCACTCAAGACACTCAAGACGCTTCAAATAAACGAGACCACACAAGACACTTCAAGAGTAGCTCAAAGACCTTCACATTTTATACTCCAAAAAAGTTTTAGGCCAGTAAGAATGAGGATTGAAGTCAAAATATTATATTAAAATTTGGTAGTATAGACTGAACTGCCTAATGCACAAAAGTTTCTAAAATAATGAACTGGCAAATCCTTTTGTAAGAAATCCAGCTCTCAATTATAATATTTTAAAATATTCACGGCAGCTTCAAACCACATGTTCTTGCATCACTTGTTCATAGCTCAAGTTTTTCTGTCCAAATGTTAGTTGAACCACCATGCAAAGTTGAGGAAAAATATACTTGCAAACAAATGCTAACTGAAAAGTAGAGAAGTTTATTGAACAGGTCAAAGAAAAACAAAAGGTAGGAAAATCAGAAAATCAAATGATGGAAAATGGCTACGCCTGAATCATCTACAAACAAGATGAAGTTGGGTTCCCCAGCAGCAAAGCACATGCAGGTAGCCAGCCAATTCGCCAACAGATGTCCTAAACAACAAACCAGGGCGAGTGAAACTTTTGTCATTTTGACTCCAAAATCAGGAAAGAAAAGAATAAGAAAGATAACATGTGGGGATTATCCTGCTTCACAGATCTGAATCTGTTGGGTTCTGCATCATGATTAGTAAATCAGATCCAAAGAGCATAAATTGGTATTATTTTAACAATTATACCTATTAAATGGACCTAAGTGATGCAAACAGGTTATTAACAAGTAAAGCCTTTAAGTGACCAGATATTGGAGCCAATGGAAAACCAGTACTCTTAATACTCATGAGGCTTGAAGTGGAAACATCACATAGCCAGATTTTGATGTGACCCAATTTGGCCACTACAACAAGAACAATGCAACAGTCTACAATGATGTTACAATACCACGGCAAGCATGAACAACTTTATTGAGATTCAGCAAATAATTAAACTCATGATACCCAGACCAATTCAGTAAGCATTAGAAAGCAATACAAAAGCAATAACACTCATCATGAATAGTAACTCTCCCTCTTCAATTTCATCATCCCCCCATTGAGGATCGTGTCACCATTTTCGTTCACATCTTTATTTGTAGCTGCCCCTTCTGACAACTGGCACTGTAAAAGAACAACAACCTTTTTCAAGACCATTCTTGAAACTTGACATAAACTGCTCTAATTGCTCTCTCATCATTCTGTAAATCTGTCAAAAATGACAGTGCCACCTGAACAAAGCACAATGTGAACCAATCACAAACAATGACCATTTTAAGATAAACAAGCCTATCAATATAGATTGAAGAAAATACTGCATATTTATACCATGAAGGCACACCACTGCCCGAGTTCACTTAGAGCATAGTTTATAGCCCTCAACTTCTGAATTTGGTTGACAACACCATCTCTTTCTGTTCTTTCAGATACTCCATATTGCAGTCGTAGTTCCTTTTTGCATCCAGCATTTGTGGCTCCAAAAAACTGCCATTTGCATCTCCTGGTGCTTGTAAGAGCAGCTTGCTCCACATCTGCCTCTATTTTTGTTATTTATTCATGCAGAGACCAAAGGTTACCAGCTTTGTCATATTCAATACTTCTGATGGGATTGGAACATGTTCTTCAAGTTCCCTGCGGTCTTTTACTGTGAACACAATTGAATCAAGTTTGGTTTCCTCATTTTTATTGCAGAATCCTCTTGGCTATTAACCCCTGCAGAGGCCATATACCAACAGAATGAGATAACTAAATAAACCAATTATAAAACATTAAATGAATTCAAAAGGAAGATAAATCATGAATGAAAGCAAAATAGATCAGAAAAATAAATCACTAGAAAGTTAAAATCCAAAGAAAATTAAAGAAGTACCTTTCAAGTTAACCGGAGAATCCATGTTTAGTTATCTTTTCAAGCTAATACAACCTAAACATGCCACCAACAAAACATTACAAGAATATGGTGACAAAGAAGAAAATAAGTAGAGGGGAAACTACCCTATTTCAACAATTCCTTGACATATGGATGCTCCAATAACATTTTATAGGTTATGCATGAACAGAGTGGAGACTAAAACTGATTAAAACTTTAAGATGCATTCAAAACAGGCTAAAACTGCAGATGCATTGAAAGGGCATGTTGCCCATATAATTGCAGAAAGATTGTTAAATGGGGCAATCTGTCCACATCTGATTTTATAAATTCAATAACACCCTACTGCAAACCGTAAGGTCACAAAAACAGAAATTGAAATATATCAGATAGAAAACTTGCAAAATAATTAACATTACAACCTGTAGAGCAAACATTGATCATAACGATAGGTAGCTTCATTGATGCTGCATGCAAAGTAGCAAGATTATGGCAAGCTATATCTTTATCCACAACTTACACAGGTAGCAAGAAAAAAGAAATAAACCTTGCCAAAAAGTAAATAAATACTAATCAGCAACAAACTAGAGCAGAGTCTGTCATCACCAATGAGACACCTCAATAGGTAATAATCAGGACCCTCTCCAAAAACCGAACTCTCAAGCAAAATCAGATTAGAACCCTCACCGAAGACAAGCAGAACCCTCAAAATGGAGAAGATATGATTCTGAAGGTAACACAATGTTGGATTCACTTTCAATATGCAATAGGCTGGACAACTTCGATGTAGAAATGCTGGAATCTCCTAAAGTCCGACTGAAGTTGAATCCCAAGAGGGTCAACAAATGGAGGTAACACAATGTCTTAAGAGTAACTAAAGAACCAACCAGAACCTGAGAGAATCGGTTCCCTAAAGACAAACTACCAATTACCAAATAAATTCAGCTTGATCATGTCCTTCGAGAAAGCAATTCATAGAGCAGCATTATTCCAAGATGAGCAACAAGTGAGCTCCATCCCCACAAGTGAAAAAGAAATGAAAAAATGAAAGAGACTAAAATAGGAAAAATAAGAGAGAAGATGCATTGGAAAAGATCGTGACTCACCTTTACAAACGAAATCCCGTTCTTCCTTACGCTCGAATTGGACGACAATCCCCCGTTGGTGTCGCAGTTGGAAGGGAACCTTCTGGTTCCTTCTCACTTTCCCCCTCGAGCCTTCTGGTTCCTTCTCACTTTCCCCCTCGAGCCTTCTGGTTCCTTCTCACTTTCCCCCTCGAGCCTTCTGGTTCCTTCTCACTTTCCCCTTTCCCTCTCACTTTCCCCCCTCGGTTCCCTCTCACTTTCCCCTCGGTTCCCTCTCACTTTCCCCCTCGGTTCCCTCTCACTTTCCCCTCGGTTCCCTCTCACTTTCCCCCCCTCGGTTCCCTCTCACTTTCCCCCTCGGTTCCCTCTCACTTTCCCCCTCGGTTCCCTCTCACTTTCCCCCTCGGTTCCCTCTCACTTTCCCCCCTCGGTTCCCTCTCACTTTCCCCCTCGGTTCCCTCTCACTTTCCCCCTCGGTTCCCTCTCACTTTCCCCCCTCGGTTTCCTCTCACTTTCCCCCTCAGGCCTTCTGGTTCCCTCTCACTTTCCCCCTCAGGCCTTCTGGTTCCCTCTCACTTTCCCCCTCAGGCCTTCTGGTTCCTTCTAATTTTCCCCCGCCAGCATCGGTAGCACAGATGTAGTTAAAAGAAAAATAAGTTTATGTTTTAACTTAACTAAATCACATCATGTTTAAATATATTATGTTTATATTGTATGCACCAAAATGTGCATGGCCCAAATTCAACAAGTCCAGGAGCCCACCAACCCAGCAAACAAGGTTCGTGAACAGGCCTCGACAATTCTCAAGGTTATCCGACACAGCCCATCGTCGGATCCATCCGTCTCGCCGCATCATCAACACAGTCATCGTCCAGTCAGCAACGACTCAGCGAATCATTGTCCAGTCAGGAACAACTTAGTGAGTCATCGCCATGTCAGCATGAGTCAGCTTACAGTCATCTACTTCAAACGTAAAGATAAAAACCAGGAAAAGAGGCCACGATCCTCATTCAAGGGATCTGAGAGGAGCTCCTGGTCCTCCTCCCATCTCAATTACAGCAGCAGAAATGGGATCGTGATCCCCTTTCCTAGAAAAAATCCTCAACAACCGGACAGACTCTGTTACAAATAGCCAGAAGCGTTCTGTTATAAGGGTTGGAAAAAATCAAATTCTAGAGCTCTTGCTGAGAAAATACTTCACACACAGAAGTTCTTTCTCTCTGGAACAGAGGTCTGAAAATCCCTTCACCGAGAAGAAACTCCACGCACAGAAGCTCTCTCAAACCATAGAAGTTCAGCAACTCACAGTGCGTCGTCCAACAGTTCAACCGTAGCAGCTCTACACGTTCACCGGCAGCGTTACAAGTCGAAACACACGGAACACAAATACTTCCGTCCGACCGACTAAAGCCACACCAGATCGTGCACACTCGTTCCCAGAACTCAAACTTCGACGTTCTCGCCAGAAGCCGAAACTTTGACAATTCACACGGAGATCGAACTAGAGGAAGCATAGGAGAGTGAACTCATTTTTTTCCTGTCTCACACACATTGTAAACACAAATTTATTCTAAAGTAATTGAAATATTCTCTCGGTCGCGCCTCTTTGCGGACCGACGGATTTTTGGTGAAACAGATTTGGCATACCCGGTGGGACATTTCCTACCTCTCATCTCCTTCTCCGTTCAAAAAAAAAACTCCAACCTCAGCCATGGCCAGCAGTGCCAACAACGGCAACAACAACAACAACGGGGGCAAGCAAACTGCCTCCTCGAGCTCTGCTCAGCCGCGCCCCGCCACGATCGCAAGCTCAACCGCTGGAGCTCGCGGACCAGCAGCCGTCTCTCCGGCCAACCTCCGCACTCCAACCTCTCCACCACCTGCCACTCGCCCAATTACAAGGGCCTTGGCTAGGAGCTTGTCCACCGGACAGGTTCCCTTCATCTGCGACGTGCATCGCCCGAGCGTCGTTTTCTTACCACAGGCTACCGCGGCCTCCACCAAACCAGCCGCGGCCTCAACCAAGCCGATTCCAGCAATGGCCAAACCCACATACTTGGCTGTCGCTTACTCTCCTTCTCCTTGCAGCCCGACTGTCAGCCCGGCTCAGTCGCCACCATCCCGGAGGAGCTCCATCGTCCCTGCCCTGGTGCAACAATATGAGCAGCGTGGGGGCATGACCTCCTCCTCTGCGGCCAGAATGAATTCGCCATCGGCCTGCTCCGTACAGAGAGCGTGGGCCGAAGACAAATCTCCAATCGTGACCATCTCTCACGATCTCTTAGCCGCGCTCACTGCGGCAGCTGGCTCATCACCCATTCGATCGCCTCGCCGACAGACACTGGCGACCTCCCCGGCTGCTCTATCACCCATTCCGCCTTGCCGCATCTCATCGGGGGCTGCCTCCGCAAGCCAGTCGCCCACGACAACTTCTCCACACCTGAGAACACCGACGACTGTTTCCCCAATGCGGTCGCCGGCAACAAATTCTCCACTCCAATCTGCGTCGGGAACAGCTTCGTCGACGCCAACCGGCAAAATGGCCGCAATGATGACGTCGGCCAAAACAATCGAAGAGCAGCTTGCCGAAATGCAAGCTGCACTTAAAGAACAAAGTGAACAACTACGCATCAAAGACGTGCAACTCGCAGCTCGCGATCTCCAGATCGCGAGGATTATGGAGCAGCTCGAAATGGGTGCGGCCACGAACAAAACGGGCGGCATTTCTCAAGAGGTCGACCGAAATCGGCTGACTACCAGCGGTTCAGCCGAACCACGCTAGAAGATATTGTCTCTGACGACGAGCTACCACCCGTCATACCGACGGCCATCCACAAAGGTCTAACTGAAGCAGAGCCAGCTGCCCTCACCTTAGACGTGGTGACTGAACTCATCAACCGCGCCATGCGAAATGGCTCCGACGAAAGCAAGTCGGTGGCCTATCGAAAGTCGTACACGCAGAGGATACAAAACATCCCAATGCCGCTCGGCTACCATCCTCCAAAATTCCAGCAGTTCAATGACGTTGGGCACCCCAAACAGCACGTCGCCCACTTCATTGAGACCTGCAACAACGCAGGCACAGACGGCGACCTGTTGGTCAAGCAATTCGGCCGGTCCATGAAAGGCAACGCCTTCGATTGGTATATTGAATTGCCACAGGAATCAATCGATAGCTGGGAACAATTGGAGCGAGAGTTCCTCAGCCGATTCTACAGCACTCGGCGCACCGTTACTCTGGTCGAGATCGCCAATCTAAAGCAAAAGAAAGGCGAAAATGTCATCGACTACATCAACCGGTGGAGGAACCTGAGCCTCAACTGCAAAGAGAGCTCAAACTTGTCTCTCGAAGCCGAAATCGAAATGTGCTCGTGAGGGATGCAATGGGAGCTCCTGCACTACATTCGAAGTCGGAGGCCAATTGACTTTCAAGAGCTCGCGACAGAGGCTCACAACATGGAGAACCTCATGGAGGAGCGAGGGGAATAAGCTACGTCGTTTGTCGATCCTCACGAGAAAGGAGAGGCAGCCGCGACCACGCCCAAAGACGCGAAGGAGAAAACAAAAGCATCCTTCGCGATGAACGCTCTCGAATCAATCAAAGTCGGGAGTAAGGTCAAAACAAGCTACGCTCCATGGCAGCCAACTGGGGGCACGTACCGGAGGCCTTCACAGGAGGAAAGGCAGGCAAAAACATATCCTTTTGCCGATGCGGATGTGCCTATCATGCTCGACCAGCTCATCGACAACCACCTGCTCAAGTTGCCAGAAGTCAAACGACCCGGCGACCTGTCCGATAGCTCCTCCCGAACCAGCAACAGCCAATGACAAAGGCAAACGACCGGTCGGCGAATTCGACGACCTCAAGACGTCATTGAAGCAAATCTCGTCACTCAACGAGATAGAAGACGACTTCGACTTGGCCATTCGGTCAAGACAAGCCTTAATTTGAGTCCTCGACAAACTAGAGGAACTCCAGGCTGACGTCGAGAGGCTACTCATGAGAAAGCATGACTTGCCGAAGGTCGGGTTAACTCCACCCTACCGAAAGGAGGAAGAAGATACACAATCCTCCCCGCAGCCGGTAAAGTCAGAAGAGGCACTCGTCGTCTCCTGTCCACCGCGCATTGTGTTCCGAGAGAAGGATGCACAACTGGGGGCAAGAAACCATAATCGACCGTTGTTCGTCTCGAAAGAGGCCCCGGCTACACGCGAGAAAGGCGACTTGGTGCTAGCAGTCAGACGACCAATGCTCTTTACGAGCAAAATCGGGGGCAAGATCGCGCCGAAATGGGAAGGGCCGTACGTAGTGCAGGAAGCCTATACCAATGGCGCGTACAAGCTCGTAACATCAAACGGCTCGAAGCTGCTAACAACAAATGGTAAATCCCTCAAACACTTTTATGCATGAGGGGGCAGCGAAAAAAAAAAAAAGAGAAAAGAAGAGTCGAATAAAAGAAGCCAATGTTTCTCATTACAAAAAAAAATGGTGGGAACAACGTATGCCTCTCAAACAAAAAAAAAGAGAGAGGCCACAAGTCAAAAAAAAAAGGTACAAAGAAAACATCAAAGCTTTGGAAGCTCGAACTCAACCACCCGTCGCTGTAGCAGAACAACTTCGGCACGAACCTCGGACAATTCCCGCGTCTCGGCATCGCTGAGAGTTGGGCAAGAACGAATAGAAGCAAACTGGTCCTGAAGAGTAGAGGCCTCCTCCTCGCTGGCGTCAATTCCCCTCCGAATGGTCGCAAGCTCGACATTTATGGATTCGAGTTGAGCCAATACGAACGCCAGGCGCTCGCAAGGAGTCTTATGTTCAGCCTCCACAGCTTCGCGCTCCACCTGACGCCTATCCAAGTCCACTATCAAATCGTCCCGCCGACGGCTCACCCGCTGGACAGAATGAGCGTGTTCAGCTTCGGCAGTGAACCATTCGGCCAAACTAAGCTTCCCCGCCAAGGAGTTGCGCAACTGCTAAAAGCGATCCACCTTTGAGGCAAAGTTCTCCACCCACTGCGACAGAACAGGAAAAGTCATGTACGCAATCCACCTCTCCCTCAATTCAAAAAAAAAAAATGCATCCCCTGCGACCAAAAGCAAAGTCGCAGATAAAAAAAAAAGGGGGAACCTGCGACAAAAAAAAAAATCGAAGTCGCAAGAAAAAAAAAGGGGTGACAAAAAGAATCAGTCGCCGATCAAAAAGAAAAGAACGGAGAAAGAAAAAAAAAAGAGAGAGGGCAAAACTGAAAGGGTCTACCGATTCTCTTCTGCTTGAGAAGCCAATCTCGCGCCCAGCAATGAAGCCGGCCGCGATCAAAACAAATGCCCGGCGACCAAGCCGAGCACAATTCAAAGCCTCGCGACCAGCCACAAAGCTGGCTGCGATCAAAACAAGTGCCCGGCAACCGAGCCGAGCACAATTCAAAGCCTCGCGATCAGGCCCAAAGCCGGCCGCGATCAAAACAAGTGCCCGACAAGCGAGCCGAGCACAACTCAAAGCTTCGCGACCAGCCACGATGTCGGCCGCGATCAAAACAACAAAGTCACTGTACCTGGCGACCGAGCCGAGCACAGTTCAAGCATTCACGCCCAAACAACAAAATGGGACGCAACAGAAACACAAAGGCACTGCCTGGCAACCGAGCGAGACGCAGCCAATCGAAGCCAGGTATGTAACTCTTCTCCGAACAAAAAAAAGAGAGGCAACGCGACAAAAAAGAAGTCGTAAAAAAAAAAAAAAAGCGACAAAAAAAGAAGCGGTCGGTCGAGAAAAAAAAAAAACAAGAGTCGCGACAAAAAGAAGCAGTCGCCAAACAAAAAAACGTTGCGACAAAAAGATGCAGTCGTTAAACGAAATAGAAGGAGGTCGACACTCACTCTTGCACTTGGCAACTCTAGCCGGCTGCGACCAGACAACTTCAGCGCCTCGCATCCGACGACCAAGCTGAGTGCTCTAGCGGAGGAATTCTGCCTCTCGGCAACCAAGCCGGGCTCAACCGAATCAAAATTTCAGCACCCAGCGACCGAAATAGAAGTTTTATCTCCCGGCGACCGAGCAGGCCAATGCCAAAACAAAAATCAGCACCACAACCGACCGCGATCATAATAAGTGCCCGAATATTGAGCCGAGCACTGCTCAAAACAGTGGCGGAGCCAGGAAAAATTTCTTGCGGGGGGCGTAAAGAAAAAAAAAATTTCCTCTCCCTCTCTCCCTCTCTCTGCCTCTCTCTCCCTTCCTCTCCCTCTCTCTCCCTTCCTCTCCCTCTCTCCCTTCCTCTCCCTCTCTCTCCTTCTCTCTCCTCCTTTCTCCTTCTATAATCTTCTCATAATCTCTCCTTCTAAAAAATATCTATGTAATTTTTCCTATAATAATGTCCCTAATAATAAATAATATATATCCCTAATAATAAAATAATATAATATTTTAATAATAATAAAATAATAATATATAAAAAATAAATAATAAAATATATATATAATAATAATAAAATAATAAAATATGCATATAAATAATAAATAGGTAAATAAATAATAAAAAAAATATATGTCATAATAATAAATAATAATATTATTAAAAAATATAAAAAAAATAAAATATTTTATAAATATTAATAAAAATAATAATAAAAAAAAAATATTAATATATAGTAAAAATATTTTAAAATTAAAATGGAATGTAAAATAATAAAAATAAATGGAAATAAGGTAAGCCAAAAATAAAATGATAAAATATATAATAAAAATAAATATAAAAAATAATAAAATAATAAAAAATAATAAAAATAATAAAAATAATAAAAATAATAAAAATATTAAAAATAATAAAAATAATAAAAAAAAATAATAAAAATAATAAAAAAATAAAAAAATAAAAATAATATTAAATAAAAATAAAAAAAATATTAAAAATAATAATAATTAAAAAAATAAATCCGAAAATGGATGTAATTAAAAATATTAAAATGGTTTTATTAATAAATAATAAAAATAATAATAATGATATGTATGTAATAAATAATAGTTAAAAAATAATAATTTAGTAATAAATAATTTGTGTTAAATAATAATGGGCTTATGTTAATATTAATAAAAATAAAAAAAATAATAATAAAAATATTAAAAAAAATGAAAGTATAAAAATAATGTGTAATATAAATAATAATATTAAAAAAAATAATAATATTAATAAATAATAAAATATGTCTCTGTAATAATATAATAAATAATAAAAATAATAATAATTAAAATAATAATAATAAATAATAATAATAATAAAAATAATATTATTAAATAATAATAATAATAATATAAAATTAATGTATATCTAAAATAATAATAATAATATTAATAATAATAATATATAATAATATCTAATAATAATATATTATATAAATATCCCTCTAAAAATATTAATAATAATATATAAATATATATATATATATATAATATATATATAAATAATATATATAAAATACTAAAATATATCTCTATATCTTAATCAATCATTTCTCTCTATCTCTCTCACTCTCTCTCCTGATTTCTCTCTCTCCCCTTATGCCTCTCTCTCTTCTCTCTTACCTTTTCTCTATATATATAATATTCTCTATGTATATAATATTATATTTTAAAGGGGGTGGGAGGCCTTATTGCCTTAACCCTATATAAGGGTTTAGGAAATTTTTGGGGGCCATGGCCCCCTTGCCCCCCTCCTCCGCCATTGGTTCAAAACTTCGCTACCAGCCACACTCTGACCGCAAAAACAACAAGTTCCCGGTGACCGAGCCGTGCACCCTTTGAAGCTTCGCGACCAGCCACATTCTGGCCGCAATTACAACAACTGTCCGGCGACCGAGCCGAGCAGAATTCAAATCTTCGCGACCAACCATGCCGCTGGCCGCGATCAAACCAAAAATAGTGCCCGACAACTGAGCCGAGCACTGTCCAAAACTTCGCGACCAGAAACAAAGATGGACGTGACCAACCATCACCCGACGATCGAGCCGGGTGCCGCGCAGCAAAATCCTGCGACCAGCGACCAAGCCGGACGCAACCAGACGAAGTCAGGTATGTTACTCTTCTTCGCACAAAAAAAAAAGACAAAAAGCTGCGACAAAAAGAAGCCATCGCCGAACAAAAAGTTGCGACAAAAAGAAGTTGTCGCAAGAAGAAAAAAAAAGGGGTTGACACTTACTCGCAACCGGCGACCAACTCTTGGCCGGCTGCGACCAAACAACAACTCGCACCCGCGCGACCAACTCTGGCCGGTAGCGACTAGACAGCAATCAACACTCGGCAGCCGAGCCGGGTGCGCTAGCACAGCAGTTCTACCCATCCCGCGACCAGCCGGGTTCAGCCGAATCCAAGTTTCGGCTCCTGTGACCATAGCATTTTGGCGTCCAAGCCAAGTCACGCAACAGACTCTTGCGTCTCGGCAACCGAGTCGGACACAAAACACAAAAAAAGGGAAGAAGGAGAGACTCCCGCGTCCCGGTGACCGAGCCGGATGCTGCCGAAACACAACTTCGCACCCAGCGATAAAGCCGGATGCAACCTACTCTCCCCGGCGACAGAGCCGGATTCAAAAAAAAAGAGAAGAAAAAGCTCCTGCGTCCCGGCGGCCGAGCCGGATGCACCTAGAACACAACTTCAGCACCCGGCGACCGAGCCGGGTGCGACCAAAACAAGAATCCAGCATTCGGCAACCGAGCCGAATGTGACCCAGATTAAACTCCTGCACACGCCGACAGAGTCAGGTGCACTTTTGGGGCAAATAACGCGCGAGAGGTTGTCACTCTGTCGCATTGACAAATTGGCGGACACCAGGAGTGCGCAAGAAAGCAAGTTCGAGAGAAGTGAGAAAGAGAGAAGAAAAGAGAGAAAATTCAAAAAAAAAATGATGAAAATCATGAAAAGAGAGAGTGAGACTGAGGGAGGAGTTGAAAACGTGAGGTGAGAAAAAAAAAAAGAAGAAGAAAGAGGGAAGAAGAGAAGAAGAAAAAAAAGAGAGTGGGGACCCGGGCTGACTCGAATTCAATCCGAGGCTGCCGGGAGAAGAAAAATCTTACAGTACCTTTAAATGCTGGTTCACGGAGAAGTTCTGACACAAGCCGGGAAGATTGCAGAGCCAAATCGCAGTAGCAAGTTGTAGTTCCAAATTTTGCAGACAGAGACTGTCTCCAATTCGCAGTCGCAGACAGTTCCCCAAGCCAAATTCGCAGATAAGAGAAGCCTCAGCAGTTTGCAGAATGTCTCCCAACTCGCAGTCTCCCAATCCGAAGCCAACCTAAGTAGCAGGTAAAACCAAATTTGCGGACTGTCTTCTCAACCTAAATTCGTAGATAGAAAGGGGACCAAACTCGCACAATACACCCCGAAGAGAGAGAGACCTAGCCTTTAAACTGAATTACCCAAATTTTGCGGGGGAGCGGATCAGTGTGTCTCCCACTTAAGAAAGAGCACCACGCAGGGCGAGGCCCATGGCGCTGCCTCCCCTCTCCCCCTGTGCATAATCAATTCCGCCAAAACAGGAGGTGGCTGATGAGTTAGGGGCACATAGGGCGGGGCCCACGGCGCTGCCTCCCCTCTCCCCCTGCGCAGAATCAATTCTGCCAAAATATGAGGTCGCTGATGAGTCAGCGCCACACAAGACAGGGCCCACGGCGCTGCCTCCCCTCTCCCCCTGGGCAGAATCAATTCCGCCAAAACAGGAGGTCGCTGATGAGTTAGTCCACAGAGGGCGGGGCCCACGGCGCTGCCTCCCCTCTTCTCTTGCGCAGATTCCATCCTGCTAAAGCAGAATTGCACCGGATGAGTCAACGCCACACAAGGCGGGGCCCACGGCGCTGCCTCCCCTCTTCCCCTGCGCTGAAGCAGTTCTGCCAAAGCAGGAGGTCGCTGATGAGTCAGCACCACGCAGGGCGGGGCCCATGGCGCTACCTCCCCCTCCTCCTGCGCATATTCCATCCTGCCGAAGCCAAATTTCGCCGGATGAGTGCTGCCACCCAGGGCGAGGCCCACTGCACTTCCTCCCATCTTCTCCTGCGCAGATTCCATCTTGCCGAAGCCAAATTTCGCCGGATGAGTCAGCGCCACACAGGGCGGGGCCCACTGCACTGCCTCCCATCTTCTCCTGCGAAGATTCCATCCTGCCCAAGCCAAATTTCATCGGATGAGTCGGCCCACCGCAGGCGGGGCCCTTGCCTCCCATCTTCTCCTGCGCAGATTCTATCCTGCCGAAGCCAAATTTCGTCGGATCAATCAGCGCCACACAAGGCAGGGCCCACTGCACTGCCTCCCATCTTCTCTTGCAAAGATTCCATCCTGCCGAAGCCAAATTTCGCCGGATGAGTCAGCGCCACACAAGGCGGGGCCCACTGCACTGCCCTCCATCTTCCCCTGCGCAGAATCAATTCTGTCGAGGCAGAGAGTCGCTGATGAGTCAGCGCCATGTAGTGTGGAGTTCACTGCGTAGCCTCTCTCTCCTCCTGCGCTGAAGCAAGTCTACTGAAACAAATCCCTCCGAAGAAGCCATTCTCGCAGAGGTAGGACCCACGATACGTCCTCTCCTCCTCTCTTGCACAGAACAAAGTCTGGTGGCAAGCATTGAAATTTGTCAAAGATCGCCGAAACGCCGACTCCAAACTCCAAAACAGCTTCTAACCACGGCATTGCAGCAGACTGAATTCGGGTGCCTCTTACTTCCCATATACTTGGTATGTGCATCCGTATATGTATACTTGTATACAAAAAAAAAAAAAAAATCATCAAAAATCCAAAAAAACAAATAGCTCTAAAACAGTAAGAGAGCCAAAAAAAATATATACAATGTGTACATAAAATATACACTGTCCTAAAAAAGCAAGAGGATAGAAGAGCATACGTACACAAAAGATAAACGATCCTAAAAGAGAAAGAGGATCAACAACAAAAAAAAAAAAAAAAAAAAAAAAAAAAGTGTGTGTGCGTTGTGTTCGTTCATCTTCACATTCAAAACTTGATCGTTTTCTCCAAAATGAACAAGTCTCGAAGGGGGCAATCTGTATGCACCAAAATGTGCATGACCCAAATTCAATAATTCCAGGAGCCCACCAACCCAGCAAACAAGGTTCGTGAACAGGCCCCGATAATTCTCAAGGTTATCCGACACAGCCCATCGTCGGATCCATCCGTCTCGCCGCATCATCAACACAGTCATCGTCGAGTCAGCAACGACTCAGCGAATCATCGTCCAATCAGCAACAACTTAGTGAGTCATCGCCATGTCAGCATGAGTTAGCATACTGTCATCTACTTCAAACGTAAAGATAAAAACCAGGAAAAGAAGCCACAATCCTCATTCAAGGGATTTTAGAGGAGCTCCTAGTCCTCCTCCCATCTCAACTACAGCAGCAGAAACGGGATCGTGATCCCCTTTCCCAGGAAAAATCCTCAACAACCGGACAGACTCTGCAACAAATAGCCAGAAGCGTTCTGTTCTAAGGGTTGGAAAAAATCAAATTCGAGAGCTCTTGCTGAGAAAATACTTCACACACAGAAGTTCTTTCTCTCTCGAACGGAGGTATGAAAATCCCTTCACCAAGAAGAAACTCCATGCACAGAAGCTCTCTCAAACCATAGAAGTTCAGCAACTCGCAGTGCGTCGTCCAACAGTTCAACCGGAGCAGCTCTACACGTTCGCCGGCAGCGTCACAAGTCGAAACACACGGAACACAAATACTTTCGTCCGACCGACCAAAGCCACACCAGATCGTGCACACTCGTTCCCAAAACTCAAACTTCGACGTTCTCGCCAGAAGCCAAAACTTCGACAATTCACACGGAGATCGAATCAGAGGAAGCATAGGAGAGTGAACTCGCTTTTTTCCTGACTCACACACATTGTAAACACAAATTTATTCTAAAGTTATTGAAATATTCTCTCGGTCGTGCCTCTTCGCGGACCGGCAGATTTTTGGTGAAACAATATCAGTGTTTTAAAAACCGAACCGGCCATCAAACCGGCAGTATGTCTGGTTTTGGTCGAACCTGGTTGAACCGGGTTGGACCAACGGTTCAACCATTGCATATTATGCCCTATACTTTACAATTTTCTTAATATTTCTTTAGAAAAGAAGACAAAAATAATCCTGATTATAGTGAACCGGGCTGAGTCAATAATAACCGGATTGGCCTCCGATTCTGGTTCAACCGAGTCGAACTGGTCGATTCTGTTCGGTTGTTTAATACACTGGTTTATCTTCTGTACATTAATTTTGTTAAAAATTAAAATACTAATTTTTAAGTGATTTAGTTAGTATAAAGTTATTGTTTGACATAATTACTATTTTTTTAATTTAAAAAATACATGTATAATTTGATCGAATCGCAGTCAGAAATCACTATTACAACCTATTGATCAACTTTCATTCTCGTCAGTTGAGGTCGAAATGAACAAATTGACCCTCACTGAAGAAAGATTGACCTAAGTTTTATCTTATCAACGATCATAAATCGATAGTTAAGATCATCCAAATTTCATGACCAATTTGGGAAAATTTCCTGAAAATGACTGTTGCAAATCAAGGATTGACCAAAAATTGGTCAAACGTCGAAATAAGATCTTCAACCGCAGGTTAAATTTTTATGTGATCACTAAAATCAAATCGATGACCAAGATCAGCTCAGATCAAATCAAACCACTTAGATATTTAATTTATATTTAATTTAATTTATATTTATCAAACAAAGTAATTAGGACTGGGCGACCCATCCCCACAAAGGGACAATGGGGACTGGACAACCTGTTCTCATAGCGAGGCCTGTGGGGACTGGTCATCCCATCCCCAGAGAGGGGCCTGTGGGGAACCCCAGAGAGGGGCCTGTGGCGACTAGGCAGCCCGTCCCCACAGCGGGACCTGTAGGGACAGGCCTGCCCCGTCCACAGAGAAGGCCTGTCACGACTGGGCGGGCCACGTCCCCACTGAAACCACAGTAGGGACTGGCCCCCCATCCCCATAGAGGGATTGTGGGGACTTCGGAACCTGTCCCCATAGCTCGGCTGTGGGGACTGGTCAACTTGTCTGTAGGGACAAGCCCGCCCAGTTCCCACAGAAGGCTTATCAAGATTGGGCAACCCGTCCCCACAGGACCCACAATGGGGACTGGCCAAGATTAACATGATTAATCTTTACATACTTGTAATTATAATGCCTAATCCTTACAATAATTTTTGCGGTACAATGGAAAAATATTTGATCGAGTGGCTCAAATAACTTGAGTGCACATAAGCGCACCAAGTGCTTGAGCGCACTCAATCAAGTTCCTATGCAAATAAACATATCCACATGACCATATATAGTATACTAAGCTAATCAATTATCGGTATCTTAATAATTATATCACCACCGATTTATTTGTATGTCTAGTCAATTACTATAAAAAACCATATATTTATACAAAAAAACATAAAATTACAATGAATATATAAAAAATAAATATCAACGGTCTAAGTTAATTAATTATGTGGATCTTAAAATTGTATCACTATCAATTTAATGGTATGTTTAGTCAATTACTATTTTAGGCATAATGTAGTATGAAGTTTATATTTTTAAAGCAATAACTATCACACAAAAAAATTATTTATATAAAAAATACCTAAATATTATTAATTTAGTCCATATGTGTTAATAAAGCAAACTATATATATCTTGAATTGCTCATGTTCTTGTTTAAAAGTTAAATTAATTTTTGTCAAAAACTATAAATTTATTTTAGAAAATATTTAAAATATTTATCATACAAATAATTACTTTCTACAAAATAAATCACAAAAAAAGTTATTAATTTAGGTTCCTCACTAATGTCTCTAAAAAAAAAAAAAGTTATTATAGCATATCTCAGAACTTTTTCTGTAATTTTTCTCTAAATATTTCTCTAAAAAAATGTACATAATATAAATTCAATATTTATAACTAGGAAAAAAAAAATAATTTATAATTATAATTAATTAATTAGTTACATATATGTTTATACAAATTAATTTTATTCTAAGGGGAATGGTAATCGGTACCCACATTTAATTTTTCAAAAGTTAACATATATTGACAAAATAAATAACCTAAATATATAATTACTTTACATAAAATAAACTACTTAAAATTATTAATATATTTATTTTTTATATATATAATCACTGAAAAAAAATTGATAGTAATTTTTCTCTAAATATACATATACAATATGTAAAGTAATTTATTATAAAGTAATTATTTAAAGTATTTACTACATAAAAAAAATATAGTTACTTTTTTGTTCATTTTTAGTTAAACATATATAATATATAAATTTTGAACTTTTCAAATAATTGTGTAAATATTAAATTATTTTTGTAAAAACTATTGTACATGCACTAAGGCAAAAAAAAAAATTCAATATTAAAGTTTCAGATAATTAATTTACATAAAATTTAATTTATTTTTATCAAACAAAATAATTGGGGACAGGTTATAGACTTGTGGGGACTGGACTGCCTGTCCCCACAACGGGGCCAGTGGGGACTGGGCCGACCGTCCCCACAGCGTATCCTGTGGGGACTGGGCAGCCCGATCCCATTGAGGGGCCTATGGGGATTGGGCCCCCCGTCCCCACAACGTTTCTTGTGGGGACTGGGCAGCCCGATCCCATTGAGGGGCCTGTGGGGATTGGCCGCCCGTCCCCACAGCATTTCCTATGGGGACTGGGCCGCCCATCCCCACAATGCTTCCTGTGGGGATTGGGTAGCGCGTCCCCATAGAGGGGCTTGTGGGGATTGGGTCGCCCGTCCCCACAGCATTTCTTGTGGGGACTGGGCAGCCCGATCCCATTGAGGGGCCTGTGGGGATTGGGTCGCCCGTCCCCACAGCGTTTCCTGTGGGGACTGGGCAGCCTGATCCCATTGAGGGGCCTGTGGGGACTCGGTCGCCCGTCCCCCAGTCCCCACAACGTTTCCTGTGGGGATTGGGCAGCCTGTCCCCATAGAGGGGCCTGTGGGGATTGGGCCGCCCGTTCCCACAACAATTCCTGTGGGGACTGGGCAACACGATCCCATTGAGGGGCCAGTGGGGATTGGGCCGCTCGTCCCCACAACGTTTCCTGTGGGGATTGGGCAGAATGTCCCTATAGAGGGGTTTATGGGAACTAAGCCACCTTACCTCACATCATTTCTTGTGGGAACTAGGCCGCTCGTCCTCACAACGTTTCTTGTGGGGACTAGGCAGCCTATCCCAATAGATGGGAGAGAAGATTTGGGTGCTAATGAAGTTCATGGAAGCATTTGAATGTAATAGGGGTTCTTCTTCATAGGGTTAGTCATTTTCTAATTGTACATAGTTTCCATTTTAAACTTTTGGATCATTCTTTTGACACCTGTTAATAAGTTTTGTAGATAGTGAGGTAGGTGAATTCAACCTACTGCTTATGGTGATGTCATTACAAGGAATATATATTATAAATTATAAATTATAATTAATTAAATCATATCTTGTGTAATTTTATTAATAAATATAGCCATATCAAAATATAATTCTATCTTTTTTTTAAGGTGCATGAGTTTGGATGTATGTCTAGTGATCATTTTCTCTAAATAGAATTAAATGAGAGAGATCTAGTGAGAAAAAGAGAGAGAGAGTGCAAACAAATATTAATGAAGAAGTTATTAATTACCATTATTTCTCATTTATTCATAAGTTTTGTTTCAAACTTCCTGATGATGGTGGACAATTTCAGCCTTCAGTAACAAACAATGCGACTACAGTAGGTATCTTGATTAATGTAATAACCTCCAATTATTTTCCATCGCAATATTTCCATCAGATTATGGAGCAGTTGGGCAACACAGGGGCGTTGAAATTGTAATTTTTATTAACCACAGAGAAGCTCACACCATAAAATCACTAGTACAAAATAGAACAATGGGGACGGGCTTCCCGTTCCCATAGATTAAAAAATCAGTCCCCATAGAGGGAACTGTGGGGTCTAGGCAGCCCATCCCCATAGACGGGTCTCGGGGACTATGCCGCCCATCCCCATAGCGTTTCCTGTGGGGACTAAGCAGCCTATCCCCATAGAGGGGCCTGAGGGGACTGTGCCGCCCCGTCCCCACAACATTTCTTGTGGGGACTGGGAAGCCCAACCCCATAAAGGCCCTATGGGGATTGCATGACCTGTCCCCACAGTGCGACCTATCCCCACAGTGCAACCTGTGGGGATTGGGCCACCCGTCCCCACAGAGGGCGTGTGGGGACTGGGCCACCCGTCTCCATAGTGTATGTCTATGAGGACTGAGCAACCCGTCCCCATAGAGGGCTTGTGGGGATTGGGCCACCCCGTCCCCATAGTTTATGTCTATGTGGACTGGCAAGGAGTGAGCAACCCGTCCCCATAGAGGGCTTGTGGGGATTGGGCGACCCGTCCCCATAGTGTATATCTATGGGGACTGGTAACCAGTCCCCACAAGTATGTTTGTGGGGATTGGCTTAAAAAGTCAGTCCCCATAGGTAAAATCGGTCTCCAAAGACTATCTATGGGGACTGGTTTATCAAAACCAGTCCCCAAAAAAAAGGGTTTTTTACTAGTGATATCTGCTTCAAAATCGGCGTTAAACGCGAAATGAACAATTCTCATTTCAGTTTAAACTAATATGATTCCTTCGTAATGCACATGGACATAAATAATTGAATTTAAAAATATAAAAATATAATTATAAGAATATTAAACAAAAATCTAATTATATTTGAATAAAATTTTTTAAAATATAAAATAATAAAAATGTTTAACTCTAATAATTTATATTTTATTTTATGATTTATAATATGAAGTTTGTTTTTAAATAATTAAAAAAATTTAATTTTACATTTTTAACACCGCTTAAAACTTATTCTCAAAAATGATATATTCAACGTTTGACCAAGGTTGACCACCTTGGTCAATTATAAGAATATTAAACAAAAAATCTGATTATATTTGAACAAAATTTTAAAAAATATAAAGTAATAAAAATGTTTAACTCTAATAATTTATATTTTATTTTATGATTTATAATATGAAGTTTGTTTTATATAAATAAAAAAAATATAAATTTACATTTTTAACACCGCTTAAAACTTATTATAAAAAATGACATATTCAACATTTGACCAAGGTTGACCACCTTGGTCAAACGCTACATAGGCGACACGCTGGCGCGAGTGTTGCCTAATTTTTTTTTAAAATAAAAAGACATATAGGCAGTATTGAAATGCCGCCAAACCAAAAAAAAAAAAACTAGAGGCGGCTTTTCGAAGCCGCCTTAAAAAAATTAGAGGAGGCGGCATCGAAAAACTGTCATACCAGAAAAGCATGAAATCGCTTCCACGGTAGGCGGCATCGAAATGCCGCCTACAATTAAGTTAGGTGGCATCGCGATGCCGCCACTGCGTCTATTTTACCCTCGTTTCCTTTCTCTTCATCATTCTTTCTTTCTCCCCAAAACGCAGCTGCGCGAAAAATCTCTTCCATCCCTCTTCTATTCTTCCATATTTTTGCCAAATCGAAGTTGCAAATCATCGATTTAAGTCTGTGCGACTGCGAATCATGGCTTTCTCCCTTCAATCTTCGTCGTTTATGTTAAAAAGTAAGTGACTTTTTCATATTGTGTGGGTTAGAGCTTATTAGGTTGTCGATTTGATGCATGTTTGGGGATTTTGTGGTTGAAATTGATTCTCTTTCAGTCTATTACACATGATTAGATTCTGAATTTCATGTTTGTTCGTTGATTTAGGGTTTAATTTCATTCATTGCGTGGATTTGGGATTTTTATGCTAATTTAGGGATTTCTATGCTAATTTAGGATTTTTATGCTAATTTAGGGTTTTTTATGCTAATTTAGGGTTTTTATGCTAATTTAGGGTTTTTACGCTAATTTTGATTTTATACTATTTTAGGGTTTTTTATGCTAACTTAGGGTTTTTTATGCTAATTTAGTATATGAGCATGCATAAAATCTTGTAAGGATGATTTAGTCCAAAAAATTGAGGGTCAAAACACTATTTTCTAGAGGCGTTGTAGTTTTATATGAATTTGTAGTCTTGCCCTTGTAGAAAAATTAGGACTTGGGTCGGAACTGGGAGAAATTTTATACTCTTGTCTGAAAAATCTCCAGTACCATATCTTAATCTGAAAAATCTCTAGTATCATCTCTTAAAGTTTGTTAGTCTCTTCTTCTGAAAGTGTAAACACTATCGTTGTTTTCACATGAAACCATATGAATAAGTACGGGATTTGTGAAACTTGGAACCAAATAGGGTTCCACGTAGACACTATCATTGCTTTAACTGAGAAATAGCATAGATTGTTGTCTATAATAGAATGTTGTAGGACTTAAGGGATTTGTGAATCTTAGAATAAGTAGCTTACGTGAAGAAGTGGTTTTGCATGAAGAATTTTGATTCCAAGTTGTGTGCTGTACTGGTAGAGTTGTGATTACTAAGTGCTAAGATGATTGGAAAATCCTAAATGTCTGTTGCTTAATTTCTGTTGAAGATGGCAGTCGTGCCTACATGTTGTTATTTTGGTGGTGAATTTGTTTTTGAGCACGGTAATATGGTCTGCTACAGCGGGGGGATAACCAAACTTATATTTCTAGAGTCGACATGTTTGTTTAACGCATTATGCACTATGATGTATAATATTCTTGGATGGAACCCACGCACGGACCACATTTCAATATGGATGAGCTTTTCGTGCAATGGTCAGTTAATGTACACTCCCGTACTCGATGATATATCACTGGAGAGTGAATTAGGTATGGTGAAGCATGGTTTCCAATCAATGCTAGTTTTGTTTGTGAAGCGGGACACCTACTCCTATGAGATGGATAATATAAGGAGTTTGGAGAATTTGGGTGGAACCGGCGAGGGAGCTATTATGGTATACAGGGGGCGAGCTCCGACCGAAGGGGATGAGAGAGTTGAAGGACCTATTGTGGAATTCATCCCTGAAGAAAGGTGAAAATCATCACTTTTGTCTAGTTTGAAGTTTTACTCAATTTAATATATCGCAGTAGTTGTTGATGAAATTACAATTGAATTCAGGGAATCAAGTGAGGACCCAAATGATATTTCAAGTGGTGAGGATGCTTGGCCGGATCCAGTTACAGAGGAAGTTGAGTAAGAAGAAGAGGTTGAATTCCCCCTTCCTACCAAGGGAGTCCCACATTTAGAGGAAATGATGAGCCTTACCCTGATTCGTGGATCAGAGAGATGGACATGGATGCGGTATATACGAACACAATGGTCTCAGATGTAGATGAAGACAATGTAGCTCCACCCGTCGGAGTTGGAGTCGGTTAGAGGTTTATGAGTAACGACGCATTACAGATGTACTTGAAGGACTACTACATCAGAAGACATGTCCAGTTCAAGGTATAGAAATTGGGACCGACAGTTTATTATGTTTGTTGCACGAGTGATCAATGTCCATGGCACGTATTCATGTCATTCAGTACGAAGTTGAACATGTGGAAAATTAGACGATGCAATGATGAACACCCGTGTTTGAACCCAAGTTGTGCATGGACAACCGGTTGTGCACTTCTACAGTGATATGTAACCTCATTATGCCTAACGTGAGGACAAATTTCACACTCTCTCCGTATGAGATCATTCAGCTGGCTGAGGACATATATCATATTCAGGTGAATTATGGTAGGGCATGGAGGGCAAGGAACAAAGCACTAGTTGCTGTATTTGGTGGCTGGGAGGAATTGTACAACCTATTACCTCAGTTTTTGAAAGCAATCAAAGACATAAACCAAGGTACTAAGTACAAGATGATAGCCAAAGATCATAATGTAAGAGATGGAGATTTTGGGCTGTTTGATAGGGTATTTTAGGTGTTTGGACCGACTATCCATGGATTCCAATTTTGTAGACCCTTTATCAGTGTAGTTGGGACTCATTTGTATGGGAAGTGTAAGGGTTGTCTATTAATAGCTACGTCTTTTGATGGAGATAATTGATTGTTTCCCATGGCCTTTACAATTGTAGAGAAAGAAAATATTGATATGTGGACTTGGTATATAACCTGTTTGGCGCGTCGGGTGGTTAGAGGGAGGTCTCCGATGTGCATTATCTCCGACCGTCACATTGGTATCATCAGAGCGGTAGCAGATGTCTTTCCACTCCCCAATAGACACTAGTTTTGCATACGACATATCATTGACAATCTGAAGAAGCGGTACAGTGTCAAGGACTTGGATAAGACGGTGTGGAGGTGTGCGAGTGCACAAATAGTGGATGATTACGAGGTTGCAATACAAAACCTTAAAGAAACATGTCCTGAAGCTAGAGCAGAGTTGACTGAAGGAATGAGCCCTGATCAGTGGGCCCTTGCATACGATGGGAATATGTCATTTGGGAAGCGCACGACAAATTCTTCTGAGAACGACAAATTCTTCTGAGAACGACAAATTCTTCTGAGAACGACAAATTCTTCTGAGAGCGTGAAATCTCTATTGAAGCGGGTACAAAGTTTACCTGTTCAGGCCCTAGCATCGACGATATTCTATCGGACGAATGCATGGTTTGTACACAGGCGAGACAGGGCTACACAGATTACCACCCTTCTTTGTCTTTCTATAGACGCACATGTATGAACTGCAGTGGAGGATGCCAGACATTCGCATGTTGTTCCCTATGGTGGTGGGATATTTCAGGCGATCGAGCACAAGGTTAACATCCTACTTAAGGATTGTACCTGTCGGTCATTCCAGATTTATCAGATTCCGTGTATCCTTGCCCTTGCAGTGTGTGGGGTTATGCATTACGACTTCTATCAGCTGACATCCGAGTATTATCGTGCATCTACAAACCTACAGGTGTATGAACGAGCGTCTGATGTGCCACGACGGAGAAGTACTTGGGTGCAAGAAGATCCAGTGGTACTCCCACCAGCTGAGGCGAGGAAGGTCGGTAGGCCAATGTCTACACGTATTCGAAATTCTATGGATTGGAGAGATGACAGTGGAAGATATTTGTGAAGTAAATGTAAACAACCCGGCCATAACAAACGGTCTTATAAAACCCCGTCTACAGACACTGCAGAGAGTTTGTTATGTGTATAGCAAGTGCACTAGGTCAGCAAGAAATATAGACTCGAGAGTGCAGATATCGATCCACAGAGACCTCGATGAGAACCTAGTTTAAGCAAAGATTTTTCTACTGATTGAGGAAAACAGTTTTTGGGTTTTTGAGAACTGAAAAAGAAAACAGAATTAAACTAAAGGGTTAGATGACTAAACCTTATGGAGATGGTGCGTTGGGGAAAAGTGTCAATCCCTCCTACTTACTAACATGCAAAGTTCTGATTTTAAAGGACAAGTACCTTTACTTTGACTTAGCTTATTGAAAACCTGGTTACCCATATACAGGAAATAACTTTCATCTATTCTTTGAACTCCATCACAATCCGGAAGCATTTAGATCCTAAGTGCATAAATATAAAAGCTTAAAGATTAACTCTCTCTTATTCAGAACAAGAGTTATAAAAAGTCACATCGCTTTCCACTAGTCTCCATCACAATCCCGAATGTTCTAGTTAGAAAAAGCAGTTGTTTTAGAAAACAAAGAATCAAAAAACTAATCCAAATCTCTACTGAATTTTAACTTCTCTATTCGAACCTTGTTAAACTTCAGAAATCAATTCAGATTAGAAATAACAAATGAACTCAGATTCTAAAACAAAGGCAAAATACTATTTTGCTATAACTTCAAAACCTAAACATATGAGAACTAGGAGTTCATGACTTCCCCAACAGAGAGATTACTCCATGCTAACAGTATAAACACATAAAAAGGATTCAATTACAGCCATGGAAATCAAAATAAACTAAGTACATAAACCCCCTTGAAGGACTGCCTTTAGCTTCACTTGTGCCTTGACTGAAATCTCCGCCGCTTCTCTCCAAAGTGCCAAGAGGTCGTGCAAGACTCCCTCTGGACTTCATCTCCTCTCCTAAAATAACTAAAAGAACGAGAAAAACAACTCCAAAAACTCAATTTAGAACATGATCTCGAACTGGATTCACAACTGGATTCAGAACTTGATGCTTTGCTCATCTTTGGACCTCTATTTATAGCTGGACTTCTGTCCAGACCCTGTAATTTAGTCTCTGTCCAGGGGTTAAAATAATTCATTCCTGATCTCAGAATTTCATGAAATTACACACGAACCTTCCTTACATAGTCCTTGACTTGTGTATGAAATTTGAAGTCATTCTGAGTTGGGAAACTTGAGATATGCTGAAGAGAAATCTAGTTGGTTAAGCTGCCAATTCTAGCACTGGGTCCACCACTTTGAAGATTTAAAACTCCAGAAGGACGACTTGGATTCAATTGGAAGTCGAAATCTCCATTTATGTCTTCTTCAAATTCGGATTGTAGTTTCCTTCTTTAGCTCTCCTAATCAGTTTTGAACTTTCAACACCTTGAGCATTAAAACTTTTTAGGATTTCCATAAATTTCTCCTAGAGTCGTCGTGGATGTATTCCTGATGTACTTATGACTCTTTCTTCCACATTTGACCGTGATTTGTTGTCAGAATTCCAAGATTGCCTTAGATTTGCATTGTTGAGTCAGTGGCGCGATCGTGCCACTTTTTTTTTTGATTCTAGTTCGGTCGCACCAGTTGAGCAGAATCCTTTCTAAGGTCGGGAATGGCAACCGTATCCATGTAGCTTCAGGAGACCTCTTGGCGTGGTAGAGCCAATTTATACTGAGATTTGGCGCGGTAGCACCAATCCTTAGAATCTTCACCGACGTTCGAAAGTGGCAACTCTGACTTCTGAGTAACGCAACTGTACAGAGTGCCAGCGCCATAGGTAGCACCATCTTCTTGGCACGGTAGCACCAGCAGGGGGCGCGGTCGTGCTGGTTCACTTTCCTGAATTGTCTTCTTTGAAGCCTTCCTAGCCGTTGGGTATTTTCTGCCAGAATCGGCGCGGTCGCGCCATACCCTTTTTTGGCTCTTTTTGCTCTTTTTTCCTTTAGTTTCTCTCTGAATTCAGATTTTCTTCTTCAAAGAGGTACCTGAGACACAAACTATGAATTTGAGTTATATTCATCATTTTCATGCTGATAATCAACTCAAAATTTGGATTTCTAATCATTAATTCATGCATAAACAATGTCTTTTAGACAGTTATCACAACCCCAAACTTAAGCCTTTGCTCGTCCTCAAGCAAACTCTGAAAGAAATAAACCAAATGGATCTGTAAAGACTTAAAAAAATTCAGTGATCCTCCATTTTATAGTTTTCAAGATAGATGATTCACTTCTTTCCTAATGATGGTTCTTCTTGCTTAGTCAAAACAGATTTCAAATTTTCTTCAAACTTTTCGAAGATGTACATTCCCATACAAGTAACAAATCTCAGTTCAACTCCATAAGTCATCCCTCAGTCCACTCTCCACTAACCTGAACGAGTTCTCAATTCTGATCAATAGGTCTTTTATAAGTTGTAATGAGGCATGGGTAATGGGTATGATGAAAATTCTTGAGGTATTTCTTTTGGGTTTTATTCTCCTCTTCATATCCATATTCCATTTTTCTGAGCATGAATCTGATCTTGTGGCTCTTCTTCCAAGCTCCTTCACCCCAAACTTATTCTTCTGAATTGATCCCTCATTCCTTTCCCTTTGCCTTTTTCTTTCCCATGTATACTTTTTTCTTTTGGCTTTGTCCAGAGTCTAGCTTACCTCGCCGGTTGACTCAGAGACTCTAAGCTTGCTGAGGCCCGAGTCTCGGTGCACACACGAGGTGGCCTTTCTCCCAACTTAGCCAAGGATTTTCTTTTTCTCTTTTTCCTCCTCTTATTATTTTTTTTTTCTTTTAGCCTTGTTCAGAGTCTAGCTTACCTTGCCGGTTGACTCAAAGTCCCTAAGCTTGCTGAGGCCCGAGACCCGGTGCACACACAAGGTAGCCCTTTCTCCTAACTCTGCCCAGAATTTTCTTTTTCTCTCTCTTGCTCCTTCTTCCCTTTTACAAAGAAATATTTCTATACCTTTCATCCATCCCTCCTTATAACTTCAAAATCTTGATCCATGCTCATTCAAACAGAACACTTCAATAATTTGGAAAATCATGGGTCAGTAAGAAACAAGTTTATTGATCACTAAGGCTGGTTCATGTAGCCTAGGACATTAAAACAGAACAAGGATCTTTTGGGCCCAAAAGGTTTGACAAATGGTGATGCAACTTGTGAATTAAAGTGGGTGACTTTGAAAAAGGCTCAAACGATTTTTAAACAGGTGCCTAAATCACCTCAGGATTTTGAAAACCTTTCTCTGTTTCGCCTCAAGTTTTCCTCTGGTTAGTTTTAGAGATTGAAATCAACTTGCTCACTTGTACTTTGTTTTCAAAAACTGATTTAAAGAAAAATTCTCATCCTATTTAAGACTAAGCATTTGAACTAAAATATTTTTGCACAGAGTGAATCATGGTATCCATATGATCAGGGCTTTTCACTGGTATTTTTCAAATTCTTTGTTGGATTATTCTGGTGAAATTTTGAAAAACAGAGTTTTTAAATCCATTAAAAATCTATGAAAAATTCATGAAGAGTATCCCACCCTAAACTTAAAAACATGCTTTGTCCTCAAAGCAGAAATAAACATAGGAATGAAAAGAAATACTCCCCTGACAGTATGGGTGATGTTGAGGTTGGATGGAACTCCCTTTTTGCCCTTGACCTCTGCTTTCATGGGTTAGTGCCAAACACTTGCATGGTTGTAAGCAATTGAAAATGAGAAAGGACTTGAAGTGTCTCTCAGGCACAAAAGTGATCTTCAGAAGAATACCTGTAGTGGATTTAGTGTTTCCTCGCCTCCGTAATGATCGTACCTCATCATGACAGTGGCGCGATCGCGCCAGAATATGGCGCGGACGCACCGAGTAATTTGATGAATTCTTCAGATCCTGAATGAATTTTTCAATCTTTCTAGTTTGGACAAGATAATATCAGTGACAGGCAGATGTAGAGTCATTTTTCACACATTTACATTGGAAGAATTTTTAAGATCATGCTCCGAGACAAATATTGAGAGAGTAAAAATCATAATTTCATTAATATGAATGGAGATTGAGTACATATTAATGAAATTTCATTAAAGAACACTCTCAAACATAAGTACACACAAAACAAGTTTACACACAAATTTCCAAAATAACAAGGTTCAGGTTCAGAACTGAAGTTCTGGGTTTTGAACAGCGCTTGCTATTCTTAAATCATGCTGTGGTCGGCACCACTTTCTCCGTTTTGAGTTTTTTTTTTATATTTTTTTCATTTTTAATTTTTTTTTTGTGGTTTTCTTTTTTGGGAAGCTATAAAATTTCAATCTAACACTATTTCTACCCTAGGTCTATTTTATCAGTGCAAAAAAAAATCAAAATCTCATTCAAATTTAAACTAGTCCTAAATATTTTTGAAAAGACTATTCTAACCTACACACACAAAGTCCTACTCCTGTTCCTACACTAACAGATCTCTTATGGGCTCAATTTATCAAATGTACAACATAGGTTTCATGTGGAAATCTCTCTTGATAGAGTTTCAGCCTATGCCTATTCACCATGAATTTTTCTCCATTCTTTGGGTGTTAAATTTCAAATACTCCAAAGTTTGATACTGTTAGTGCATAGAAGCTGTATTGGCTGTTTTATGACAAAACCGATATTTGACCAGGTCAACAATATATCCCATGAAGTGTGAATATCTTTAGTTGCCTAATCGTGGGATATTGAGTTTCCTAGACTCTATAGGAAAGAGATCAGCATGTGATATCACCGAGGATAAGGGTGATTGAGTTTCCTAGTTGGGATAGGAAAGTAAACCATACAAGATGTGATGGGTCGAAAGACAGATTTAGACATGGTAAAACCCTAATGTATTAATAGCACAATACGTGCTGGGCAAGGGTTTATGCAGTGATTAACGAGTATCAAGGAGAGACGCGTTTGAGGGGGAGCAATGAGGAATAGGCTCTGAAGTTCGCATCTTGAAGGTTGTAGTTTTGATGTTGTATGTTTGTTGCTGAAGCTGATTAAGGGTTTAGTAGCTTTCCAAGAAGCAACTGACCATTATAATAGGTGTTCTAATCCTGAGAAGCCTTCGTGAAGAAAGTCCCTGGTGAGAGGGATCACACTAAGGGGGAGACTTAGTGTGTTCGAATAGCTTCTGTGGAAGTGTGTTGAAAGAAGCTAAACTAGGAAGAGGCTGCTGTTGGAATCCTTGCAGGGAGGAGAACTTATTACTGTAAGTTATTCTGGTGAACTACTGTAATACTCTTTCTAGTGAATTTTGGTACCCTGGGCCGAATGCCCCGCAAATTAGGAACGATTGGTTCCGAATTGCGATAACAATTTGTGCTGTGTCCTTTTTGTTCATGAGTGTAACTCTAAGTGTCACTACACCAGTCTTCGGGTGTAAGTACACTCCTGCGCTCACGTTTTAAGTTTACAGGAATTACTGTAAGTACAATTCTGAATACACGTCTAGAGTTTACTGGGAATTACAAGTGGTATCAGAGCAGGCTCCAGATTAGTTTGGAGATAAACGGTGTTATAAACTTGATGTGAAGAAAGATGACAACGTATCATAAGGAATGGGCTTCAAAAACACGACCACCGTTACTTGACGGTACAAATTATGCTTACTGGAAAGCAAAGATGAAAATCTATATCAAGGCTCAGGATGAAAGAGCCTAGCGTTCTGTTGAAGAGGAATGGGATCCTCCAACTGTTGAAATCGGAAAGGATGCTGATGTTAAGAGAGTTGTGAAGCCTAGTTCAGAGTGGAATGATGTGGAGGAGAAATTAGCAAACTGCAATTCCAAAGCATTAAATGCAATCTTTGGAGGAATAGAAGAAGAGCAGTTCAGGAGAGTATCTGCATGCACCACGGCTAAAGAAGCATGGAAGACATTGGAAGTTCATTATGAAGGAACTGAAAGCGTACGTGCAGTAAAATTGCAGATGCTGATGACTCAGTTTGAGCTCATCAGGATGAGAGAGGATGAGACGATCTTGGAATTCGAAGGAAAGATCAGAGACATTGCTAATCAATCGGCCAACCTGGGAGATAGGATACCTCATGATCAACTGGTCAAAAAGGTTCTTCGCTCACTCTCTTCGAAATTTAAGATGAAAAGAATTGCTATACAAGAAAATAGGCCTTTAAATGATATAACATTGGATGAACTTATTGGATCTTTGAAAACATTTGAGATGAATGAAGAGTCAAGTGATTCAGTAGGAGAGGTTAAGAAAGAAAGTGTAGCACTTCAAACTCTTGCGAGTAATGAGGTGACTCTGCCAACCGAGAAGTCAGATATCCCCGCCATCACTTTAGCAGATCTAGATGCAAAAGTGTCCTTCCTGGCTAAAGGACTTAACAAATTAATCAGAAAAATCAAGAGGAAGAATTTTGCTTTAGGTGAAGGGAAATCAAGAGGAAGTGGTTCTGATTCAGCAACCAAGAGCAAAAGTGTAACGTGCTGTGAATGTGGAGGACGAGGGCACATACAAACAGAGTGTCCTACCTATCTGAAAAAGAAAAAGTCGCTTGTGGCTGCTTGGAGTGACGACAGTAGCGCTTCAGAAGATGAAGAATGAAATTATGTTGCATTCACTGCGAACACTTCAGTAAATATGGAACTATCAACGCAAAGAAGACTACAAGATATCTCTATAGTTTCGGATGATGAAACAGATAATTAGGATGATATTGGTACAATACAGAATATCATCAAGCAATGGGATGGGGTCCTTGCGAGTACTAATGTTGTGAAAGAGCAAGTTGGAGTCCTGGAAAGAGAGAAAGCCATGCTAAAACAACAACTTGATGAAAAAGAGAAGGAGGTCAGAGAATCAGAGAGGAAAGAAGGGTTGTTGAGAGAACAGACCAGTGACTTAAGTGAAGAAAATCACCTGCTGAAACAGAAAGTAAATGAGAAGGAGGAAAGAATTCTGAAATTAGAAGAAGAACTAAGAAAGGCAAAGGAGATTTGGGTGAAGTTTGACAAATGTAAGGAGCAATTGGATGACATATTGACTCAAGAGAAACGAATGGGAAATAAGTATGGACTAGGATATAGTGGGGCCAGTTCATCTCTGCAAATAGCCCGTCCTAAATCTCACTACAATCAAGCTAGAAGGTTCATCCCTACATGCCATTTTTGTGGGGTTTATGGTCATATCAGGCCTTATTGCTATAAGTTACAACGAGTTCGAAGAAGAAATGAAAACTTTAAAGGTGTTAAGCCTGGTGCTCAGAATTTAGTTTGGGTAAAGAAAGATATTAGCCTGTTTGCTGCTCATACTGCCAGAAAAACTGACATTGATGGAATATGGTATTTTGACAGTGGCTGCTCTAGACATATGACAGGCAGTAGTGAGTTCCTTACAAATCTACAAAAGGAAAATGGTGGACAAGTTACTTTTTGAGATGGGGGTAAAGGATCAGTCATTGGAATAGGTGAGTTGAATGTCAAAGGACTTCCAAACCTAAAGAATGTACTTTTGGTGAATGGGTTAAAAGCAAACTTGATAAGTATCAATCAACTGTGTGACCAGAACCTATATGTGAATTTCACCAAACCTGGCTGTAAGGTAATGGATGAGAGTCACACTTCTGTGCTGGAAGGGACAAGAACAGGTGACAACTGCTATAAGATAGTTTTGTCTCATCAGTGTCAGTACACTAAAGAGTACACTGCTCAACTGTGGCATAAGCGACTTGGACATATACACTTCCGAGGGTTAGAGAAATTGATAAAGTATGGTGCTGTCAGAGGGTTGCCTACTCTAATTGGAACCGTTGAGCCTGTGTGTAAAGGTTGCATGGAAGGCAAGCAGCATCGAACTCCACATCCTGCATTGAAAAGTATTACCACCAAACAACCACTGGAGTTGTTGCATTTTGACTTAATGGGGCCTGTCCAGACTGAGAGTATAGCTAGAAAGAAGTATGTTATGGTGTGTGTTGACGACTTCACCAGGTTTACATGGGTTGAGTTCCTTAGGGAGAAGTCAGAAACTTTCAAATTGTTTGTGAATCTGTGTAGGCACCTTATGACTGAGAAGGGATTGACAATAGGGAGGATAGTTCGGATTAGAAGTGATCATGGAAAGGAGTTTGAAAATCAGGATTTTGCTAACTTCTGCGAAAGTAAAGGAATCTTACATGAGTTTTCAGCACCCAAAACCCCACAACAAAATGGGATTGTGGAGAGAAAAAACAGAACATTGCAAGAAATGGCAAGAACTATGATAAATGCCAAAGAACTACCTCACAAACTATGGGCAGAGGCAGTTAATACGGCGTGCTATGTCAGCAACCGTGTACATCTCAGGTATTTAACTCACAAAACATCCTATGAGCTGTGGAAAGGAAGGAAACCCAAGGTACATTACTTTCGTGAGTTTGGCAGCAGATGTCATGTTCTCTGAGATCGTGAACACTTGAGAAAGTTTGATTCCAGGAGTACGAAAGGGATGTTTGTAGGTTACTCCAGGAACAGTCATGCGTACAGAGTATTGTTGAAGAATACAAACACAGTCATTGAAACTGTGAATGTGGAAGTAGCTGACCAAACTGAGGGTCTACAGATGTCAGATGATGAGCAAGAACATGTTCTTCAAAATCAGAAAGACGGAACGGGTAGTACAGTGACAAGTACTCTTACCCTGGATGAAGAAACTGTCGGTACAGTTTCAAGGATGCATGAAGGTGCACCAGAAGATGCGGGAGTGTCTTCTACAGAAGTCCAGGAAATTGCTATTACTACAGAAAAGGCACCGTCTATTAGAGTGTAGAAGAATCACCCTACTGATGCAATAATTGGAGATATATATGAAGGTATGAAGACTAGAGGTAAGAAAAAGAATTATGGAGATATGGTTAAATTTGTGTGCTATACCTCGTTAGTGAAACCAAGGAAAGTGGAAGAAGCTCTAAAATATGAGTTCTGGATAAAAGCCATGCAAGAGGAACTTGAGCAATTCGAGAGGAATGAAGTGTGGACCTTAGTACCTCGTCCAGAATACTTAAATGTCATTGGTACTAAGTGGGTTTTCAAAAACAAGACGGATGAGGAAGGTAATGTCATTAGAAATAAGGCCAGATTGGTTGCACAAGGATACACCCAGGTAGAAGGTATTGATTTTGATGAGACTTTTGCGCCTGTTGCTAGATTAGAATCAATTCGGCTGTTACTTGCTACTGCTAGTATGATGAAAATAAAGTTACAGCAGATGGATGTAACAAGTGCGTTCTTGAATGGGTATATGAATGAAGAAGTATATGTTGAACAGCCTAAAGGGTTCGAAGATCCTCATAAACCATACTATGTGTATTGATTGACCAAGGCGCTATATGGACTGAAAGAAGCCCCTAGAGCTTGGTATGAAAGGCTAAGACAGTTCTTATGCTCTAAAGGATTCACAAGAGGAGGTGTAGACAAGACACTGTTTATTAAGAGAGGAGATCATGAGCACACATTGGCCCAGATCTATGTAGATGATATTGTCTTTGGATCCACTAGTGATTATGCTCAACGACAATTTGTCAAACACATGCAAGAAGAGTTCGAGATGAGTATGGTAGGGGAACTAGCCTATTTTTTGGGTTTTCAGATAAAACAGAGAGCTGATGATATTTTTATTTCTCAAGAAAAATATGCTAGAAATCTAGTTAAGAAGTTTGGCTTGGAAGATGCTAAGGCTATGAAAACACCAATGAGTACAATAGATCGAATTTGCAAGGATGAAAATGGCACTCCAGCAGATCCAACGTTGTATAGGAGCATGATTGGGAGTTTGTTGTATCTAACTGCCAGTCGACCAGACATATGCTATAGTGTTGGTTTGTGTGCTAGATTTCAATCAGTACCAAAGGAGTCACATGTGAAGACTGTTAAGAGAATCATAAGATATGTCAAGAGCACGATAAATCTTGGAATCTGGTATGCTGCAGCAACCAGTAACGTCTTGGCAGGGTACAGTGATGCAGATTGGGCTGGAAATACGGATGACAGAAAGAGCACATCATGGGGTTGTTTTTACTTAGGCACTAACCTAGTGTCCTGGTACAGCAAGAAGCAGAACTCTATATCATTGTCCACTGCTGAAGCCCAGTATATCGCAGCAGGGAGTTGCTGTGCACAACTCTTATGGATGAAGCAAATGCTGGAAGACTATGGTGTACCGAGTGGGGTACTTACAGTGTACTGTGATAATACAAGTGCCATCAACATATCAAAGAATCCTGTGCAACATTCGAGGACTAAACACATTAATATTCGGCATCATTTCATACGAGAACTAGTTGAAGGTGGAAAAGTCATTCTGGAGTACTTATCAACTGAAAATCAGTTGGCAGATATATTTACGAAGAGCTTGGATGCAAAACAATTTGAGTTCTTTCGTGGAGCTCTGGGACTTTGCTGTATTTGAAAGAGTACCAGTTAGTGTACTTAGACATGTAAGTACACTGAGAAAAGAAAAAAAAAAAAAAAAAAAAAAAAAGAAAAGAAAAGAAAAAAAAAAAAAAAAACCCAATTTTGTGTTTTCGGGAGAGTGAAAAGGTAAAGTTAAAAGTGCAATTTTTTTCTTTCGGGCTCGAAACTATAGTTCGAATTTCGGGAGGAAGGACGGCAAAGGGGAAAACTTACCATGAAGACGAGCTCTCGTAATGGCAATACTGACTAACGATTCAGCCTCGCGAAGCAATAGCCAAGGTACGAGTTCATCTACTCCCTCGTCATTTTCTGTATCTTCTTTGGATGATGAAGAAGACGTAGAACATGAGAAATCAAAGGCGCCTTCATCGGAGACCTTGGCAGCGGCTACGGAAAAACTTTCACAAGCAGATGAGCAAGGCTTGATGGACGATGATGCTACGCTTAAGCAGTTTCTTGATGGTTTTGTGTCGAACAAACGGACAGTACACAAAAGTGTACCTCGTAACCCTATGGGTAGGGTTGTAGAGAGCAGTGATGAAGAAGATGAAGATAGGTTACCTATAATCTCTCAAAAATGTAAGGCTACTCAAGTGTCGGACCGGCGAACACGTCTTAGAGATTAGACTATTTTGCAAAGGTATAAAAATGTTCCGGGTATGCGACCAAGTGACTCCCCAATTCGACTTGACGACAAAGAAGTAGAAGAAGAGGTCGATATGTCCGCCGTCCAGGAGTTAGTCCAGGTGTTAGAGAAACAAAATCAGAGATTTACCCGCGCAGAGAAAGCGAAGGGGGTTACACAAGCTGCAGGTAAATCGACAGAGCATCTAAGACTGAGTAAGAAGAAGCTCACGCCTTATGAAAAAGCAAAAAATACAAATTTTGCAGACGCAGCTGCAGAGAAGCGTTTCTTGACTGTCATCAAGAAGGAATTTCGTCCAGAAAGGGAGCTGAACTTAGATGAATTCAAAGTAATTATTCCACAACTTGACAATCTTGGTTTCATGTGGACGGTCACTCATATTGGACCGTATTCACCTTCAGTGGTTCAGGAGTTTTATGCGAATTTGAACATACCACGACAAAGCTTAAGCTGTCAAGTATATGTGAGACGACATTGGTATGAGTTTGGGGTCTCCCAGATAGCGGACTACCTTGGAATTCCGTTGTGTCACATTGAGCCAGAAGAGACGGGTGATGAGAGTATGTTGAAGGAACTGACCGGTGGCCAAATCACAATGTGGCCAGCCTCTCATGTTTTTCCAGCCTCAAAATTAACTCCAAAGTATTCGATCTTACACAAGATTGCAATTTGGAACTGGATACCTACCAATCATAGAGAGACTGTGCACAAAAGTATGCTGGATTTTCTGTACAGAATAGGCACGGAGCAGAGACTAGATCTAAGTGGGAGGATTTTTTAACAGATTGTCAAAGAATCCGACCAGACTGATATGCAAGGGTGTCTCACTTTCCCATCATTGATTCATGGAATTTTGAACAAGCAAAAATCAGTCGGTCTCACAGAGTTAGTCCCGGTTCACAGTAAGAAGAATAAGCTACGAAACAAGACAAACATTCTGACTAAAGAACAGGTGTTTGGAGATGATGTGGTCCCCACTCCTGCAGAGGGTGATCTTGCTGAGACACCGGATGCTGTGGTTAGTGGCAGTGAGGTGCCTACTTTGCCTACATCTATACCGTCAAGTGCTATCAGCACAGCCAGTACACTTATGCCTGTCTTGTGTACTGCACCTGTTGTGTCTGTATCATTGAGTGCAATCAGCACTGACAGTACACTTATGATTGTAGTGTGTGCTGCACCTGTTGTTTCTGTATCTGAGGCACCATCGATCTTGCGAGATGAGAATCATGAGGATATGTCTTTGCATGAGGGTCTTGATACTCACCCAGAATTGCATCCGCTGCCGGTTACATCAGATTCAGTGCTTATGCCTCCACCATCATCGGGCGATGCCCTTCATGTCAGCTCTTCTCCTGCACGGTCCGTACTTCAGGGCTCTTCGTCCTCAGGTATTTCAGCTGATCAGATAACTTTTGATTATTTGATGAGGAGATTACAGGGTGTCACGAAGGAGATGGATGATTTAGCTCGTCACCAGAATTTTCTTAAGAATGAGATGAGACTTATCAAGTATCTCATTTCCAAGAACAAACAACCTCCTTCTTCACAATAGAGGATCAGTGAGTTGTATCTTTTTTTGACAAAAAGGGGGAGAAAAAGAAGCTTAAGCTTGGCTGACCAGAGTGACCCCTTTTTTATTTTAACTTTGTGTGTGGACTTTTTGATGATTGTTTGTGTGTTTGTGTTTTCTTCTTCTTTTGATACGTGTGAGATGAAGATGGATGATGGATGATTTAGTTGGTGCTTGCTATGTGTGAAGGACTGATGTGATATGGATAGATGAATGATGTGTGTTTTCTGATTGTTGTGGTTGCATGTTTCCATGTGAATCTGCATTCTTAAAAGATTGGTATGCTTCTTGAAGAATCATGGAACTCAGATTAGATGCAATTGAATTCAGAATGGATGTGAAACAATGCTGATGATATGTATGGATCAGGTTCATCAAAAAGTTTTTGTGATATAGCTGATTTCAGAGTGTATGTGGAATAGTGGTTATGATGTGTGCTGGTCAAGGTTATCAAGAAGTTTTGTAAAAAAAGAGCCAAAGGGGGAGATTGTTAGTGCATAGAAGTTGTATTGGCTGTTTTATGACAAAATCGATGTTTGACCAGGTCAACAATATATCCCATGAAGCGTGAATATCTTGAGTTGCCTAATCGTGGGATATTGAGTTTTCTAGACTCTATAGGAAAGAGATCAGCATGTGAGATCACCAAGGATAAGGGTGATTGAGTTTCCTAGTTGCGATAGGAAAGTAAGACATACAAGATGTGATGGGTCAAAAGACAGATTTAGACATGGTTAAATCCTAATGTATTAATAGCACAATACGTGCTGGGCAAGGGTTTATGCAGTGATTAACGAGTATCAAGGAGAGACGCGTTTGAGGGGGAGCAAAGAGGAATAGGCTCTGAAGTTCGCATCTTGAAGGTTGTAGTTTTGATGTTGTATGTTTGTTGCTGAAGCTGATTAAGGGTCTACTAGATTTCCAAGAAGCAACTGACCATTATAATAGGTGTTCTAATCCTGAGAAGCCTTCGTGAAGAAAGTCCCTGGTGAGAGGGATCACACTAAGGGGGAGACTTAGTGTGTGGGTATCGAATAGCTTTTGTGGAAGTGTGTTGACAGAAGCTAAACTAGGAAGAGGCTGCTGTTCGAATCCTTGCAGGGAGGAGAACTTATTACTGTAAGTTATTCTGGTGAACTACTGTAATACTCTTTCTTGTAAATTTTGGTACCCTGGGCCGAATGCCCCGCAGATTAGGAACGATTGGTTCCGAACTGCGATAACAATTTGTGCTGTGTCCTTTTTGTTCATGAGTGTAACTATAAGCGTGACTACACCAGTCTTCGGGTGTAAGTACACTTATGCCCTCACGTTTTAAGTTTACAGGAATTACTGTAAGTACACTTCTGAATACACGTCTAGAGTTTACTGGGAATTACAGATACCCCACCACTTCATAGGGTCCTTGCCTTCTAGACTTCAATTTTCCAGGAAAGAGTTTTAATCTTGAATTATAGAGAAGAACCTTCTGGCCTACCTCAAAATTTTTCATCCTGATGTTTTTGTCATGCCACCTCTTTGTTTTAAGCTTGTAGAGTCTAGCATTGTCATTAGCCCAGTACCTCAGCTCCTTTAGCTCATTCAAATCCAGCAATCGCTTCTCTCTTGCTTTTTGTACACCAAAATTTTGGAATTTAGTAGCCCAATATGCTTTATGTTCTAATTCCACAGGTAAGTGACATGCCTTTCCATATACCAATCTAAATGGTGTGGTGCCAATGGGGGTTTTATAGGCTGTCCTATATGCCCAAAGAGCATCATCTAGTTTGATAGCCCAATCCTTTCTTGATAGACTAACAGTTTTCTCAAGGATTCTTTTTAGCTCTCGGTTTGACACTTCAACCTGCCCACTTGTTTGAGCATGGTAGGGTGTAGCCACTTTATGTCTCACCCCAAACTTTTTAAGCAAGGTGGCGAATTGATTATTGCAAAAATGTTTCCCACCATTACTGATTATGGCTCTAGGTGCTCCAAATCGGGTGAAAATATTTTTCCTTAAGAATTCTAACACCACCCTTGCATCATTGGACCTAGTAGCTATGGCTTCTACCCATTTAGAAACATTTTCAAGAGCCACCAAGATGTATTCAAAATCATATGAAGATGGAAATGGGCCCATAAAATTAATACCCCAAACATCAAATAATTCGCATACTAATATGTTAGTGAGAGGCATTTCATCTTTTCTAGATACATTACCAGTCCTTTGACACCTATCACAAGTGGATACATACCTCTTTGAATCTTGATAGAGTGTGGGCCAGTAAAAATTTGATTGCATTACCTTTGTTGCTGTTCGATTTGAGCTGAAGTGTCTTCTGGCTTCTCCATCATGGCAATGCTTTAAAATTGATTCAAACTCTGTTTCTGGGACACACCTTCTTATCACTTGATCATGATAGATTTTGTAGAGGTAAGGATCTTCCAAAAAATAATGTTTCACATCAGCAAGGAACTTCTTTCTTTGCTGCCAGCTTAGCTCCTTTGGGATCCACCCACCTACAAGAAAATTTACAAAATCAACAAACTAAGGTGCTTGAAAATATATTTTCCTTACCTGACATATAACCTCATCTCGGAAGAGATCAGAAATCCCCCTTTTCTCTATTTCCTCTATCTCAAGCTTGGATAAGTGATCTGCTACCACATTCTCAGCTCCCTTCTTATCCTTAATCTCGATGTCAAATTCTTGAAGGAGAAGGATCCACCTGATCAGTCTAGGCTTGGAGTCCTTTTTTGCAAAGAGATGTGTAAGAGCTGCATGGTCAGTATAGAAAACAACTTTCGATCCAATTAAGTATGATTTGAATTTTTTGAAAGCATAAACTACAGACAATAGCTCTTTCTCTGTGGTAGTGTAATTCAATTGTGGCCCGATGAGTGTGTGGCTAGCATAATAGATGGTGTGAAAAATTTTGTCTTTCCTTTATCCAAGCACAACCCCTACAGCATAATCACTAGCATCACACATCAATTCGAATGGTATGGCCCAATCTGGGGCAACTACAATATATGCTGAAATTAATTTTTCTTTTAGGAGTTTGAAAGCATGCAAACATTCATCATCAAAATCAAATTTTACATCTTTAATGAGCAGATTAGACAATGGTTTTGCAATTTTTGAAATATCTTTGATAAACCTCCTATAAAAACCTGCATGTCCTAGGAAGCTCCTTATGCCTTTTATATTTCTAGGTGGGGGTAATTTTTCAATCACCTCAATTTTGGCCCGACCAACTTCAATCCCTCTTTCTAAAATTTTGTGGCCCAACACATTGCCTTCATTCACCATAAAGTGCCACTTCTCCCAATTCAGCACTAAATTGCTATCTTCATATCTTGTTAGCACTAAATCTAAATTTTTCAAACAAGTCTCAAATGTCAGTCCATAAAGAGTAAAATCATCCATGAAAATTTTCATAAAATTTTTAATGAAATCATGAAAAATAGCAATCATGCATCGCTGAAAAGTGGCTGGTGCATTACACAATCCAAAAGGCATCCTTCTATATGCAAAAGTTCCATAAGGACAGGTAAAAGTGGTTTTCTCTTGGTCCTCCGGGGCGATAGGAATCTGAAAATACCCGGAATAGCCATCAAGAAAGCAATAGAATTTATTACGTGTGAGTCTCTCAAGCATTTTGTCAATAAAAGGTAAAGAGAAATGGTCTTTTCTAGTTGTTGAATTTAATTTTCTGTAATCAATGCAGACTCTCCATCCAGTCACAATCCTAGTGGGTATTAACTCATTATCTGAATTTTTTATTACTGTCATTCCACCCTTTTTAGGTACCACTTGGATTGGACTAACCCATTTGCTATATGAAATTGGATAAATAATACCTGCATCTAACAACTTTACCACTTCCATTTTGACCACTTCTTGCAAGGTTGGATTTAGCCTTCTTTGAGGTTGAATTGTTGGCTTGAAAGAGTCCTCCATTAGAATTTTGTGCATGCATGTGGTTGGGTTGATTCCTTTGATATCTGAAATTGTCAACCCAATCGCCTTCTTATGCTTGCTCAACACCTCGATCAAGAGTTGTTCCTCCCTAGCATTCAAACAAGAAGAGATAATTATTGGCTTGGAATCATCTTCAAGATAAACATATTTTAAAGAACTAGGCAAGGGTTTTAGTTCAAGTTTAGATGGGTCTTTAATTTCAGCCCCTTTTTCCTCTTCTTTGTTTTCTTCAGCCTCTAGTTGTTCTACTTCTTGTTGCATGAGGGGATCATCATCTTCTTTTGTGCATGATTGAGCCAAACACCTTTCCAAGCCATCCTTCATCATGATCTCTTGCTGAACATTCTCTGCACATTCATCAATCACATCAATAAAATAACAGGTATTATCACAAGAATTTGAAGGTCTTTTGATAGCTTGTTTAATGTCAAACACTATCTCTTCATCATTTAATCTAAGGGTTAATTTCCCTTGTTTGACATCAATTAAGGCAACTGCAATGGCAAGGAATGGTCTCCATAAAATCAGTGGTAATTTCCAATCCACCTCCATGTCTAGCACCACAAATCGCATGGGTATATGAATTTTCCAATTCTGACCAGCACGTCCTCAATCAGTTCATTGGGCTTTTTAGTTGATCTATCAACAAATTGGAGCATGATATTGGTCTCCTTGAGCTCTCCTAAATTTAATTTTCTGCAAATAGACCAAGACATCAGATTTATGTTTGCTCCTAAATCACATAGCACTTTGTTAAATTTGAAATTTCTGAATTCACAAGGTATAATGAAACTCCCTGGATCTTTAAGCTTGGTAGGCAATTGGTTCTTCAATATTGTACTACAAATTTATGTTAGCATCACTGTTCCTTGCTCTTCAATCCTCCTTTTTCCCGAAAGCACCTCTTTAAGAAAGTTTGCATATTGTGGCATATGCATTAGAGCTTCTACAAAAGGAATGTTAATTTCCAACTTCTTTAAGATATCAATGAACTTTGAAATTTATCCTCTACTTTATCCTTTTTAGCTCGCTCCGAATATGGCAATGTGTCCAAGTTTATTTCAGCATTAGAGAGAGATTGAGATGACTTACCATTTTGTTTGTGCTGTTTACTTACCTCTTTTCCCTCATCTTGCTCCTCACTTTCCTTGTCTTGCTGCTGATTTTCTTTGTCCTCCTCCACCTGAGGTTGCTTTTGCTCTTCTAAGACCTTCCCACTTCTCAAAGTGATGGCTTTGATCTGTTATTTAGGGTTTGTTTCAGAATTGCTAGGTAAAGTACCTTGGTTCCTACATGATATAACATTGGCCAGCTTTCCCACTTGTATTTCCAGATTTTGGATTGATGCCTTTGGATTCTTTTGGGAAGCTTCTTGAGTTTGAAACCTAGATTCAGTCCGAGCATCTCTTTTTTCTTGGTTTGCCAGAAACTTTGAAAAGATGTTCTCAAGGCTGTCTTTTTATTCCTGTTCTTGTGTTGCTCTTTGGAAACCTGGTGGTGGTCTTGTTTGAGCATTGAGCTGTTGAGTGCTGGATTGCTGGTTGTTGTTGTTGGACCATGAGAAATTTGGGTGACTCCTCCAACCAGGATTGTAAGTATTGTTATATGGATCATTAGACCTGAGAAAATTTTAAACATAATTAGCCTGGTATAAAGAACTTACAACCGGAATATTACCTGCTTCGCATTCATGGGTGGGATGTCCTCCCCCACACATGTCACAAATCTAAGCAACCAAGGAGGGGGTGTGCAATTTTTTCAATTGTTTGGTTAACGACTCGACTTGTGCCTGCAATGCTAATACATGATCAACATTGTGCGCTGTAGAAACTCTCCCTCTTGCACTTCTCTCCACTGGATATTGGTACATATTAGACGCCATTTCTTCAATCAATTCAAAAACTTCATTAGGAGTCTTTTTGTTCATAGTACCACCAGCTGCAGCATCAATAGGCTTCGTGTTGAAACTGTAATTCCATTGTAAAATATCTCCATCTGCATCCACCTTGGTATTCCATGATTAGGGCATTTTCTGAGCAGATCTTTATACCTTTCCCATCCTTCATAGGGTTGTTCATCATGTTCCTGCATAAAATTTGAGATGGCATTACACAACTTAATTGTTTTAGCAGGTGGAAAATACTTACCTAGGAACTTCTTTTGTAGCTCATCCCATGTTTGAATTGAATCTGGTGGTAGAGTGGATAACCAACTTTTTGCTCTATCCCTCAGAGTGAAAGGGAACAATCTCAACCAAACAGCTTCATTAGTAACATCTTCAAATTTGAAAGTATCACATAATTCAAGAAATCTTTCAATATGTTCATTAGGATCTTCATTAGACAAACCTCGAAATTGATAACTGTTTTGAATCATTGACAGAATTTAAGGCTTGATTTCAAATTTATTTGAAACTTCAGGTCTCACAATGGTTGATCTTTGCGCATTGGGGTTTGATGTTACATAATGCTCCATTGTTTTCTCAGCCCCTTCTTCCTCGTGTTGATTTTCCATTGCTGAATTTTCCCTTCTCCTTCGTTAAAGGAGTGATCTTTCTTGTTCTGGATCTGGTTCAGCTAGTGGATCTTCACTAGACCTTGTATTCATGCACAAACCAGGTTCAACCTGAAAGATGAAATTAAAAAAAATTAGACTCAATCAACAAAATAAAATTCACTTAAACTTACTCTCAATTCAAATGTCCCTGGCAACGGCGCCAAAAACTTGTTGGGTGTCTAGCAAGTGCACTAGGTCAGCAAGTAATATAGACTCGAGAGTCCAGATATCGATCCCACAGAGACCTAGATGAGAACTCAGTTTAAGCAAAGATTTTTCTACAAATTGAGGAAAATAGTTTTTGGGTTTTTGAGAACTGAAAATTAAACAGAATTGAACTACTGGAAAACCTTATGGAGATGAGATGTTGGGGAAAAAATATCAATCCCTCCTAGTTGTTAACATGCAAAGTTCTGATTTTTAAAGCTCAAGTACCTTTACCTTGACTTAGCTTATGAAAACCTGGTTACCCATATACAGGAAATAACTTTCACCTATTCCTTGAACTCCATCACAATCCGGAAACATTCAAATCCTAGGTGAATAAATATAAAAGCTTAAATATTAACTCTCTCTTCTTCAAAAAAAGAGTTTAAAAAGTCACATCGATTTCCACTAGTCTCCATCACAATCCGGAACGATCTAGTTTAGACTTTAGATATCAATTTAAATTAGAAATAAGCAGTAAACTCAAATTCTAAAATAAAGGCTAAGTACTATATTGCTATAAACTTCAAAACTTAAACATGTAACAACTAGGAGTTCATGACTTCCCCAACAAAGAGAGACGACTCCATGCTAATAGTATAAACACATTAAAAGAATTTAATTACAGCCATGGAAATCAAAATAAACTAAGTACAAAAACCCCCTTGAAGGACTGCCTTTAGCTTCACTTGAGCCTAGACATAAATCTCCTCCTCTCTCCAAAGTGCCAAGAGGTCGTGCAAGAATCCCTCTGGACTTTCTCTCCTCTCCAAACTAAATACAAAAACTGTAAATTTAACTAAAAACTTAATTTAGAACTAAAAACTGGATGATTTGCACGATGCCTCGGACCCGTCTTTATACTTGTTCTGCTGCCCAGGCCTTGTAATTTGATCTCTGTCCAGGGGTATGAAGTATGCCTTCCCGACCTCAGAATTGAATAAAATTATATGTGAAACTTCCTTCCATGGTCCTTACCTTGTGTATGAAATTTGAGTCCATTCTGAGTTGGGAAACTCGAGATATGATGTTGAGAAGTTGGATTGCTTCTGCTGCCAATTTCTGCACTGGGTCCACCACTTTGGAAGTATAAAACTCTAAAAACCCGACTTGGATTGACCTGAATTTTTGTAATATGATCCTCTATCTCCCCAGGAATCTTCAGTCCAAATTTGGATTCAATTGGGAATATGGAACTCCAGATATTCTCTTCTTCAAACTCGGATTTTTCTTCTCTTCTGGAAGCAGTTTCCTTATTTATATGGAACTTCACTTCTTGGTCATTCAAAACACCTAGGACTTGAGAAAATTTCCTTGGAATCTTCGTAGATACCTTCCATAGGCATTTAGGACTTCTTCTCCCAAGTTTGGGCTTGATTACTTGTCAGGATCCCGAGATTTTTGCGACTTTACGTTACTGAGTCAGCGTCGTGGTCGCGCCGATAAAGTGTCTGTTCTGGCGCGGTCGCGCCACTGGAGCAGAGTTCTTTCTAAGTCAGGAAATGGCCATCAAAATCGTGCCAAGTAAGGAGACTTCTTGGTGTGGCAGCGCCACATTTTGTTGTTGAAGTGGCACGACAGCACCACTCAGCCTTCTTTATTGGTCCCCAGAACGGCACCTCCTCTTTCTGTATTTGGCATCTCTTTGGTGCGTCCATGCTTCCTGTGTGTGAGGTAGCGCCAGCTCCTTGGCGCGGTAGCACGCTCTGAAGGGGCAGTCACGTCATTCCACTTTCCCGAGTTGTCATCTTTGAAGCCTTCCTGGCCGTTGGGTATTTTTCTCCATTTATTTGAATTTTCAACTATTTCCCCGGCGCGGTGGCGCCAGAATCGGCGCAGTCGTGCCATACCCTTTTTGCCTCATTTTGCTCATTTTTGCTTCAGTTTTACTCAGACTTCAGATTTTCTTCTTTGACCAGTCACCTGAGACACAAACCATGAAATTTAGTTATATTTGTCATTTTTATGCTGATAATTAACTCAAAGTTTGGATTTCTAATCATTTATTCATGCATAAATAGTGTCTTTTTGACACTTATCACTTAGCTTTTTGAATACCTAGTTACTCATATACAGGAAATAACTTTTACCTATTCTTTGAACTCCATCACAATCCGGAAACATTCAAATCCTAGGTGCATAAATATAAAACCTTACATATTAACTCTCTCTTATTCAAAACAAGAGTTATAAACAATCACATTGCTTTCCACTATCTCCTTCACAATCCGGAATGATCTACTTAGAAAAACAAGTTGTTTTAGAAAACAAAGAATCAAACAACTAATCCAAATCTCTACTGAATTTTAACTTCTCTATTCGAACCTCGTTAAATTTAAGAAATCAATTCAGATTAGAAATAACAAATGAACTCAGATTCTAAAACAAAGGCAAGATACTATTTTTCTATAACTTCAAAACTTAAACATATCACAACTAGGAGTTCATGACTTCCCCAACAGAGAGATTACTCCATGCTAACAGTATAAACACATAAAAAAGATTCAATTACAGCCATGGAAATCAAAATAAACTAAGTACATAAACCCCCTTGAAGGATTGCCTTTAGCTTCGCTTGTGCCTTGGCTGGAATCTCCACCTCTTCTCTCCAAAGTGCCAAGAGGTCGTGCAAGACTCCCTCTAGACTTCTTCTCCTCTCCTAAACTAACTAAAAGAATGAGAAAAACAACTCCAAAAACTCAATTTAGAACTAGATCTCGAACTGGATTCAGAATTTGATGCTTTGCTCATCTTTGGGCCTCTATTTATAGCTGGACTTCTATCCAGACCCTGTAATTTGGTCTCTGTCCAGGGGTTGAAATTATTCCTTCCTGACCTCAGAATTTCATGAAATTACACACAAACCTTCCTTATATAGTCCTTGACTTGTGTACAAAATTTGAAGTCATTCTGAGTTGTGAGATATCCTGAAAAGAAATTGAGTTGGTTAAGCAGCCAATTCTAGCACTGGGTCCACCACTCTGAAGATTTAAAACTGCAGAAGGACGACTTGTATTCATCAGATTTTTGGTGATATTATTCTCAATCCTCTCAGGAGTCTGTATTCCAAATTTGGATTCAATTGGAAGTCGAAATCTCCATATATGTCTTCTTCAAATTTGGACTGTAGTTTCTTTCTTTTGCTGTCTCCTAATCAGTTTTGAACTTTCAACACCTTGAGCATTAAAACTTCTTAGGATTTCTATAAATTTCTCCTAAAGTCGTCTTGGATGTATTCCTGATGTACTTATGACTCTTTCTTCCAAGTTTGACCGTGATTTGCTGTCTGAATCCCAAGATTTTGGTAGATTTACGTTGCTGAGTCAGTGGCGCTGTCGCACCATTTTTTCTTTTGATTCTTTTGATTTACGTTGCTGAGTCAGTTGAGCAGAATCCTTTCTAAGTTCAGGAATGGTAACCGGATCCATGCAGCTTTAGGAGATCGCTTGGCAGGGCAGTGCCAATTTATGCTGAGATGTGGCGCGGAAGCACCAGTCTTTAGAATCTTCACCGACGTCCCAAAGTGGCAACTCTGACTTCTGAATAAGGCAACTGTACTGCGCGCCAGCGCCATAGGTAGCGCCATCTTCTTGGCGTGGTAGCACCAGCAGGGGGCGCGGGTGGGTTGATTCACTTTCCCGAATTGTCTTCTTTGAAATGTTCCTAGCCGTTGGGTATTTTCCTCCATTTATTTGAATTTTTGACTATTTTCTCGGCGCGGTGGCGCCTGAATCGGCGCTGTTGTGCCATACCCTTTTTTGGCTCTTTTTGCTCTTAGTTTCTCTCTGAATTCAGATTTTCTTCTTCAAACAGGTACCTGAGACACAAACCATGAATTTGAGTTATATTCATCATTTTCATGCTGATAATCAACTCAAAATTTGGATTTCTAATCATTAATTCATGCATAAACAGTGTCTTTCCGACACTTATCAGAGTTCACGTGTGGGGTCTAGTCGACGGTATTGTATACTTTTAGTTTTTATATAATGTATAATGACATGTTTTCTGTTGATTAATTTAATTTCGATTGTTAATGTATACTTTATTGTTTCTATATATCGTGATGGCAGACACCCCACTCTTGTACGATCAGGACTCTCATAGGAGCGAGGCCATCTGGCATGGAGAGGTTAGTGCAGGCTTGTAAAAAATAATTACGCTTTTTTTATAAACATACACTAACAAGACTATTACTCATTTTCAGGACCCAGGATGCCTGGAATGCACTGAGGATTTTCAGACACTACGAAATTGGCCGATGGACGAGCAGATGTTGCCATACATCGAGGCCGCGGGGTTTGGTGAATTGTATAGAGTTCAGTGGTTGTGATTGGACAAACCACAGATTACTTCCATGGTAGAGAGACGGAGGAGCGAGACGAACACCTTCCACCTGGCGAACGGTGAGATGACGATCACGTAAGAGGATGTGGTTGTCCTCTTGGGACTACGTGTCAACAAATTCGCAGTGACTGAGTCCACTCGGGGGGATTGGATGAAGTTGGCCAGAGTCCTTCTGGGGGTCAAGCTTCCACCTGGTAGTTTTCTGTGGGGTCGACTGTCACTTGCATGGATCAGAGACAAATTTGTGTTTTGTCTTGACGACGTGTCCGATGAGGTGATAAAGCAGCACACGTGAGTATACCTCCTCCATCTTGTGGGTTCTTTGATATTTTCGGATGGTAGTGCCCGAGGAGTTCACATGGCATACCTAACACTATTCGAGGACTTCGACACGGCCGGGAGGTGTAACTGGGGGGGAGCTACGCTTGTCTTTCTCAACCGGGAACTCGCTAAGGCGTGTCTCACTAGAGTGGTCAGCATTGCTAATGCCTCACCCTTATACAGGTAAATTCTTCTTTCAAAAAAATTTTCAACTTAAAGGAATAGGACTTACCAGTATATTTAAAACTTTGTTGCAGTTGTGGGCATGGGAACGTCTTCATATTGGACGTCCGACACTCCTACAGGAACGGGCGCTGCAGGATGGCCATTTAGGTTCTAGGTATGTATCGATACAGTTTAATGATTATTTACGCTTTTGTAAAATCTAGTATAACTAACTAATATTGGTATTTTAGGTGGAACGCCCTATGGATGAATGCCACAAACCCTTGAGGTAATCTGGTCCTATACAGGATAGAGTTGAACCACCAGCGGAACTATCAGGTAAATTACTTTACGAATGTACAATGATGACAATTCATACCCTAGTGATCTAAGTCATCGGTAATAATTGTTGTAATTATTTTTATGTAAACAGGCACCCGTACTCGATTTCTTGCAGCATCTACCTGCTATCTGCGTTGAAGGTAGACGTATCTGGTTGTCCAGGATACCACTGATTTGCTTTGAGATCGTCAAGCTGCATGTTCCAGATCGAGTGATGTTATAGTTCGGATTGGAGTAGGTGATTATCGCAACACCCAAATTCAATTTTCGTTTATTGTAGATCTTCTGGTTTAATTTTATAACTTTGAACAGGTGACTCCACCGGAGGATGTCGAGCATGTTACTCGCATCTCTCAGAAGGGCTGAGCTGGGGAGGATTGGGCGGCATACCACCGTGATTACATCGCTTGGAGGGAGGCGCAAGCGGCGTCTGTTGTTTCGGGCAGCCAGGCCCACACCCCCAGACATGCTCCTAGTGAGTATATGACGTGGTATTTGTCGGTCACTCGACAATTCGTATGACCTCCACCGACTGAGTCAGCTATGGTATACTGTCCTAGAGCTTATACCGAAGGGGCATTGGTACATAATTAACTTTGTAAAAAGATCATTTTTTATTAATATTTTTTATCTTAAGTTTTTCTTTCGTAGTTGGGTTGTGTACAGAACGTGGTTGAGCGCGTGCACCATAGAGAGGCCGTGGGCCCATCGTCGACAGATCCATACCTGATGGAAATTGGAAACTACTGCCAGTCGGTCCTGCACAGTCTTCCACTCTTGGAAGGAACGATCGTCGGAGGAGAGATGTCACATGCTGGTGATCCTTCTCACGTGGTGGAGCCAACCAGAGATAGAGCTCCACGGGGGCATCGTGTAAGGCGTCGGCCTACATCTGAGACGACGACCCGTGTCGAGGATCCTGACGAGGTTCCAGTCGTACCAGAGCCTACGGTGTCATATCTTCCATCTGAGCAGACACCTGAACCGGAGCCCGAGCAGCCCCCTGAGCCTGAGCCTAGTCGTCACCCTCCCATCTAGAGGATTTATACTAGAAGACAGAAAAGGGCAATTGGTGCACCTGAGCTTAGTTTTGCCTTAAGATTATATTTGTACATTATATTTATCACTTGTTATTCGTCTTTATGTATTCATTGATCGAACACTATTTTGTATATTATATATTCTACATCTATTTTATATAGTTTTTTTATTTATTTTTCTTTACTGATGTGTGTGATAAAAACTTAGATTTATTTAGAATGAATCATGTTTGGTATATGTTGTTAGCAGGTTGAATTACAAGTTGAAAAATAGGATAAAGGGAAAAAAATAATTTGGGAAAAATATCATTAAAGGTGGCATTAAAATGCCGCCTAACTTAAGTGTAGGCGGCATTTCGATGCTGCCTACTGTGGAAGCGATTTCGAAAGCGTGGCGGCAACAAAATGCCGCCTTCGTCTATTTTCCAGAACAGAAGCCCTGATGCCAAAATCTTTCCAAGTGTCGTGAGAGGCGGCATCGAAAAGCCGCCTCATGCTTTTCTGGTATGGTTGTTTTTCGATGCCGCCTTCTCTTCTTTTTTTTAAGGCGGCTACGAAAAGTTGCCTTTAGTTTTTTTTTTTCGGCATGGCAGCATTTCAATACCGCCTATGTCTTTTTGTTTTACCGCCTATGTCTTTTTGTTTTAAAAAAATTAGGCGACACGCTAGCGCGTTGGCGCCAGCGTGTCACATATGTGGCGTTTGACCGAGGTGGTCAACCTTGGTCAAATGTTGAATATGTCATTTTTGAGAATAAGTTTTAAACAGTTTTGAAAGTATAAATTTATATATTTTTTAATTATTGGAAAAAAACTTCTTATAATATACACATAAAAAGGATTTGCAAGTTAGCAAAATTTATTATCAAACCAAAGCATAAAATACTTTTTTATATTTTTAAGTTTATTGTAAAAAAATGCATTTTAACGTTTAATTTTAATATTCCATAATCGTGAAAAGAATATGTATTGAGGCCATTTAAAAAAATAGAAAAAGATAATATTAAAGTAGTTTAAATTTTTTATTTAAAGCCAGTTTGAATTGAAATTTAATTAATTCCCGATTTTATATAAAAAAGGGGTGGGTATCAGATCCTGCATTTTAGAGAACTTGACCCGTCCCAACCCGAAAATAGCAGGTTTGGATTCCCCAATTGGACGGGTTCGTGTTCGGGAATGCAAACCCCGATATTGGGTCAAGTTGAGTCAGATTTACCCCAATCGACCCCGTCTTTTTTTTATGTTTATTTTTTAGTTATTAAAAAAATAGTGTACAAAATAGAGTTTAGTCGGGTCGGGTTTGGATTTGGAAAAAAAGTTCGACTCGAGTTGGGTTTGGATTTGGAAAAAAATGTTCGAGTCGAGTTGGGTTTGGATTTAAAAAAAAGGTTTGAGTTTTAAAACCCGTTTGGGTCTTTCACGGGTTTAGATTTTTGGTTATTTAAGTCGGCTTGGATTTTAATAAACTTGACCCAAACCCGACCTTTGCCCACCCCTAATATCTAGACCCATTCACATTATGTTGATGAGAAACATATAAAATGCCAAACCAAGTTATCCAAGTAAAAAGGACGACCAATAGTAGAATAGGATTTCAAAACCTGTTCCTATTTAATATATTTAGATTAACAAATCATTCCCCTAGTCCAACTCTCATCATTCTTACTCGCTTTCTCACTCTCACTCACTCTTGACTCTTGTCATACCCAAAAATTAACAATATCGTGCGTCCATACTAAATGACAGCCATGAAAGGAGAAGAAGAAGAGGGGGGTTTCTTTTGGAGTACCGAATTGTCATATTGACGCAAAGTAGGTGTGCTGAAAGAAACTGTACATTGGTAATCTCATTTATATTTTATTCAAGAGCCAAGAAACCATATTTATAATTTACAAAAGGAATGCTGATAAGGCATGAATGAAGATTACAATCAATAAGGATTACAATCAATCAAGATTACAATCAATCAGATTCTTATACAAAGTAGAGTTTCTATTCATGTATAATAGACCAAAGATAGGTATCTATCAAAGTCAGTAATTTTTAGACTCTCGAATTCTCTAACACTCCCCCTCAAACTTGGCGGCTTGGCCAAGACATTAAGTTTGACCACAAAAAGGTCAAAGAGTGAATGCGGGAGTCCATTTGTAAAAATGCTTGCAAGCTGATTCCGAGTGGGGACTTAGGAGATGCACAAACTTCCATTTGCCACTCATTCCCAAACGAAGTGATAATCAAGTTCCACATGTTTCATTCGACCATGGAAGATAGAATTTGTTGCGATTTGGGTGGTAGACATATTGTCGCACCATATGGTTGGCACCTTTGGGACGTACACATGAAGCTCCTCAAGTAGGTGTAATACCCAAGAGACCTCAGAAAGTACTAAGGCAAGTGATCGATACTTAGCCTCAGCACTGGATTAAGATATAGTCAACTACTTCCTAGAGGCCAATGAGATGGGTGAGTTACGAAGAAAAACACAATAACCGAATACGAAGCGCCTGTCATTGGGGAAACCACCCCTGTCGGCATCTATGAAGACGTCTATCGTAGAAGTTTGAATCGAAGCAATAGTAAGGCCATGGAAAACAATGCCTTTGACTTATCACAAAATCCTTTTTAACTGCAGACCAATGCTTATCTGTCGGGTTTTGTCAAAATTAATTAGCACACATGATTAACAACAAACTGGGTGTCAAGACGTGTTAAGGTAAGATATTGCAGCGCACCCATGGCAGTGAGGTAGAGAGAAGGGTCCGAGAGCGGGTCACCGTTAAACTTAGAAAGTTTTGTGCCACTTTGCACAGGCGTTGCTACACGTTTAGCATCAGAGAGAGACAACCTTAGTAAGATATTTTCTACATATTTGGTTTGAGAGAGATACCTTAGTTGAGACAGGCAACTTCAATGCCTAAGAAATAATGTAAAGGACCCATATCCTTCATTGAAAATTCATGGTGGAGACAGGTAATGACTTCGACAACTAGAGTTGGTGCACTTCCTGTAATGATTAAGTCGTTCACAACTTATATAGAAGACATGAATCAAAAGTCGAAGTTGTGAAGCTAGTACCTACCAGAAATTGAGTTAGCTGCTAGTACCAGACTCGAGGACTCCGCTTGAGCCCTAATAATGACTTATGGAGACGACAAACAACATTTGGGTTGTAGGACCTTTGAAGTCGGGTGGCAGAAGCATGTACACCTATTCTTCAAGATTGCCACTGAGAAATGTGGAAGTTTGTTCTAGTACTAGCAACAATTTTATGGCTATGTTTTTAACATTAACTCGAACAATGAAAATAATAAGAGGAATTGACACACGATATGTTATCGTTGTTCAGAACAAAACCAGTTCCTAATCTACGGGGCTGTGTAGCCCAGGATGATTACGGTTCACTATACTAACTCTGTTACAATCTTCTCCACCAAGGTTTGCATAGGTGTTTGAAACGCCTTGTTCAACATAACAAAAAGTGACTTCCTTTTAAGACACCACCTTGAACGGCATACTCCACAGCACGACTAGTCTGGTTATCATCCACAATGAAGCTCCCCCTTAGTGTATGCCTTTGTCAAGCTCAGACAGTCTCCCGCATAGTTTGAAACATCGGCAACAACTTTGCCTGAAACATCTTAGTCTTCACACAAGCTTCTTTGATAAGGAATTTGGTGAAGACTAATCAGTACATAATAAACACAAACCCTCTCGTAAAAAATACTCTCAATTGCTTCTTGAATTCATGTTTAGCATGTTGGCACACATGAATGAAGGATTGATTGGAGTATGATATTTTTGTCTTTCCTTTCTTAAACCAATCCTTTGTCTTGAATGTCACTCAACCTCAATTTCCTCTTCATTCTTCTTTTATCATAATCATAATCTCAATCATACCATAAATAAAGATCTTGTCAGGATTCATATCTTCACCATATAATGTTTTGTCTAAGAATGATAAATATGCCCTTAGGCGTCTCGAAAGACAATATCCCCCTTTTGGCTTTCATTGACAAACATTCTTCTACTTCTTAATCTGTTGAATCTGAATCTTCAAGAAATGTTTGAAACATCTTCACCCACATTGTCTATAACATTGATGGTGTTTGAAACATCAACTCCCACACCAGCACGAACATTTTCTGTAATATTTCTCGAATTACTTTGCTTGTATTAAACATCATGTGAAACAATATCAGTAGCAATATTCGATACATTAATATATATCAAATCATCTCTTCCCCTTTTTAACATAAGAAAGACAAAATTTCAATCACTACTACGCGTTGTGGCACTGCACCTTGTGGACACAAAATGTCTTAGTGCTATGTGTTTAACATATCATGCATAACATCTTTATCATGCCTTTGTTTTCTACTTCAGGACAAGTGTAAGGCACAACTACTTGTCTGTTAGCTCCATTTTCGAAGTATTGGCTATTTAGACAACACACATGCTCAAAGTTCCCTTGAAGAACTCAAAGCAATGATCATCAAATCTATATTTATCCTTCATAGTTTGTATACAAAATTCATCTTGCAATGCTTCTTCTACCTTTTTCTATTTTAGAGATGAAGTATAACAAAATAATTGAACCATATTTCTATGGTACTTGGCTACGAAGGAGGAGGGGGCAACGATGGCGATGCTCCACCCACAGAGTCAATCTGAGTTGCCCCGGATAAAGGAACGATTGCTGTACAACCCGGTTCCGATGATGGACCACCTCATGGCCGTTTCGAGATAAGCTGCGAAGCAAAGTCGAATGCAAGATTGGCTGCCGACTTCTTCCAGGGAGCAGGTTTGCGCTTCGTGGAAGCGGCCGCAAAAGAGGGAGCCTTTGGCGCACCTTTCTTAAGAGGTGCCTTCTTTGGCTTCGACGACGGAGCCTTGGTAGACCCTAAAGATAAAACGGTGGTGGTGACCTCCTAGCCCCAAGAAGGCCGCGAAGAACTAGCGGCACCCTTGCCCTTGCCCTTTCCCTTGGCCGTCGGCTGCCTGCGCTTATGCCGAGGGTGCTCTTCACTGTTGGCCTCGTCGCCACTAAGAGGATGAACACTACCCACCGTAGGGGCCGAATCCAGAGTCAAATGCCACCACGCGCACTGAAAAAAAAAAGCAAGTCATTCAATCTCTTGAAAAGAAGGGGAAAAAGAAATAAAAATTTTTTTTGCATACCTGAAAAAGGGGGATAACCTTCTGAGTCTACAACTCAGAGAAAGCTGAAGTCAGACCAGGATCAACCCCTGCGCCATACCATGCAGGCACTGTGACGCTGCCACGAGGAAGAGTGACGTTGTTCTTCCAAAACTCTGGCAATGCAAGAGGTAGTGAAGATGGAGGTGATTAAGCTATTAGACGTAGGTATTATCTATCCAATTTCAGATAGCTCTTGGGTAAGTCCTGTACAAGTAGTGCCTAAAAAGGGCGGAACTACGGTAATTGAGAATGAAAACAATGAGTTACTCCCCTCTAGGACAATTACTGGTTGGAGAGTATGCATCGATTATAGAAAACTCAATTCAGCAACAAGGAAAGACCATTTCCATTTGCCATTCATGGACCAAATGTTAGAAAGACTGGCAGGAAACAAGTTTTACTGTTATCCTGATAATTATTCAGGATATTTTCACATTCCAATTGCCCCAGAAGACCAAGAAAAAACTACTTTCACTTGCCCCTATGGTTCCTTTGCATATAGACGAATGCCTTTTGGTTTATGTAATGCACCGGCTACATTTTAGCGACGCATGACGGCAATATTCCATGATATGATAGAAAGGTTTATGGAAAATTTTCATGGATGAGTTTACTCTTTATGGACTAACATTTGAAAAGTGTTTGAAAAATCTTTCTTTAGTCTTACAAAGATGTGAAGACACCAATCTTGTGCTGAATTCGGAGAAATGCCATTTTATGGTAAGAGAAGGAATAGTTCTCGGTCATAAAATTTCTGAACATGGATTGGAGGTTGACAGAGCTAAAGTGGAGGTCATTGAGAAGTTACCACCACCTACTTCAATCCGAGCAATCCGTAGCTTCTTGGGACATGCAGAGTTTTATCGATGTTTCTTAAAGAATTTTTCCACCATCGCAAAACCACTGTCTAATTTACTAATGAAGGACACTAAATTTAATTTTGATAATGCATGTATCCAGGCCTTCAATCTTTTAACGGACAAGCTAGTGACTGCACCCGTGGTAGTGGGATTAGATTGGAATTCATCTTTTGAAATAATGTGTGATGCAAGCGACTGTGCGATGGGGGCAGTCCTAGGGCAGAGGAGAGATAAAACCTTTAGAGCCATTTACTACGCAAGCCACACTCTCAATAGACCACAACTAAATTACACTACTACAGAGAAGGAAATGTTGGCCATCATCTTTGCATTTGAAAAGTTCAGATCATACTTGATAGGATCAAAGGCCATAATCTTCACTGATCATGCAGCCTTGGGCATCTTTTTGCAAAAAAAGACTCCAAGCCGAGGCTCTAGATCATACTTGATAGGTTCTACTACTACAAGAATTTGACATAGAGATAAGAGATAAAAAGGGAGCTGAAAATTTAGTGGCGGACCACTTGTTAAGACTAGAGCATCAGTCCATTGCAGAAAGAGAAATTTCTTACCCCTATCCTGAAGAAAACATTTGTGTTATTGATTGTAGTATCTCCCCAATTCCTTTGGTTACTGACTTAGCTAAATTTCTTACAGGTGGATGGATCCCTATAGACTTGTCTTATCAGCAAAAGAAGAAGTTCCTTGCTGATGCCAAATACTACTTCTGGGAAGATCCTTTCGTCTACAAACTCTGTCCTGACCAAGTAATAAGATGATGTGTGCCAGATTCTGAATTTGCTGGCATCTTGAGCCATTGCCATGATAGAGAGGTAGGGGGACACTTCAGTGTAAACAGGACAGTAGCCAAGGTCCTTCAATCAGGTTTTTTCTGGCCTACTTTATTTCAAGATGCGAGGCACTATGTCTCCACCTGCGACAAATGGGCACTATGCCTCCACTTGCGACAAATGGGCACTATGTCTCCACTTGCCCCTAACTAATATACTTGTTTGTGAAATTTTTGACATATGGGGTATTGACTTTATGTGTCCATTCCCTTCTTCATATGGGAATGAATACATATTAGTAGCCATAGATTATGTGTCTAAATCGGTAGAGGCCATTCCCACAAGAACAAATGATACCAAAGTTGTCTTTCAATTCCTTAGAAAATAAATCTATACAAGGTATGAGAACCCTAGAGCTATTATAAGTGATGGTGGGAAACACTTTTGCAACCATCAATTCACAACTTTATTGAAGAAATATGGGGTAAGGCACAAGATAGATACTCCTTATCATGCACAAACAAGTGGCCAAGTGGAAGTCTCTAATAGAGAGGAGAAAAGAATTCTAGAAAAAACTGTTGGTACTTCCAGAAAAGTTTGGGCAAAAAAGTTGGATGATGCTTTATGGGCATATAGGACAACATTTAAAACACCTCTTGGAATGTCACCATTTAGGTTGTTTTTGGCAAAGTTTGTCACTTATCGGTAGAACTTGAGCATAAAGCATATTGGGCTACTAAATTTTTAAATTTTGATATAACAAATGTTGGCAAAACTCGCATGTTCCAGGTAAATGAACTTGAGTTTAGGCAATGGGCTTATCAAAACGCCACCCTCTACAAGAAGAAAACCAAAGAATGACATGATCGAAACATTACTCTTAAAAATTTTGAAGCTGGACAAAAAGTGCTCCTGTACAATAGTCGCCTAAGGTTATTTCCTGGAAAACTCAAATCAAGGTGGCAAGGTCCATATGAGATAGTTTTCAAAACAAAGTTTGGCACTTTTGAAATCCAACACTTGCGTAGTGGAGAAAAGTTCGACGTCAATGGACATCGACTTAAGACATATCAAGAGGGAAGCTTTAACCCTGACACAAGCAGCATCGGGTTTGTTGATTGAGGAAAGATGTAGCTTAGGATGTGGGTCCATAATAAATTTTGAAATAAAGTTGTTTCTTATTTTTAGTTTTTATAGAATAGGGTACTCTTTTCTTATGTGCTCTCTATTTTTCCATGATCTTTTTACTCTTTAAATTATTTAATTTCATTCCTTTCTCCCATCTATGTTTTTTTTGGAAACTGGTTATTTTAACAAATGCTCAGAACTATTCAATAAATTACAAATCACTTTTCTCTTTAACCGTATGTTTTAGTGTCATGCACACCAGCTTTGCAATTTCATCATATTCGATGGTGGAATACAAGTGAATCAGGGAGTTTTTCTTTTCCTATCTTTAAATTATGTTCCATTGAGGACAATGTGTTCCTCAAAATTTGGGGTGGGATTTGACTCTTAGCATAAATACTTGTATGCATGATAACTTTCATGGTTAATTGATTAAATAAGCAATGCTTGGATTTTTATTCAGTACAAGGGATTTGGAGATTCAGTGGCTATCTGAAAATATTTATTGATAAGAGGAGATTTCATCTTAAGCCTTATAAACCCCTGGTTTAGATACTTTGAAGACCATGAGAAAGATTGTCTTTGGTTTGCGGTTTGACAAGTTGAGTGCATTTCAACATGTTTACCTTTTAATCAAGAATCATACCAAGTGAGGCTTGAGGCGAATCTGAGAAAGGTTTTCAAAAACTTTGGAAGTGATTTAGGCACTTGTTTTTAAATGAGATTGAGCCTTTGAAAGCCACCTATATTAATGCACAAGATGCATCTCCGTTAGAAACCCTTGGGGCCTACAAGAACCCCACCTTTATTCTTATCCTATGAAATTCATGAAACCTGGGCCTTACTTTGGAATGCCTTATTTCTTATTGACCAACTCCGAATTATTGAATTGATAACTGAATTGAGCATGTTGATTTTTTGAGAAGAACAAGATAAAAAAAAAAAAAAGAAGGCAAATTAAATAAAATCTGTATAAAGGAAACATGAAGCTTGATTGTTTGAAGTTTGAAGAGAAACAAAGGAAGAAAAAAAGAAAAAAAGAAAAAGAGGAAAAATAGAGGAAAATAAGTTGAGTTAGAAGAAGGCCATCTTGCTGAGTAACCAAGGCCCATGCCTCAGAAAGCATAGGGACTCGTGTCAAAAGGCAAGATAAGCTAAATTCTCTACTTAGCTAGAAAAAAAAAAAAAAAAAGAGTTAGAAGTTTGGTAGTGTAGAGAAGTACTAAAAAAGTTTAAAAGGAAAATTCATGGCTCAAGGAAAGATAACAAGGATATGAGGAGGAGAATTAACCTAGGAAAAGGAGAAGAGAAGCAAAGCATTTCAGAAACTGAAGGAAGGAAGAAGTTGTTTCCGAGAGGATCGACCCTTGGAGTTCAAGAAAACCATATTTGTTCTTGTTTTCTATTTTAATTTTGATTTTCTCTGTTCAAGATCATCTTCTTTTCATTCTTTCAGTATTGTTCTCTATTTTGAAGCATGAAGCGAAGTTTGTCATTTAGAATCTATTTCTCTTGACTCACTTTGATGTGCAATTCAAGTTTTCTTAATTAATTTGGATTCTATTTAGATTGAAAGATAAGTTCATGCAATTGGCTTACTCTTCTTAGTGATATTTGTATAGAGAAGTTAAGAAGAGTGATATTAAATCTTGCTAAATTTACATTTCTTCTGAATGGTTAATCGAATGGGAGCTTTTCTGAATAGGAGGCAAAAATACGATTTATGGCTGAACTCTTTTTCTGAGAAAGGACTTTTCTTTAGCTTGAACACATTCAAATTGTTTTGATAACTTTCTGAAGAAGTGTTCTTGAATCAGGTTGAAGGGTCATTTCCTGAAATAAGGTTGACGAAATTATAAGGTTGCCAATCCATTTTAGTTTTCTAAATTCTTGATTTGTATTACAATTTGTTATGAGACTAGATTTCCTGATGTCTTTTCTCTTGATCTCTTTCAAGTTATTCCTTTTTGTAAACTTTTAGATTCTTACAAATCCTCATCATTTGTTTCTCAAACCTTAACAAAGATTTCTAAATTTATTGATTCATCCATATTGGTCTCTTGGGACGATATCTAGACTCATTTGTTCTATATTATTTGAAGGATCTAAATCGATTTATGACAAAAAATTTGTGTTTCAATTTGTATTTGAAAGTCAGGAAAATGTGAGTACAATCTCCTATTCTTCCTCTGATTTGATCTCCGTGTGAATTAATGAATTTTTGGATTCTAGCGAGTTGACGTCGAAATCCGAGTTCTAGAGCGAGTGTGCACGAACGATGGTGGTTTCGTCGATCGGACGGAAGTATTTGTGTTTCGCATGTATCGACTTGTTGACGTTACCAGTGAACGTGTAGAGCTGCTCTGATTTGAACTGGTGAACTTTGACGAACTGTGAGTTGCTTGAATTCCTTTGCCTCGAGAGAGCTTCAGTTCATGAGATTACTTCTCGACAAAAGGTTTTCGAACCCTTTCGACAGAACATTTGTGGCTGTTTGTAGCCATTTGTGTCCACTTGTTAGGGGTTGATCCTTGCAATGGCGATCGTGATCCCCTTTCAGCTGCTTCTGTTGAGACGGGTGGTGGACTTGGGCACTCCTCCTTTTCCTCTATTGATCCCTTCAAATGAGGATCGATGTTAGACTTTCTTTCTGGTTTCTTCCGTGGGATACCAGGCTTGGTCGGTGGAATGCTAAAGTGGTCTGCATCGTGACTGGCTGCTGAGTGGCGACGACTTGATGAGTTGTTGCTGACAAGAATGACGACATGGTCGATGACGCGGCGAGACGAGTGGATCCTGTTGGGTGTCTAGCAAATGCACTAGGTCAGCAAGTAACATACACTCAAGAGTCCCCATATCGATCCCACCGAGACCTTGATAAGAACCTAGTCTAAGCAAAAGATTCTTTTGATGATTGAGGTAAACAATTTTTGGTTTTTGAGATCTGGAAAAGAAAAATAGAATTAAACTACTGGATTAGATGACTAAACCTTATGGAGATGAGACGTTGGGGAGAAGTGTCAATCCCTCCTAGTTGTTAGTATGCAAAGTTCTGATTTTATAGATCAATTACCTTTACCTTGACTTAGCTTAAGAAAACCAGGTAACCCATATGCAGGAAATAACTTTCACCTATTCTTTGAACTCCATCACAATCCGGAACATTCAAATCATAAGTGCATAAATATAAAAGCTTAAAGATTAACTCTCTCTTCTTCAGAACAAGAGTTATAAAAAGTCACATCGCTTCCACTAGTCTCCATCACAATCCGGAATGATCTAGTAAGAAAAATGAGTTGTTTTAGAAAACAAAGGATCAAACTACTAATCCAAATCTCTACTGAATTTTAACTTCTCTATTTGAACCTTGTTTAACTTCAGAAATCAATTCAGATTAGAAATAAGCAATGAACACAGATTCTAAAACAAAGGCAAGATACTATTTTGCTTTAACCTTCAAAACTTAAACATATCACAACTAGGAGTTCTTGACTTCCCCAACAGAGTGATTACTCCATGCTAAAAGTATAAACACACAAAATGGATTCAATTACAGCCATGGAAATAAAAAATAAACCAAGTACAAAAACCCCCTTGAAGGACTACCTTTAGCTTCACTTATGCTAAATCTCCACTTTTCTCTCCAAAATGCCAAGAGGTCATGCAAGACTCCCTCTGGACTTCCTCTCCTCTCCATACTAACTAAAACAATGAGAAACTAAACTAAAAACTCGATTCAGAACCCGATCCTCGGACCCCTATTTATAGGTATTCTTCTATCTAGGGGTTGAAATCATCCCGTAACTTCCGAATTAAATGAAATTACACTCAAACCTTCCTTAAATAGTCCTTGACTTTTGTACAAAATTCGAAGTAAATATGAGTTGGGAAACCTGAGATATGATGCTGAGAAGTTGGGTTGGTTCTGCTGCCAATTTCTGCTCTGTGTCCACCACTTTGAAACTATAAAAATCCAAAAGGACGACTTGGATTGATCTGATTTTTCATGATATGATTTTAAATCATCTCAGGAGTATGTTTTCAAAATTTGGAATCAATTGGAAGTCGGAATCTCCAGATATGACCACTTCAAACTCGAACTGTAGTTTCCTTTTTTAGCAGTCTCCTAATCAGCATTGGTCTTCACCTCTTGGAGCATTCAAACCTCTTATGATTCCAATCAATTTCCTCTAGAATCTTCGTGGACATCTTCCTTATGTACTTAGAAATCTACTTCCCACATTTGAACTTGATTACGTCCTAGAATCCCAAGATTTTTGCAATTTTGCATTGTTGAGTCACTGGCGCGGTCGCGTCGTTAATGTATCTGATATTGGCGCGATCGCACCACTCAGGCAAAGTTTCTTCTAAGTAATCGAATGGAAAAAGCCTTGGTCATATTATGAAACTCCATAGCCTCAGTGGCACCATCTTTTTTTTGTGGAAGCGCCATTCAGATGGCGGGGTAGCGCCGGATTTTGTTCTCCAACTGGTGCGGTCGCGCCGGTTCCTTCAACTTGTACCTCTTTGCACTAAAATCTTGATATTTTCTTCGTTTTAGCTCTGATTTCAATAAATCTTGTTGTCTTGAACTCCTGAGAGAGATATTATAAATTTGAGAAATATTTCATGACATTGTGATGAACATTGACTCCAAAATATAATTTATAAATTAAATTGAGCCATAAAAAAAGTGTCTTTCAAACACTTATCAAAACCCCAAACTTAAACGTTTGCTCATCCTCGAGCAAAAAAAAAAAAAAAAAAAAAACCCAGAGTTATGACCAATCATCAAAGTTTAAGAAAAATAAGTGGGTTTACCCTTTCAAAGCATCAATCAAAGATTACTCATTCAGACCTCTCCTATTCTTGGTTATCCTGCTTAGTCAAGGCATGATCAAGTTATCTTCTACCTTACATACCACTTCCCCATGCATGTGAGAAGTTTAAATTGAAAAACATAAGCTAACCCATCAGTCTAATCTGCACTAACTTGAAGGAATTTCAAAATTATAATCAAAAGGTCTTTTATAGGTTGTAATTGGGCATGGGTAAAGGGTAAGGAGAAAATTCAGGATAAATTTTGTATGGGTCAGTCCTCCTTATATCCATGTTCCATCTTCCTGAGAATGAACCATCTCTGATTGTAATACACCACACCAAACTTAAAAATTTGCTTTCTCCTCAAATCAATCAAATAATACAAAGAGTACGATACTTGCTCCTTCTCCTTAATCCCAATCACTACATCTCTCAAAGAAAAGTTCTCTTTATTTCATTTTTTCTTTTTTTTTTCTCTTTTCTCTTTTTTTCTTTTTTTTTCTTTGGCTTTGTTTGGAGTCTAGCTTACCTTGCCGGTTGACTCAGAGTCCCTAAGCTTGCTGAGGCCCAAAACCCGGTGCACACACAAGGTGGCCTTTCTCCTAACTCAGCAATTTTCTTTTTTTTCAAATTTTTTTTTTAACTTTTCCTCTCAGGTATTCCAGCAACTTTGTCATTCTTTTTTATCTTCATCTTGCTCCTTCTTTCCTCTCCTTCTCAAAGAAAATTCTACACCCTTCATCCATCCCTGCTTATTTCTCAATAAGTTCAAATTTTTGTCCATGCTCATTCAAACAGAACACTTCAATAATTTAGAGAAATAAAGGTCAGTAAAAGAAACAAGTTTATTAATCACAAAGGCTAGTTCATGTAATGTGGGAATTGATAACAAAGCAGGGATCTTGTCGGCTCAAAATGTTTGACAAAAGGTGATGCATCTTGTGCATTAAAGTGGGTGGCTCAAAAAGGCTCAAACGATTTAAAACAAGTGCCTAAATTATTTCATAAGTTTGAAAAACCTGTTTTTTCAAAATAAGCATGCTCAATGCAATCAACCAATCAAACCACTTTCAAAGACAAATTTTCTCATGGCAAAACCAAACATTCAAACAAATATGTTTCTCAAGAGAATGAATGAGACCTATCTTCTCAATCCACCAATCAGAGTCCCCAACAAATTTTTCAAAAACCTTTTCCAATTTAGAAGCATTCATCTGGTATAGACTCAAAGAAAACCAGCTAGAATTCAAAATCCGAGTTTCCCACCTCAAGCTTTAAAATTTTGCATTATGCTCAATTCAATCAAATGAGATAGAGGGTAAAAAACTTCCCAGAGAATGTTGGCTACTTGAACTTCCAAATTTGTTGAGGCACCTTGAGGAATTTGAACTTGAGCTGCCTTCATGCTTGACCAAAATGGTTTGAACCATTCATGGCACAAAATTATCGTAAACGAATTCAAAAATTTATAAAATTTTACCCAAGCCTAGAACTCTTAAAGAAAAATATGTCAGAATTAGAATGGAATGATTCTGAGTTGCAGAGCCTCAGAAATTGATTAAACATGAGGCGTGGTCGCGCCACCTTTTTTTCTTTGTAAATAGAATTTCCGAATGCAAAAATTAAAAATTCCACTTGGAACTTGTTGTTGAGGTTCGGAGGTGCACAATAAAATAGGTTTCATGCATTTTCAAGAAAGGAATTGAAAGATACACATATTTGAAATTCTGGGTAGAAAATGAGTTGGAGGCATTTTGCAAGCATTGTATCTCCGTAACCACTTATCGTCTAGAGCTGAAAAAGGGCTTCCTGAAAAGTAACAAGTATGAACTTTAATTTCCTTAAAACCATTTTCCAAGAATCATTACAAAATAGTTTAGGATTCAGCTCAAAGACAGCAAGATGATAATGTTTCCAACCCAAAAATTTTGCCGAAAAACAGTTTTAAATACCCAACTTGCAACAATCATAACTCTCTTACTATTCAAAAACATTCTACCATGAGCACAATACTTTTTCCCGCACAAAATAAAAAACAAAACCTCCAAGTTAAATTAATTAAACAAAAACATAAAATTAAACTACAAATTCAAAATTCTTATTTCTAACTACTCCAACATGTAAAATCCTAATCCTAAACTACTGGTCCAAATGATCTGATCCACCGGGATCGAATAGAAAATAGGACCATCCATGCCTAAGGATATTTTTGGCTTTGGAGTGTGTTGCATGGTGGTTATAACCTTTGGGCCAACAGCTGGTCACTCTTTCCTTTTATTGGTAGGCTTTGAACATATTTTGACTAATCATTCTTAGCCACTTTTTCTTTTTATTACGCAGACCCAATAAAATATTAAGTTCATCTTTTATGGGCAATTTAAAGGGCTGGATAATGAAGAAATTGATATCTATGGAGAGGAAGAAATGTTCATCCTTTTTGTCCTCTATCCTAGCTTCTACATTATGTTCATGGGGTTTTTCTAAATTTTCTTCTTCTTCAACCCCATCCCCTTCTTTCTCTTTTGCATCTTCTTCTTTTTTCTCCATGATCTTTTCATCTTCTCCCTCTTGAAGTTTATAAAAATCACAACAACTCTCAGCTCTCTCCGTTATATCTTCTTCTATGTATTCTGCAGTAACACATAAGTTAAAACAAGAAGAGCTAGATGTATACATCCATTCAGGGTCATCATCATCAAATAGCTCAAGAGAGATTTTTTCAGCATTCCTTCTTTTTATCAATTCATGCTTTAGCTGATTTACTAGATTTTTTGAGTCAGCTGTAATGGATGGATGAAAAATATGCAACCATGGCTCAGAAACATCAATACCATCTAAACGAGGTTGATCCTCAAGTGGATTTAACATTGTATCTACTTTGGCTGAATAGTCATCCACTAGAGTGGCCAACCTAGACAAGTCTTATTGAGGCTGAGGGGGAGATGAATGATGATAAAAAGGCTCACTAAATATAGGAGGGTGGTCATACCTGAACATGGACAATTGTCCATGTGGCCATTTAACCTAGAACTCATTCTCAAAACAAGGATTTACATTTTTCCTAAAGAAATAATCATCATGGTTTCTTCTATAGGAATCATCATAGACAAAGGAACATGATTGATTTGGATCATACCTCCATGGATCATCGCAAGAAGATGTACAAGGTTGGGGAATTTCCAAAAAAGAGTTAGGATAGGGAATTACCTCTCTGCATGTCTTTCCACCTCTCTGCATGTCTTTCCACCTCCCATATGTGTGCTTGAAGTCAGACAAGTCCATTAAAGCTCACCAGTCACATATCATAGTTACCTAAGGAGTGCTCTTTCTGGCTTTGGATCGGGTTTAGCTAGTGGTTCACCAGTCACCACTAATTCTTGTTTCATGCACAGATGTGAAATTACCTGGAAAGAAAGAATAAAAAAACTAAAACTCAATCATCAAATTAAAATTTACTTAAACTTATTCTCAAATCAATGGTCTCCGCTAACGTCGCCAAAAACTTTTTGGGTGTCTACCAATTGCACTAGGTCAGCAAGTAATATAGACTCAAGAGTCCAGATATTGATCCCACAAAGACCTTGATGAGAACCTAGTCTAAGCAAATATTTTCCTTATGATTGAAGTAAACAATTTTTGGTTTTTGAGATCTGGAAAAGAAAAATATAATTAAACTACTAGATTAGATGACTAAACCTTATGGAGATGAGACGTTGGGGAGAAGTGTCAATCCCTCCTAGTTGTTAGTATGCAAAATTCTGACTTTATAGCTCAAGTTCCTTTACCTTGACTTAGCTTTTCAAAAGCTGGTTACCCATATGCAGGAAATAACTTTCACCTATTCTTTGGACTTTCACCCATATGCAAGAAATAACCTATCACAATCCGGAACATTCAAATCCTAAGTGAATAAATATAAAAGCTTAAAGATTAACTCTTTCTTATTCAGAACAAGAGTTATAAAAAGTCACATCGCTTCCACTAGTTTTCATCATTATCCGGAACGATCTAGTTAGAAAAATGAGTTATTTTAGAAACAAAGGCTCAAACTACTAATCCAAATCTCTACTGAATTTTAACTTCTCTATTCGAACCTCTTTAAACTTCAGGAATCAATTCAGATTAGAAATAAGCAATGAACTTAGATTCAAAAACAAAGGCAAGATACTATTTTGCTATAAACTTCAAAATTTAAACATATCATAACTAGCAGTTCATGACTTCCCCAACAGAGAGATTACTCCATGCTGACAGTATAAACACACAAATAGGATTCAATTACAGCCAAGGAAATAAAAAATAAACCAAGTACAAAAACCCCCTTGAAGGATTGCCTTTTGGTTCACTTATGCCTTGACTGAAATCTCCACCTTTTCTCTTCAAAGTGCCAAGAGGTCATGCAAGACACCCTTTAGACTTTCTCTACTCTCCAAACTAACTAAAAAAATGAGAAACTAAACTAAAAACTCGATTCAGAACCTGATCCTCAAACCCATATTTATAGGTATTCTGCTGTCCAGGCCTTGTAATTTGGTCTTTGTCTAGGAGTTGAAATCATCCTGTACTGACCTCCGATTTAAATAAAATTACACCAAACCTTCCTTACATAGTCCTTGACTTGTGTAATTTATTTGAAGTAAATCTGAGTTGGGAAACTTGAGATATGATGCTGAGAAGTTGGGTTGGTTTTACTGCCAATTTTAGCACTAGGTCCACCACTTTGAAAATTTAAAACTCCAAAAGGACGACTTGGATTGATCTGATTTTTTGTGATATGATTATAAATCATCTCATGAGTCTGTGTTACAAATTAGGAATTAATTTGGAGTTGGAATCTCCAGATATGATCTCTTCAAACTTGGATTGTAGTTTCATTTTTTAGCAGTCTCCTAATCAGCATTGGTCTTCACCTGTTGGAGAATTCAAACCTCTTACGATTCCAATCAATTTCCTGTAGAATCTTTGTGGAAATCTTCCTTATGTACTTATGACTCTACCTCCCACGTTTGAACACTATTATTTGTCAGAATCCCAAGATTTTTGCGATTTTTCATTCTTGAGTCACTGGCGCGGTCGCACCGTTAATGTCTAATATTGGCGTGGTTGCGCCACTCGGGCAGAATTTCTTCTAAGTACTCAAATGGAAATAGTCTCAATCATTTTAGGAAACTCCATAGCGTCAGTGGCACCATCTTGGTGTGGAAGCGCCATTCGGATGGCGCGGTACCGCCGGATTTTGTCCTCCAACCGGTGCGGTAGCGCCGGTTCTACCAACCATGTACCTCTTTGCACTAAAATCTTCATATTTTCTTCGTTTTAGCTCCGATTTCAATAATTCTTGTTGCGTTAGACTCCTGAGAGAGAGAAAAATAATTTGAGATATATTTCATGACATTTCAATGAACATTGACTCCAAAACATAATTTACAAGTCAAATTGAGCCCTAAAAATAGTGTCTTTCAGACACATCAAATCCAGTGATGGGTTGTGGGTGCCGACTTTGAAAACCACCAAATCCTATCCATGGAAATTAATTGATGGACTGGTGGGTATTTTGGGCTCACCGTATTTGGGCCAACCACATTTTGGTGTATACATATTGCCCTCTTCGAGAATTACTCATTTGAAGAAAACGAGCAACTCTCGAATGTGAAAACACACGCGCACGCGACACCTTTTTTTGGACCCTCTTACTCTTTTAGGGTCATTATCTTTTCATGAACATATCTTTTTCTGTCCTCTTACTCTTTTAGGACAGGGTATATTTCTTTTTGTACACTTGTATCTTGTATATTTTTTTTCTTCATTTTCTATCTTTTCATTTTTTTCGGCCCACTTGCAGTTTTAGGGCTGTTAGATTTTTTAATTTTTAATTTTTTTTTGCATTTTCGTATACGTATAAGGATATATGTACAAGTATATGGGAAGTTAAAGGCACCTAAATTGAGTTTGCTGTGATGTCGTGGTTGGAGACTGCCTCGGTAGTCTAGAGTTGGCATTATGACGATCTTAGGTGAACTTCGATGCTCGCAGAACTCTTTTGTACTGTTATGGGAGGTTGGCGCCAACTAGGGTGATATCTCGTGGGCCCCGCTTTAGCTTGGCTAACTCCTTCGATGATTTCTCTGTATTCGACAAAATTGTTTCGGCAAATTCTGTCGCACTGGAGCGGGAGGTATGCATCAGGAAGCAATGCGCTGTGCGCCCCACCCAGGCTCGACAGATTTTGTCAAAAACTTTCTGTTTTGATGAGACTTGGCCACGTTGGAGAGGGGCTACTGTGGAGTGGGCCCCACCCCCTATGTGGGTGACTCCTTCGGAGGATTTTTGTTTTGGCAGAAATTAATCTGTGCTGGGGAGAGGGAGGGCTGCGCAGTGGGCCCCACCCCCTGTGTGGTGACTCCTTCACCGAATTTCTGTCTTGGAAAAATTTTTTCGATGTTGAAGAGAGGAAGGGCTATGCATTGGGCCCCACCCCCTGCGTGGCTGACTCCTTCGAAGGATTTTTGCTTCGACAGAAATTAATTTGCACAGGGGAGAGGAAATGTCGTCGCAGTGGGTCCCACCCCAGCATGGCTGACTTCTTTGGAGAACTTTTGCCTCGGCAAAAATTATTCAGCGCTGAAGAGAGGAAGGGGTGCGTAGTGGGCCCTACCCCATGCGTGGCTTATTCCTTAAGAGGATTTCTTCTTCGGCAGAAAATAATCTGTTCTGTGGAGAGGAAGGGCTGCGCAGTGGGCCCCACCCCCTGCGTGGCTGATTCCTTCAGAGAATTTTTGCCTCGGTAGAAATTATTCTATGTTGAAGAGAGGAAGGAGGAAGGGCTGCACAGTGGGCTCCACCCTCTGCGTGGTTGACTCCATGCCTAAGGATATTTTTGGCTTTGGAATGTGCCACATGGTGATTATGATTTTCGAGCAAAGAGCTGGTCACTCTTTCCCTTCTCTGGTTGGCTTTGAATTTGTTTTGATCATATATTTTTAGCCAACTTTTCTTCTTATTACCCAGACCCAATAAAATTTTAAGTACTTCTTTTATGGGTGATTTATAGGGTTGGATAATGAAGAAATCAATATCTATGGAGAGGAAGGAATGTTCATTAACTTTTGTGTCCTCTATCCTAGCTTCTTCATGCTGTTTATGGGGTTTTTATTCTTTTTCAACCCCATCCGCTTCTTTCACTTTTTTATCTTCTTCCTTTTTCTCTATGATCTTTTCATCTTCTCCCTCTTGAAGTTTTTGAGAATCACAACAACTCTCAACTCTCTCCGCTGTATCTCCCTCTATGTGTTCTGTAGTAACACATAAACTAAGCCAAGAAGTGCTAGCTGTATACATCCATTCAGGTTTATCATCATCAAATAGCTCAAGAAAACATGTTTCAGTGTTTCTTCCATGAATTTACTCATACTTTAGCTGATTTACTAGATTATCTGACTCAGGTCTAATTGATTGATGAAAAATATGCAACCATGGCTCAGAAACATCAATACCTTTTAAACTAGGTTGTTCCTCAGGTGGATCTAACATTGTATCTACTTGGGCAGAATAGTCATCCACTAGAGAGGCAAACCTAGACAAGTCTTCTTGAGGCTGAGGGGGATATGCATGATAATAAAAAAATCACTAAACATATGAGGGTGCTCATACCTGAACATGGGCAAGTGCCCATGTGGCCATTTAATCTGCAAATCATTCTTAGAACAAAGATTTTCATCTTTCCTAGAGAAATAATCATCATGCTTTCTTCTATAGGAATCATTAGGTTCATTATCTACAAAAGAATATGATATATTAGACTCACACCTCCATGGATCATAATTAGAAGATGCATATGGTTGGGGAATTTCCCAATATGAGTTAGGATATGGACTTATCTCATTCTGCATGTCATTCCACCTCTCATCTGAGTGCTCTTTCCTTTCCCAGATCTGGTTCATCTAGTGGCTTACCCCTAATTCTGATTTTGATTCACAAATCTGGTTCATCCTGAAAAGAAAGAATAAAAAATTTAATCTCAATCAACAAATCAAAATTTAATTAAACTTACTCTCAATTCAATGGTCCCCGGCAACGGCGCCAAAAACTTGCTGGGTGTCTAGCAAGTGCACTAGGTCAGCAAGTAATATAGACCAATATAGACTCGAGAGTCTAGATATCGATCCCACAGAGACCTTGATGAGAACTCAGTTTAAGCAAAGATTTTTCTAGTGATAGAGGAAAAGAGATTTTGGGTTTTTGAGAACTGGAAAAGAAAAATAGAATTAAACTACTGAAGTAGATGACTAAACCTTATGGAGATGAGATGTTAGGGAAAGTGTCAATCCCTCCTAGTCGCTAACATGCAAAGTTCTGATTTTTATAGCTCAAGTACCTTTACCTAGACTTAGCTTTGGAAAACCTGGTTACCCATATACAGGAAATTACTTTCACCTATTCCTTGAACTCCATCACAATCCGAAAACATTCAAATCCTAGGTCCATAAATATAAACGCTTAAAGATTAACTCTCTTATTCAGAACAAGAGTTATAAAAAGTCACATCGCTTTCCACTAGTCTCCATCACAATCTGGAACGATCTAGTTAGAAAAATGAGTTGTTTTAGAAAACAAAGGATCAAACTACTAATCTGAATCTCTACTAAATTTTAACTTATCTATTCGAACCTCATTAAAATTCAGAAATAAATTCAGATTAGAAATAAACAATGAACTTAGATTCTAAAACAAAAGCAAGATACTAGTTTGCTATAAACTTCAAAACTTTAACTTATAACAACTACGAGTTCATGACTTCCCCAACAGAGAGAGACTACTCCATTCTAACAATATAAATACATAGAAAGGATTCAATTACAGCCATGGAAATCAAATTAAACTAAGTACAGAAACTCCCTCGAAGGACTGCTTTTAGCTTCTCTTGCGTCTTGACTGAAATCTCCACCTCCTCTCTCCAAAGTGCCAAGAGGTCGTGTAAGACTCCCTCTGGACTTTCTCTCCTCTCCAAATTAACAAAAAATAATGAAAAACTAAATTACAAACTATACAAAGAACTGGAACTCGATTTTCAACTAAAAAATGGATTTACAACTCAAAACTCGATGATTTGCACTCTGCCTCGGACCCTTATTTATACTTGTTCAGCTGCCCAGGCCTTGTAATTTGATCTCTGTCCAGGGGTATGAAGTATGCCTTCCCAACCTCATAATTTAATGAAGTTACATGAGAACCTTCCTTCCACGGTCCTTGCCTTGTGTACAAAATTAGAGTCCATTCTGAGTTGGGAAACTCAAGATAAGATGTTGAGAAGTTGGATTGCTTCTGCTGCCAATTTCTGCACTGGGTCCCCCACTTTGAAAGTATAAAACTCTAAAACCCAGACTTGGATTCTCCTGAATTTTCATAATTTATCTCCTCAGGAATCTTCAGTCCAAATTTGGGTTCAATTGGGAATATGGAACTCCAGATATGCTCTTCTTAAAACTCGGATTTTTCTTCTCTTCTCGTAGCAGTTTCTTTCTTAGTATGTAACTTCACTTCTTGATTAGTCAATGCACCTAGAACTCGAGCAAATTTCCTTAGAATATTTGTGGATATCTTACTTAGGCGCTTAGGACTTCTTATCCCAAGTTTGGGCTTGATTGGTTGTCAGGATCCCGAGATTTTTGCGACTTTACGTTGCTGAGTCATCTGCGCGATCGCACCGATAATGAGCCTGGTTCTGGCGCGGTCGCGCCACTGGAGCAAAGTTCTTTCTAAGTCAGGAAACGGCCATCAAATCCGTGCTAAGGAGACTTCATGGCGCGACAGCGCCATATTTTGTTGTAGTAGAGGCACGGGCGACAACACCACTCCTTTGCCTTCTTCATTGGTCCCCAAAACGACAACTCCTCTTCTGAATTTGGCATCTCTTTGGCACGTCCATGTTGTCTTTGTGTGAGGTAGCGCCAGTTCCTTGGCGCAGTAGCGCCCTCAGAAGGCACGGTCGCACTATTTTACTTTCCCGAGTTGTCTTCTTTGAACCCTTCCTAGCCGTTAGGTATTTTTCTCCATTTATTTGAATTTTTTATTTTTTCCTGGCGCGGTGGCGCCAGAATCGATGCGGTTGCGCCATACCCTTTTTGGCATATTTTGCTCATTTTTGCTTCTGTTTCACTCAGAATTTGGATTTTCTTCTTCGACCAGTTACCTGAGACACAAAACATGCAATTGAGTTATATTTGTCATTTTCATGTTGGTAATTAACTCAAAGTTTAGATTTTTAATCATTTATTCATGCATAAATAGTGTCTTTTAGACACTTATCACAAGGAGATTGCATGCCCAAAATTTCTCAAAATAAAAAATCTCAAATTACAAATTTCCCTGTATTTCAATCAAATTAATCAATCGGTCGCGCCTTTTCGTGGACCAAGGTTTTTTCGAGCTCTGCCTACCCGCGCCCTGCCACGGGCGTAAGCTCGACCACAACAACTGGAGTTCATGGATCGATGGCCGGCTCCACGGCCAACGTTCGCGCTCTGACTTTTCCGTGACTAGCCACATGCCCCATGACAAGGGCGTTGGCCGGGAGCTTGTCCACAGCACAGGCTCCCTTCATGAAGGACACACGCCACCCGACCGCAGTGTTCCAGCCTCAAGCTGTCATGACCTCTGCCAAACCAGTCACAAGTGTTCCAGTCAGGTTGATTCTGGCGGCGAATAAGCCGACCTACCTGACTGTCGCCACTACTCGACCGACACACAGCCCGGTGGCCAATCCAACCCAGTCACCGTCGTCGCAAAGGGTCCCCTTTGTTCCTGCTCTAATCCAGCGTTACGAGCAGCACGCAACTCCTTCCTCCTCCGTGAGGAGGGACCAAGTGCCAGTTCTGGCTTTTCCCAAAACAACAACTGCAGGTCAGTCGCCCATGGTGACTGTCTCCAAAGAACTCTTGGTAGCGCTCACCTACGCTGCTCAATTACCTCGTCGGCCGACGCCAACAGCCAAACATTTGGCTCGGTCGGCGATCAACTCTTGGTAGAGTACACAGGCAGCCACTCCATCGAGTTGGTCGCCCATCAAGGCGAAAGTCTCCAAAACACCATGGTTGTCGACTCTCCAACTCGATCACCGACTGCAGCCTCGCCATGCCAAATTACACCAGCATCTCCCTCACCAACAGGGTCACCGGTGAAAATTTTGCCACTTCGGTTCGCGACGGGAGTATCTCCTTCCACTCCCACCATCAAAGTTGCCTCCAAGGTAACCTCGGCCAAGACGGTCGAAGAGCAGCTTGAGGAAATGGAAGCTGCACTTAAAGAACAAAATGAAGGGAAACACCTTCAACTGGTACATTGAGCTGCAGCAAGAATCGATTGAAAACTGGGAGCAGCTTGAAAGCGAGTTCCTTAGCTGGTTCTACAGCACCCGATGCACCGTAACATTACCCGAGATGGCCAATCTTTGATAGAAGAAATTCGAAAAAGTTATCGACTACATCAATCGGTGGAGGAATCTCAGCCTCAACTGCAAAGAGAGCTCCAATCTATCTCTTGAAGCAGAGATCGACATGTGCGTTCGCAGCATGTCGTGGGGTCTTCACTACTTCCTTAAATGGAAGAAACTGGCTGAATTCCAAGAGCTCGCAACCAAATCTAGTGACATGGAAGTCGACATGGAGGAAGCAAGCGACTTCGCCGCTCCTATTCCCGATTCCCACAAAAAGGGCAAAGATGTCGCGAAGGAGCCGAAGGAAAAATAAAAAGGCTCCTAAGCCACTGAAAGCTTCTCACCGATGAAGGTGGGGAGCAAACAGAAGTTAAATTATGGCCCGCGGCCTCCCACCGGGTCCAACTTCCAAAGACAAACATTAAAGGAGAAACAGTCGAAGACGTATCCCTTCACAGATGTCGATGTTCCGGTCATGCTCGAGCAATTGCTCGGAGCAGACCTGCTCCGCTTACCTGAAGTAAAAAGACCCGACGACTTGACAAAATTTAAGGAACCAAACTTTTGTAAGTACCATCGCTTACTCGGTCATTCAACTGAGAAGTGTTTTGTCCTAAAGGACAAAATCCTGGAGCTAGCGACGCAAGGTCGCATCATCATCAATGAAATGGAGAACATCGTATCAGTGAACTCCATTTCTATCAAGGCCGGATCTGACTCCAAACCCAGATCCAACAAGCCTCGAGGCATGCAGAGGGAGTACCATCCCAAGTCTAGCCTCCACAACAAATCTCCAGTGAGAAAGGCTCCAACGCCGGCACCCGAAGAAGCCGCTAAAGCAGATGCGGAGGGGTGGATTCTTGTCACCCGACGGAAGAAGCCAATCCAAGAGGCTGAACGTCGAAAGTGATCTCAAACAAGGCAAAGCGGTCAAAGAAAAGGAAGTGAAGAGCCTCAACAAAATGCCAAGGACATATGTCCAAGGAGTAAATAAGAGGAAAAAAGACTCGTCACATTGGCGGAGTTCTTCCCCAAAGACTTCGTCATGCCACCACTAGCAATGGTGGCCACCTGTTTGTTGACACCCTCTACCGGGCCGACCTCCTAAACAGATAAGGGCAAAGCACCGGTGGTCGAGTTCGATGACTTGGAGACATTGTTAATGCAAATCTCTCCCTTGAAGGAGCTCTAGGACGACCTGGACCTCCCCATTCGATCTCGGTAGGCTCTGATCAAGGTCCTCGATAAACCAGAAGAGCTCCAAGCTGAGATGGAGCAACTAATCATGAGGAAGAACGACCTATCGAAACTCAGTCTGCTCCGCCTTTAAGGAAAGCGGAGGAAGCCTCTTTGTCTGGAAAAATGTCGCAGCCAGAGGAGTCCCTAATAGTCTCCTGCCATCATGCATCACTTTTTGAGAAGAGGATGCTCAACTAAGGGCAAAGATTCATAATTGGTCGTTTTACATATCTGGCTACATCAAGGATCACCTGGTCAACTGCATACTCATCGATTGCGGTTATGCAGTCAACATCCTGCTGATCCGGACGATGAAGGAAGTCGGCATTTTTGCCAGCGAGCTATATGCAAACTCGCTACTTATCCAAGGATTCAACCTGGAAGGACAACAAACACTCGGGATGATCCAGCTAGCACTCCAAATCAGAGAGATGGTAGCTGATACGCCCCTTCAAGTCATCGACTCCAGGACAACGTACAACTTGCTCCTGGATCGACCAAGGTTCCATGAAAACGGAGTCTTTCCATCAATGCTACACCAATGCTTTAAGTACTGGAAAGACAGTGAGCAGAACACGATGTATGTCGATGAGAGTTCATTCACCGAAGTAGAAGCTTCGTTCACGGATGCCAAGTGTTACTTGACAACACGGCGGACAGTCAGGGCGTCGTCTTGGCCAAACCAGGCCCAAGACATCAAAGCTGCACAACGTCCCAAACAAACTCCAAAGGAGCCGCTGAATACCACACAGTCTAAGCCATCGGCTCACAGCCGTCAAGCGACTGCACCAAAAGCACCAGCACTGCCGCCAAAGAACAACACACCAGTGTTAAGGTATGTGCCTCAGTGACAACGAAAGAAAGATGAAGACCCTCTCGTTGTTTGGTGTATAGCATAGTCAACTAATCTGAAAAATGGAGCTTCTCTGCCATTGCCTAAGCTTGAAGAGCATAGCATCTTCAAGAAATGCCCTAGCACGGAACGACTGCCAACTACCCGGACAACCGAGGGCTTTGATCCAAATGCCTACCGGTTATTGGCTAAAGCAGGGGCCAATTTCACAAAGCAGCAACTGCATGAAATCCCACTCATAGCTGTCCCAGTCCTCACTCCGGCGCAAGAAAAGATAATGAGCGAGGGAGGCTGCCTTCCACCAAGACGGCACGGCCTCGGCTACCAAAAGGGAAAGCCCATCTGAATCACCGGAAAATCAGCTGACGTGCATCAAGTGACCATCGACCAAAGCTCGCTAATGAAAGATAGAGCTCTGGTGGTCATATACACCAAAACTGCCCTTGATCTAGCTCGAGTGCTCACCGGCGAAGTAGTGGCCGTAAACCACATCTAAATTACCAGTGAAGATGAACAAGGCGATGACGAGTTCATCCTAAAAGATGCATCAGCTGCGTTCGAAGAGGGAGGACAGACTACGGTGGATGAGCTAAAGAAGATCAACTTGGGCTCAGAAGAAGAACCAAGGCCAACCTTCCTCAGTTCCTCGTTAGCCAAGGAAGAGGAAGCTGAATACATCGTGTTGCTCTAGGAGTACCACGACGTGTTCACCTGCAACTACACTGAGATGCCAGGCCTCGATCCCAAAGTGGTTGTACATAAACTAGCAGTCCACCCCTCAGTTTGGCCGGTCAAGCAAACATAGCGGCGCTTCTGACCCGAGCTCGTCCCAGAGATCGAAAAGGAAGTTGACTAGCTCATTGCAGCCAATTTCATTCGGGAAGTCAAATATCCTTCCTAGATCGCCAACATGGTGCCGGTCAAGAAGAAAAGTGGCCAAATTCGTGTCTGTGTCGATTTCCACGACCTGAACAAGGCTTACCCAAAAGAATACTTTCCATCGCCGATCACTGAACTAATGGTAGACGCAACAACCGGTCACGAGGTGCTTTCCTTCATGGATGGGTCTTCAGGATACAACCAAATCCTCATGGACCCAAAGGACGAGAAATTAACGGCGTTCCGAACACCCAAAGGCATATTTTGCTACAAAGTCATGCCATTTGGCCTAAAAAACGCCGGTGCCACATCTATGACGACTTCCTTCACAAGCGTGTCCAGTGCTACGTCGACGATCTAGTGGTCAAAACGAAGGAGCGAGCTAACCATCTCCTTGATCTTAGAGCTGTGTTCGAGCGACTCCGACAGTTCCAACTTAAGATGAATCCGCTAAAATGCACCTTTGGTGTCACCTTTGGAAAATTCCTCGGGTTCGTTGTACATCACCGAGGGATCGAGATCAATCAAACCAAGATCAAGGCAATTGAAAAGATGTCGGAGCCAAGCAATATCTCGGAGCTCAAAAGCTTCCAAGGTCACTTGGCCTACATTCGGTACTTCTTCTAGAATTTGGCCAGTCAATGTCAACCCTTTAGTCGGTTTGTGAAGAAAAATGTGCTTTTCGAATGGGACGGCGCTTGCCAAAATGCTTTTAACAGCATAAAAACGTATCTCACAAGACCTTCAGTGCTGGTCACTCCAATCATCGGAAAGACATTGTTGCTCTACATCTCCGCCCAGGAGAACTCAGTGGGAGCTCTGCTAGCTCAAAACGATGAGAACAACAAGGAACGGTCGTTGTACTACCTAAGTCAGACATTGGTAGGCGCTGAACTCAATTACACGCCTATCAAGAAGACATGCCTAGCACTCATTGTTGCAGTGCAAAAACTAAGGCAGTATCTTTTGGCGCATTCGACAAACTTAATCTATCGCGCCGACCCGCTCAAGTACATAATGTTGCGGCCAATCCTCTCGGGCTGATTGGCAAAATGGGCGCTGATAAGAATTGGAAATTATATTTTGGAGTCAATAATCATCAAAATATCATGAAATGTGACTCAAAGTTATGTTTTCTCTCTCAGAAGTCCAACATAACAAGAATTATTAAAATTGAAGCTAAACCAAGGAAAATATGAAGATTCTAGTGCAGAAAGGTACAAGGTTGTAGGAACCGGCGCGACCAGACTAGTTGGAGGACAAAATCTGGCGCTACCGTGCCATCAGAATGGCGCTACCACACCGAGATAACACCACTAGGCCTATGGAGTTTCCTAACATTACCAGGACTCATTCCGTTCGATTATTTAGAAGAAATTTTGCCCGAGTGGCACGACCGCGCCAATATCAAACACATTAACGGCGCGACCGAGCGAGTGACATTGCAACGCAAAATTGCAAAAATATTAGGATTCTGACAAGTAATCAAGTTCAAACGTGAGAGGTAGAGTCCTCAGTACATAAGGAAGGTGTCCACGAAGTCTCTAGAGGAAATTTATGGGAATCCCAAGAGGTTTGAATGCTCAAAGAGGTGAAGTCCAATTCTGATTAGGAGACTGCTAAAGAAGGAAGTTACTGTCCGAGTTTCAAGAGACCATATATGGAGATTATGACTCCAAATTGAATCCAAATTTGGACCACAGACTCATGAAAGGATTTAGAATTATATAACCAAAAATTAGGTCAATTAAAGTCATCCTTTTGGAGTTTTACATTTTTGAAGTGGTGGACCCAGTGCCAAAATTGGCAGCAGAACAAACCCTACCTCTCAGCATCATATCTCAAGTTTCCTAAAGAAGATTCAACTCAAATTTTATATACATTTCAAGGACCATAGAAGGAAGTTTCGTATGTAATTTCATGTAATTCAGAGGTCGGGACAGGATGATTTCAACCCCTGGATAGAGACCCAATTACAAGGCCTGGACAGCAGAACAACTATAAATAGGTGTCTGAGGGAAAGGGTTGAGGGGGGATTTAAGAGAGGAATTGGAGGATCGAATTTAATTATCTAACTTTGAGGTTTAGCCTAGATTTTCTAGTATTTTCATTATAGAGAGTCTTGAGAGGCAAGAGGTGATGTCCTATTAAAGCTTTTGAGGCAAAGAGGAGAAGCAGCCATTTGAAGCTATCTTCAACAAGTAGCTTATTCTTAAGGAGAGTTTATACTTAGCTTATCTTTTCTTTTCTTCTTCATGGTGGTATTCAAGACCTTTTTTTGTGCTATAATTTCCAGCAATAAGTAGTTTTTTATGTTGGGATTTCATCACTCCCTAACTATGTAATGAGATTGATACTTTATTAGATTTCAAATTCGAGTATGAATGAGTAGCAATAAGCTGTTAATTCCTTGATTCAAGCTAGCTATCTTACGATGTTCTGGTTATAAGGTAAAGTTTGACATAAGGTGAGATATGTTTGATAGTATGTACAAGTTCTTTTGAGTTCATGCACTAGGTAAGTTGAGCTTGTCTTAGAGTTAATCCTCGACCTTAAATTAATACCCTTTGATTTTATTGACTTCTATATATGGAATAAGACCTGATTCCAGATCATAGGTTGGGTCATTGAGATTTACATTTATGCTATCAATTAGAGTAAATCATGTCGACTGGTTGTCTCTAGGAAATAGAAGGTGATGCCGATGCGGAAGTAGCCATGGTTTTAATAAGCTCGTCAAGTTTGTTTTTTAAATCATTAATTTTATTCAATCTCAGAAGTAGCTAATGAGGAATTTAATTCCCAATATCTTTTCCATACTGATTTTATCAAAAGCCCTCTCCTGATCTCCATAGAATTAGGTAGATTAGTTTATTTTTTGCTTTTACAACACCTTTCAAATCGATTTCTCAAACTTTGGTTTTTAAACTAGAAAAACAAATATCTATTAGCTTGGTCCTTGTGGGAAGATTTTCGAACTTAACCGAAGTATGTATTACATTTATTAGTTCTCTTGCTAGTGATTAGCTGGGATAGCATCAGGCACTTCTCCTCTCTGTGTTCGATTAAATTTTGTACCACAGAGGGCCATCAAAGGCTAGGCTCTGGCAAATTTCCTTGTCGATCATCTCGTACCCGCGAAATGGGAGCTAACCGAGGAATTTCCCGACAAAGAAATATTCTTTGTCGAAATTCTTCATCCTTGGAAAATGTACTTCGACGGGGCCACCAAGAGAAATGGAGCTGGTGGAGGAGTTCTCCTCGTCTCACCAAAAGACGACCTGCTACCATACTTGTTCGTGCTTACACAAAATTGCTCAAACAATGTAGCAGAATATCAAGCACTTCTCTTTGGCCTCGGCATGGCGGTCAAAATGGAGATACCCCAACTCGAAGTATACAGCTACTCAGAACTCGTGATCAAACAGATCACGAGAGAATTTGATCTAAAGAAAGCCGAACTCCTACCGTTCTGGGAGCACACTCTGTCAATCTCTTGGCCAAAATCCCGCAAACTTCACTCCACTACATACCACGAACCAAGTACGGACCTGCCGATGCTCTAGCTGGGATCGCAGCTAGCCTGGCACAACTTGACAATTGGCCAAGTCAAGTACCCATCTGCGAAAGATGGGTAATCCCTCTGGTCCCTCTTCCAATCGAAGAGGAAGTGGTGGAACAAGCGGAAGAATCTCTCCCCATCTCAATCCAAGAGGGTGATGTAATAGATTGGCGTGAGCCAATCTCAAACTTCCTCTGACACAGGGCGCTCCCGGTAGATTTGAGGGAATAAGTCCACATCCGTCGAACAGGTCCAAAGTACGTCTTTGTCAACGACGTAATATATCGAAGGTCGTACGAAGGATTACTCCTCCAGTATCTGTCCAAAGAAGAAGGACGATAAGTGCAAAAAGAAACCCATGTGGGAATCTGTGGTGCGCCACCAAGCTGGTGCAAAGCTGCATATGCAAGTCAAAATGCTTGGATATTACTGGCCGTCTATGCTCCGAGACGCCATTGAGCTAGAACGAGTTTGCAAGGCCTGTCAGCTACACGCTGACTATATCCATTAGCCACCGGAACCACTCTTCCCGATGGTCGCGTCTTGGCCGTTTAGAGCATGAGGAATGGATTCTTGCCACAATGGATTACTTCGCCAAGTGGGCTGAGGCTGCAGCCTTTTGAGAAATCAAGGTCGTCACCGTAGTCGACTTCATCCGGAGACAAATCATTTCTCGGTATGGCGTCCCTCAGTACATTGTAATGGACAACAAAACTCCTTTTCTAAACCGAGTCATGGATTGGTTCTGTGAAAAGTTTCGGATACAGCAAAAGATGTTCTCGGCCTACAACCCAGTGGCTAACGGACTTGCAGAAGCGTTCAACAAAACACTCTGTAAAATCCTGAAGAAAATAGTCGGCAACCAGAAACACAATTGGGATGAGAAGCTCGATGAAGCTCTCTGGGCGTATAGAACTACGTTGTGCAAAACTGGGGGTAAGTTCACAGCCAAGTGGGAAGGTCCCTACATTGTGCAAGAAGCATACACAAATGGTGCCAAACTGCCGATCATCAATGGTAAGTTTCTTAAACAATTCTATGCCTAAACAAAAATTCGGCTGGCGGCACAAAGTGTCTACTCGATCAATGGTGGACAACCAAAACAAATGAACACAGGTGGCAAAATCATCTCAATAAATCGAATGGATCAAGACAAGTTCGAACAAAAAAAAAGCGAGTACAAGAGACACAAGTTGAAAATAAAAATGGAGCCTTGCTACAAGCAGCTCTGAAAAGTAAAGGCAAAGGAATATAAGCTGAATCAAACTAGCGGCATCTTGAAATCCGCAACCTGGTTCCGAAGCACAGTCAACTCGGCGCGGGCTGCCAACCACTCTTGCTCATCCTCCTCGCGAAAGACTGGCTCTGGACGAATCTTTGTCTGCTTCTGTTCCAAGTCGGCGATCTCCTCCAAGTCTTCACCGAGGTGTTCCTTAGTATTCGCTCCTCAGACACGGCCACCTTACGATCAGCCTTGTCCTTGTCAATGTCAGCTCTCCAACGGTCTCGGTGATGCTTCACTATGCCAACGGTCTTCAGCGCTAATACATCCCCTGCATCGAACGACTCAACTCACAAAGGCAAGCAGATTTGGAGATGATACCCTCGATTAATCGCTTCAAGTTGGTCATGTCGACACCAACTTGTTGTAGTTGGCCGAGCAACCCAGGCATTTCCAATAGTCACAGGTGCGCCAGGATCCATAGCCGCCAAGAAGTAGGAGACAAAATCCGTCCACATCTCCCAAGCATGGCACCTCTGTCACGCCCGGAGCTTCTCAAAAGGAAGGAACCGCTCGAGCACCGTCAGGAGTCTGGAAAAGACCGCCTGAAAGTCGACTTCCGATGAAAGCCAAACCGGAGTAGGAGAAATATCGCCAACGCGCAGGGCAGTCCTCCTCAACATGAGTAGGCTGAACAGGATCCACAACCGGTGAGTCGTCAAGAATCTCTACGACTTAGGCCACCTCGGCGGGAGCAGACTCGGCGGCCTGAACATCCAACGCTAAGCCTTCATCAAATTCCATCTGTACGAAGTCGTCCAAAGACAGTCTATCCTCGGGAGCAAGATCTAGTCACCCTGGAAGATCCAAACCCGAAAGGTCGATGGGCTCCTCTAACACGTCGCCCGACTGTGGAGGCAAGGACTCATTGTGGGAAGCATCTGCCTCACCCTAAGGCGCACTCGGTGGACAAGTACTCGGCTGCGAAGGAGGAGGGGGCAACGATGGCGACGCTCCACCCGCAGAGTGAATCTGAGTTGCCCCGGAAAAAGGGACGATTGCGGTACAACCCGGTTCCAACAATGGACCACCTCATGGCATTTTCGAGATAGGCTACAAAGCAGAGTTGGCTGCAGGATCAGCTGCCGACTTCTTCCTGGGAGCTGGTTTTCACTTCGTGGAAGCGGCCACAGAAGAGGGAGCCATTGGCGCACCTTTCATATGAGGTGCCTTCTTTGGCTTCGACGGCGTAGCCTTGGCAGTCCCTAAAGATAAAACGGTGGTGGTGACCTCCTCGCCCAAAGAAGGCCACGAAGAACTAGCGGCACCCTTGCCCTTGCCCTTTCCCTTGGCCGTCAGCTGCCTGCGCTTACACCGAGGGTGCTCTTCACTGTTGGCCTCGTCGCCACTTAGGGAATGAACACTACCCACCGTCGGGGCCGTATGCAGAGTCAAGCGCCGCCACACGCGCTGAAAAAAAAAAGCAAGCCATTCACCCCATTGAAAAAAAGGGGAAAAGCAAGTAAAAAAAAATCACTTGTGTACCTTGAAAAGGGAGATAACCTTCTGAGTCCACGACTCAGAGAAAGCTGAAGGCACACCGGGATCAACCCCTGTGCCATACCATGCAGGCACCGTGACGCTGCCGCAAGGAAGAGTGACGCTGTTCTTCCAAAACTCCAACAACTCGGCCAAATAAAACGCCTCACGGTGGTTCGTCTCTAATATATCGGGGAGGTCCTAACAAAACCCGAACTGCCGGGCGAAGTGATGAGGGCTCTAAGGCTCAACGCCCAAAAAGTGGTGGCTCCGGTAGGTCAAGTGACAAGTATGAATACTAAGGAAGTATTCATACTCTTCCAGCGAGATGGTCTGACCGCTTGTGTCGAAAAGCACGTCGGGCCGTAGGAATTCAATGTAATACCAAACTTTCCGTCTCTCCTGAAAGAACAAGGCCCAAGCTTCCAGAATGGAGAAGGAGCGCGTCAAGTCGGGGTTCCGATACATAGCCATCAAAGGAACACAGCCCCCGCTCTAGTCTTTGCCATGTGAGCCAAAATAATGCGCTAGCCAAGTGAACTCAAGCCCCTACCAAGGCAAACGGCTGGTGGAAAGCGAACTCAAGCACCGATAGAGGTTGGCCAATGCAGGACCAGCCAGACCAACCAGCATGCCAGTCGCCATGAAGCTTGCGACCTTGAACACATCTGGCCGCACACAACCGCCGGGAGTGGGAATCACCCACTAGAAAATCCATAGCACTAAAAAAGATGTCAAGTGAACGTCATCTGCCAATGCCGCCGGGATGCCGAGCTCTTCAAAAACGCGATTCTCAGCCTCAGTCCAAATGCGAGGCACAGTGCCTAAGCCCTTGTTGCGATTCACCCAAGGCTCTGTCGTAGGCTGAACTCCGTCCTCGGCTCGGTACCAGAACTTGAGCCAATCTGTGAAGTACACTTGTGGCGTACCGACCCCACGCCGGCTTCAAAGACGATAATAGGCAAGAAAGAGGTACCGCAAAACCTTAGGAAAAGACGCATCACTCGCCTCCGTGAAGTCCCGGGTCGTCGAACACACCTCATTGTACGGAACACCTGAGACGGGACTCAATACTGTGCGGATCCCAGAGCGAAACGGAGAAATCCCCGTGGCGTGTGAACAACGTGTTCGTCTCGGAACTCTAGAGCTCCAAGAAAGAATGACAAACAGTGTTGGGACAAAGGTAATGAAATATCGATGCCCGAACTGCGTGGAAGACCCCAATATTCATCATCCTCTCTGGACGACGGCCAAGTACGAGACTCACCTAGTCGGAGTAGAAAGGCGGAAGGGGACGAAAACACGAGGCCGAAAATGACCGAATGAGGAACTTCTTATCGTCAATCGGATGGTTCAGGAATAACTTTGACACCGTGAAAGTGACGAAAGAGTGCAGCGGACCCAATAAGATTTCGCCTCTGATGACATCAGAAGGCGATGCTGGTCGACCATCAAACGAAGGAAGCCGGCAGAGCTTGTCATCAACATACATTGGCTCCACAACTGTGACTAGTTTTATGAAGCCGGAAGTGTGTCGGCTTGGCCACCCAGGATCGACTCTGCGCTCGAGCACCAAATTGCGAGACGCGGTTCGTTCGGATCCCAGATCCGGAGAAAGCCTTTCGAGCCAATGCGGCAAGGGTCGCCCTCTGAGCCATCTTGGAGAGGAGCAACGACGTCAGATGCCTCCAATCCAGGAAAGAGAAAACTGGACTACCCATCTGCAACAAAAGGAGCACGTGCAAAATCAGGTACATAAAACATTTAAAAAAAAAATCAAAAGCAAAAGCGACGAAAAACAGAACAAAGTCGCGAAAAAAAAAATCAAAACAAAAGAGACCAAAAAACAGAACAAAGTCGCGGAAAAGAAAAAAAAAAACAACAAAAGCGACAAAAACAAAACAAAGTCACGGAAAAAAAAATCAAGGCAAAGCGGTGAGAAACAGAACAGAGCCTCAAAAAAGAGATAGACGACAAAAAACGTTAGTTTGAGGCCCGGTGACTCAACCAAGCCGACCTCTACGTTGGTGCATCAGAATTATTGCGTCAAAGCCACATCGGCAGATCGCGAGAACGATGTCAACGCAAGTCTGGAGATCCACGCTAGAGAGATGGAGACTTGACGATCAAACCAAAATCTCGAACGAGTTTGGCCAAATTCCAAACTCGATCAAAAGCCAGCAGCGACGTCGCACTATCGCCTAGATGGCAAACAACCACAAAAGCAAAACACGCAAAGGGCGCGAACAAGTCGAAGTCATAGTGCAGTCAACCACACTATAGAACTTCACGAAACTGAGTTGGCGACCAAGCCATACTCAAAAATCCGGCGACCGAGCCGGAGCCATCCGTGAAACATCAAGTCCGTCACAGCCTGGCGACCAAATCCAGCTCACCAAAGGTAAAACTCAACAACAGTTAAGCAAAAGCGAAGCTCACTTTCGCTCGACGACCAAGTCGAGCCCAACGGGAGAGTCGAGCTATCACTAACCGGCGACCATACCGAAGCTATCACAAACCAGCGACCGTGCCGGAGCTATCACAAACCGGTGACCATGCCGGATCTGTAGGCAAAAATTCACATTCAATTCAGCCTGGCAACCAAGCCAGACCGAGGAAGACGACCCAGCGATCGTGTCGGACTGATTGGAGGAACACCTTGTTCTTTGAAAGTCTAATTGTTAAGTCAAACACACTTCGATGACTGAACTGGGGGTCGCCGTCTAGGGCGAATCCTTCACTTCGGTCAATCGGCAGTCAAGGCCAAAACGCCAGAGCATGCAGGTACGCATCTCCAACAAAAAAACTGAAAAAAAAAATCGAATTAAAAAAAAAGAAGGAAAAACTCAAAAATAAAATAGAGAAAAGTCAAAAACAAATCACCGAACAAAAAAAAAATTGTTCGTTTCACCAATTGGACACGATCAAGTAACTAAATTGAGTAATGACAGGCTGCATATATAGATGTGAAGTCGCGCCTATGACACAATGAACAAAGTTGCGACCCACGTCGCAACTAATGATGCCAAAGTTGAGGAAGGAGCATTGCACAACAAGTGCACGCTAGTCGCGCAACCGAAGTCGTGCTGAAAGTCATGAATTGGTTGCATCGTCACACGGCGAAGTGACGCTGAAGCCCAAAATGAACATCACGACCAATGTCGCCAGAGCCAAAGAAGAGCATTGCGACTTACGTCTCCGAAGAAGAAAATGAACATGGCAGCTGATGTCATCGAAGCCAGAGAAGAGCATTGTGACTTACGTCGCCGAAGCCGGAGATGAACATTGCGACTTACATTGCCAAAGAGGGATAAGATGAACAATGGGTTCACACCGGGTCACGAACAAAGTCGCGTGGTCATCGGACGCAAGAAGAAGGATGAGGTAACCAGACTCGCGAACGAAGTTCGCGACGAAGCGCAATAGAAGTCGTGCAACAGGAAGAGCCGACAATTGCAACCAAAACCGCGACAAGTTCACGATGTGTTCGCGATGAGAGTTCAGCTGGAGGGCATGATGAATAGCGCAGGAGTTTGCAACGAGCTCGCAAAGAGTTCAACCAGAGGTCGTCGCACCGTCACCGTGCGACGAAGAGCACCGGAGGCCACGCAATAAAACACACGAGAGAGATAGCCGCACCATCACCGGAGATGGAAGTAACGCGACGATGATCGTCGCACCATCGCCGGAGAGCTTTTGAGTAAGAAGCTAAGCGACTAAAGACGTTGCGCCATCATTGCTGGGGAAGATAGCCGAAGATGGCGAGGAAGGAGGAGGAAATCAAGTGACGATGACCGTCGCACCGTCACCAGAGAGCTTCTGAGTAAGAAGCCAAGCGACTAAGGTCGTTGCGCCATCGTTGTCGGAAATGATAGCCGGAGCCCGTGATGAGTTCACGTCGAATTCGCAAAGACGCCGTTCCACTGTCTTCGGAAGCCGCGCAATGGAACACACAATAAATACCGTCGCGCCGTCGCCGGAGAAGGAGGTGGCGAGACAAAGGACGTCTGTCTACCAGATAAAAAAGAACAACAAACAAAAGGAAGGGAAATAGAAAAGAAACAAAAGAACTCACCTGCATCGAACGTCGGGACGAACTCGCCGCAGACGGAACCACACCGGAGGTGGGAATGGAGTCGCGTAAAGTCGCGGACAGAACGATCCCTGGGCCTCTACGGGTTGGAAAGCACCGGAGGTGGCGCGATAAAGCACGCCGAACGCCGCCCCGGACATCGCCTATTGTCGCGTATAGATAAATCAAGAGCAACGCGATCGTCGCACAATCGCTATTGATGGAGAAAACCAATGACTATGAAATCGTCGCCAGAGAAGAACGCGAACGAAGTCACGCAGAAACTCGATGCGCACTGAAGGCGCCTGTGGAGAAATCGTCGTAAGAGAAAAGGTCACTATAGGGTTGCCATAATCCAAATCAACGTGGAGATGAAGAAGAGAAGAAGGGAAGAGAAGTAGAAAGGGAGACATACCTGAAACCGCGACGCGTGAAGAGGAAAACGACGTCGTTGGAAGTCAAAAGCGTCAAGAATTCCCCTAGCCGCTAGAATATGAAACAAGTAGCCAAAAGAGAGAAGAAGGGCGTGTGTGGGTTTTTAAATGGATTCCCCATGATTTTAGGGGTTCATTGGGAGTATCCTATCCCAAATCAAAGTACATATGGGGATTGCCATTCAGAGATTCACTGGGTTAAGGATTCTCTATGGGAAACCCTAAACGAGGGAGACTCAAATTAAAGCAATGGCGGGGCCCACTAGTATCTTCTCTAGAACTCTCTCGCCACGACAATACTCTAATTAAGCGGGGGCCCACCATTTCTCCTTGATCACCTAAGCCAATCACTTCGACAACGGTCAACAAAAAAAAAAAATTATTTAGTGGGATCGATGAAAATGTAGGACGTCTCTTACTCCCCCGTATTTGAGTCAAAGGGTCAACGAGGCTTAAGTGGGGCCCACTGTCCGTCCTTCAACTTCAACTTGCTTCAAATGCGCCGACGCAGCAGCACCCCTCCTCCAGAGATCTCAGCTCGACGACAATGAAATCTCGAGCAAAGGTATAATTTCCATATACCATCATATATCACGCACCCCCAAAAGCGCCAAAAAAAAAAAAAAAAAAAAAGTTGCCCTAAATTTGCAAGAAGGCTAAAAGAAAGAAAAAAAAAGAAACAACAAACAAAAAAATTTTAGTGTACAGAAAATATACACAGTACTAAAAGAGTAAGAAGACGAAAAATATGTACATAGAAAAAATCAAACGACCCAGAGTAAGAGGGTCCAAAAAAAAAGAGAAAAAGTGTGTGTTGCGTGTGTAAAGTCAAGTTCAAAATTTACTCGTTCTCCTAATGAGTAAATCTCGAAGGGGACAATTTGGAGACGTCAAGATCCGACATAGCCCAAAATCGACAAGTCCATGCAATGACCCACCCAATAAACCATCCGAAATCTCATTTCACGGACACTGTGGGCGCTCCAACACTCAAACCAATGATTTCATCAAGACTGCTCACCGCGGGTCTGATGTCCAGCAAGATCGATTTCTCAAATCAACTGACTGTCTGCCAAATTAGAGCCTTGACAAACGCCTCAAGCCGCTCGACAACCGGCTCAAAAAGCAAAACCACGCCAGAAGGGAGTCTCAGATCGACCAACTCTGGTAGATCCCTCAGGGCGGGGAAAAAGGAAAGTTCCCCCCTCCTCTTACGGATTGTGGGAGGAAAACCTAGGAGCTCCCCATTCTTCTCTTACTCCAACTGAACCAGAAAAGCTCAACAGAGATCCTCTTTATGAGGATCGAGCTTCAACAAACAAACTCAAGCACTGACTATAAATAGCAAGAGAAAAAACGCCCAAAGGGTTGGACACACATAGGTTCAGAGATCTTTCACTCCAAGTCACTCGACTCAGAAGTTCTCTTGAGCCCGAAGTTCGCGAATTCACAAGTCCATCGGAGTACACGCAATACACCGAATAAGCTCTACACGTTCACCGATGACGTCAATATGCTGAACACACGAAATACAAATATTTCTGTCCAGTCGACTACACCCGTCGTCGTTCGTGCGCACTCGCTCGAAGACTCAAAGTTCATCATTGAAATGCAAAAAAAAGTGACTTCACTACCAACCACATCGGAGGTCGAATCAGAGGAAAGCTAGGAAATTGCATCCCACAATTTCACATATTCAAAAAAACTCAAATTGTAAATTTTTCTGTATTTTAGTTGAATTAATCAATCGGTCACGCCTTTTTGCGGACTGCAGGTTTTTTCGAGTTCTGCCTACCCGCGCCCTTCCGCGGGCGTAAGCTCGACCACAACAACTGGAGTTCATGGATCGATGGCCGGCTCCATGGCCAACGTTCACGCTCCAATTTCTCTTCCATCAGCCACATGCCCCATGACAAGGGCAGTGGCTAGGAGCTAGTTGTTGGGTGTCTAGCAAGTGCACTAGGTCAGCAAGTAATATAGACTCAAGAGTCCAGATATTGATCCCACAGAGACCTTGATGAGAACTCAGTTTAAGAAAAGATTTTTTTACTGATTGAGGAAAACAGTTTTTGGGTTTTTGAGAACAGAAAATTAAACATAATTGAACTACTAGAAAACCTTATGGAGATGAGATGTTGGAGAAAAAGTATCAATCCCTCCTAGTTGTTAACATGCAAAATTCTAATTCTTATAGCTCAAGTACCTTTACCTTGACTTAGCTTTTGAAAACCTGGTTACCCATATACAAGAAATAACTTTCACCTATTCCTTGAACTCCATCACAATCCGGAAACATTCAAATCCTAGGTGCATAAATATAAAAGCTTAAAGATTAACTCTCTCTTATTCAGAACAACAGTTTAAAAACTAGTTTAGAAACAATCTAGTTTAGAAAAATGAAGAATAATCCGGAACAATTCGGAACGATCTAGTTTAGAACAATCCGGAACGATCTAGTTTAGAAAAATGAGTTGTTTTAGAAAACAAAGAATCATATAACTAACCCAAATCTCTACTGAGCCTTGACTGAAATCTCCTCCTTCTCTCTCCAAAGTGCCAAGAGGTCGTGCAAGACTGCCTCTGGACTTTCTCTCCTCTCCAAACTAACTACCAAAACTGAAAATTAAACTAAAAACTGAATTTAAAACTAAAAACTGAATTTAAAACTAAAAACTGGATGATTTGCACACTGCGTCGGACCCCTATTTATACTAGTTATGCTGCCGAGGCCTTGTAATTTGATCTCTGTCCACGGGTATGAAGTATGCCTTCCCGACCTCAGAATTGAATGAAGTTACATGAGAACCTTCCTTCCACGGTCCTTGCCTTGTGTACGAAATTTGACTCCATAGTGAGTTGGGAAACTCAGGATATGATGTTGAGAAGTTGGATTGCTTCTTCTGCCAATTTCTGCATTGGGTCTACCACTTTGGAAGTATAAAGCTCTAAAAACCCGACTTGGATTGACCTGAATTTTCGTAATATGATCCTCTATCACCCCAGGAATCCTCAGTCCAAATTTGGATTGAATTGGGAATATGGAACTCCAGATATTCTCTTCCTCAAACTCGGATTTTTCTTCTCTTGTGGCAGCAGTTTCCTTCTTTATATGGAACTTCACTTCTTGGTCATTCAAAACACCTAGGACTCGAGCAAATTTCCTTGGAATCTTTGTGGATACCTTCCTTAGGCATTTAGGACTTCTTCTTCGAAGTTTGGGCTTGATTGGTTGTCAGGATCCCGAGATTTTTGCGACTTTGCGTTGCTGAGTCAGTGGCGCGGTCGCGCCGATAAAGTGTCTGTTCTGGCACAGTCGCGCCACTGGAGCAGAGTTCTTTCTAAGTCAGGAAATGGCCATCGAAATCGTGCCGAGTAAAAAGACTTCTTGGCCGACAGCGCCATATTTGGCTGTTGAAGTGGCGCGACAGCGCTTACTCAATTGCCTTCTTCATTGGTCCCCAGAATGGCAACTCCTCTTTCTGTATTTGGCATCTCTTTGGTGCATCCATGCTGTCTGCGTGTGAGGTAGCGCCAGTTCCTTGGCGCAGTAGCGCCATCTGAAGGCGCCTCTAGTAAAAAACCAATTTTTGGAGACTGGTATAGATGAACCAGTCACCAATAAGTAACAAATGGCGACTGGTTTCGCATATTTGTGACGGGTTAAGCTACAAGTCGCCAAAATTATTTTGTAGCGACTGGATTTCCCTATGGCAACTGACCACGTCAGTCACTATAGATTGAAAAGTAATGGCGACTGGATAGCAGTCGTTATAATTTATGCAATTGCGACTGGTAGACAGTCGTCATAAGTAAAGGTTATTGGTGACTGGTATGCATTTGGTAAACAGTTGCCAATTATTGTATAATAATGACTAATAAAACAGTCTCCTAAATGTTGAAGTAAGGCTACTAATAGACAGTCCCTATTATCAACAATTAGCGACTGATGAAATAGTCTTCTTACTCATTATAATATGCCGATTGGTGGACAGTCATTGCATGTTAATTTTTAGCGACCAATGGACTGTCCCTAATTAGCGACATCACAACTGATTAAGGGAATGCCAACATTTTCCATTAATAAAACTTAATTATAATTTAAATATTTAAATAAAATAAAAACTTAAGGTAAAACTTAATTAATCTGAATTATAGTTGGAAAATTTTCATCAACTATATGATTACCAAACAATTTACAAATAACGCATTTCAATGATTAATTATAATATGTTAACTAAATTTTATTTGCAGGTTTTACTTACCAAATGTGATTTGTTGTTTAATTAATCAATATTGTTCCATTACTAAAACTTAATGAGCATTTAAATGTTTGAAAGTTTTAAAAACCGAACTGAACCGTCCAGTTCAGCTTGGTTGAACCAAAATCAAAGGCCAGTCCGGATCTTACTGACTTGGCTTGGTTCCTTGTAACCAGCATTTTTTTTTATTATTATTGAAATGTTAAATATATATACAATATGATATAGTATCCAACTGTTCAACCCAATCTAACTGGGTTCGACCAAAACCAGGCATACTGCCACTTGGATGGCCGGTTCAATTTTAAAACATTGGTTAACGTAATAAATTTGAATTATAATTGATGAAAATTTTCTTCAAGTTGTATAAAAAATTTACAAAGAACACATTTTAATTGATCAATAATTAAATAAGTAAATGCATTAATATATTTATATATGTATATATATAAATATAATCCAATGGATGTATTTGTTGAATTTTAATTAGCAGGTGATTAATTAAAATATATTAACTAAATTTTATTTGCAGGTTTTATTTACCAAATGTGATTTTTTGTTTAATTTATCAAAATATTTCCTTTAATAAAAATTATTGAGCTTTTAAAAGTTTGAATGTTTTAAAAATTGAACTAAAATGGCCGGTTCGGATTGGTTGAACCAAAATTGGATGCTAGTCCAGGCCTTACAGACTCGGCCATGACACTGTAACAACAATTTTTTTGCCCTTTTCTTATTGAAATATTAAATATATATAAAATATATTATAATATTCAATTGACCAAACCGGTTTAACTGAGTTCCACAAGTGCCCGTTGGATTGCCGATATTATGTTTTAAGAATCAGCCCACGAATTAATTAATTAGAATCAGCCCCAATGTTTTAAAAACCGAACTGGCCATAAAATTGGTTCAACCATTAAATATTATCCTCTATACTTTATAAATATGATATATTTCTATAAGTAAAAAGACAAAAATATTGATGATTATATTGAATCAGGCCGAGTCAATAAGAACCGAACTGTCCTTCAATTGTTGTTCAATTGGCTTGGACCGGCCGATTCGGTTCAAACTTTTAAAACAATGAAGAGCTCACGAATTGGGAATTTTATTTCCCTAATTCCCCCGCCTAAGTTCCCTTCCCGCTCGCGGTCCGCGGCTCTCTTCCCGCTCCAAGCCTTCCATTCCCGCTCCAACCCTTCCATTCCCGCTCCAAGCTTTCCATTCCATTCCCGCTCCAAGCTTTCCATTTCCTTCCCGCTCCAAACCTTCCCTTCCCTTCCCGCTCCAAGCCTTCCCTTCCCTTCCGGCTCCAAGCCTTCCCTTCCCTTCCCGCGCAGCATCTCTTATACATCGCAGGAGTGGCAGAATCTCTCCTCATCTGGGCAGACGTCAGCTGCTGCTGCGTCCTCAACGAAATCAGCAAGCATTACGTGAGTCATATATCCATCCTTTTTTTTTAATCACTCAATTTTATGGTTTCGTTTATGCTATTAGATCAATTTTTCTTACTTCTCCCCGTTGTTTCATGAACATCCGCTCTCTGAGTCTCTGACGCTTCAAATAAAAGGCATTTAGGTCTCTTCGATTCCCTCTCTGTCTTTCGTTGCTGCTTTGTCGATTTATTCTGTTCTCTCACTTCCGCGTTTTTTTTTCATGGTCCGTTCACGACGGTTTCCCCGAAACATCCTTTCCTGTTGAGAAGGCATTCAGTTTATGAAGGTTTCGATTCCCTCTCTCTCACTTTGATTGTTGCTCTCTCGGCTTATTCCTTTCCTGTCAAGGAAATTATTACTTTTTCCTATCGTAATTAGGTGGATTCCTTCTCCTCATATTTTGCACTTTTAAGTCTTTTTTTTCTTTTATTTTTGTTTATTTAGTTGAGCTTAACCGGAACTTTTCTAATGCTGAGGTTTAGGATCAGAATTTTGTCGTGCTATAGTCCTATGGAGAAAAAGCATTGGGTTAGAAAGGCTTTTCAATTAAATTAGCATTCAATCTGCCTTCAGTATGCCTTTTAGTTAGCAACAACTTTGGTTTAAATATTTTTTAATGCTTAACAAGAGTTTCATGCATAAGTTGGTAGTTCCCACAATATCATGAGTTGAAAATTCCTTAGTAAATAAAAATAGTTATTCTACTAGAAAATTTAACTTTTTGTTCTATTAATCTTTTCTCCTGAATGTCAAGGTTTGAATTTTGAAACCAATACTAAATCCATAATAATGGTACTATGTCTCTTTTCTTTAATTTACTTTGTGATTGCATGGTTAATGTGTATGTTGAAGATAAAACAATAATTCTTCAAAATTACACATTTCTCTATGATGAAGCTTCTCAACTCGACTTGGCCGAAAATAGGATATAGGACAAGTTAGAGATACCCTATGGAAGCCAAAAAATGTCCTTAATTTTCTTTTTTTTATTATCCTCCTTCTAAGTATCCACTTTATCTTTAAGGTCACTTGGACGTGCTATCAAGGTATTGCTGATCAATGTATCTATAAACAATTTACACAGCTTCTCTTCCAACCGTAATCGAGAATTGAAGACTCTGATCTCTTTCCAATCGTAATAGTAAAAAATCAAGTTTGCCAACCTTTTTTTACTCTCGTTACAAGTTTGAAATTGTTTCTTATTTTAATGGAAAATGGAGCATGCAAACATGTGTTTAAATTTTAATTCTTTTTCTCTGAAGAGATATTATGTTATCTGGCAGTCATTAGAGCTTATATTATGCTTTATTTCTATTCCTTATTTTCTTACTTCTCCCTGTTGTTTTATTTTTTGACAATTTGATGACTTATGACAAGCATATTTCCATTCCAGGGTTAGCAATTCTCAGACAAGAATGTCTGTTAGTGATTTCAATTCACAGACAAGATTGTCTGTTTGTGTTTTTTAAAAATCGGGTCTTGAACTAGTGTTTTAAAGTTTCATAAATGATTGTCTGTTAGTTCTTCCAATTCACATATGTAGAGAATGTCATTTGCCAGTATGAAGATATGATCACATCAATAAAGGTACTCTTATTATACCGAATGATCACTAGTTTTCTTTAATTAATTTCTAGTGATATACCCAGACTCCGCAACATGTTGATTAACATTACCTGATGTCGCATACATGCACCTTGGCCTATGTTAATTAATCTACTGCAGCTAGCAGCTACCCATAATATTGATCAATATTCACTCTAGAGTTATTTTGATGTAAATCTCTTTGAAAACAACAGAAATGTTTGAAGAAATGAAAGGAAGAACATGGGCCTTGCTTGAGTACTGAGTACTAGTAGTGCTGGTAATTCAAAAATGGAGTCGTTATTAAGTTAATTAATTGTTTTCTGGCAGTTATAAAGGAATGGGGTTACTAATTTCCAAAAGTACCAAACGGTCATTAATGAATGTCAAGTGGGTTTGCATTTAACGTTATGTTTGTTACTTCTATAAATTAATTAGCACTTTGCTGGCATGAGTCACTTTAATTGAAGCTACTTAAAGTCTTGCATGCACGCTATCAGTATATATCCTATTTTTGCCATGAAAGAACAAGCTGCAGTGTGAACAAGAGGAAGGGGATCAGGTATGACTAGAATTAATACTGCTTCCTTTCAGGTGATTATATATATGCTTCTACTAGCGAGTTCGGATCACCTGGAGCGTGCACTAGTCGAAGTTGTGGTGCACCAATATCATGTGAGAGTCACGCACTCACTAATGTGCGCACATCTGATATTGCGCTCCATAACGTTCCGAACTCTCTACTAGCTAGCTTCCCTAAATATATATTTCACCTAATTTGTGTGGCTTTAGAATGTTTCTCTCCTCCGACAAGCTGCCTTAGTTTATTTCATTCTTTTTTAGGTAAGAATTGAGATTTTTTTCCTATAAATGCAATTAGTTCCTTCTAGTGATATGGATATTATAAATAAGATTTGTTATGAAATTATGATTGAGATGAGTAGTCTAATTGAAAAAAAAATTGTGATGTATGTTGCATTGCAGCATTGTGGTTTTTTTTTATGGAATCTTAAATGGCGAACTTTTATTGCCTTTTAAAGTGTAATAATAAAAACATGAATAGGGTGTTGTATAGTTTTAAAATGATGTAATTCATTTTAATTTATTTTCTATAAGTTTTATCTTATTTCCACAATTGAGATGTATCTCAGATGGGGAAATGCTTGATTAGCATATGAGAGGTCCTGGGTTCGAAACTCGGCACCTCCATTTGAGATTCATTTATTTTATCAGAGATGAGTTCGATATGACCGTTGAGATAGATCTAGATCCAGACCGTTGATTGACACGGTTATTGATCTGATCCATCAGATCAAGTTGGTTATAGATCGATGGTCGGATCGGAGTCGGTTACAGATGAACGGTCAGATCGGACTGGAGGGTAAAAGTGTCTTTTCACACAAGTGCCCAGGGAACCCTATAAATTGGGTTCCACAGATCAGTAGAGCAGAGACTTGAGAAACACTTGGAAAGTGAAAGTGAAAGGTTCGCTCTGATCTTGAAAGTTCGTGACGTTCTCGTTTGTTCTTGAGTTTGAGAGGAAAAATCAGAGATATTCTCTGGTTGATCCAAGTTCCGAAACAGTTTGTGTTCGATCCGGAGAAGCAGTCAGGAAAAGTTCTGAAAGAGTTCGAGAGTTGAGTCTACTCGGTGCACGAGTGAGTCAACTAGGTCCGTCGTATCTTGGGGAGAAGTCGCCAGTAATCCTAGTGCACAACAGGGGCGGCGTATTTCTTTGGAAGTCGGTGACTACACCTCGGACCAGGTACTATCTTTCCTGTTATATTTGATTAAATTACTGTCAAATATTTGGAAGCGGTTCGCTACACAGGGTAATGCATATTTGGTGTAAATTGTTCAATTGCAGTTATTGTATCTTGAGTGAATTGTGCACATTATTTTCCAACAATTTCGAAAGAAATATTGTCCTTAGAATGGTGCACTCAAGAGATAAGTTGAACAAAACCTTGAAACCGGAAACTTTTGATGGAAGCAACTTTAGGAGATGGCAGAAAAGGATGGAATATTGGTTAACTTCCATCGGGTTATACTACCTTGTCTTAGAAGACCCACCTATAGCCGATCCTGAAGATCATGAACCTGGTAGATCTGGATCACAGGTTAAATTCATGAATGATGATCATATATGCCGCGGGGCAATACTTAGTGCTCTAAGTGATAATCTATTTGATCTCTATCAAGAAGCTGAATCAGCCAAAATCCTTTGGAAAGAACTAGAGACTAAGTATGGAACAGAATCGGAGTCAGAGCAAAGTTTTAACATAGGAAATTACTTTTCCTTTAAAATGGTCGATGGAAAATCAGTTGTCGATCAAGCTCATGAAATTCAAAACATAGTAGCCAAGCTCCGCTCAAAAGGGATCACCTTTATAGAAAAGGTCCAAGCTTCAGCACTGATAGATAAACTTCCCCCATCATGGTCAGAATTCAGAAATCGTATGAGGCACAAGTCAATAATCCCTTCAGTGGAAGAAGTGCTAGTTGCCTTTCAGATTGAAGAAAAGAATCGAAAAGTTTCAGACCAAAAAAGTACAGACCAAAAGAATTCAGACATTACTGCAGAAGTTAGTGAGAAAGCCAACTTAGTAGAGTCTAAACGGCCTAACTTCAACAAGAAGAAAAACAAGCAGCAATTTACAAAACCCAAACAAAAGATTCAGAAGGACGGAAACAAGAGAACATGCTATGTCTGTGGAAAACCTGGACACTTTGCCAAACAGTGTAGGCATAGAAAATACAATCCAGGAGAACAGAAGGATAAGGTTACCCCTCAGGCAAACATGATAACTGGAACTAGTTCTACTGGAACCAATGACAGGTTAGTATCATCTAACTGTGAATTAAACCTGGCATATACACCCACCGATTGGTGGATTGATACTGGTGCTACTATTCATATTTTCTCTGATATTTCCTCTTTCTCTTCCTATCAGGAAGTAAAAGGGAGAACTGTGATGATGGGCAATTCGAGTGTAGCACAAGTTATAGGAGAAGGAGAAGTGAATTTAAAGTTTACCTCTGGGAACTCTCTCACCCTCCATCGTGTGCAACACGTGCCAGATGTTCGGAAAAATCTTGTTAGCGGTTTTCTTCTGAGTCAATTAGGGTTTAAATTGGTGTTTGAATCAAATAAGGTTGTAATAACCAAAGGAGGTTCCTTTGTAGGCAAAGGTTATGTAATAGATGGTTTATTTAAACTCAATGTAATTTCTGTTCACTCTGAAAATAAAGCTGCTAGTTCATCTTTGTTTTTGTGCACGAATTCCCATGACATATGGCATGGAAGACTAGGACATGTGAACTCTAACACACTTAAAAGAATGATGAACTTGGACTTAATTCCCAAACATAACACAAATCTGAATAACAAATGTGAGATATGTGTTCAGTCCAAGCAACCTAGGAAACCTTTCAAGATAGTCAGTAGGAGTTCTGACTTACTTGAATTGATACATAGTGACATATGTGAGATGAGCGGTATCTTGACCAGAGGAGGCAAGAGGTATTTTATTACCTTTATCGATGATATGTCAAAATACTGTTATGTGTATCTAATAAAAACAAAAGATGAAGCTTTTGAAAAATTCAAAACTTATAAAGCAGAAGTTGAAAACCAAACCCACAAGACAATTAAAAGACTTAGGTCAGACAGAGGAGGTGAATATTGCTCTGCAGAGTTTGGGAAATTCTGTGAGGAGTATGGAATCATTCATGAAACTACTGCTCCGTATTCACCCCAGTCAAACGGGGTTGCTGAGAGAAAGAACAGAACAATCTTGGACATGATTAATTCTATGTTGTCTAGTTCTGGTCTTCCCAACAATTTATGGGGAGAAGCCTTACTTTCATCTTGTAAAATACTTAACCGTATCCCGTACAAGGATAACCAGAAAACTCCATATGAATTATGGTGGAGTAGGAAACCTAGTCTTAAATACTTTAGAGTTTGGGGTTGTCTTGCTAAGGTTAAAGTTAATCTTAACAAAACAACGAAATTGACTCCTAAAACCTACGATGCTGCTTTCATAGGATATGCTGAAAACAGCAATGCATACCGGTTCTTGGTTATACGCTCTGATATACAAGAGGTCAGCGTAAATACAATCAAAGAATCCGATGATGCTGTGTTCTTGGAAAGCATCTTTCCCATGAAAGAAAAGAGGAAACTAGATGTAGGAGAGTCATCAAAATTACATACAGAGAAAACTGGTGAGTTGCCTGAAACTGAACCTAGGAGGAGCAAGAGACCAAGGATAGAGAAAAAATTTCGAGATGATTTCTATACCTTCCTTATAGAGGATGATCCTTTAACTTACACTCGAGGCGATCACGATCTAGTGATGCATCTTTATGGGAGGAAGCTGTGAAAAGTGAGATGGATTCCATACTTTCACACAACACATGGGTGTTGACTGATTTACCTCCAGGGTCTAGACCTATAGGATGCAAATGGATTTTCAAAAGGAAACGAAATCCTGATGGATCCATTGAGAAATATAAAGCTAGATTAGTTGCCAAAGGGTATAGTCAGAAAAGAAGGGATCGACTTCTTTGACACTTATTCACCAAGTAACTAGGATCACTACCGTCGCGAAAGTGTTAATAGCACTGCAGCTTCATATAAACTCGAGATACATCAGATGGATGTTAAAACCGCCTTTCTTAATGGTGAGTTAGATGAGGAGATCTATATGGAGCAGCCAGAAGGCTTTATAGTTCCTGGTCAGGAGAATAAGGTCTGTAAACTAGTTAAATCTCTATATGGATTAAAACAAGCTCCTAGACAGTGGCATGAGAAATTTGATAAAGTAATTCTCTCTTATGGATTTAAGATATGTGATTTTGATAAATGTGTATACTGGAAAGTATATGAAAATTCGTTCATCATAATGTGTTTGTATGTAGATGACATATTAATCTTTGGGAAAGAACATGTTAAAATTTTAGAGGTTAAAAAATACCTTAGTGATAATTTTGACATGAAAGATCTAGGATTAGCAAATGTGATCTTAGGAATCAGAGTCATAAAAGATGAGAATGAGATTTGTTTGACACAGTCTCATTATGTAGAAAAAGTCTTGAAGCGATTTGGGTTTGAGAATAGCAAACCAGTTAGTACACCATATGACTCTAGTGTTAAACTAAAGAAGAATGGTGGGGATAGTGTTTCTCAATTGAGATATTCCCAGATTATTGGTAGTTTGATGTATTTGTCAAACTGCACTAGACCTGATATCTCATATGCTGTAGGCAGATTGAGCAGTACACGAGTAATCCAGATAAAACTCATTGGAGTGCTATTGAGAGACTCCTGAGATATCTGAAGGGGACTGTTAACTATGGGATACACTATTCCGGTTTACCAACTGTACTTGAAGGGTACAGTGATGCTAACTGGATCTCTGACTCTGATGAAACAAAATCCACTAGTGGTTTTGTGTTTACACTAGGTGGTGGTGCTGTCGCTTGGAAATCCTCCAAGCAGACCTTGATCACCAGATCAACTATGGAGGCTGAGATGGTTGCCTTGGAGTTGGCTGGTGGGGAAGCAGAATGGCTTCGAGTCTGTTAACAGATATTCCCTTGTTGGATAAGCCTATTCCTGCTATCCTAATAAATCTGTGATAATCAGGCGACTATAATGAAAGTGAAGAGTAAAAATCACAATTCAAAGTCGTCTAGGCACATAGAGCTTAGATACAAGATTTTGCGTAAGCTCACCTCCACTGGAATCATAACTTTAAGTTATGTTAAGTCCATGGAAAACTTGGCAGATCACCTGACCAAGGGCTTGTCGAGAGGACAAGTACAATTTGCTTCGAGGGGGATGGGATTAAAGCCTATTACTTGAGTTACCGTTGGTAGCAACCCAACCTATCTGAATGGTTATCCCATGATGAAGGTTCAATGGGTAAAAACAAGCCAACTGAGTAACTGGTAGGAGCACCAAAATTAGTGAATTTATTCACGTCCCATCTCTAGGAAGCTGGTGCTCAACTGCAATCATTTGAGGTTGGTGAAAAACCTTAATGATATCGAGGCTATTATAGCAGGGTATAGAGATGCAGTATACCCTTGGAGATATCACCGAATGTGAGTATGACTGTGGGGCCGCAGTCTATAAGAGAATCTGGGCTTATTCTCTGAAGAGATATTCACATCACAAGATACCTGCGCATGGCCGTAACGCGCAACCCTGATGGAACTCATATTTCAGAACCAACTCTTGGTTGTTCGGTGTTTCTAAAACCTGTATATAAAGTCCAAGTTCAAGACTTGTTCACTTAGGACTGTTATGGGTAGCAGAACATCAACTAGACGGGGTTCAAGTCCGCAAGACACCTTTCGTCGAAAGCTAATGAGTACTGACTGCTTTTCCATTCTGTCGAGTTATCTTTCTTGCGTTATGTCAGCTGGTCAATTTTGTGTCATGTCAGTTGTCTCATCATTTTAAAATGGTGGGGAATGTTGTATAGTTTTAAAATGATGTAATTCATTTTAATTTATTTTCTATAAGTTTTATCTTATTTCCACAATTGAGATGTATCTCAGATGGGGAAATGCTTGATTAGCATATGAGAAGTCCTGGGTTCGAAACTCGGCACCTCCATTTGAGATTCATTTATTTTATCAGAGATGAGTTCGATATGACCGTTGAGATAGATCTAGATCTAGACCGTTGATTGACACGGTTATTGATCTGATCCATCAGATCAAGTTGGTTATAGATCGATGGTCGGATCGGAGTCGGTTACAGATGAACGGTCAGATCGGACTGGAGGGTAAAAGTGTCTTTTCACACAAGTGCCCAGGGAACCCTATAAATTGGGTTCCACAGATCAGTAGAGCAGAGACTTGAGAAACACTTGGAAAGTGAAAGTGAAAGGTTCGCTCTGATCTTGAAAGTTCGTGACGTTCTCGTTTGTTCTTGAGTTTGAGAGGAAAAATCAGAGATATTCTCTGGTTGATCCAAGTTCCGAAACAGTTTGTGTTCGATCCGGAGAAGCAGTCAGGAAAAGTTCTGAAAGAGTTCGAGAGTTGAGTCTACTCGGTGCACGAAAGTGAGTCAACTAGGTCCGTTAATATCTTGGGGAGAAGTCGCCAAGTAATCCTAGTGCACAACAGGAGGCGTATTTCTTTCGAAGTCAGTGACTACACGCCTCGGACCAGGTACTATCTTTCTTGTTATATTTGATTAAATTACTGTCAAATATTTGGAAGCGGTTCGGCTACGAGGTACGCATATTTGGTGTAAATTGTTCAATTGCAGTTATTGTATCTTGAGTGAATTGTGCACATTATTTTCCAACATAGGGTACATAAAGTTACACAAGAGTAATAACAAGAACATGAATAGGGTACATAAAGTTACACAAGAGTAATAACAAGTACATGAATAGGGTACATAAAGTTACACAAGAGTAATAACAAGTACACCCTACAAAAGTTACAAAGGCCAAATTTGGCCACTTACTAATATAGCCTTATGAACTCCTTTTGCAAGTTGGTCATTCAACAGAGTTAGCTGACCTAGGAGCATGTTTTTGGTGAACTGATTATAAGAGCTTAAGAATTTTTGAACGGTCCTCTTAGTATTAATATGCATATTAAATAGAGGCACATGGCTAACGAAGGAAAAATGCTATTTTTATCTGCTTCATGAAGGTTTAGTATTTTGTACAACACTATTGTCCCCCCAATATCACTCACTATTTTTTTTAAACCAAGATAGGTAAGATATGATGCCGCTAAGGAAGAAAAGGCGATGTACAGAGCCGGTAGCTCCACCTGTAGGCACTGATGGTAACACGGGTATACATGTTTATAATTTCTTTTGGACCGCTTAATTTAGTTTTATGTTGACATTGACTAACCTTAGTGACTCTACCAAGTGCGAGAGTCAGAGGAGATATCTGAGGTACCACCTAGTACCTTTCCCACGGTTGGCAGTGATGATGAGACTCAAGAGATTCCCATTTTGGAGGTCAGTAAGACTAGGCGAGGTCGGGGGCCAACCAAGGGAGCAAATCTACTTCCCCCACCCGGCCATAAATGGTTATGCATTGTTGCCAATAACCGTATTGAGGATGGAGAAGCAACTACATTGGGGTACCAACTAGGTGTATACGCACGCACATGGAGCTACTTCCCGCATAACATTTGTTGGGAGAAACAAGCACCAGGCACGTTTGATGACATCATGAAGGATTTGAAGGTAAAATATATATATATATATATATATATCTCACACTTACCATTTTTTTAATTGTTCACTTAAACCTTTCGATATCTTATTCGAATGCTTTGGTTGTAGAAACATTATGTTTTTAGATATGATAAGAATCGGTTGCTTGTGCTTGATGAGGTGGTGAAAGCAGCATGCATGGAAAATCTCTGCCAGTGTGTAAAGAAGTGGAGGAATAAATTGAAGAAAAAGTATGACAAGAAAAATGAAGAGGAGAAGAAGATTTGTGGAGATCAAAGACTGACACAGGAAGAGTGGGACATATTGGTGAAATATTGGGAATCTGAAGAAGTTATTGAGTCCTACAAGAGGAACAAGGTGAACTGTTCACATGCGCAGGCGACACACTTTGGGTTCCAAGTCCATTGCACGACATTATGCGGAGGAGGTAAAATTGATTTTTTTTTTGGATTATGTCAACTTTACTTGTCTAATTACTTTAAAATATATTTCTTTTTATGCAGCGTAAAAGACTTGGAGATGACTTTATAGTCCTTGGTTCTTATTTGAGTGCCCATAGGAAGCAGGATGGAAGCTATCACAACACTTACACACAAGAAAAATGTGTAAGTCTCTAATTTTTCATTCACCTATTGTGTAAGAGAGTAACATAACTAACATGAGTTCTACATTACAGGTTGAAGTTGAAAAGATTTTTCATGAAAGCCAACTCCAATCAATAAAAGATATCACAAATTAACCCCTACTTTTGGATACCGAATTTGGCCGCCATCATGGTGGTTTCGAGCGGGGCATGGGAAGTGGTTGGTCAAGGAGTCACCAGTACTCGGGACCTCGGATGCTAGGGCTGAGGCTCTCTTGACATAGATTCAAGAGAAAGACAAAGAGATGGCAGAAAAAATAGAGCAATTAAAGGAGGCGCAGAAGGAAGAAATACGCACCTTAGAAGCCAAGATGCAAGCACAACTACAAGCACAAGCAAAGAGGTTCATGGACGTCATGAGGATGTCTCTCTCGGCTTTCAATGGTTCATCTTCTCAAGGTTATAATGTTATATTTTTAACATTCATTAATAAATTATATTAGAATGGATTGGAATCCCACTAATACTCATATTTGCATAGAGCCCACAGATAGCGAGGTGTCGTTGCCACATTATATTCGTCGTTGAAAGTTCAAGTTGTTTTTAGAAAGGTAAGGTATAACCAATCACTCTAGGTCAGTCCGAACTTCATTTTTTTCATGGAATTTTACATTATATATAAACTATATATGATGGGGTAAAGTGTAACCATGCAATCAAACAATCTGAAAGCAACCATGCAATCTGCAATGTAAACTATTTTTGTTAAAATGGTGATAGCTTTTCTTCTCATGGTTACTTTATGCTTAGAGTACCTAGAGACAAAGTTTATAGTCTTTTGGAAATTGGACTGAATTCCATGCTCACTTTCTGGTGTGAAAAAGGGTTAAATGCCCACGACACTATTTATGGGATTTAAGATTCTTCTTGGGGTATTTGTGTTTAATGGGTCTAACCACACATATCTGCACTTGCTTTTGCTATATTGCATGTTTTGTCTTGCTTTTGCTTTGCTGCTTATTAGATCAACTTTTGAATTGCCTCCTGTTTTTCGTCTCTCATAAAGTTCTCAAGTATTTTGAAAAGATAGTTTGTTTAGACGTATCACATAAAGTTACTGCTTTCACAGTCTATTGTGAGACTTGTACTGTTTGGTTGTCTCCAGGAGTATTGGGCTATGGTATGAAGCAGGTCTACAGAAAAGAAGTTTAAAGTAATATGAATTCAATCATCAAATTTGCAATGTGAACTATGAGAAGAAGTTTGATTCAAACATGCAATTTGATTGCAGAACACAGTTCAACCAAATTCTGGTTGAGATGGCAAGCAAATTGTTTGATTAAGCTTTAGTAAATAGGAGAATATTCTTTTAGGTAGCTTCTTTAATTTCATAATTGTTTGTACACTAACTTCTTACACTGTTACTACAGTTTATGTCTAAGTGCTTACTACATTTTTTCATTTTATCTTCACTCTTTTTTTTTTGGAAATAGACCTTCACATCTTTTTGATTTACCATTATTTATACGGCCTTGTCTGGGGGTGTTGCAAATTGGATTTTGGTGGAGGCATTTTGGTGAAGGCTGCTTGGTGGAGGCTGTTTGGTGGATACTGTTTGGTGGAGGCTGTTCGATCGATGCTGTTTAGTGGAGGCTTTGGTGGATTTTTGTGCGACACTATTAGCAATCTAGTATTAGAACATAAGAGGAACTTACACATGTACAACACCCTCTGCTGACATTAAGATGAATATTTCTTGAGTTTTTATGATGTGTAAGCACAAAGGGCACATGAACATATTTTTTAATTCATACTTGGTTGATATATAATATAAATGTTTATTTGTGTTTCATTTGAAAAGTGTTTATTTGTGTTTCAGTTGAAAGTGGATTTTGTGTTTCATATAAATATGGATTTTTTAGGTTTACACAAAAAAATAAAAATAAAAAACTAAATAGAATGAAAGAAAAATAAATAAATAAATAATGACCACTATTGGCCAGTGACTATTAATAAAACTATAACGACTGGTCACCAATTACAAATAACGAATTATAATAGCGACTAGTAAAGTTAGTCTCTATATATACAAATTTGCAACTGTTTACATGTCGCTATATAATTAATTTTGGTGACAGTTAAAAAAATTGTTAAAAAATGTTTATGGCGATTGTCTACCAATGCCCATAATTTCACAAAGCCGACTGTTAAGGATAGTCGCCATATATCAGGGAAAAAGGAGACCAAATACATAGTCGCTAAATATGTTTTTTGGCGACTATCAAACAGTCGCCAAACAATTATTTTGTGACTGGCAAACAGTCGTTATAAAGCGTAATAAAAGGCGACAGAAAATAAACAGTCACGAAATAATTTTTTGGGGGACTGGCAAACAGTCGCTATAAAGTAAAAGAAAAGGTGACCAAAAATAAAAAGTCACTAAATATTTGCTTTGGAGACTGGCCAACAGTCACTAAAATTATTTTATGGTTGATAAGTGTCTAAAAGATACTTATTTATGCATGAAATATTGATCATAAATTCCTAATTTGAGTTGATTATTAACATGAAAATGACATATATAATTTAAATTCAAGTTTTGTGTCTCAGGTACCTGGTAGAAGAAGAAAATCAAAATTATGAGGGAAAATGAAGGAAAAAGGAGCAAAAATGAGCCAAGAAGGGAATGACGCGACCGCGCCGGGAAAATGTGTGAAAATTCAAATAAATGGAGGAAATTCTCTATGGCTATTAAGGCTTAAAAGAGGACAATTCGAGAACGTGAAACCGCGTTATCGCGCCCCCAGAAGGCTCTAACGCACCAGGAAGATGGCGCTACCAGTGGCGCTGGCGCGCTGAACAGTTGCCTTACAAAGAGTTCAAAGTGCTATTTTGGGAAGTCGATAAAGATTCTAAGGAGCGGCGCGACCGCCCCTTCCTCAGCACGGACCCGAAGGCCGTTTCCAGACTTAGAAAGAATTCTGATCCAGTGGCGTGACCGCGCCATAATAAAGAAGAATTTTGGCACGACTGCGCCGATGAGTCAGCATACGCAAATTATGGAAATCTCAGGATTCTGACTACCAATCAAGCCCAAACTTGGGAGAAGAAGTCCTTATTGCCTAAGGAAGGTATCCACGAAGATTTTAAGGAAATTGGCTCGAGTCTAAGTGCATTGAATGACCCAGAAGAGAAGTTCCACACAAAGAAGGAAACTGCTGCCAGAAAAGAAGAGAAAATCCAAGTTTTAAGAGGAGCAAAGCTGGAGTTCCCTAATCCCAATTGAACCAAAATTTGGACTGAAGCTTCCTGAAGAGATTGAGGATCATATCACGGAAATTCAGGTAAATCCAAGTCGGGTTCTCAAAGTTTTATACTTTTAAAGTGGTGGACCCAGTGCTGGAATTGGCAGCAGAAGCAGTTCAACTTCTCAAGGTGATATCTCAAGTTTTCCAACTCAGAATGACTTCAGATTTTGTACACAACTCAAGGACTATGTAAAGAAGGTTAGTGAATAATTTTAAGAAATTTGGAGGTTAGAAAAGCAAGATTTCAAACTGTGGACAGAGACAAAATTACAAGTTCTGGACAGAAGCCCAGCTATAAATAGGGGTCCGAGGCCTCCAGTGAGGGAGAGAGTTTTAGATCGAGTTTTTGAGTTGTAAATACAGTTTTTAGTTTAATTTCATGTTTTTTTAGTTAGTTTAGAGGGGAGAGAAAGTCCAGAGGGAGTCTTACACGACCTCTTGGCACTTTAGAGAGAGAAGGTGGAGATTTCAGTCAAGGTGCAAGAGAAGCTAAAGACTGTAATTGAATCAGTTTTTGTACTTCAAGGGGGTTTTTGTACTTGGTTTATTTTATGTGTATGGCTGTAATTGAATCATTTTTGTGTGTTTATTCTATTAGCATGGAGTAATCTCTCTCTGTTGGGGAAGCCATGAACTCCTAGTTGTGACTTGTTTAAATTTTGAAATTATAGCAATAAAATACCTGGCTTTTGTTTTAGAAACTGAGTTCATTGCTTATTTTTTATCTGAATTCAATTCTGGAATTTAATGAGGTCCGAATAGAGAAGTTAAATTTCAGTAGAGAGTTGGGTTAGTTATTTGATTCCTGTTTTCTAAAACAACTTATTTTTCTAACTACATCGTTCTGGATTGTGATGGAGACTAGTTGAAAAGTGATGTGACTTCTATAACTCTTGTTTTGAATAAGAGAGAGTTAATCTTTGACAGTTATTTGACAGGTGGTCATCTTTTTGACACCTATAAGGAAGACGTGGGTTAACTGACCACGTCTATTGTTGGCTTCCCACAACCAAGTCATGGCTGTAATTTTAGACATGAACCATCTGGTTTTGTGGAGCACGATTAAAGCCAGGTTTAGAATCTCAGACACCTATAAAAGACAAGTGAATCAGTTGATCAAGTGAACAAGCTAAAACAGTGAAGAAAGGAGTAGAGTGAAGATTCATGAGCAAAGGTACGATCCATACTCTCAGGAGGAGAGTATCAACCAAGGGGGAGCCTTGGTTTGTTCTGCGAGAGTCGGAGAGTCAGATCTCCCTCACTGTTGCGTGTGCAAAGTGGGTTATCATCGATTGTAAGTCTGTAGTTGCTTGTTTATTTCCTACTATAATTTGTTTCCTTTCAATGTTGTATAAGATTCCCTAAGAGGGCTAGTTAGCCCCGTAATACACTTGTGTTGGCATTGTATTCCATTAATATTATCCAGTACTTTTCACTTCAGAATTCCTGTTATTTGCTGTTCCGGTTATTGCGGGTGTTGAGAACACCCGAGTGTTATAACACCTATTTGTTATATCGAAATCCTGAAACAGGGACCTACAATCTTTAAGCTTTTATATTTGTGCACCTAGGATTTGAATGTTTCGGGATTGTGATGGAGTTCAAGAAATAGGTGAAAGTTATTTCCTTTATATGGGTAACTAGGTTTTCAAAAGCTAAGTCAAGGAAAGGGTATTTGAGCTATAAAATCAGAAATTTGCATGTTAGCAACTAGGAGGGATTGACACTCTTCCTCAACATCTCATCACTGTAAGTTTTTTCAGTAGTATAATTCTGTTTTGTTTTTCAGATCTCAAAACCAAAAAATTATTTTCCTCAATCAATTAAAAATCTTTATTTAAACTGAGTTCTCATCAAGGTCTCTGTGGGATCGATATCTGGACTCTCGAGTCTATATTACTTGCTGACCTAGTGCACTTGCTAGACACCCAACAATGGTGACTGCCAAACAGTCACCATAAGTTTTTCTTGCGACTGTTTCACGCCAGTTGCCACAAATGAAGAATTGGTGACTGTTTAACAATCGCCAAACATTTCAACCAATAGAGACCGATATAGCCTGTCGCCATAAGTAGTTTGGCGCCGACTATTTAGGCACCATTTGTTGGTGATGGGGGACCAGTCGCTACGCCTTTAGCGATCGGTTTTGTTGTCTTTGGTGACTGGCTTTGACAGTCGCCACAAGTCAGGTTTTTACTAGTGTGCGGTCGCGCCATTCCACTTTCTCGAGTTGTCTTCTTTGAAGCCTTGATAGCCGTAGTGTATTTTCCTCCATTTATTTGAATTTTTTACTATTTCCTGGCGTGGTGGCGCTAGAATCGGCGCAGTCGCGCCATACCCTTTTTGCCTCATTTTGCTCATTTTTGCTTCAGTTTCACTCAGAATTCAGATTTTCTTCTATGACCAGTCACCTGAGACACAAACGATGAAATTTAGTTATATTTATCATTTTAATGCTGATAATTGACTCAAAGTTTGGATTTCTAATCATTTATTCATGCATTAATAGTGTCTTTTAGACACTTATCACAACCCCAAACTTAAACCTTTGCTGGTCCTCGAGCCAACTATAAAAGAAATCAACCGGATTGATCTAAAAAGACAGAAAAATTTTGTGATCCTCCCTTTTAAAGTTTTCAAGATAGATGATTCACTTCATTCCTAATGATGGTTCTTCTTGCTTAGTCAAAACCGATTTCAAATTCTCTTCAAATTTTTCGAAGATGCCCATTCCCATACAAGTGGCAAGTCTCAGTTCAACTCCATAAGCCAACCCTTAGTCCACTCTCCACTAACCTGAAGGAGTTCTCAATTATGATCAATAGGTCTTTTATGGGTTGTAATGAGGCAGGGGTAATGGGTATGACGAATAATTTTTTTGGTATTTCTTTTGCGTTTTATTCTCCTCCTCATATCCATATTCTATTTTACTGAGCATGAATCTGCTCTTTTGGCTCTTCCTCCAAAATCCTTCACCCCAAACTTTATTCTTTTGAATTGATCCCTCATTCCTTTCACTTTTCCTTTTTCTTTCCCATGTATACTTTTTTCTTTTGGCCTTGTCCAGAGTCTAGCTTACCTCGCCAGTTGACTCAGAGACTCTAAGCTTGCTAAGGCCCGAGTCCCGGTGCACGCACGGGGTGGCCTTTCTCCTAACTTAGCCAAGGATTTTCTTTTTCTTTTTTTCCTCTTATTTTTCTTTTGGCTTTGTTCAGAGTCTAGCTTACCTTGCCGGTTGACTCAGAGACTCTAAGCTTGCTGAGGCCCGAGTCCTGGTGCACACACTAGGTGGCCTTTCTCCTACTCAGCCCAGAATTTTATTTTTTCTCTTTCTTGCTCCTTCCCTTTTACAAAGAAATGTTTCTATACCCTTCATCCATTCCTCATAACTTCAAAATCTTGATCCATGCTCTTTCAAACAGAACACTTCAATAATTTGGAGAATCAGGAGTAAGTAAGAAACAAGTTTATTGATCACTAAGGCTTGGTTCATGTAGCATGGGACATTAAAACAGAACAGGGATCTTTTTGGCTCAGAAAGTTTGACAAAAGTTGAAGCAACTTGTGCATTAAAGTGGGTGGCTTTGAAAAAGGCTCAAACGATTTTTAAACAGGTGTCTAAATCACCTCAAAATTTTGAAAACCTTTCTCTGTCTCGCCTCAAGTTTTCCTCATGTTGGTTCTAGTGATTGAAATCAACTTGCTCACTTGTACTTTGTTTTCAAAAACTATTTTAAAAGAAAAATTCTTATCCAATTAAGACTAAGCATCTGAACTACAATATTTTCCAGTGAGTGAATCATGTTAGTCATCTGATCAGGGATTTTCACTGGTATTTTCCAAAATCTCTTTTGGATTTTTTTGGTGAATTTTTGAAAAATGGAGTTTTTAAATCCAAAAAAATACATGAAAAATTCTTGAAGAGTATCCCACCCGCATACTTATAAACTTGCTTTGTCCTCAAAGCAGCAATAAACATAGGAATGAAAAGAAATACTCCCCTAACAGACTAGTTTGTTGAGGTTGGATGGAACTCCCTTTCTTATTTCTTAAATTCTGCTTTCATGGGTTAGTGCCAAACACTTGCATGATTTTAAGCAATTGGAAATGAAAAAGGACTGGAAGTGTCTCTCAGGCATAACATTAAACTTCAGAAGAATACTTTTTAGTGGAATTTGTGCTTCTTTACCTCTGTAATGGTCTTACCTCATCAAGACAATGGCGTGGTCGCGCAAGAATATGGCGCGGACGTGCCGTGTAGTTCCATGAATTCTTCAGATCCTAAATAAATTTTTCAATCTTTTCAGTTTGGACAGGTTAGTACCAATGAGAGGCAGATGTAGATTCATTTTCCACCAATGTTCATTGGAAAAATTATGAAAATCATGCTTTGAGACAAATCATTGAGAGAGTAAATATCAAAATTTCATTAACATGAATGGAGATTGAGTACATATTAGTGAAATTTGCATAAAGGAACACTCTGAGACAATAGCACACACAAAACAATTTTACACATAAATTTCCAAAATAACGAGGTTCTTGTTCAGAAAAGAAGTTGAGTTATTTTTTTTTTATTTTTTTTGAAATCTGTAAATTTTAATCTAACACTCTTTCTATCCTATTTCTACTCTAACAATGAAAAGAAATCAAAATCTCATTCAAACTTAAACAAGTCCTAAAAATTTTGAAAAACTTTATTCAAACCTACTCACACACAAAGTCCTACTCCTATTCCTACACTGACAGATCTCTTATAGGCTCAATTTATCAAATGTACAACAGAGGTTTCAGATGGAAACATCTCTTGATAGAGTTTCAGCCTATGCCCGTTTACCTTGAATTTTTCTCCATTCTTTGGGTGCTGAATCTCAAATGCTCCAAAATTTGATACCCCAACCACTTCATAGGGTCCTTGCCATCTAGACTTCAATTTTCCAGGAAAGAGTTTTAATCTTGAATTGTACAGAAGGACTTTCTGGCCTACCTAAAAATCTTTCATCCTAATGTTTTTGTCATGCCACCTCTTTGTTTTCAGCTTGTAGAGTCTAGCATTGTCATAAGCCCAGTACCTCAGTTCCTCTAGCTCATTCAAATCCAGCAATCGCTTTTCTCCTACCTTTTGCACATCAAAATTTAAGAATTTAGTAGCCCAATATGCTTTATGTTCTAATTCCACAGGTAAGTGACATGCTTTCCCATATACCAATCTAAATGGTGTGGTGCCAATGGGGGTTTTATAGGCTGTCCTATATGCCCATAGAGTATGATCTAGTTTGATAGCCCAATCCTTTCTTGATAGACTAACATTTTTCTCAAGGATTCTTTTCAGCTCTCGGTTTGACACTTCAACTTGCCCACTTGTTTGAGCATGGTAGGGTGTAGCCACTTTATGTCTCACCCCAAACTTTTTAAGCAACGTAGAAAATTGATTGTTGTAAAAGTGCTTCCCACCATCACTGATTATGGCTCTAGGTGCTCCAAATCGGGTGAAAATATTTTTCCTTAAGAATTCTAACACCACTCATGCATCATTGGTCCTAGTAGCTATGGCTTCTACCCATTTAGAGACATATTCAACAACCACCAAGATGTATTCAAAACCATATGAAGACGGAAATGGACCCATAAAATCAATACCCCACACATCAAACAATTCACAAACCAATATGTTAGTGAGAGGCATTTCATCTTTTTGAGATACATTACCAGTCCTTTGACACCTATCACAAGTGGATACATACCTCTTTGAATCTTGATATAATGTAGGCCAATAGAAACCTGATTGCATTACCTTTGTTGCTGTTCGATTTGAGCTGAAGTGTCCTCCGGCTTCTCAATCATGGCAATGTTTCAAAATTGATTCAAACTTTGTTTTCAGGACATACCTTCTTTTCACTTGATCAGGACAGATTTTGTAGAGGTAAGGGTCTTCCCAAAAGTAATGTTTCACATCAGCAAGGAACTTCTTTCTTTGCTGCCAGCTTAGCTCCTTTGGGATCCACCCTCCTACAAGAAAATTTGCAAAATCAGCAAACCAAGGTGCTGGAAAATATATTTTTCTTACCCGACATATAATCTCATATGGAAAGAGTTCAGAAATCCCCGTTTTCCCTACTTCCTCCGTCTCAAGTATGGATAGGTGGTCTGCTACCACATTCTCAGCTCCCTTCTTATCTTTAATCTCGAAGTCAAATTCTTGAAGGAGAAGTATCCACCTGATCAGTCGAGGCTTGGAGTCCTTTTTTCCAAAGAGATATCTAAGAGCTGCATGGCCAGTATAGACAACAACGTTCGATGCAATTAAGTATGATCTAAATTTTTCCAAAGCATAAACTATAGCCAATAGCTCTTTGTCTGATGTAGTGTAATTCAATTGTGGCCCGGTGAGTGTGTGGCTAGCACAATAGATGGTGTAAAAAATTTTGTCTTTCCTTTGTCCAAGCACAACCCCTACAGCATAATCACTAGCATCACACATCAATTCGAATGGTATGGTCCAATCTGGGGCAACTACAATAGGTGCTAAAATTAATTTTTCTTTTTGGAGTTTGAAAGCATGCAAACATTCATCATCAAAATCAAATTTTACATCTTTCATGAGCAGATTAGACAATGGTTTTGCAATTTTTTAAAAATCTTTGATAAACCTCCTATAAAAACCTGCATGTCCTAGGAAGTTCCTTATACCTTTTATATTTCTAGGTGGGGTAAATTTTTCAATCACCTCAATTTTTGCCCGATCAACTTCAATTCCTCTTTTTGAAATTTTGTGGCCCAACACAATGCATTCATTCACCATAAAGTGACACTTCTCCCAATTCAGCACTAAATTGCTATCTTCACATCTTGTTAGGATTAAATCTAAATTTTTCAAACAAGTCTCAAATGTCAGTCCATAAAGAGTAAAATCATCCATGAAAATTTTCATAAAAGTTTTAATGAAATCATGAAAAATAGCAATCATGCATCGCTGAAAAGTGGCTGGTGCATTACACAATCCAAAAGGCATCCTTCTATATGCAAAAGTTCCATAAGGACAGGTAAAAGTGGTTTTCTCTTGGTCCTCCGGGGCGATAGGAATCTGAAAATACCCGGAATAGCCATCAAGAAAGCAATAGAATTTATTACGTGTGAGTCTCTCAAGCATTTCGTCAATAAAAGGTAAAGGGAAATGGTCTTTTCTAGTTGTTGAATTTAATTTTCTGTAATCAATGCAGACTCTCCATCCAGTCACAATCCTAGTGGGTATTAACTCATTATCTAAATTTTTTATTACTGTCATTCCACCCTTTTTAGGTTCCATTTGGACTGGACTAACCCATTTGCTATCTGAAATTGGATAAATAATACCTGCACCTAACAACTTTACCACTTCTTTTTTTACCACTTCTTGCAAGGTTGGATTTAGCCATCTTTGAGGTTGAATTGTTGGCTTTAAGGAGCCCTCCATCAGAATTTTGTGCATTCATGTGGTTCGGTTGATTCCTTTGATATCTGAAATTGTCCACCCAATCGCCTTCTTATGTTTGCTCAGCACCTCGATCAAGAGTTGTTCCTCCCTAGCATTCAAACAAGAAGAGATAATTACTAGCCTGGAATCATCTTCAAGATAAACATATTTTAAAGAACTAGACATGGTTTTTAGTTCAAGTTTAGATGGGTCTTTGATCTCAGCCCCTTTTTCCTCTTCTTTGTTTTCTTTAGCCTCTAGTTGTTCTACTTCTTGTTGCATGAGGGGATCATCATCTTCTTTTGTGCATGATTGAGCCAAACACCTTTCCAAGGTATCCTTCATCATGATCTCTTGCTGAACATTCTCTGCACATTCATCAATCACATCAATAAAATAACAGGTATCATCACAAGAATTTGAAGGTCTTTTTATAGCTTGTTTAATGTTAAACACAATCTCTTCATCATTTAATCTAAGGGTTAATTTCCCTTGTTTGACATCAATTAAGGCAGCGATAGTGTCTAGGAATGGTCTCCCTAAAATCAATGGTAATTCCCAATCCACCTCCATGTCTAGCACCACAAAATCGCATGGGTATATGAATTTTCCAATTATGACCAGCACGTCCTCAATCAGTCCATTGGGCTTTTTAGTTGATCTATCAAAAAATTGGAGCATGATATTGGTCTCCGTGAGCTCTCCTAAATTTAATTTCCTGCAAATAGACAAAGGCATCAGATTTATGCTTGCTTCTAAATCACATAGCACTTTGTTAAATTTAAAATTTTTGAATTCACAAGGTATAGTGAAACTCCCTGGATCTTTAAACTTGGTAGGCAATTCATTCTTCAATATTGCATTACAACTTTCAGTTAGCATCACTGTTCCTTGCTCTTCAATCCTCCTTTTTCCGAAAGCACCTCTTTAAGAAATTTTGCTTATTGTGGCATCTGCATTAGAGCTTCTATAAAAGGAATGTTAATTTCCAACTTCTTGAAAATATCAATGAACTTTGAAAATTTATCCTCTAACTTATCCTTTTTAGCTCGCTTTGGATATGGCAATGTGTCTAAGTTTATTTCAGCATTAGAGAGAGATTGAGATGACTTACCTTTTTGTTCGTGCTATTTACTTACCTCTTTTCCCTCATCTTGCTCCTCTCTTTCCTTGTCTTGCCGCTGATTTGCTTTGTTCTCCTGGACCTGAGGTTACTTTTGCTCTTCTTAGACCTTCCCGCTTCTCAAAGTGATGGCTTTGATCTGTTCTTTAGGGTTAGTTTCAGAATTGCTAGGTTAAGTACCTTGGTTCCTTCCTGATATAACATTGGCCAGCTGTCCCACTTGTATTTCCAGATTTTGGATTGATGCATCTTGATTATTTAGGGAAGCTTCTTGAGTTTGAAACCAGAATTCAGTCCGAGCATCTTTTTTTTCTTGATTTACTAAAAACTTTGAAAAGATGTCCTCAAGGTTGGCTTTTTGTTCCTGTTCTTGTGTTGTTCTTTGGAAAGCAGGTGGTGGTCTTGTTTGAGCATTGGGCTGTTGAGTGCTGGATTGGTGGTTGTTGTTGTTGGACCATGAGAAATTTGGGTAACTTCTCCAACTAGGATTTTAAGTATTGCTATATGGATCATTAGACCTGCGAAATTTTGAAACATAATTAGCCTGGTCTAAAGATCTTACAGCCTAAATATTACTTGCTTGGCATTCATGGTTGGGATGTCCTCCTCCACACATGTCATAAATCTGAGCAACCAATTGTTTGGTCAATGACTCGACTTGAGCCTGCAATGCTAATACATGATCAACATTGTGCATTGCAGAAACTCTCCCTCTTGCACTTCTATCCACTAGATATTGGTACATATTAGACGCCATTTCTTCAATCAATTCATAAACTTCATTAGGAGTCTTTTTGTTCATAGTACCACCAGCTGCAGCATCAATTAGGCTTCGTGTTGAAACTGTAATTCCATTGTAAAATATCTCCATCTGCATCCACCTTGGTATTCCATGATTTAGGAAATTTCTGAGTAGCTCTTTATGCTTTCCCATGCTTCAAAGAGTTGTTCATCATGTTCTTGCATAAAATTTGAGATGGCATTACGCAACTTAAATGTTTTAGCAGGTGGAAAATACTTACCAAGGAACTTCTTTTGTAGCTCATCCCATGTTCGAATTGAATTTGGTGGTAGAGTGGATAACCAACTTTTTGCTCTATGGCTTAGAGTGAAAGGGTACAATCTCAACCAAACAGCTTCATTAGTAACATCTTCAAATTTGAAAGTATCACATAATTCAAGAAATCTTTCAATATGTTCATTAGGATCCTCATTAGACAAACCTCCAAATCGATAATTGTTCTGAATCATTGACAGAATTTGAGGCTTGATTTCAAATTTGTTTGGAACATCAGGTCTCACAATGGTTGATCTTAGCGCATTGGGGTTCGATGTTACATAATGTTCCATCATTTTCTCAGCCACTTCTTCCTCGTGTTGATCTTCCATTGCTGAATTTTCTCTTCTCCTTCAGTGAAGGAGTGATCTTTCTGGTTCTAGATCTGGTTCAGCTAGAGGATCTTCACTAGACCGTGTTTTCATGTACAAACCAGGATCAACCTAAAAGATGAAATAAAATAAAAAAAATTAAACTCAATCAACAAAAAAAAATTCACTTAAACTTACTCTCAATTCAATGGTCCCCGGCAACGGCGCCAAAAACTTGTTGGGAGTCTAGCAACTGTACTAGGTCAGCATGTAATATAGACTCGAGAGTCTAGATATCGATCCCACGGAGACCTTGATGAGAACTCAGTTTAAGTAAAGATTTTTCTATTAATTGAGACAAACAGTTTTTGGGTTTTTGAGAACTGAAAATTAAACATAATTGAACTACTGGAAAACCTTATGGAGATGAGATGTAGGGGAAAAAGTATCAATCCCTCCTAGTTGTTAACATTCAAAGTTCTGATTTTTATAGCTCAAGTACCTTTACCTTGACTTAGCTTTTGAAAACCTGGTTACCCATATACAGGAAATAACTTTCACCTATTCCTTGAACTCCATCACAATCCAAAAACATTCAAATCCTAGGTGCATAAATATAAAAGCTTAAGGATTAAGTCTATCTTATTCAGAAGAAGGGTTATAAAGAGTCACATTGCTTTCCACTAGTCTCCATCACAATCCGGAACGAACTAGTTTAGAAAAATGAGTTGTTTTAGAACACAGAATCATATAACTAACCCAAATCACTACTAAACTTTAACTTCCCTATTCGAACCTCGTTAAACTTCAGATATCCATTTAAATTAGAAATAAGTAGTAAACTCAGATTCTAAAACAAAGGCTAAGTACTACATTGCTATAAACTTCAAAACTTAAACATGTAACAACTAGGAGTTCATGACTTCCCCAACAAAGAGAGACTACTCCATGCTAACAGTATAAACACATGAAAAGAATTTAATTATAGAAAAAGAAATTAAAATAAACTAAGTACAGAAACCCCCTTGAAGGACTGCCTTTATCTTCACTTGAGCCTTGACAAAAATCTCCTCCTTCTCTCTCCAATGTGCCAAGAGGTCGTGCAAGACTACCTCTGGACTTTCTCTCCTCTCCAAACTAACTACAAAAATTGGAAATTAAACTAAAAACTAAATTTAAAATTAAAAACTGGATGATTTGCACTCTGCCTCGGACCCCTATTTATACTTGTTCTGCTGCCCAGGCCTTGTAATTTGATCTCTCTCCAGGGTCCTTGCCTTGTGTACAAGATTTGAGTCCATACTGAGTTGGGAAACTCGAGATACGATGTTGAGAAGTTGGATTGCTTCTGCTGCCAATTTCTGCACTAGGTTCACCACTTTGGGAATATGGAACTCCAGAGATTCTCTTCTTCAAACTCGATTTTTCTTCTCTTGTGGTAGCAGTTTCCTTCGTTATATGGAACTTCACTTCTTGGTTATTCAAAACACCTAGGACTTGAGTAAATTTCTTTGGAATCTTTGTGGATACCTTCCTTAGGCATTTAGGACTTCTTCTCCCAAGTTTGGGCTTGATTGGACGTCAGGATCCTGAGATTTTTGCGACTTTGCGTTGCAGAGTCAGCGGCAAGGTCGCGCCGATAAACTGTCTGTTCTGGCGCGGTTGCGCCACTGGAGCAGAGTTTTTTCTAAGTCAGGAAACGGCCATCGAAATCGTGCCGAGTAAGGAGACTTCTTGGCACGGCAGCGGCATATTTTGCTGTTGAAGTGGCGTGGAAGCGCCACTCTTTAGCCTTCTTTATCGGTCCCCAGAACGACAACTCCTCTTTCTATATTTGGCATCTCTTTGGCGCTTCCATGCTGTCTGTGTGTGAGGTAGCGCCAGTTCCTTGCCGCGGTAGCGCCCTCTGAAGGCGCGATCGCGCCATTCCACTTTCCCGAGTTGTTTTCTTTGTAGACTTCCTAGCTTTAGGGTATTTTCCTCCATTTATTTGAATTTTTGACTATTTCCCCGACACGGTGGTGGCTGAATCGGCTTGGTCGCGCCATACCCATTTTGCCTCATATTTCTCATTTTTGCTTCATTTTCACTCAGAATTCAGATTTTCTTCTTCGACCAGTCACTTGAGACACAAACCATGAAATTTTGTTATATTTGTCATTTTCATGCTAATAATTAAATCAATGTGTGGATTTCTAATCATTTATTCATGCATAAATAGTCTTTTAGACACTTATCATTTTTCCACAGAACAAGCTCCCTTCATGAAGGACGCATGCCATCCAAGCGCAGTGTTCCAGCCTAAAGCTGCCACGACCTCTGCCAAACTAGTCACAACAGCTCTAGTCAGGTTGATTCCAGTGGCGACTAAGCCGCCCTACCTGATTGTCGCCACTACTCCTCCGACACGTAGGCCGGTGGCCAGCCCGACCCAGTCGCCGTCATTGCAAAGGGTCCCCTTTGTGCCTGCTCTAATCCAGCGTTATGAGCAGCACACAACTCCTTCCTCCTCCGTGAGGAGGGACCTAGCGCCAGTTCTGGCTTCGCCCAGAACAACAACTGCAGGCCAGTCGCCCATGGTTATTGTCACCAAAGAACTCTTGACTGCGCTCACCTATGCAGCTCAATTACCTCGTCGGCCGACGCCAACAGCCAAACCTCTGGCTCGGTCGCCGATCAACTCTCGCCAGAGTACACCGGAGGCTACTCCATCGAGCTAGTCGCCAGTCAAGGCGACAAGTCGCCAAACCACCCCAGTGGTCGACTATCCAACTCCATCACCAACTGTGGCCTCGTCGCTCGAAATTACACCGGCATCTCCCTCACTAACAGGGTCACCGGTGAAACTGTAGCCACTTCGATTCACGACGGGAGCATCTCCTTGCACTCCCACCATCAAAGTTGCCGTCGTGGCAACCTTGCCAAGACGGTCGAAGAGCAAGTTGCATTTAAAGAACAAGATGAGAGTTCCGCGCCAAGGATCCTCAAATCATGGCTCATGACATTCAGATCACGCTGATGATGGAGCGATTGGAATCACTCACGACCAACCCCGGCGACATCTCTCAAGAAGTCGACCGGAATAGAGCAACAACCAGAGCTTTGGCTGATCCGTGCCGAGAGGAACCTACTCACAAAGAGAGCTGGTGGTCCCGATGACTATTCGAACGTCACGGGGCGAGGAGGAGCTAGCCTTCCTCACACTGAACACGGTGAATGATATGGTCAACTGTGCCATCAGAAACAGCTCTGGCGAGAGCAAATCAGTCTCCTATCGAAGACCTTACACCCAACGGATCCAAAATTCCTGATGTCATTCGGGTATCATCCGACCAAATTCCAATAATTCAATGGCGACGGGCATCTGAAGCAGCACGTCGCCCACTTCATCGAAACCTGCAACAACGCCGGTACCGATGGCGACCTGCTTGTCAAGCAGTTCAGTCGTTCGATGAAGGGAAACGCTTTCGACTGGTACATTGTGCTGTAGTAGGAATCGATTGACAGCTGGGAGCAGCTTGAAAGCGAGTTACACAACTGGTTCTATAGCACCCGATGCACAGTAACATTAACCAAGATGGCCAATCTTCTATAGAAGAAAGGCAAAAAAGTTATCAATTACATCAATAGGTGGAGGAATCTCAGCCTCAACTGCAAAGAGAGCTCCAACCTATCTCTAGAAGCAGAGATCAACATGTGCGTTCGCGGCATGTCGTGGGGTATTCTCTACTTCCTTAAAGGGAAGAAACCGACTGACTTCCAAGAGCTCGCAACCGAAGCTCACGACATAGAAGTCATCAAGGAGGAAGTAGGCGACTTCGCCGCTCCAATTCTTGATCCCCACAAAAAGGGTAAAGTTGTCGCGAAGGAGCCGAAGGAAAAGGCAAAAGGCTCCTATGCCACTGAAAGCTTCACACCGATCAAGGTGGGGAGCAAACAAAAGTTGAATTATGCCCCACGGCCACCCGCTGGGCCCAACTACCAAAGGCAAACATTGAAGGAGAAACAGTCGAAGACGAATCCCTTTGCAAATGCCGATGTCCCGGTCATGCTCGAGCAATTGCTCAGAGCAGACCTGCTCCGCTTACCTGAAGTAAAAACACATGACGACTTGAAAAAATCCAAGGAGCCAAACTTCTATAAGTACCATCGCTTACTCGGTCGTTCGACCGAGAAGTACTTTGTCCTAAAGGACCAAAATACGGTAGCTAGCGACGCCAGGTTGCATCATCATCAACAGAATGGAGAACATTTCAATCAGTGAACTCCATACAAACAATGTTGTTCCATCAAAGCTACACCAGTGCTTTAAGTACTGGAAAGATGGCGAGCAGAAAATGGTGTATGCCGACGAGTCCATTCACCGATACAGAAGCTTCGTTCACGGACACCAAGTTTTACTTGACAACACGGCCGAAGTCAGGGTGTCATTTGGCCAAACCAGGCCCTAGATATCAAAGTTGCACAACGTCCCAAACAAACTCCAAAGGAGGTGATGAAAACCACACAGCCTAAGCCATCGGCTCACAGCCGTCAAGCGATTGCACGAAAAGCACCAGCACTGCAACCAAAGAACAACACACCGGTGTAATGGTATATGCCTCAGTCACAACAAAAGAAAGGGGAAGCCCCTCACGTTGTGTGTCGTATAGCTGAGCTAACTAATCTGAAAAATGGAGCTACTCTACCGTTGCCTAAGCTTGAAGAGCATAGCATCGTCAAGAAATACCCTAGCCCGGAACGATTGCCAATTACCGGGACGACGGAGGGCTTTAATCCAAACGCCTACCGGTCACTGGTTAAAGCAGGGGTGGGGGGGCAATTTCAAAATGCAGCAACTGCATGAGATGCCACTCATAGCCATCCAAGTCCTCACTCCGGCACAAGAAAAGATAAGGAGCGAGGGAGGCCGCCTTCGACCAAGACGGCACGACCTCGGCTACCAAAAGGGAAAGCCTAACTGAATCACCAAAAAATCAGTTTACGTTCATCAAGTGACCATCGACCAATGCTCGTTAAAGAAAGATAGAGCTCTGGTGGTCATATACACCAAAGCCTCCCTTGCTCAAGCTTGAGCGCTCACTGGCGGAGTTGTGGCCGTAAACCACATCTCAATCACCAGCGACGACAAACAAGGTGATGATGAGTTCATCATAAAAGATGCTCCAGCTGCATTCGAAGAGGGAGGACAGACTACGGTGCATGAGCTAAAGAAGATCAACTTGGGCTCAGAAGAAGATCCAAGGCCAACCTTCCTCAGTGCCTCATTAGCCATGGAAGTGGAAGCTGAATACATCACATTGCTCAAGGAGTACTGCGATGTGTTTTCCTGGAACTACACTGAGATGCCAGGCGTCGATCCCAAAGTGGTTATACATAAACTCGCAGTCCACCCCTCAACTTGGCCGGTCAAGCAAACAAAGCAGCGCTTTCGATTGAGCTCGTCCCAAATATCGAAAAGGAAGTTTACATGCTCATTGCAGCCAATTTCATTCGGGAAGTCAAATATCCTTCCTGGATCGCCAACAACGTGCCGGTCAAGAAGAAAAGTGGACAAATTCGGGTCTGCATCAATTTTCGCGACCTGAACATGCCCTGGCCAGAAGATGACTTCCCATTGCCGATCACCAAACTAATGGTAGACGCAACAACTGGTCACGATGCGCTTTCAATCTTGGATGAGTCTTCAGGATACAACTAAATCCGCATGGACCCAAAGGACGAGGAATTAATAGCGTTCTGAACACCCAAAGGCGTATTTTACTACAAAGTCATGCCTTTTGGCCTCAAAAACGCCGGCGCAACATACAAGAGAGAGATGCAGCACATCTATGACGACTTCCTTCACAAGCGTGTTGACTGCTACATTGACTATCTGGTGGTCAAAACGAAGGAGCGAGCTGACCATCTCCTCGATCTCAGAGCTGTGTTCGAGCGACTCCGGCAGTTTCACCTTTAGATAAATCCGCTAAAATGTGGCTTTGGTGTCACCTCTGGGAAATTCCTCGGGTTCGTTGCACATCACCAAGGGATAGAGATCGATCAAACCAAGATCAATGCAATTGAAAAGATGTCGGAGACAAGGAATATCTCGGAGCTCAAAAGCTATCAAGGTCACTTGGCCTACATTCGGCGCTTCATCTCGAATTTGGACGGTCGATGTCAACCCTTCAGTCGCTTACTGACGAAAAATGTGCCTTTTCAAGTGGGACGACACCTACCGAAATGTTTTTAACAACATAAAGGCGTATCTCACAAGGCCTCTAGTGCTGGTCGCTCCAATCGTTGGCAAGCCATTGTTGCTCTACATCTCCGCCTAGGAGAACTCGGTGGGAGCTCTGCTAGCTCAAAATGATGAGACCAACAAGGAACGGTCATTGTACTACCTGAGTCGAACATTGGTAGGTGCTGAAGCACATCATGTCGCGGCCATTCCTCTCGGGCTGATTGGCAAAATGGGCTCTAATAAGTGTCCAAACGACACTATTTTTAGGGCTCAATTTGTATTGGAAATTATATTTTGGAGTCAGTAATCATCACAATATCATGACATATTACGTAAATTCATTTGTTCTCTCTCAGGATCTAACGTAACAAGAATTATTGAAATTGGAGCTAAAACGCGGAAAATATGAAGATTTTAGTGCAGAAAGGTACAAGGTTGCAGGAGCCGACGCGACCGCACCAGTTGGAGGAAAAAATCTGGCGCTACCACACCGAGACTCATTCCATTCGATTACTTAGAAGAAATTCTGCCCGAGTGCCGCGACCTCGCCAATATCAGACACTTTAACGACACGATTGCGCCAGTGACTCAGCAACGCAAAATCGCAAAAATCTCGGGATTCTAACGAGTAATCAAGTTCAAACGTGGGAAGTAGAGTCCTTAGAAAATTTATGGGAATCCCAAGAGGTTTGAATGCTCGAAGAGGTGAAGTCCAATGCTGATTAGGAGACTGATACGATCCTAGCTAATCACTAGCAAGAGGACTAATCAATGTAATATAGGCTTATGTAAGTCCGAATATCGTACCACATGGACCAAGCAAGTACTTAATTGCTTTCTGAGTTATAATTCAAAGTTTGCGCATCTTGGATAAAATATTTTATCAAAAAAACAAATTTAAACTAACCAATTACTTGAAATAGAGAAACAGCTTTTGAGGAATTTCAATGAGGAGAGAAGATGTTGGGAATCCAATTCCCTCCCTAGAGACTTCTGAGATAGAATAGAAATTAAGTTTTGGAAATTAATTTTTGACGAGCTAATAAAATCATGGCTACAATCCCCATCGGCATCACCTTTTTCTATCTCCTAGAGTAAAATAGCCGGCATAATCGACTCTACTTGATAGCATAAACATGGAGCTCATTGACCCTACCTATGCTCGGGAATCAGGTCTTGTGTCATTGGTAGATCAATCCAATCCCACAAGGTATTACTTTAAGGTCGAGGATTAACCCTGAGATCAGTTGATCTACCTAGTGTATGAACTCATAAAGATATTGTATAGCCTATCAACATATCCAACCTTAAGTCTAGCTTCACCTTATAACCAGTACATCGCAGGACAGAAAGTATGAATCAAGAATACTCAACTTAAGAATACTCATTCATGCACCAATTTGAAACCAAATAAAATATATAATGTATCAATCTCATTACATGCCTAGGGAGTCATGGACAACCAACTACAGACGACTACTCCATACTGGAAATATAAAAACAAAACAAGGTTTTGATAACAGGCATGAAAGAATAGAAACAACTAAGTACACAAACTCCCTTTGGAAGACTGCTCCTGGTCACCCTTGCTGCTTGTCTGAAATCTCTACCTTTCTTCCTCAAAGAACCCAAAGGTCGTGTAAGAATCCCTTTGGACCTTCTCCTCTCTCTATACTAAAGAATAAAGCTAGAAATTGAACTAAAAATTGAATGCCTTACACCCTTCCTCGGACCTCAATTTATACTTGTTCTGCTGCCCAGTGCTTGTAATTTGGTCCAGGGACATAAAGTAAGCCTTCTTGACCTCAGAATTGGGTGAAATTACACACGAACCTTACTTCCATGGTCCATTCCTTGTGTACGAAATTTGAGTTCCATCTGAGTTAGGCAACTCGACATATGCTGTCGAGAAGTGACATTGTTTTTGCAGCCAATCTCTGCACAGGGTCCACCACTTTGAAAATATAAAACTTCAAAATACCCGAATTGGATTGACCTGAATTTTCGTGATATGATCCTCAATCTCCTCAGGAATCTTCAGTCAAAATTTGGATTCAATTGGGACTTAGGAACACCAGATATGCTCTCCTTCAAACTTGGATTTATCTTCTCTTCTTGGCAGCAGTTTCCTTCTTTGTATTGAACTTCACTTCTTGGTCATTCAAAATACCTAGAACTCGAGTAAATTTCCTTAGAATCTTCGTGGATACCTTCCTTAGACACTTATGACTTCTTTTCCCAAGTTTGGGCTTGATTGGTTGTCAGGATCCCGAGATTTTTGCGACTTTAAGTTGTTGAGTCAGTGGCGCGGTTGCGCCGATAATGTGCTTGATTCTGGGGCGGTTGCGCCACTAGAGCAGAGTTCTTTCTAAGTCTGGAAACGGCCATTGAACCCGTGCCGAGTTAGGAGACTTCATGGCATGGCAGCGCCATATTTAGCTGTAGTAGTGGCGCGGTAGCGCCACTCCTTTGACTTTTCAGCAGCTCTTTGGCGCGTCCATGCTATCTCAGTGTGAGGTAGCGCTAGTTCCTTGGAGCGGTAGCGCCCTCCGAGGGTGTTGTCGCGCCACTTCAAATTCCCATACCATTGGCATTCATGTCCGTTAAGTCGTTGGGTATTTTTCTCCATTATTTTGAATTATTGCATATTTTCCTTGCACGGTGGCACCGATTATGGGCGGATGCGCCATCCTTTTTTTTGGCTTCTTTTGCTCATTTTTTATCCGTTTTTACTCCAAATCTTGTTTTTCTTCTTCCACTTGGTACCTGAGGCACAAAACATGAAATTGGGTAATAATTGTTGCTTTTATACTTAGAATTGACTCGAAATTAGATTTTCCACTCAATTTTTATGCCTAAAGATAGTGTATTTTAAACACTTATTACAACCCCAAACTTAAACCTTTGCTTGTCCTCGAGCGAAATCTGAAAGAAACAACCAGATAAATCTGTAGAGATTAAGAAAAGATCAGAGACACTCCCCTTGCAAGTTTCAAAATGGATGATTCAGTCCTTTCCTAATGATGGTTCTCCTTGCTTAGTCAAAACAGAATTCAAATTTTTCTTTACTTTTTCAAAGATCCTTATCCTCATACAAGTGAGAAGTCTCAGTTAACTTCATTAGCTAACCCTTAGTCCACTCTCCACTAACCTGAAGGAATCCCTAATCCTGATCAATAGGTCTTTTCTAGGTTGTAATGGGGCATGGGTAATGGGTATGATGAAAATTGTAAGCATTTCTTTTTGGGTTTTATCCTCCTCCTCATATCCATGTTCCATTTTTTTTAGCATGAATTAGTTCTGACCCTATGACCTTCTCCAAATTTTTCCATCCCAAACTTATTCTCTTGAGTTGATCCCATTTTCTTTTCTTATTCCTTTCCTTCACATGTATTCTTTTCTTGGGTTTTGTCCAGAGTCTAGCTTATTTCATCGGTTGACTCAAAGTCCCTAAGCTTGCTGAGGCCCGAGACCCGGTGCACACACGAGGTGGACTTTCCCTTAACTAACCCACCACCTTTTCTTTCTTTTTCTTTGGCTTTGTCTGGAGTCCAGCTTACCTTACTAGTTGACTCGGAGTCCCTAAGCTTGCTGAGGCCCGAGACCCGGTGCACACGCAAGGTGGCCTTTCCCTTGACTTAGTCTCTATTTTGCTCCTTCTTCCTTTTTTTCAAAGAAAAACTCTATACCCTTCATTCATCCCTCCTTTCAAATTTTTGTCCATGCTCATTTAAATAGAACACTTCAATAATTTGGAGAGATATAGGTCAGTAAGAAACAAGTTGGTTTATCACAAAGGCTGGTTCATGTAATGTGGGATTTGAAACAAAACAGGGATCTTGTTGGCTCAAGGTGTTTGACAAAAAGTGATGCATCTTGTGCATTCAAGTGGGTGGCTTGAAAAAGGCTCAAACGATTGAAACCAGATGCCTAAATCACTTCAAGATTTTTGAAAATCTTTCTCTGTTTCACCTCAAACTTTCCTCAGGTTGGTTCTAGTGGTTTACATCAACTTGCTCACTTATACTTTGTTTAAAAAAAAAACTATTTTTAAAGGAAATTCTCATCCAGTTAGGACTAAGCAATTCGAACTAAGTTATTTTTCCAGAAAGTGAATCAAGCTTTCTATTACTTAGGGTTTTCCACAGGTGTTTTTCTAAATCCCTTTGGATCTGTTTCTGGTGTAAAAGTTTTTGAAAACAGAGATTTTGAAAAAATGAAGAAAGAATATCCCACCCCAAACTTAAAAACATGCTTTGTCCCCAAAGCATAAACAAAAATGGGAATTAGGATCAATACTTCCCTGATGAATCTGGGTGTGGCTAAAGTGGGATGGAACTTCTCCTTGTTTGCTCTTAGAATTGAAATCTGCCTTCATGCGTTAGTGCCCAATATTTGTGCATGGAGTATAACAAATTGAAATGGATTTGAATTGAGTTTTTTCTCATGCATAATACTGAGTCTAAGATGCATACCTGCAGTGGAATTTTCCTTTTCGAAACTCTAGATTGGTTGTTCCACCGAGCTAGAATATGGCGCAGATGCGCCGAGTAATTCCCTAAAATTTTAGCATCCTGAATGTGTTTTTGCAAATTTCCACTTTGAACAAGGTTGTATTAGTTATATGCAGATGCTGATTCAATTACCACACATTTTCATTGAAAAAATCATGCTTTGAGATAAATTGTAGGAGTGCAAAATATCATGTCATTAATATGAATGGAGATTGAGTACATATTAATGATCATTACAGAGAAAACATCACTCTCAGACATCTGATACATAGACACCAAAGCATATTCTCCCTGGGGAGAGACTGGTTCAGAAATTAGGCTCAATACTTTTTTTTGTTTCGAAATGGCGCGGCCACGCCAGTTCTAGCGCGGTCGCACCAGGTCCAATTTTTGGTTTTTTATTTATTTTTTTGTTGTTTTCTGCTTATGGTTCAGAATTAAAAACTCCTTATAGCCTAATGCTATCCTAATCATGCAAAAGCAATCAACTAATCATGCAAGTCCTAATAGTTAACAAAACATGCAAAATTCCATGAAATTACAATGCAATCCTATTCTAAAGCAAGCATATGAGTTCTGGTTTATAGTCCCAGCTCGACTTTGTGATTCTTTCTAGTCAGATAAGATTGTAAAGATTCTTTCCTAATGGAAATCAGGAGAGATGTATCTTTTCAGCCTTTGTCCATTCACTATATAGGTGTATTGATCTTTTGGATTTCTGATTTTCACTGCCACTGATTTGAACACTCTTTCCACTGAAAAAGGACCATTCCATTTTGATCTAAGCTTACCAGGAAACAACCTAAGTCTGCTGTTAAACAAAAGGACAACTTGACCAGGTTTTAATTCCTTGGGTAAAATGTGCTCATCATGCCATTTTTTAGTTTTTTCTTTATACATCTTGGCATTCTCATAGGAGCAGTACCTAAACTCATCTAATTCATTGAGTTGCAGCAGCCTTGATATCAAAATTCAAGAACTTGGTTGCCCAATATGCTTTATATTCTAATTCCAAAGGGTGATGGCATACTTTTCCATAAACAAACCTATAGGGAGTCATGCCTATTGGGTTTTTAAAAGCTGTCCTATATGCCCACAATGCATCATCTAGCTTGGTTTTCCATTCTCTTCTTGAAGTTTTAACAGTTTTTTTCAAAATTGTTTTGAGCTCTCTATTGGACACTTCTACATGGGCACTTGTTGGGCATGGGATGGGGTAGCTACTTTGTGGGTGACTCCATATTTTTTCAACAAATATTTAAGAGGGTTGAAAAAATGTTTTCCCCCATTAGTGATGATAACTCTAGGTGTGCCAAAACGAGAGAAAATATTCTTTTTCAAAAATTCAATGACAACCTTGACACCATTGGTTCTGCTTGCTATGGCCTCTACCCATCTTGTTACATAATCTACAACCACCAAAATATATTTATACCCAAAAGAAGGTGGGAAGGTCCCATGAAGTCAATGCCCTAAACATCAAAATATTCATATTCAAGAATATTATTTAAAGGCATTTCATTCCTTCTTGAGACTTTACCTGTCCTTTGACACCTATCACATGATTGGACATACCTTTTTGCATCTCAAAAAAATGTTGGCCAGAAAAATCCAGATTGCAATACCTTTGTTGTTGTTCGGTTTGCACAGTAATGGCCACCAACCTCCTTGTCATGACAATGGCTGAGAATGAGTGGGGCTTCTTCCTCCTTCACGCACCTTCTAATGACTTGATCCGGACATGTTTTGTAGAGGAATAGATCCTCCAAATAGTAATGCTTTGAATCTGCCATCAGTTTCTTCTTTTGCTGGTATGTGAAGTGCTTTGGTACCCAATTGTTGCAAATAAAATTAGCTATATCAGCAAACCATGGTACTTTTGAGAGTGAAGTTTTTACCTGGCAGATTTGTTCATCTGGAAAGAGTTCTGAAACTTCTCCTTCTTGATTTTTTGCCTCTAGCCTTGAGAGGTGATCTGCTACAACATTCTCAGCTCCTTTCTTGTCCTTGATTTCAATAACAAGTTCTTGGAGAAGAAGGATCCATCTGATCAGTCTTGGTTTGGAATCCTTCTTTGCAAACAAGTATCTAAGGGCTGCATGGTCTATCCAAACAATAACTTTTGAACCAATGAGATATGATCTGAATTTTTCAAATGAAAAAACCACGGCCAAAGTTCCTTATTAGTATTGGTATAATTCAATTGAGGATCAGTGAGTGTGTGACTACCATAAAAAATTGTGGAAAACTTTTTTTTTCTTTGACCAAGGGCTGCCCCTAAAGCAAAATCATTTGCATCACACATGAGTTCAAAAGGTAGATTCCAATCAAGTGACACAATGATGGGGGCAAAGATTAATTTTTGTTTCAGGTGATTAAAGGCATGCATGCATTCATCATTGAAATCAAATTTTGCATCTTTTGAAAGCAGATTTGACAAAGGTTTTGCAATTTTTGAAAAATCCTTAATAAACCTTCTATAAAAGCCTGCATGGCCTACAAAACTCCTAATGGCCTTGACTGAAGTAGGTGGTGGTAGCTTTTCGATCACTTCTATTTTTGCTTTGTCTACCTCTATCCCTTTTTTTGTGATTTTGTGGCCAAGAACAATCCCTTCTCTTACCATGAAGTGGTACTTTTCCCAATTTAGGACTAATTTCTTCTCTTCACATCTTTTGAGCACAAGCTCTAAGTGCTGCAAACAAGTTTCAAAAGTTAGTCCATACAGTGTAAAATCATCCATGAAGATCTCCATCATCTTTCCGATCATATCATGGAATAAAGCCATCATGCATCTTTGAAAAGTGGCTGGTGCATGGCACAAGCCAAAGGGCATTCTCCTATATGCAAAGGTACCATATGGGCAGGTGAAGGTAGTTTTTTCCTGGTCTTCGGGTGCTATAGGGATATGAAAATATCCTGAATAACCATCTAGGAAACAATAAAATTTATTTCCTGCCAGCCTTTGAAGCATTTGATCAATGAATGGTAAAGGAAAATGATCTTTCCTAGTGGTTGTATTCAATTTCCTATAGTCTATGCATACTCTCCAACCCGTGACCGTCCTGGTGGGGATCAATTCATTATTTTCATTATGAATGACAGTGGTACCTCCCTTTCTGGGAACAACTTGAACTGGACTCACCTATGCACTATCAGAAATAGGATAGATAATACCTGCATCCAAGAGTTTGATCACCTCCTTTTTCACTACCTCTTGCAATGTAGGATTTAACCTTCTTTGCGGTTGAATGCTGGGCATATAATTCTCCTCCATCAAGATTCGGTGTGTGCAAATTGTGGGGCTGATTCCTTAAATGTCTGATAATGACCAGCCTATTGCCTTCTTGTGTTTGGACAGCACCTCAATGAGCATCTTCTCCTCCAAACCTGTCAAACATGAAGAAATAATCACTGGTTTATCATTTTCTTCAAGGAAAACATATTTTAAATTATTTCGGAGAGGTTTGAGTTCAGGTTTGGGAGCTCCTTGAGCCCCTTGTTCCTTTATTACTTCCTCCAACTCCTTGTTTTCAGCCTCCAATTGTTCAACTTCTCTTGTCCTAATGGGATCTTCATCTTCCTTCTCTTCTGAATGGATGAGGCCTCCTTTCATTTCTTTTTCAGTCCTCTATTCTTCTTCAATTTCTGCTATACAAGAATCAATCGCATCAATGCTCAAACAGAAATTGTCATGTGGGATGGCTGGTTGTTCATGGCTTCTTTTATATTAACACTTATTGTATCCTTGTTAAGCCTTAAGGTTAGATTCCCTTGCTTGACATCAATTATAGCACTAGCGGCAGCCAAGAATGGTCTTCCAAGAATTATAGGTAGGTTCTTGTCTACTTCCATGTCTTAAACCACAAAATCGTAAGGATATATAAAATATTGAATTTTCACCAACACATCCTCCATTATTCCTTCTGGTATCTTGGTAGATCTATTTGCAAATTGAAGAGTAATTTCAGTCTCTTGAGGTTCTCCAAGTTTTAAATACCTGCAAAGGGACAATGGCATGAAGTTAACAATTGGCCCTAAATCCCATAATGCATTTGGAAATTTATATGAACCAATTTCACAAGGTATTGTAAAACTCCCTGGATCTTTTAATTTTGCTGGCAGCTCATTCCTCAAGATCGCACTGCAATTTTCATTAAGTAAGACCGTACCTTGCTCCTCCATCTTCCTTCTTCCGGATAGGACTTCTTTAAGAAACTTGCCATAAAGGGGCCTTTGGTTCAAAGCTTCAATCAGTGGAATATTAATCTAAAAATTCTTAAAAATTTCTAGAAACCTAGCAAAGCTACTTTCTAGAATGTCCATTTTAGCTCTACTTGGGTAAGGTGGATCTCTTACATCAATATCAGTAACTGGAAGTGCATCCTTACCTTTTTTTCTTATTGGAGAAGCTGGTGAACTTACCTTTTTTCGTTCTTGCCCTTGCTCTTCTTCTACTTTCTGATTTTGCTCTTCTTCCATGGCTGGTTGTTCTTTTGGTTTGAGCTCCTCGAGAGTCTTTCCACTTCTGAGTGTTATGGCCTTGACTTGCTCTTTTGGATTCACTTTTGAGTTGCTAGGTAAAGCTCCTCTCGGTCTGTCGTATACATCTTTATTAAGTTGATTCACTTGAGTGGTTAGAAGTGTGACTGATTGCTTTATTGACTGAACAAATGTCTTCATTGACTAAAATTCTGCACATATTGCTCTCATCAATTTCCTGTCTTCCTCCAATTCAGCCCTGGTGATTAGTGAATCCTCCTTTTGTTACGCTTCAGCTTGTAACGGTTTGAATCCAGGAGGGTGCTGCCTTGCTTGATTTGTGTTATTCCATGAGAAATTTGGATGATTCCTCCAGCCAGGGTTGTATGTATTACTCTATGGGTCCATGATAGGGTATAATATTACTTAAGAGTTTAGGACTATTATGTGTTATAATTAGTCATGTTAGGTTAGTTTTACATCTATTTATATTAAATTCATGTTTGTTTGTTCAAAGCTAATCTTTATTAACTTTCTATGCAGGTTTTCAACATAAAAGGACATTTGGCATTATGGTTCAATAAAAATCCGAATTTTCCTTATTTAAATTCAAAGGGAAGTCAATAAGACATTTTCAACTATGACCAAGGCAACTTAGGAGGAGATTTGATTGGGTTTTGAGAGATTTTAGAGAAGAAAAGTAATAGATCCAATTTTGGAGGAAGAAGAGAAATTTATGGATCTGAATAAAAGCAAAGCTGGACTCAAAACTTATATAAAGGAGCTTAAGTCCATGCAATAAGACATCAAGGAGAAGAGAAGCAAAGCATTTCAGAAACTGAAGGAAGGAAGAAGTTGTTTCCTAGAGGATCTACCTTTGGAGTTCAAGAAAACCAGATTTGTTCTTGTTTTCTATTTTAATTTCAATTTTCTCTATTCAAGATCATCTTCCTTTCATTCTTTCATTATTGTTCTCTGTTTTAAAGCATCAAGCAAAGTTTGTCATTTGGAATCTATTTCTCTTAACTCACTTTGATGTACAATTCAAGTTTTGCAATTAATTTGAATTTTGTTCCGATTGAAAGATAAGTTCATGCAATTGGCTTACTCTTCTTACTGATATTCGAATAGAGAAGTTAAGAAGAGTGATGATATTAACTCTTGCCAAATGTACCTTTCTTCTGAATGGTTAATCGAATGGGAGCTTTTCCGAATAGGAGGCAAAAATATGATTTATGGCTGAAGTCTTTTTCTGAGAAAGAAGGACTTTGTTTAGATTGAACATATTCAAATTGATTTGATAACTTTCTGAAAAAGTGTTCTTGAATCATTTTGAAGGGTCATTTCCTGAAATAAGGTTGACACAATTATAAGCTTGCCAAATCCATTTTGGTTTTCTAAATTCTTGATTTGTATTACAATTTGCTAAGAGACAAGATTTCCTAATGTCTTTTCTCTTGATCTCATTCAAGCATTTCCTTTTTGTAAATTTTTAGATTCTTTTAGAAATCCACATCATCTGTTTCTAAAGCCTTAACAAAGATTTCTAAATTTTTTTTCACCCAACTTGGTCTCTGGGACGATATCTGGACTCACATGTTCTATATAATTTGAAGGATCTAGTACACTTGCTTGTGTCAATTTCGACTCATCAGTCCATTCTGCGAGAATTTCCAACAAAATTAGCTTGTTCAGGTGTGGAATTTAGAGCATATACATTACCTTAGCATTCATAGTCAGCATGTCCTCCTCTACATATTCCGCAGATTGAAGCCACCACAGGGTATTGTTGCAGCCAATTTACAAATTGTTGATGAAGTGCTTCTACTTGTACTTGCATGGAGGTTGAGGAGTCCAGTTTGTAAATTCCAGCAGCCTTCTTGCCTGATCGTTCCAGCGGATATTAATACATGTTGGTTGTCATCTCCTCTATTAGCTCATGAACCTCTTCTAGAGTATTTTTACTGATCGATCCACCAGATGCATCATCTATCATGCTTCTTGTGTTGATGTTCAGCCCATTGTAGAAGATCTCAATCTGGCTCCAGAGCTCTATTTTGTGATTTGGGCATCTTTTGACTAGTCCATTGAACCTCTCCCATGCTTTTGAAAGATATTCTTCTGGTTCCTGCATGAATTGAGAAATTTCATTCCTTAAATTAATGGTCTTTGCTGGTGGAAAATACTTACCTAGAAATTTTTTCTGCAAATCTTCCCAAGTGACAATAGAACCGTCTGGTAGGGTGTTAAGCCATGTCTTAGCTCGTTCAGCCAAAGTGAACTTGAAAAGCCTCAATCTGATTGCATCATCTGACACACCATTCTACTTAAAAGTAGCACACAAGTCCAAAAATATTTCAAGGTGTTCATTAGGATCTTCATTAGCTAACCCACTAAACTGATAATGATTTTGAAGCATAGCAATAATCTGAGGTTTAATATTAAACTTTTTAGCTTGAATAGTCGGAGTGATAATACTTGTCCTGTGGGTATTTGGGCTTGGTGTGACATAATCCTCCATGGTCTTCCTTGGGCTTGGTGCTTGTTCATCCTGAGTGCCTTCTACGTCCTCCATGTCTTCTTGATCCTTGGGAGAGTTTTGGTTCAGGTTTTCCTTCAGCTTTTGCCTTAAAGTCCTTTCTGGTTCAGGATCAATCTCTTGGGATGGTTCCACTCGAGATCTGGTCATGAACATCCTGCAAAATAAAAAAAACAAAAACTCAAATCTTTAAATTTTAAACTCTAAGCAATTACTACTAGAAACTTTGGTCCCCGACAACGGCGCCAAAAACTTGATGCGATCCTAGCTAATCACTAGTAAGAGGACTAACCAATGTAATATAGACTTATGTAAGTCCGAATATCATCTCACAAGGACCAAGCCAATAGTTAATTGCTTTCTGAGTTATAATTCAAAGTTTGAGTATGCTGGATAAAACACATTATCAAAAACAGAAATTTAAACTAACCAATTACATGAAATAAGTTGAGAAAAAGCTTTTGAGGAATTTCATTGAGGAGAGAAGACGTTGGGTATCCAATTCCCTCCCTAGACACTTCTGAGATTGAATAGAAATTAAGGTTTGGAAATCAATTTTTGATAACCTTATAAAACCTTGGCTACAATTCGCATCGGCATCACCTTTTTCTATCTCCTAGAGTAAACTAGCCGGCATAATCGACTCTACTTGGTAGCATAAACATGAACCTCATTGACCCTACCTATGGTCGGGAATCAGGTCTTGTGTCATAGGTAGATCAATCCAATCTAGCAGGGTATTATTTTAAAGTCGAGGATTAACCGTGAGATCAGTTGATCTACCTAGTGTATGAACTCAAAAAGATATTGTATATCCTATCAAAATATCTTACCTTAAGTCTAGCTACGCCTTATAGCCAGTACATCGCAGGACAGCAAGTATGAATAAAGAACACACAACTTAAGAATACTCATTCATGCACCAAATAGAAACCAAATAAAATATATAATGTATCAATCTCATTACATGCATAGGGACTCATGGACTCCCAACTACAGACGACTACTCCATACTTGAAAAATAAACACAAAACAAGGTTTTGATAACAGCCATGAAAGAATAGAAATAACTAAGTACAGAAACTCTCTTCGGAAGACTGCTCCTAGTCACCCTTGCTCCTTGGCTGAAATCTCCACCTTTCTTCCTCAAAGAACCCAGAGGTCGTGTAAGACTCCCTCTGGACCTTCTCATCTCTCTAAACTAAAGAATAAAGCTGAAAATTGAACTAAAAACTGAATGCTTTACACCCTTCCTCGGACCTCTATTTATTGTTGTTCTGCTGCCCTGGCCTTGTAATTTGCTCTCTGTCCAGGGGTATAAAGTATGCCTTATTGACCTCAAAATTGGGTGAAATTACACTCGAACCTTCCTTCCATGGTCCTATCCTTGTGTACAAAATTTGAGTTCCATCTGAGTAAGGAAACTCGAGATATGCTGTTGAGAAGTGACATTGCTTCTACTGCCAATCTCTGCACTGGTCCACCTCTTTGAAAATATAAAACTTGAAAAACCCGAATTGGATTGACCTGAATTTTCATGATATGATCCTCAATCTCCTCAGGAATCTTCTGTCCATATTTGAGTTCCATTGGGATCTGGGAACTCCATATATGCTCTCCTTCAAACTCGGATTTATCTTCTCTTCTTGGCAGCAGTTTCATTCTTTGTATTGAACTTCACTTCTTGGTCATTCATAACACTTAGAACTCGAGTAAATTTCCTAAGAATCTTCGTGCATACCTTCCTTAGACACTTAGAACTTCTTTTCCCAACTTTGGGCTTGATTGGTTGACAAGATCCCAAGATTTTTACGATTTTCCGTTGCTGAGTCATCAGCGCGGTGGCGCCGATAATGTGACTGATTCTGGCGTGGTTACGCCACTGGAGCAGAGTTCTTTCTAAGTCTAGAAACAAGCATCGAACCCGTGCCGAGTTAGGAGACTTCATGGAGCGGTAGCGCCATATTTAGCTGTAGTAGTGACGCGGTCGCGCCACTCCTTAGACTTTTCATTGGTTCCCAGAACGGTAACTTCTCTTTCCATCTTCGGCAGCTCTTTGGCGCGTCCATGCTTCTCTATGTGAGGTAGCGCCAGTTCTTTGGCGCGGTAGCACCCTCTGAGGGTGCGATCGCGCCACTGGACATTCCCCAACCATTGGCTTTCATGTCCGCTAAGTCCTATGACATTATTCTCCATTATTTTGAATTATTGCATATTTTCGCGGCGCGGTGGCGCCAATTATGGTGCGGGCGCGCAATCCTTTATTTTTTGCTTCTTTTGCTCATTTTTCCTCCGTTTTTGCTTCAAATCCAGTTTTTCTTCTTCCACTCAGTACCTGAGGCACATAACATGAAATTGAGTCATATTTGTTGCTTTTATACTTAGAATTGACTCGGAATTAGATTTTTCACTCAATTTTTATGCCTAAAGATAGTGTCTTTTAGACACTTATCAGAGACTACTAAAGAAGGAAATTACTGTTCGAGTTTGAAGCGGTCATATCTGGATATTCCGACTGCCAATTGAATCCAAATTTGGACCACAGACACATGAGAGGATTGAGAATTATATCATGAAAAATTAGGTCATTGCAATACATCCTTTTGGACTTTAAAATTTTTGAAGTGGTGGACCCAGTGCAGAAATTGGCAGCAGAACCAACCCGAATTCTCAGCATCATATCTCAAGTTTCCTAAACCAGATTCTACTAAATTTCCTACACAAGTCAAGGATAATGGAACGAAGGTTCTTATGTAATTTCATGTAATTCGGAGGTCGTGACGGGATGATTTCAACCCTTGTACAGAGACCGAATTACAAGGCCTAGACAGCAGAACAACTATAAATAGGGGTCGAGGGAAAGGTTTGAGGGGGGATTTGAGAGAGGAATTGGAGGATCAAATTTCATTATCTAACTTTGAGGTTTAGCCTATTTTTTCCAATATTTTCATTAGATAGTGTCTTGAGAGGCAAGAGGAGACATCCTATTGAAGATTTCGAGGCAAGGAGGAGAAGCAACTATTGGAAGCCATCATAAACAAGTAGATTCTTCTCAAGGGGAGTTTGTACTTAGTTTTTTTCTTTAATTTCCAGCATGGAGTAGTTTTTTATGTTGGAATTTCATGACTCCCTAGCTATGTAATGAGATTGATACTTTATTAGATTTCAAATTTGTGTATGAATGCGTAGTAATAAGCTGTAAATTCCTTGATTTATGCTTGTTGTCTCACGATGTACTGGTTATAAGGTGAAGTTTGACATAAGGTGAGATATGTTTGATAGGATGTACAAGTTCTTTTTGAGTTCATGCACTAGGTAAGTTGAGCTTGTCTTAGGGTTATTCCTCGACCTTAAAGTAATACGCTTTGATTTGATTGACTTATCTATGGCATAAGACCTGATTCCCGACCAAAGGTAGAGTCACTGAGATTTATATTTATGCTATCAATTAGAGTTAATCATGTCGACTAGTTGTCTCTAGGACATAGAAGGTGATGCCGTTGTGGAAGTATCCATGGATTTAATAAGCTCATCAAATTTGTTTTCTATGTCATTAATTTTATTCAATCTTAGAAGTAGCTAGGGAGGAATTGAATTCCCAAAATCTTTTCCATACAGATTTTATCAAAATCCCTCTCCTGATCTCTACAAGATTAGGTAGATTAGTTTATTTTCTGTTTCACAACTCCTTTCAAATTGATTTCTCAAACTTTAGTATATTTGGACTTAACCTAAGTCTATATTACATTGATTAGTTTTCTTGCTAGTAATTAGTTGGGATCACATCAGGCACTTCTCCTCTCTGAGTTTGAAATAAATTTCGTACGACAGAGGGCCACCAAAGGCCAGGCTCTAGCGAATTTCCTTATCGATCATCCCATACCCGCAGAATGGGAGCTGACAGAGGAATTTCCCAACAAAGAAATTTTCCTCGTCAAAATTCTTCCTCCTTGGAAAATGTACTTCTACAGGGCTGCCAAGACAAACGGAGCTCGTGCAGGAGTTCTCTTTGTCTCACCAAAAGACTACTTGTTACCATACTCGTTCGTGCTTACACAAAATTGCTCAAACAACGTAGCAAAATATCAAGCACTTCTGCTTGGCTTCAGCATGGTGGTCGAAATAGAGATACCCCAACTCGATGTATACAACGACTCAACACTCATGATCAAACAGATCACAGGCGAATTTGAGGTAAAGAAAGCCGAACTCGTACCGTTCTGGGATCACTCCGGCAACCTCTTGCCCAAAATCCCACAAACTTCACTCTACTACACACCACGCACCAAGAACGGGCCTGCCGATGCTCTAGATGGGATCACAGCTACGCTTGCCCAACTTGACAATCGGTCAAGTCAAGTACCCATCTGCGAAAGATGGGTAGTCCCTCTGGTCCCTCTTCCAATCGAAGAGGAAGCGGTGAAATAAGAGGAAGAATCCCTCCACATCTTAATCCAGGAGGGTGAAGTAACAGATTGGCGTGAGCCAATCTCAAACTTCCTCCGACAAGGCACGCTCCCGACAGATTTGAGGGAACGTGTCTACATGCGTCGGATAGCTCCAAGGTACGTCTTTGTCAATGACGTACTATACTGAGGGTCGTACAAAGGATTAGTCCTCTGGGGTCTATTCAAAGAAGAAGGAAGGCAAGTGCTGAAAGAAACTCATGCGAGAATCTGTGGCGCACACCAAGCTGGTCCAAAGCTGCATATGCAAGTCAAGAGGCTTGGATATTACTGGCCATCCATGCTCCGAGACGCCATTGAGCTAGCACGAGCTTGCAAGGCCTGTCAGCTCCACGCTGAGTATATCCATCAGCCACCGGAACCACTCCACCCGATGGTCGCATCTTGGCCGTTTGAAACATGGGGAAAGGACATAATTGGTCCTATCACCCCTAAATCAAACTCTAGTCGGCAATACATTCTTGCCACAACAGATTACTTCTCCAAGTGGGCTGAGGCTGCAGCCTTTTGAGAAATCAAGGCCGTCACCATAGTCGCCTCATTCGGAAACAAATCATTTATCGGTATGGCTTCCCTCGGTACATTGTAACGAACAACGGAACTCCTTTTCGAAATCGAGTCATGGATCGGTTCTGTGAAAAGTTCTGTATACAGCAAAAGATGTCCTCGGCCTACAACCCAGCGGCTAATGGACTTGCAGAAGCGCTCAACAAAAAAGTCTACAAAATCTTGAATAAAACAGTCGGCAGTCACAAACACAATTGGGACGAGAAGCTTGGTGAAGCTCTGGTCATATAGAACTATGTTCAGAACAATGACGCAATCGACTCCCTACTCACTGGTGTACGGCGCAAAAGTAGTGTTGTCGCTCGAAGTCCAGTGTCCTTCTCTCAGCATTGCCATAAGGGAAGACCTCACAGTGAAAGAATGTGCCCAACTCTGGCTCACAGAACTAGAGACGCTCGACGAATAGAGACTCGAAGCTTAGTAAAGAATCAAATGTTACCAGTCAAGGATGACCCGAGCTTTCAACAAAAGGTTAAGCTACGGGCATTCCAAAAAGGTGACTTGGTTTTTACTGTACGTCGCTCCATGCTTTTCACAAACAAAACTAGTGGCAAGTTCGTAGCCAAGTGGGAAGGTCCCTACTTGTGCAAGAAGCATACACAAACAGTGCCTACAAAATCGCAAAGGTGGATTCTACCAAATTGTCGATCATCAATGGCAAGTTTCTTGAACGATTCTATACCTCAACAAAAATTTGGCCGACGGCACAAAGTGTCCACTCGATCAAAGGTGGACAAGAAAAACAAATAAACACAGGTGGCAAAAGCATCTCAATAAATCAAACGGATCAAGACAAGTTCGAACAAAAAAAAAGATAGTACAAGAGACACAAGTCCAAAATAAAAATGGAGCTTTGCTACAAGCAGCTCCGAAAAGTAAAGGCAATGGAACAAGCTGAATCAAATTGGCGGCATCTTGAAATCCGCAACCTGGTTCTGAAGCACAGCCAACTCGATGCGGGCTGCCGACCACTCTCGCTCATCCTCCTCACGAATGACTGGCTCTGCACGAATCTTCGCCAGCTTCCATTTCAAATTGGCGATCTCCTCCAAGTTTGAACCAAGGCATTCCTCGGTATTCGCTGCTCGGTCTTCCAATCTATTAATCTTGGAAGAGAGGTAAGCCATCCGCTCCCGTAAAGACTTCTCCTCGGACACGGCCGCCTTAAAATCAAGCCTTGTCCTAGTCGATGTTAGCTCTCTGGCGGTCTGGACGATGCTTCACTGTGCCAAGGGATCGAGCCAGATCAGCCTCAGTGTCAGCGTTCTCCTCAGTGCTATGCATCCCCTGCATCGAACGAATCAACTTGCAAAGGCGAGCAGATTTGGAGACGACGCCCTCGATTAATCGCTCCAAGTCGGTCGTGTCGACACCTACTTGTTGTAGTTGGCCGATGGCCAGCCATGCATCTCCAATCATCCCAGGTACGCCAGGAACTGCTGCCGCCAAGAAGTCAGAGACAAACTCCGTTCACATCTCCCAAGCATGGCGCCTCTATCACGCCCGAAGATTCTCGGAAGGCTGAGGGACAGACCTTTGTGAAACCACAAGAAGTAAGAAAAGAGAAAGAGGGATGCGTACCTGAACTAGCTGCGACAAATCTGAAGGAGCCACTCGAGCACAGACAGCTGTCTGGAAAAGACCCCCTGAACAATGACTTGCACTCAGACTCTCCTACCTGGAAGTCAAGAGAGGAACAGAAGGCAGTGGCAAAGGAGATTAATGGGTCGAAATTGACACTAGCAAGTGTGCTAGATCCTTCAAATAATATAGAACAAGTGCATGCAGATATCATCCCAAGAGACCAATATCGATGAAAAAAAATTTAGAAATCTATTTTAAGGTTTGAGAAACAAATGATGAGGATTGGTTAAAGAATCTAAAAGTTTACTGATAAGTGTCTAAATGACACTATTTTTAGACCTCAATTGGAATTGGAAATTACATTTTAGAATCAATAATCATAATAATATCAGGAAATATGTCTCAGATTCATTTTTTCTCTTTCATAAGTCCAACGCAACAAGAAATATTGAAATCATAGCTAAAATGAGGAAAATATGAAGATTTTAGTGCAAAAGGGTAGAAGGTTGTATGGACCGGCGCGATCGCACCTGTTGGAGGGCAAAATATGGCGCTACCGCACCACTGGAATGGCGTGACCGCACCAAGATGGCACCACAAGGCCTATGGAGTTTCCAAACATGACCAGCACACTTTCCATTCGAGTACCTAGAAGAAGTTCTGCCCCAGTGGCACGACCGCACCAATATAAAACACATTTATGGCGCCACCACGCCAGTGACTCAGCAATGCATAATCGCTAAAATCTCGGGATTCTCATAAGTAATCAAGATAAAATGTGGGAGGTAAAGTCCTAAGTGTATAAGGAAGGTGTCCACGAAGACTCTAGAGGAAATTGATGGAAATCCTAAGTGGTTTGAATCCTCAAAGCGGTGAAGTTCTATTCCTGATTAAGAGACTGCTATAGAAGGAAATTACAGTTCGTGATTGAAGAGGCCATATCTGGAGATTCTGACTTCCAATTGAATCCAAATTTGGACCATAGACTCCTGAGAGGATTTATAATAATTTCACAAAAACTCAGGTTAATACAAATCGTGATTCAAAGTTTTATATTTTCAAACTGGTTGACCCAGTGCTGAAATAGGCTGTAGAATCAACCCAACTTCTGAGCATCATATCTCAAGTTGCCTAACTCATATTGAACTCAAATTTCGTAAACAAGGAAAAAACTATAGAAGTAAGGTTCGTGAGTAATTTAATCCAATTCTGAGGTCGGGAAGTCAGACTTTATATCCCTGGACAAAGACAAAGTTACAAGGCCTGGGCAGTAAAACAACTATAAATTGGGGTCCGAGGAAGATTGTAAAGCATTCATTTTTCTGTTAAATTTCTAGCTTTATTCTTAGTTTAGAGAGAGGAGAAGGTCCAGAGGGAGTCTTACATGACCTCTGGGTACTTTGAGGAAGAAAGGTGGAGATTTCAACCAAGAAGCAAGGGTGACTAGGAGCAGTCCTCCACAAGGAGTTTCTGTGCTTAGTTATTTTTTCTTTCATGGTTGTTATTAAAACCTTGATTTGTGTTTATATTTCCAGTATGAAGTAGTCGTCAGTAGTTGGAAGTCCAGGACTTTCTAGCCATGTAATGAGATTGATACATTATATTTTATTTGGTTTCAATTTGGTGCATGAATGAGTATTCCTAAATTGTTTATTCTTGAATTATACTCGTTGTCCTGCGATGTACTGGCTAAAAGGTGAGTTAGACTTAAGGTAAGATATGTTGATAGAATATACAATATCTTTTTGAGTTGATACACTAGGTAGATCAACTGATCTTTGGGTTAATCCTTGACCTTAAAGTAATACCCTACTGGATTGGATTGATTTGCCTATGACACAAGACCTGATTCCTGACCATAGTAGGGTCAATGAGCTTCATGTTTATGCTATAAAGTAGAGTCGATTATGCAGGCTAGTTTACTTTAGGAGATACAAGGTAATGGCGATGCGGATTATAGCCATGGTTTTATAAGCTCGTTAGAAATTGATTTCCAAAACATTATTTTTTTTCAAACTCAGAAGTGTCTAGGGAGGGGATTGGATTCCCAACGTCTTCTCTCCTTCTTAAAATCCCTGAAAAGTTTTTTCTCGACTTGTTTCAAGTAGTTGTTTAGTTTAAATTTCTATTTTTGATAAGTGTTTTATCCAGGATACTCAAACTTTGAACTATTACTCAGAAAGCAATTAACTACTTGCTTGGTCCTTGTGTTACTCTTGCTAGTGATTAGCTGAGATCGTATTGGGTGTCTAGAAATTGCACTAGGTCAGCAAGTAATATAGACTCGAGAGTCCAGATATCAATCCCACATAGACCTTGATGAGAACTTAGTTTAAGCGAAGATTTTTTTACTGAGTGAGGAAAATGATTTTTGGGTTTTTGAGAACTGAAAATTACACAGAATTAAACTACTGGAAAACCATATGGAGATGAGATGTTGGGGAAAAATGTTAATCCCTCCTAGTTACTAACTTGTAAAGTTCTGATTTTTATAGCTCAAGTACCTTTACCTTGACTTAGCTTTTGAAAACCTGGTTACCCATATACAGGAAATAACTTTCACCTATTCTTTGAACCCCATCACAATTTGGAAACATTCAAATCCTAGGTGCATAAATATAAAATCTTACAGATTAACTCTCTCTTATTAAGAACAAGAGTTATAAACAGTCACATCGCTTTTCCACAAGTCTCCATCACAATCCGGAATGACCTAGTTAGAAAAAAGAGTTATTTTAGAAAACAAAGAATCAAACAACTAACCCTTTTCTCTACTAAACTTTAACTTCTCTATTCGAACCTCGTTAAACTTCAGATATCAATTTAGATTAGAAATAAGCAATGAATTCAGATTCAAAAACAAAAGCAGGATGATACTATTTTGTTATAAACTTCAAAACTTAAACATATAACAACTAGGAGTTCCTGACTTCCCCAACAGAGTGATTATTCCATACTAACAATATAAACACATAAAAAGATTCAATTACATCCATGAAAATAAAATAAACCAAGTACAAAAACCCCCTTTGAAGGACTGCCTTTAGCTTCTCTTGTGCCTTGACTGAAATCTCCACTTCCTCTCTCAAAGTGCCAAGAGGTCGTGCAAGACTCCCTCTTGCCTTTCTCTCCTCTCCAAACTAACTACAAACAATAAGAAACTAAACTAAAACGTATACTAAGAACTAAAACTAGATTTACAACTCAAAACTGGATGATTTGTACTCTTCCTCGGACCTCTATATATACTTGTTTTGTTGCCCAGGCCTTGTAATTTGATCTCTGTCCAGGGGAATGAAGTATGCCTTCCCGACCTCAGAAATAAATGAAATTACATGAGAAACCTCCTTCCATGAGTCCAATCTGACATTGGAAACTCGAGATATGATGTTGAGAAGTTGGATTGCTTCTTATGCCAATTTTTACACTGGGTCCACCACTTTGAAAGTATAAAACTCCAAAAACCCGACTCGGATTGACTTGAATTTTCATAATACGATCCTCTATATCCTCAAGAATCTTCAGTCCAAATTTGGGTTCAATTGGGAATTAGGAACTCCAGATATTCTTTTCTTCAAACTCGGATTTCTCTTCTCTTCTGGCAGCAGTTTCCTTCTTTGTATGGAACTTCACTTTTTGGTCATTCAAAACACCTAGGACTGGAGTAAATTTCCTTAGAATCTTCGTGGATACCTTCCTTAGGCACTTAGGACTTCTTCTTCCAAGTTTGGGAGTTGATTGGTTGTCAGGATCCCGAGATTTTTGCGACTTTCCGATGCAGAGTCATCGGCGAGGTCGCGCCGATAATGTGCATGGTTCTGGCGCGGTCGCACCACTGGAGCAGAGTTCTTTCTAAGTAAGGAAACGGCCATCAAAATTATGCCGAGTAAGGAGACTCCTTGGCGCGGCAGCGCCATATTTTCCTGTTGTTGTGGCGTGGCAGCACCACTCCTTTGTCTTCTTCTTTGGTCCCAGAATGACAACTCCTCTTTCTTTATTTGTCATCTCTTTGGTGCGTCCATGTTGTCTCTATGTGAGGTAGCACCAGTTCCTTGGCACGGTAGTGCCTTCTGAAGGCGTGGTCGCACCATTTCACTTTCCCGAGTTGTCTTCTTTGAAGCCTTGCTAGCCGTTGGGTATTTTTCTCCATTTATTTGATTTTTTGACTTTTTTCCAGGCGCGGTCGCGCCATAATCGGTGCAGTCGCGCCATAGTCGGCGCGGTCGCGCCATATCCTTTTTGGCTCATTTTGCTCATTTTTGCTTCAGTTTTACTCAAAATTTGGATTTTCTTGTTCGACCAGTTACCTGAGACACAAAACTTGCAATTGAGTTATATTTGTCATTTTCATGCTGATAATTAACTCAAAATTTGGATTTCTAATCATTTATTCATGCATAAATAGTGTCTTTTAGACACTTATCACATCGCATCAAGTTTTTGGCGTCGGGGACTAATGTTTTAATTGTAATTGCCTATGTTTAAAACTAGAGCTTTGAGTGTACAATCTGTTTTCTTTTTATTTTTATTTTTATTTTTATTTTTTTTATTTTAGTGGACTGATGTGTTGTGTGCATGGATTTTTTATGCATAAGTCCACATATGGAAGGAGACACCTTGAGGAGTATAATGATTTTTCTTACCCAAATCAAGCGTGGAATTCTTTTCTGCCCTCAAAAAATTTTCATATGCCACGTGATTCTTATGAACAGCCATGTAGGTCTTTTGACCACTCTTATAATTCTCCCACCCATGATGATGATATGCTTAGCATGCAAACTCAACTTGATTTACTTCAAAGGCAAGTTGATATCTTGAAACAACAAAGGAATTATGTGAATTATTTTTGTGATGTGTGTGGAGGTAACCATGCTACTAATGTATTCAATGTAAATTCAAGACTTGATTTTTCTAATTATGAGTCTAATTCATGCAGGTTAGACCCATATGGCATTTCATACAACCAAGAAATGTAGGAGCCAATAATCAAAAACAGGAAATTGATGCGATCAATATAGGCAGAATTGCAGTCAATGAAGACAATGCATACAGAGTTTCAGTCAATGGAGGAATCGCTTACACCTCTGACCTCTCAAGAGAATCAACTTAATAGGGATGTATATGAAAGACCTAAAGGAGCTCCACCTAGCAACTCGAAAGAGAATCCAAAGGAGGAAGAACAGTCTATACCCTTTATGAGTGGAGAGATCCTAGAAAAGCCTCAACCAAAAGAAACCTTGGAAGAGAGTGTGTGTCCCTATGATTTGGAGATAATGCCCAATTTTAAGCAAATAATAGAGTCATACACCTTAGAGGATGAGGAGGAACCAATAGAAGAGGTAGTAGATGAGGTGAAGGAGGAAATAGTCATCCCATTTTTTTGGTTCCGAGTAATTGAAGATAAATCCCAGCAAGAACTACAAGTATTAGAGGCTGAAGAAAAAACCATGGCAGAAGTGGATGAGGTCAAGGAAGAAAAACCCAAGGCTGAGATAGCTGCGAAGGTAGAAGAGGCAGAAGAGAAAACCCAGCAAGAAGAAAAATCATTTGAGGTTATAGAAGAAACCATGGCTGAAGTACTAGATGAAGGGGAGGAAGAAGAAACCATAGGTCATATCATAGAACCTTCCCATGAAAAGCCATTAGAGAATTGGGTAGAGAAAGAAGAAGAGATAGGGCTCTCCTATGACTTAGACTTTTTCATCATCCCACCTTATAAATATAGCCCAAAAAAACAATTGAAAATTTTATTGGGGCTGCACAAGAGGATGAATGAGTGGCTGATATGTGTAAAGATCTACTTCCTAGAAGCCACAAAGTCAAAAGAAAGGGTTTTTAGCTCAACACCAAAATTTGGTTGCTTTAGCATAAAGCATTGCAATGGAAGAAAGGTCATGAATGGACTCAAAATGAATTTTCCTTTTGATCTAGGTGGAATGAAGCCATTGGTCTGGCTGAGGACCATAAACTTAGCGCTTCATGGGAGGCAACCCATGGTAAGTAAGTTAGTTTAGTTTTTCAAATCAATTGTTCTTTTGCTTTGAATAAATCTTAGATCTTAGGTCTAGTTTTGTTTTACTCATGTTAGGTTAGTTTTTTTTTAATTTTTTTGTTTGAATAAACACCAGAAAAAAAAAAAATTTCTAAGGCACCTGTTCGAGAAAAATCTGGAATTTGAAAGCTAAGTGGAGTTGCATGAAGCCATTTTTACAGCTATACTTGATGTACTTCTAGATGTGTTTTTCAAAGTCTAAATACAGAGATCAGAAGAAGGAAGTTGGGACTATCATTCCCAACCATTTACAATAGCTTCTTCAAAAAGAAAATCCATCAGAACACTCAGGTTAACTCTATGCAGAAAAGCAGTGCAGCAGCAACTCTATTCGAGAAGCCAATTTTGAAGCCGAATTTTGAAAAATATGAAAGTGGAATGAAACAAGGAAAGTATGAAGGCAGCTCAAGTTCAAATTCCTCATGGTGCCTCAACAAATCTAGAAGTTCAAGCAGCCAACATTCTCAGGGAAGTTTCTTACCTTTCATCTTATGTGATTTAATTGAGCATAATGCAAAATTTTAAGTTTGGGGTAGGACGGATTTTGAAGTCTAGTTGGTTTTCATTGTTTAGTTAGACTTGATTTGTTAGTCTTTGTTTTTGTTTTGAGTCAACACCAGAAAAAAGTTTCTAAATCTGAAAATGTTTTTGAAAAATTTTGTGGGAACTCTGATTAGTGGATTGAGAAGATAGGTCTCATTCATTCTCTTGAGAAATATATTTGTTTGAATGTTTGGTTTTGACATGAGAAAAGCTATTTTGGAAAGTGGTTTGATTGGTTGAATGCATTGAGCATGTCTATTTTGTACAATAAAACCAACCTAAAGGAAGATCGAGGCAAAACGAAGATAGGTTTTTCAAAATTATGAAATGATCTAGTCACTTGTTTGAACCGTTTGAGCCTTTCTGAGCCACCCTCTTTAATGCACAAGATGCATCACCTTTTGTCAAATATTTTGAGCCGACAAGATCCCTGCTTTGTTTTCAATTCTCACATTACATGAACCTGCCTTTGTGATGAATAAACTTGTTTCTTACTGACCTATATTTCTCCAAATTATTGAAGTGTTCTGTTTGAATGAGCATGGACAAAAATCCGAACTTATGGAGAAATAAGGAGAGATGAGTGAAGGGTATAGAATTTTCAATGAAAAAGAGAGGAAAGGAGCAAGACGAACGACAAAGTTTCTGAAATATCTGAGAGGAAAAGAGGAAAAAAAAATAAGAGAAAAATATTGCTGAGTTAGGAGAAAGGGCACCTTGTGTGTGCACCGGGTCTCGGGCCTCAGCAAACCTAGGGAGCTGAGTCAACCGACAAGGTAAGCTAGACACCAAACAATGCCACAAAAAAAAAAAAAAAAAAAACAAGAAAGAGAAGAGATCGGAAAAAAAAAATTTAATGGGAGCTTTTCCTTGAGAGATGAGGTAGAGATTGGGATTAAGGAGAAGGTACAAATATCTTGGTTTTATTTCATTGCTTTATGGACAAAGAAAATTTTTAAGTTTGGGGTGATGTTCTGGAATAAGAGATGGTTCATGCTTAGGAAGATGGGACATGGATATGAGGAGGAGGGTTGACCTCTTAAAATTTTATCCTTAATTTTCTCCTTACCCATTATCCATGCCCAATTACAACCTGTAGAAGACCTTTTAATCATAATTTTGAAATTCCTGCATGTTAGTGGAGATTAAACTGATGGTTGGCTTATGTTGTTCAATTTTAACTGCTCACATGCATGGGAAAGTGCTATATATGGTAGAAAATAGCTTGATCATGCCTTGACTAAACAAGATAACCAGGAATAGGAGAGGTTTGAATGAGTAAATCTTTGATTGATGGTTTGAAAGTGTAACCCCACTAATTTTTCTTAAACTTTGAGGATTGGTCATAACACTGGTTCTTTTTTTTTTCTTTTAGTTTTGCTCGAGGACGAGTAAAGGTTTAAGTTTGGGGTTATGATAAGTGTCGAAATGACACAATTTTTAGGCCTCAATTGGAATTGGAAATTACATTTTGGAGTCAATAATCATCATAATATCATGAAATAAGTCTCAAATTCATGTTTTCTCTCTCAAGAGTCCAACGCAACAAGAATTATTTAAATCAGAGCTAAAATAAGGAAAATATGAAGATTTTAGTGCAAAAAGGTACAAGGTTACAGGGACCAGCGCAACCGCACTGGTTGGAGGACAAAATCTGGTGCTACCGCACCACCAGAATGGCGCGACCGCACCAAGATGGCACCATAAGGCCTATGGAGTTTCCAAACATGACGAGGACTCTTTCCATTTGAGCACTTAGAAGAAGTTCGGCCCGAGTGGCTCGACCGCGCCAATATAAAACACATTTATGGCACGACCGCGCCAGTGACTCAGCAATGCATAATCGCTAAAATCTCGGGATTCTGACAAGTAATCAAGATCAAACGTGTGAGGTAGAGTCCTAAGTGTATAAGGAAGGTGTCCACGAAGTCTATAGAGGATATTGATGGAAATCCTAAGAGGTTTGAATCGTCAAAGAGGTGAAGTTCTATTCTTGATTAAGAGACTGCTATAAAAGGAAATTACAGTCCGAGATTGAAAAGGCCATATCTGGAGATTTCGACATCCAATTGAATCCAAATTTGGACCACACACTCCTGAGAGGATTTAAAATAATATCACAAAAAATTTGGTTAATCCAAGTAGTGATTCTAGAGTTTTATATTTTCAAAGTGGTGGACCTAGTGCAGAAATTGGCAGCAGAATCAACCCAACTTCTGAGCATCATATCTCACGTTTCCTAACTCATATTGAAATCAACTTTCGTACAAAAGGAAAGGACTATAGAATTAAGGTTCCTGTATAATTTCATCCAATTCTGAGCTCGGGAAGTCATACTTTATACCCCTGGATAGAGAAAAATTGTAGGCCTGGGCAGCAGAACAACAATAAATTGGGGTCCGAGGAAGATTGTAAAGCATTCAGTTTTCAGTTCAATTTCCAGCTTTATTCTTAGTTTAGAGAGAGGAGAAGGTCCAGAGGGAGTCTTACATGACCTCTAGGTACTTGAGGAAGAAAGGTGGAGATTTCAGCCGAGGAGCAAGGGTGACCAGGAGCAGTCTTCCACAGGGAGTTTCAGTGCTTAGTTATTTTTTCTTGCATGGCTGTTATTAAAACCTTGATTTGTGTTTATATTTCCTGTATGGAGTATTTGTCTGTAGTTAGGTGTCCGTGACTCCCTAGGCATGTAATGAGATTGATACATTATATTTTATTTGGTTTTAATTTGGTGCATGATTGAGTATTCCCACGTTGTTTGTTCTTGATTCATACTTGCTGTCCGGCGATGTACTGCCTATAAGGTGAAGCTATATTTAAGGTAAGATATGTTGATAGGGTATAAAATATCTTTTTGAGTTCATACACTAGGTAGATCAACTGATCTTTGGGTTAATCATCGACCTTAAAGTAATACCCTGCTGGATTGGATTGATTTGCCTATGACACAAGACCTGATTCCCGACCATAGGTAGGGTCAATGAGCTCCATGTTTATGCTATCAAGTATGTTAATTCTACGACATCACGAGTTGACTATAGTTGACTATCTTTTGTATAAAATAAAGCATAAGGAGATCATGGCGTAAGGTGTGTACAATATATACACACGTGGAGAATGGTGGAGACCAAAGAGTAAGGTGTATGCAATATATATACACGAGGAGATTGATTGGTGACCAAGGTGTGAGGTGTATATAACATACACATGTGCATGTAAAGAGACTGATTGAGTTTGACACGTGAAGAGATTGCCATCTGTTTAGATAAGATGACAGACATAAAGAAAAGATCAGGGCGATCTATTTGCAGAAGGTCAAAGTGAAAAGATTAAGAAGCGGGTCATACAAGGAAGGAAGGTTGAGAAGATTATGGGAGTCTAATTAAATTAAGGGAGACAGAATATATATGGAGAAGAGGATCACGAGAGGAAGGCAGAGAAAATCATGGACTGTCAATTAAGCCATGATTTGAAGAGATGCCATAAATGGATACGTACGAGTATGAATAGGCATGAAGGCCTGTACAGAAGACACAACTTCTGAGAGATCTATTCTGAGTATTCAAGAGAAGTTCGTGTTCTGGAGCGTATTTGTTCTTCATCAATTAGTTTTCTGAGAAGCGGTCAAGGAGATGAAGGCGGAGTTCCACCCGCAATTGGAACACCACTACTGAAGTCTGTGCTGGAGACAGCTGAGCCTTCCACACTAGAAAGCTCGAACTGAGGGGGAGCCTCAGTGGGATAGTAACGTGACCACTTACGCTGAGTGGGTCAGGTGTAGGAGGTAATCCACGATTCTGTTGAGAAGGTGAACCAAAATTGTATTGTCTTTGTGAAAGACTTGTAGCCAGTTATGACTAGTGGATTGTTACTATCCTGGGCAAGAATGCCCCACAGATTAGGAACAGTTGTTCTGAACTGCGACAACAACTTGCTTGTGTTTGCGTTGGTTTTTGTTTCTCGAGGTGTTTGACGCAGAGTTCCATACGGAGTTCTAACACTCATTAATTTACACTAACCAATATCGTCAGAATGTTTTTTCAATTGGTATCAGAGCAGGTACCAGACAGATTACGTGGTGAGATTGAAAAGTTCTGGTGAGAATGGCAGACATAATCAAAGATAGAGGTTCTTCAACTCGTCCACCCCTTCTGGAAGGAACAAATTACCCATACTGGAAGGCCAGAATAACTGCTTATATCAAAAGTATAGACGAAGATGCTTGGCTCTCTGTACTTGATGGATGGTCCCGTCCCACTGTTGTTCTTGAGAGAAAGACGTTGGATAAGCCACAAAAGAATTGGACAGACGAAGAAAAGAAAAGCAACAATCTGAATTCGAAAGCGCTTAATGTCATATTCTGATGTGTTAGCGTGGAGGAATTCAGCAGGATGTCAGCTATTACATCTGCAAAAGAGGCATAGGAATCACTCGAGATCCACTATGAAGGAACTATTTCGGTAAGAATCGCTAAATTCCAACAACTTATGACAAAGTTCGAATTGATTAAAATGAAAGAAGATGAAACTATCTTGGAGTATGATGGAAAGATCAGAAGATTGGCAAATGAAGCAAGATTACTAGGAGATCCCTTTCCAAAAAATAGACTGGTAAGGAAGGTTTTGAGGTCTTTAAATAAAAAATTCTCTGTGAAAGCCATTGTTATTGCTGAAGCTAACAAAATTGATAAAATGACTTTGAACGAAGTGATTGGTTCGTTGTGTACCTTTGAGACAGAGATGGAAACTAAGGAGAATACATCTTCAGTGGATGACCAGAATATTGCATTCACTGGTGAAACCAGAAAACCAGGTCAGTCATCAAATGAATTACTGGAAGAACGAATTGTTAATCTTAGTAGAGGTTTCAATAAGTTGTACAGGAAATTCTCTAAATGTAGAAATCATTCCAAGTATGGTGAAAAGAAAGCTGAAAAGTTCACTGCAGAACAAAAGAGGATATAGTGTCATGGGTGTGATGGTTATGGTCATATTCAAGCCGAGTGCCCCACAATACAGAAGAAAAAGAAGGCTCATAATGTGACCTGGAGTGATTCAGACAACAACTCGTCAGATTCAGAAGAAAATTATACAGTTTTCTTTGCTGGAGTTCAAGAGAGTGTTCCACCACCTGAGATACCCGAAGATGACTTCACTCTTCTGAAAGGTATGAAAGACAAATTGAATCATCTCTCCAATATAAATCGAGAGCTAATTGTTAAACTTAATGAGTGAGAAGCTTAAAAGTTTCTTTAGATAGATGTGATGAAAAGAGAAGAATCTCTAAAGCTGCAAGAAAAATATATTGAAGAATTGCAGAAGGAGCTATTCTCGACTCAACAAATCATGAAAAAGTTGGAGAAAGGAAAGGGTAAGTTGGATGAGATTTTAAGCTGTGGCAAGACTAGTAATGACAAGAGTGGACTTGGCTATACCGGAAGCACCTCCAAACGGCAAGCAGCGTTTGTTAAAGAAGGATCCTCCAAACGGCAAACAGTGGTTGTTAAAGAAGGACCGCAAGTGAAAAGAACTCATAAAAAGTTCAAAAGGAGTATATGCTATTACTGCCAGGATCTGGGACATATACAACCACAGTGTTACAAATTGTTCAGAGATCTGAAGTATAGCAACAAAAGGTTTCGGAGGAATCATCTGAAACATAAGTTCATTTGGGTTCGAAAGAAGGTATCATGTAATCAAGTTTTGAAAGCCGTTACTAACTCTGTTTGGTATTTTGACAGTGGATGTTCGAGACATATGACTGGCAAATCAGATATGCTGAGCAACATAAGCTACACTGAATCTGGGCAGGTTGGTTTTGGTGATGGAGGTAAAGGTACAATCACTGGAAAAGGCACTTTAAATATTGATGCACTGCCTAGATTACAGAATGTATTACTTGCTCAGGGACTGAAATCAAATCTGATTAATATTAGCCAATTGTGTGATGAGAATCTACAAGTTCACTTTACTAGTGAAAAGTGTTTAGTGGCTGATCATGAATGTAATTTGGTGACGGAAGGAGTTCGAATAGGTGATAACTGTTACAAGTTAACTAAAAAATTACAGTGTTATACTGCTTCTTCTGATAGTGCAGATATTTAGCATAAAAAATTGGGACATGTGCATTTCAGACACATTCAGAAGCTGATCAAACATGCAGCAGTGAAGGGACTTCCTGAGATAAAAAACATCTGAGATAAGCATTGTGGTGACTGTCAACAAGGCAAGCAGCATAAGACAAAACACAAAAGCACCACTCAAATCAATACAACCAGACCTTTGGAACTTCTCCATATTGACTTAATGGGACCAGTTCGTACTCCAAGTCACAAAGGGAAGAGGTATATCTTTGTTTGTGTGGATGATTTCTCACGATTTTGTTGGGTGGATTTCCTTAGGGGAAAATCAGATAACTTTTGAGTCTTTTCAAAGACTTTGTTCAAAAGTAATGGTGGAGAAAGGAGCAGCAATTCAGAAGATAATAAGGTTCAGAAGTGATCATGGGAAAGAGTATGAAAACAAAGACTTTGCTGACTACTGTGACAAGGAAGGCATTCATCATGAGTTTTCTGCTCTAAAAATACCACAACAAAATGGAGTGGTAGAAAGAAAAAATAGAACCTTGCAAGAGATGGCTCGAGTTATGCTGCTTTCGAAATGACTTCCTGAAAAGCTCTGGGCAGAAGCCATAAACACTGCTTGTTATATAACAAACAGAGTCTTCTTTCGTGCCTTCACTCACAAAACGCCATATGAGTTGTACAAAGAAAAAAAACGTACGGTAAGTCATTTCCATAACTTTGGAAGTAAATGTTGCATTTTGTGATAGAGAAGTGCTTGGTAAGTTTGCTGCTCGAAGTGATGAGGGTATCTTTCTGGGATATTCCACAAATAGTAGAGCTTATCGAGTATACAATAAAAGAACTCGAGTTATTATGGAATCCATTAATGTAACAATGTTTGATGATGATAGTCAATCTCAGAGAGCAGATGAGGATTTAGTCACTCCATCGTCATAGACACAGAAAGACAACATACCAGAAGTTATAAGTGTTTCAGAAGGAGTTCCAGAACCGCTCAATGATGATACTTTTGTTGAATCTTCTGAGACAAATGTGGACACACCAATACAGGACCAATCTGGTGTTACCAAAAGACCTTCTTCCAGAATCCAGAAAAATCATCCAACAAAAGCAATTATTGGAGAACTCCATGAAGGTGTGAAAACTAGAGGGATTGATGTTAATTATCGTGATATGGTTCGTTTTGTGTGGTATACTTCATCACAGGAACCAAAGAAGGTTGAAGAAGCTCTCAACGATGAATATTGGGTTCTAGCAATATAGGAAGAACTCCACCAATTTGAACGAAACAAGGTTTGGAGGTTAGTACCACGTCCTGTTCATAGCAATATTATTGGTACTAAATGGATCTTCAAAAATAAAACAGATGCACCTGGAACGATTATCAAAAACAAAGCCAAATTGGTTGCCCAAGGATATACTAATGTAGAAGGAGTAGATTTTGAAGAAACCTACGCACCAGTAGCTCGATTAGAAGCTATAAGATTGATGATCTCAATAACTTGCCAACTAAAGATAAAACTCTATCTGATGGACATCAAAAGTGCTTTTCTGAATGGTGATATATCAGAAGAAGTGTTTGTGGGGCAACCCAAGGGGTTTATAGATCCTCACAATCCTAACCATGTCTACAAACTTTCCAAGGCACTATACGGATTAAACCAAGCACCACGTGCTTGGTATGATCGGTTGACCTCTTTTCTCATTAGCCATGGGTATCGTCGAGGTAATGTGGATCAAACTCTGTTTATCAAAAGAATTGATGGGGATATGCTAATGACACAAATTTATGTAGATGATATGATTTTTGGTGCCACAAAAAGAACATTGCTAAATGAGTTTGTTCAGGCTATGAAACAGGAGTTTGAGATGAGCATGGTTGGAGAACTGTCATTTTTTCTTGGTTTTCAAATCAAACAGCTGGATAATGGTATCTTTTTGAGTCAAGAGAAATACGCTAAAGAGATGGTACAAAAATTTGGAATGGAATATACTAAGCCAAAAGCCACTCCAATGGGAACCAGTGAAAAGCTACATAGAGATTCAGAAGGAGTTGCAACTGATATGCATCTATACAGAAGTATGATTGGAAGCTTGTCATATCTTACAGCAAGCCGTCCTGATCTTTGTTTCACTGTTGGGGTATGTGCACGATATCAAGCAAATTCGAAAGAATCACACCTCCAAGCAGTAAAAAGAATATTGAGGTATGTCCATGGGACAACAGAACTTGTCATATTCTATTCAAATTCTTCAACTGTGGCACTTGCAGGGTACAGTGACGCTGATTGGGCTGGGAATTTTGATAATCAGAAAAGTACCTCTGGGGGTTGTTTCTATCTAGGGACAAATCTTGTGGCATGGTACAGTAAAAAGCAGAATTCAATATCTTTGTCTACTGCTGAAGCTGAGTACATTGCGGGTGGGAGTTGCTGTACTCAATTACTATGGATGAAGCAAATGTTGGTTGATTATGGTTTTGAGCAAGATTGACAGTGTTTTGTAATAACACGAGTGCAATAGACATCTCTAAAAACCCAGTACAACACTCGCGTACAAAGTATATTGATATTCGGTACCACTTTATCAGAGAGCTGGTGACAGAAAAAATAATCAGTCTGGAGTACATATCTACAGAAAATCAATTGGCAGATATTTTTACCAAAAATCTTGATCGGACAAGGTTTGAGTTCCTCCGAGGAGCTCTTGGGATGTGTAAGATGTAAATCTAAAAAACAAGAGGATTAAGAAAAAAAAAAAAAAAAAGTAAAAAAAAGGGGGAATGCATGTTTATATGCCACGAGCTGTTTTATTTTTGCTAGGTGTTCAAGAAGGAGTTGTTGCGGGTGAAAGTGCACCTTGACGAAACACCTATAGCTAAATAATCTATGGCTAGTGTGGTAAATTTTTTTTTACCGTTGTTGCAACGGTAAGAAATTTATTACTGACACACTGACGTGCGACGATAGCTTTTGATGGTTATTTAAAGGAAGTTTAAACTCCTTCTCAATCGAATTTTTCCTTTTTGATTTCCTTCCTTTCTGGTCTCACGAGTCGAGACTTAACTTTGTGCCCTAGAAACACACTGAACCAGAAATTGCTGATCTGATGGAGTCCTCATCATCCTCTCCGGGCAAAAAGAAGGGAGCAGCAACTATTGTTGACAGAGTCGTCTCTTTCTTCTTGACGAAACCATCCACACCAAAAGCTGTTGAGGCAGAACTCGAAGGTCCGCCAAAAGTAGCAGCTTCCACTCCCTCATCTTCATCTCTGCCTCCGCCCACTGTTTGTGATGAACCTTCTGTTGAGGCAGCACCAGAAGAGCAACCCCAAGCAGCAGCCACGGCTATCACACTTCCTTCTCTGCTTCTTCATTCTGTTCGTGATGAATCTCAGACAGAAGGAGTTCCACACATCTCTATCAAAGCTCAATCACAAGCTGCCGCTAGTAGTTCTCCCACTGTTGAAGAATCCGGAGCCAAATCATCATCGTCTATGCGAGATTAACTGACCACGAAAGATGCCCTTCAATGCATCGTCCAGAAGTCTTTCCAACGCTCTCAGAAATTGCCTGAGGAGGGGTTGAAACCACTTGCGCAACAACAACAAGTTAGCTCTAGTGCTAACAAGTCGACTTCATCTTCTACTGACTCTGAAGAGGTACGGAGTTTAAACTCTTCTGAAGTTGATGACATTCCACTTTCTCAGCTTCGACGCTAGTCTCAGAAGCCATCCAAACCCACATCCTCACGCAAGAGGAAACGTTCTTCGGAGCCCAATGTTCCAATCGAGTCTCCCTCCATTGGAATCGCTTCACGACTGAGGCCCATAACTTCTAAAGAAGCAGTTTCAACTCCTCGACAAACACTTGTTCTGCGTTCTAAAGCACGTAAGACAGCCTCTGCTTCGGCTTTTACTCCAATCAAAGATGTGCCTCATGTTGATCGAGACAAAGGAGAGGGTGATGCAACCAGAGCAGTTACAATGCCAGTTCTTCTTTCGGAGATAAACCCTGTCCTGGTGGACAAGCGAGCCAGACCATCGTGGGATGCCTTCAGTACTCGGAAGTTTATTCTAGAACTTCCTATCTGTGAAGCAGAGTAAGAGGAAGCCGATCTTCTTCCAGTATTAAATCAGGCACATCTCCTACAGTCTGTTGTGTTCACTACCAAATTTCATCCAGTTATCATATATGAATTTTATTCCAATTTGAAGAAAGCTATAGTTGATCCAGCATCACCCGGCAATCACAAGGTATGGGTTTGGGGTCACACTTATGAGTTTTCACCTGCAATTTTGGCTATGCTTGTTGGTGTCCCTTCAGTCGATGAGATACCTATTGATGCTAGTTTGGATGAAATTATTTCTGAACTTACTGGAGGATACAAGAAACAGTGGGTTTCACATCGCACCTTTCCTACCTCGGCTCTAACCACAAAATACTATGGACTGCACAAAGATACTATCTCTCATTGGATGCCTACCGGTCATTACACCACTGTGAACAAATCACTTGCACGTTTTTTGTATTGAGTGGGTAAGGCTATTCCAGTGAATCTTGGGCAGATAATTTTTAATCAAGTTGTGAACTTTGCTGAGAACCCGAAGCACTATGCCAGCAAGATGTTTCCAAGCACCATATATTCTATACTAGTGTCCCAAAAGGAGTTTGAAATGCCTCCTGGTCCACTGTGCTTTCAGTCAGTTCCTCTGAAGATCAGCACAAGGAAGACGTCTATATAGACAGGCCAATGTGAAGATGAAACAGACACCCTAGATATTACTCCTCCCAGTTTTTCTGAAGCCTATTCCAAACGCCAACAACAGTATTATCACAAACGACTGCATGTCCTTAATTCTGAAATTCCTATGCTGCAGAAGTTGTTTGCAATTCATCAGCATGAACGACGTCAACTCCAGGCTCTTGTTGCTGATGATCCAAAGCCCTGTACCGAGTCTGATGATGATGCTTCAGATGATACAGCTGAATAAGACGTTTGGGTTGGTTCGTTTTTTACTTCCCTTGTCAAAATAGGGGGAGTAAGTATTTTGATGTTCTTTTGGCATTTTCGATTAAGTGTTGCTCTAGTGGTTCTTTACATATTTCCTCATTTGAAGTGATGTCTCCAGAAAGAGTATTCCAAACAGAAATGCAAAAGTCCATGCTTCAAGTGTATTTTGTCAAAGAAAGTCAAACGGGGAGATTGTTAATACCACGACATCACGAGTTGACTATAGTTGACTATCGTTTGGACAAAATAAAGCATACGGAGATCATGGCGTAAGGTGTGTACAATATATACACACGTGGAGAATGGTGGAGACCAAAGAGTAAGGTGTATGCAATATACATACACGAGGAGATTGATTGGAGACCAAGACGTGAGGTGTTTATAACATACACATGTGCATGTAAAGAGACTGATTGAGTTTGACACGTGAAGAGATTTCCATCTGTTTAGATAAGATGACAGACATATAGAAAAGATCAGGGCGATCTTTTTGCAGAAGGTCAAAGTGAAAAGATTAAGAAGCGGGTCACACAAGGAAGGAAGGTTGAGAAGATTATGGGAGTCTGATTAAAGTAAGGGAGACTGAATATATATGGAGAAGAGGATCACGAGAGGAAGGCAGAGAAAATCATGGACTGTCAATTAAGCGATGATTAGAAGAGATGCCATAAATGGATACGTACGAGTATGAATAGGCATGAAGGGCTGTACACAAGACATAACTTCTGAGAGATCTATTCCGAGTATTCAAGAGAAGTTCGTGTTCAGGAGCGTATTTGTTCTTCATCAATTAGCTTTTTGAGAAGCGGTCGAGGAGATGGAGACGGAGTTCCACCCGCAGTTGGAACACCACTACTGAAGTCTGTGCTGGAGACAAACTGAGCCTTCCACTCTGGAAAGCTCGAACTGAGGGGGAGCCTCAATGGGATAGTAACGTGACCACTTACACTGAGTGGGTCAGGTGTAGAAGGTAATCCACGATTCTGTTGAGAAGGTGAACCAAAACTGTATTGTCTTTGTGAAAGATTTGTAACCAGTTATCTCTAGTGGATTGTTACTATCCTGGGCAAGAATGCCCCGCAGATTAGCAATAGTTGTTCCGAACTGCGGTAACAATTGGCTTGTGTTTGCGTTGGTTTTTGTTTCTCGAGGTGTTTGACGCAGAGTTCCATAAGGAGTTCTAACACTCGTTAATTTATACTAACCCAATATCATCAGAACATTTTTTCAAAGTAAAGTCAATTATGCCGGCTAGTTTACTCTAGGAGATAGAAGGTTATGCCCATGCGGATTGTAGTCGTGGTTTTATAAGCTCGTTAGAAATTTATTTCCAAAACTTAAATTCTATTCAATCTTAGAAGTGTCTAGGGAGGGGATTGGATTCCCAACGTCTTCTCTCCTTATTAAAATCCCTCAAAAGTTTTTTCTCAACATGTTCCAAGTAGTTGTTTAGTTTAAATTTTTGTTTTAGATAAGTGTTTTATCCTGGATACTCTAACTTTGAACTGTTACTCAGAAAGCAATTAACTATTAGTGTGGTCCTTGTGGAACGATATTCGGACTTACATAAGTTTATATTACATTGATTAGTCGTCTTGCTAGTGATTAGCGGAGATCGCATCATTTACAAAATGGTATAACTTGAATAAGATCAAGAAAGAAGACATTAGGAAATTTAGTCTCTTAGCAAATTGTAATACAAATGAAGAATTTAGAAAACCAAAATGGATTTGGCAAGCTTATAATTTTGTAAACCTTAATTCAGGAAATGACCCTTCAAACTGATTCAAGAACACTTTTTCATAAAATTAACAAATCAATTTGAATGTGTTCAAGCTAAACAAAAGCCCTTCTTTTTCAGAAAAAGACTTCAGCCATAAATCGTATTTTTGTCTCCTATTCGAAAAAGCTGCCATTCGATTAACCATTCAAAAGAAAGGTAACTTTAGTAAGAGTTAATATCTTTCTTCTTAACTTATCTATTCGAAAATCACTAAGAAGAGTAAGCCAATTGCATGAACTTATCTTTCAATCTAAATAAAATCAAAATTAATTAAAAAAACTTGAATTGCATATCAAAGTGAGTTAAGAGAAATAGATTCCAAATGACAAACTTTGCTACTTTCTTCAAAACATAGAAAAATTTTGAAAGAATGAAAAGAAGATGATCTTGAACAGAGAAAATCGAAATTAAAATAGAAAACAAGAACAAATTTGGTTTTCTTGAACTCCAAGGTCATCTAGGAAACAACTTCTTCCTTCCTTTTGTTTCTGAAATGCTTTGCTTCTCTTCTCCTTGATGTCTTATTGCATGGAATTAAGCTCCATTTTTTACGTTTTTGTCCAGCTTTGCTTCTATTCATATCCATAAATTTCTCTTCTTCCTCCAAAATTGGATCTATTAGTTTTCTTCTCAAAGATCTCTCAAAGCCCTATGAAATCTTCTCTTAAGTTGCCTTGGTCATAGTTGAAAGTGTCTTACTGACTTCCCTTGGAATTTAAATAAGGAAAATTCGGATTTTTATTGAGCCATAATGCCAAATGTCCATTTATGTTGAAAACCTACATCAAAAGTTAATAAAAATTAGCTATGAACTAACAAACATGAATTTAATATAAATATATGTAAAACTAGCATAACATGACTAATTATAACACATAACAGTCCTAAACTCATAAGTAATATATACCCTATCAACTACACCAAACTTAGAGTTTTGCTCGTCCTTGCACAAACAACAATGACTACTACAACGACTTTTAAATTTAATCCAGGTATCAAGGAATAGAAAAGTTCAGTAACCTATCTTCCGACCCATCAATCAAGAATAAATAAATCTAAAACCTTTGTCTTCCCACTATCAAACCACCAAGAATAGCACAACCAGACTATCTCTTTCAAACAAACCACATACCAGTGGATTCAACAGTCTAATATTAAAGTCCATAGGCCACCACCTCAATCCACTCTACACTTTCATGAAGGAAATCAAAAATTTTGATCAATAGGTCTTCCTAAGCTTTAATGGGGCATGTGAAATGGGGTGGGTTAAATAATGAAGGGATTTTCCTAGGTTAATTCTCCTCCTCATATCCTTGTTATCTTTCCTTGAGCCATGAATTTTCCTTTTAAACTTTGTTAGTACTTGTCTACACTACCAAACTTCTCACTCATTTTTTTTTTCTATTTTTTCTTGCTTAGTAGAATATTCAGCTTATCTTGTCGTTTGACATGAGTCCCTATGCTTACTGAGTCACAGGCCTCAGTTACTCAGCAGGATGGCCTGCATCTAACTCAACTTATTTTCCTCTACTTTTCCTCTATTTTTTTTTCTTCCCTTTGTTTCTCTTCAAACTTCGAACAATCAAGGTTCTTGTTTCCTTTATAAAGATTTTATTCAATCAACCTTCTTTTTTTTTTTTTTTTTTCATCTTGTTCTTCTCACAAAATCAACATGCTCAATTCATATATCAATTCAATAATTCAGAGTAGGTAAGTAAGAAACAAGGCATTCGAAAGTAATGCCCAATTTTCATGAATTTCATAGGATAAGAACAAAGGTGGGGTTCTTGTAGGCCCATATGGTTTCTAAGGGAGATGCATCTTGTGCATTAATATAGGTTGCTTTCAAAGGCTCAATCTCATTTAAAAATAAGTGCCTAAATCACTTCAAATGTTTTTGAAAACCTTTCTCAGATTCGCCTCAAGCTTAACTTGGTATGGTTCTAGATTAAAAGGTAAACATGTTGAAATGCACTCAACCTGTGAAACCGCAAACCAAATATAGTCTTTCTCATGGTCTTCAAAGTATCTGAACCAGGGGTTTATAAGGCTTAAGATGAAATCTCCTCTTATCAATCAATATTTTCAGATAACCACTGAATCTTTAAATCCCTTGTACTAAATCAAAATCCAAGCATTGCTTATTTAATCAATTAACCATTAAAGTTATCATGATACAAGTATTTATGCAAAGAGTCAAATTCCACCCCAAATTTTGAGAAACACAGTGTCCTCAATGGAACATAATTTAAAGATAGGAAAATAAAAACTCCCTGATTCACTTGTATTCCACCGTCGAATATGATGAACTTGCAAAGCTGGTGTTCATGACACTAAAACATATGGTTAAAGAGCAAAGTGACTTGTAATTTATTGAATACTTCTGAACATTTGTAAAAATAATCAGTTTTCGAAAAAAACATATATGGGAGAAAGGAATGAAATTAAATGATTTAATGAATAAAAAGATCATGGAAAAACAGAGAGCACATAAGAAAAGAATATCCTATTCTATAAAAACTAAAAACAGGAAATAATTTCTATAAAAACTAAAAATAGGAAACAACTTTATTTTGAAATTTATAATGGACCCACATCCTAAGCTACATCTTTCCTCAACCAACAAACTTGATACTGCTTGTTTCAGGGTTAAATGTTCCCTCTTGATATGGATTAAGTCGATGTCCATTGACTTTGAACTTTTCTCTTCTACACAAGTGTTGGATTTCAAAAGTGCCAAACTCTATTTTGGAAACTATCTCGTATGGACCTTGCCACCTTGATTTGAGTTTTCCAAGAAATAACCTTAGGCGACTATTGTACTGGAGCACTTTTTGTCCAGGTTCAAAATTTTTGAGAGTAATGTTTCGATCATGCCATTCTTTGGTTTTCTTCTTGTAGAGGGTGGCGTTTTGATAAGCCCATTGCCTAAACTCCTCAAGTTCATTTACCTGCAACATACGAGTCTTGCCAGCATTTTTAGATCAAAATTTTAAAATTTAGTTGCTCAATATGCTTTGTGCTCAAGTTCTACCGGTAAGTGACAAGCTTTGCCAAAAACCAACCTAAATGGTGACATTCCAAGAGGTGTTTTAAATGCTATCCTATATGCCCATAAAGCATCATCCAACTTTTTTGCCCAATCTTTTCTGGAAGTACCAACAGTGTTTTCTAAAATTCTTTTCAGCTCTCTATTAGAGACTTCCACTGGGCCACTTGTTTGTGCATGATAAGGAGAAGTTATCTTGTGCCTTACTCCATATTTCTTCAACAAAGTTGTGAATTCATGGGTGCAAAAGTGTTTCCCACGACCACTTATAATAGCTCTAGGAGTCCCATACCTTGTAAAGATATGTTTTATAAGGAATTGAAGGACAACTTTGGTATCATTTGTTCTTGTGGGAATGGCCTCTACCCGTTTAGACACATAATCTACGGCTACTAATATGTATTCATTCCCATATGAAGAAGGGAATGGACCCATGAATTCAATACCCCAGATGTTAAAAATTTCACAAACAAGTATATTAGTTAGGGGAATCTCATCTCTCTTGGAGATGTTACCAGCACGTTGACATTTATCGCAAGTGGAGACATAGTGCCTCACATCTTGAAATAAACTAGGCCAGAAAAAACCTGATTGAAGGACCTTGGCTACTGTCCTGTTTGCACTGAAGTGTCCCCCCTGCCTCTCTATCATGGCAATGGCTCAAGATGTCAGCAAATTCAGAATTCGGCACACATCTTCTTATCACTTGGTCAGGACAGAGTTTGTAGAGGAAAGGATCTTCCCAGAAGTAGTATTTGGCATCAACTTCTTCTTTTGCTGGTAAGACAAGTCTTTAGGGATCCATCCGCTTGCAAGAAAGTTAGATAAGTCAGCAAACCAAGGAATTGGGGAGGTACTACAATCAATAACACAAATGTTTTCTTCAGGATAAATTTCAAAAATTTCTCTTTGTGCAATGGATTGATGCTCTAGTATTGACAAGTGGTCCGCCACTATATTTTCAGCTCCCTTTTTATCTCTAATCTCTATGTCAAATTTATGAAGTAGTAGAACCCATTGAATGAGCCTCGGCTTGGAGTTTTTTTTTGCAAAAAGATGCCTCAAGACTGCATGATCAGTGAAGACTATGGCCTTTCATCCTATCAAGTATGATCTGAACTTTTCGAACGCAAAGATGACGGGCAACATTTCCTTCTCTATAGTAGTGTAATTTAGTTGTGGTCTAGTGAGAGTGTGGCTTGCGTAGTACATGGCTCTAAAGGTTTTATCTCTCCTCCGCCCAAGGACTGCCCCCACCGCATAGTCGCTTGCATCACACATTATTTCAAAAGGTGAATTCCAATCTGGACCCACTACCACCGGTGCAGTCACAAGCTTGTCCTTTAAAAGATTGAATGCCTGCATACTTGCATTATCAAAATTAAATTTAGTGTTCTTCATTAGTAAATTAGACAGTGGTTTCGCGATGGTGGAAAAATTCTTTATGAAACATCGATAAAACCCTGCATGTCCCAAGAAGCTACAGATTGCTTGGATTGAAGTAGGTGGTGGTAACTTCTCAATGCCCTGCACTTTAGCTCTGTCAACCTCCAATCCATGTTCAGCAATTTTATGACCAAGAACTATTCCTTCTCTTACCATAAAATGACATTCCTCCCAATTCAGCACAAGATTGGTGTCTTCACATCTTTGTGAGACTAAAGAAAGATTTTTCAAACGCTTTTTAAATGTTAGTCCATAAAGAGTAAACTCATCCATGAAAATATGCATAAACTTTTCTATCATATCATGGAATATCGCCATCATGCATCGCTGAAACGTACCCGATGCATTACATAAACCAAAAGGCATTCGTCTATATGCAAAGGTGCCATAGGGGCAGGTGAAAGTAGTTTTTTCTTGGTCTTCTGGGGCAATTGGAATTTAAAAATACCTTGAATAACCATCAAGAAAACAGTAAAACTTATTTCCTGCCAGTCTTTCTAACATTTTGTCCATGAATGGAAAATGGAAATGGTCTTTCCTAGTTTCTGAATTGATTTTTCTATAATTGATGCATACTCTCCAATCAGTAATTGTCCTAGTGGGGAGTAACTCATTGTTTTCATTCTCAATTACCGCAGTTTCGCCCTTTTTAGGCACTACTTGTATAAGACTTACCCAAGAGCTATCTGAAATTGGATAGATAATACCTGCGTCTAATAGCTTAATCACCTCCTTCTTCATACCTCTTGCATTGCCGGATTCAATCTTCTTTGGGGTTGAACAATTGGTTTGAAAGTATATTCCTTGAGTATCTTATGCATGCACATTGTTGGGCGATACCTTTGAGATATGAGATTGACCACTCGATTGCCTTCTTGTGTTCCCTCAGGACTTTTACAAGCATGTCTTCTTCACAATCTATTAAAGAAGAGGAAATAATAATAGGGTTAGAGTCTTTCTCAAGAAAAACATATTTTAAAGAATTAGGGAGAGGCTTGAGTTCTAGTTTAGGTGTTTCATTTGGAGTCCTATCATCCTTCAACTCAAGCTCTTTCACCATGTTTAATTAAAAGGTGTTCCCTAATTCCTCTGTTTCTTCTACACAGAAAGGTTCTTCATCTTGATTATAACTTTCCAAGCCATTCTTCTTTATGACTTCATGCTGATGGATACCTACACATTCATCAACAATGTCAATTGAATAACACATATCGTCAACAACAAGAAGATGTTTTTTCATAGCTTGGTTGATGTCAAAAACTAATTCTTCATCATTAAGCCTAAGTGTCAATTTTCCATTCTTGACATCAAACAAAGCTCCAGCCGTGGCCAGAAATGGCCTGCCCAAAATTAGAGGTACTTCCCAATCAATTTCCATATTTAAAACTACAAAATCACAAGGGAAAATAAAGTCCCCAATCTTGATTAAGACGTCCTCTATTATTCCTCTAGGTCTTTTGTTAGACTTATCAGCAAATTGTAGGAGCATGTTTGTAGCTTTAAGCTCCCCCAAGTTCAATTGCCTACAAATAGATAAAGGCATTAGATTTATGCAAGCACCTAAATCACACAAAGCCTTATCTACTTTAAAAGCACCAAAATTAACAGGGTATAGTAAAACTCTCTGGATCTTTTAATTTAGTTGGCAGCGCATTTCTCAGAATTGTGCTGCAATTTTCTATTAGCCTTACCATTCCTTGTTCCTCTAGCTTCCTCTTACCCAATAGGATATCCATAAGAAACTTTGAATATTGAGGCATATGCATTGAAACCTCTACGAATTAAAAGTTAATTTGAAGTTTTTTAAAAATTTCAAAGAATTTGAAAAATTTAGCATCTAATTTGTCTTTACGAATTCTACCGGGGTAAGGGAGAGTATTTATATCTAGATTGGTATTTGAAGTGTAGGAAGTAGATGTACCTTTGTCTCTCCCCTTCTCTGGTTTACTTACCTCTGCCTCGACTTTCTCATCTTCAGCCCTTTCATAATCTGGAATTTCACTTTTCTTATCTGCCTCCTCATTTGGCATTTGATCTTCAACTACCTTGCCACTTCTCAAGTTTATTGCTTTGACTTGTTCCCTTGGGTTCTTCTTTGAAGTACTAGGCAAAGTACCATTTGTCCTTCCAGAAATTGCATTAGCCAATTGACCGATTTGTGCCTCTAGGTTCTTCATAGAAGCCTAATGATTGTTTAATCTTGCTTCAGTATTGGTGATGAATTTTATCATCAGCTCTTCCATGATAGGCTTTTTATCTTGAGGTTGGGGCTGGGTTTGGAATCCAGGTGGCTGCCTCAATTTGTTGTTGTTGCTCCAAGCAAAATTTAGATGATTTCTCCACCAGGGGTTGTATGTATTATTGTATGGATCATTTGGCTTGCAAAAATTTGAAACATAGTTAGCTTGATCGTGCATAGTATTTACATCAAAGATATTTCCATTTTGGCACTCATGATATGGGTGCCCTTCTCCTCAAAAGTCACACAAAGAAGCAACAATTGCCGATTTTTGAATTTGCAAACTCTCCATTCTTCTTTGGAATGCCTCCACTTGAGATTGTAACGTTGTTACTTGGTCTACATTGTGGATACCTACTGCCCTTCTCACCGTTGTTCGTTCTACCGGATATAAATACATGTTTGTTGTCATTTCCTCTATTAGATCATATGCTTCCTCTGGTGTTTTTCTATTCATGGTGCCACCAACTGCTGCATCCATTATGCTTCTTACTTGTGTAGTAACTCCATTATAGAATGTTTGTACTTGCATCCATAAGGGAAATTGGTGGTGGGGACATTTTTTTGCATCCCCTTGAACCTCTCCCAAGCCTCACATAAAGTTTCAGTATCTCCCTGCATAAAAGAAGAGATTTCATTACGCATTTTAGCCATTTTAGCAGGAGAAAAATACTTACCTAGAAATTTCTTTTGTATTTCTTCCCAAGATTGGATAGAACGAGATGGTAATGAGGTCAGCCAGCTCTTTGATCTATCCCTTCAACTAAAAGGAAAAAGTCTCAACCATATAGCTTCATCCGGTACTCCATTATACTTGAAGGTAGCACACAATTCCAGAAAGTTATCTAAGTGTTGGTGAGGGTCTTCATGACTCAAGCCACCAAATTGGTAGTTGTTTTGTATCATAAGGAGAATTTGGGGCTTAATCTCAAAATTATGAGCTTGAATTTGAGGTCTTACAATTGAAGGTGCTGCTCCATTTGGATTTGGCATGACATAATCTTGCATCATGCACGCTCGAATAAGATTATTAGCACCAATTTCAATATTATTTCTAGTTGTACCTAAGGTGTTTCCCCTTGGATTGTTTTCAATATTTTCTCCAGCCATACCTGAGGTGTTGCCCCTAGGACTGAGCTCATGTTCAGATGCCATTTCAGAATTATTGTTCGATCTCCTCCTTTTCTGAAGTATTCGTTCAGGCTCCGAATCAAACTCTATTAAAACTCCCTTTTGATCTCTGGTCATACACTAAACAAAACTTCTGGAAATAAATAAAAGACACAACAAAAACAGAGTTAGTTTACTTATTAAAGTCTCAAATCAATACAAAGATTTCCAAATAAATTTTCATGCAAATATTGGGTCCCCGACAATGGAACCAAAAACTAAATGGGTCGAAATTGACTCTAGCAAGTGTACTAGATCCTTCAAATACTAAAGAACAAGTGAGCGCAGATATCGTCCCAAGAGACCAATATCGATGAATAAAAAAATTTGGAAATTGAAAAGTGTCTGAAAGACACTATCTTTAGGCATAAAAATTGATTGGAAAATCTAATTTTGGGTCAATTATGAGTATAAAAATAACAAATATGACTCCAATTCATGTTTTGTGCCTCACGTACCCAGTGGAAGAAGAAAATCTGGATTCAGAGCAAAAAAAAAAGAAAATTAAACAAAATGAACCAAAAATATGCATGGCGAGATCGTGCCATAATCGGCGCCTCAACGCTGGGTAAATGTACAAAAATTCAAATTAAAAGATAAAAATTCCCAACAGCTTAACGGACATGAAAGACAACAGTTGGCGAATGTGAAGTGGCGAGACCGCACTTTCAAAGGGTGCTACCGCGCCAGGAAGCTGGCGCTACCTCACACAGAGACGGCATTGGCGTGCCAAAGTGCTGCCAAATACAGAAAGAGAACCCATTTTGGGGACCAACGAAATTTGTAAGGAGTGGCGCTACCGCGCCACAACAACGGCAAAAGCTGGCGCTACCGCACCAGGAAGTCTCCTAATACAGCACAGATTTTCTTGCCATATTCTGACTTAGAAAGGACTCTTCAACTGACGCGATTGCACCAATTTCAGACACATCATCGGTGTGACTGCGCCAATGACTCAGCAACGCAAGTCGCAAAAATGTCGGGATTCTAACAACCAATCAAGCCCAAACTTGGGAAAATAAGTCCTAAGTGCCTAAGGAAGGTGTAGACGAAGACTCTAAAAGAAATTGACTCGAGTCCTATGTGTTTTGAATGTCCAAGAAGTGAAGTTCAATACAAATAAGGAAACTGCTGAAGAAGAGAAGAAAAATCCTAGATTGAAGAGAGCATATCTGGAGTTCCCGATTCCCAATTGAACCCAAATTTGGACTAAAGATCCCTGAGAGGATTGAGGATCATATCACAAAAATCTAGTCAATCCAAGTCGTTATTCTAGAGTTTTATACTTTCGAAGTGGTGGACCCATTGCAGATATTGGCAGCAGAAGCAACCCAACTTCTCAGCATCATATCTCAAGTTCCCTAACTCAGATTTAACTTAAATTTTGTACACAAGGCAAGGACCATGGAAGGAAGGTTCGTATGTAATTTTCTCCATTTCTGAGGTCGGGAAGGCATATTTTAGATAAGTGGACAGAGACCAAATTACTAGGCCCATACAGAAGCTCATCTATAAATAGGGGTCCGAGGAGAAGTGTAAGGCATCAAATTTTAGTTCAATTTCCTGCTGTGTTCTTTAGTTTTGAGAGGATAGGAAGTCCAGAGGAAGTATTGCAGGACCTCCTGGTTCATTAAGGAAGAAAAGTGGAGATATTAGACAAGGGGCCAGGGCAACTAGGAGCAGTCTTCAAATGGAGTTTTAGTACTTAGTTGTTATTCTTCTATGGTTGTTATTGAAACGTTGATGTGTTTTTACACTTTCAGCATGGAGTAGTCATTTTATTTGGGAGTCATGGACTCCCTAGTCATGTAATGAGATTGATACATTATGCTTTACTTTGTTTTCAATTTGGTGTATGGATGAGCATTCTTAAGCTGTTAATTCCATGATTCATACTTGTTGTCTTATAATGTACTGATTATAAGGTAAAATTAGACAAAAGGTAAGATATGTTTGAGAGGATGTACATGTTCTTTTTGAGTTCATACACTAGGTAGGTCAACTGATCCTAGGGTTAATCCTCGACCTTAAAGTAATACCATTTTTATCTAATTGATTTATCTATGGCATAAGACCTGATTCCCGAGCACCGGTAGGGTCGTTGGGCTTTATATTTATGCCATCAAGTAGAGTGGATCATGCCAGCTTGTTTACTCTAGGAGATAGAAGGTGATGCCGATGCGAAAGTAACTATGGGTTTCATAAGCTCGTCAAAAATTGATTTCCAAAACTCAACTTCCATTCAATCTCAGAAATGCCTAGGGAAGGAGTTGGATTCCCAATGTCTTTTTTCCTTCCTAAAAGTCCTAAAAATCTCTCTCAACTTGATTTCAGTAGTTGTTTAGTTTAAATTTTTGTTTTTCAATGAAGATAATCAAACTTTAAATTTTTATTCAGAAAGTAATTAACTATTGGCTTGGTCCTTGTGGGACTATATTCTGACTTAACCTAAGTTTATATTACATTGATTAGTCCTATGGCTAGTGATTAGCTAGGATCGCATCAAGTTTTTGGTGCCATTGCCAGGGACCATAGTTTCAAGTAGTAATTGTGTCAATTTTAAAAAATTAGAGCATTGAGTTTTTTTTTTTTTTGCTGGTGGTTCATGACTAGATCTTGAGTGGAACCATCCCAAGAGATTGATCCGGAACCAGAAAGAACTTTGAAGCAGAAGCTGAATGAAATCAAAACCAGAACTTCCCTAAAGATCAAGCACCAATTCCAAGGAGAACCCTGGACGATTATGTCACACCAAGCCCAAATACAAATAGGACAAGTATTATAGCTCCCACTATTCAAGTTAATAATGTTGATATTATACCTTAGATTATTGCTATGCTTCAAAATCATTATTGATAAGTGTCTGAAAGACACTGTTTATGCATGAATAAATGATTAGAAATCCGAATTTTGAGATGATTATCAGCATAAAAATGACAAATATAACTTGAATTCTTTGTTTTGTGTCTGAGGTACCTGTTTGAAGAAGATAATTTGAATTCAGAGAGAAACAGAAGTTAAAAAGAGCAAAAAGAGCCAAAAAAGGGAACGGCGCGACCGCGCCGATTCTGGCGCCACTACGCCGGGATAACAGTCAAAAATTCAAATAAATGGTAGAAATTCCCAACGGCTAGGAAGGTTTCAAAGAGGACAAATCGGGAAAGTGAAACAGCGCAACCGCGCCAAGAAGATGGCGCTACCATTGGCGCTGGCGAGCTGAACAGTTGCCTTACAAAAAATTCAGAGTGCTGCTTTGGGAAGTCAGTAAAGCTTCTACGGACTAGCACTACTGCACCAGTTAAACAGCATAATATGGCGCCACCGTGCCATGAAGTCTCCATACTCAGCATGGATTCGATAGCCGTTACCTGACTTAGAAAGAATTCTGCTCAAGTGGCGCGAGCGCGCCGAAACCAGGCAGCAACGTAAAGTCGCAAAAATCTCGGGATCCATATAACCAATCAACCCCAAACTTGGGAGAAGAAGTCCTAAGTGCCTAAGGAAGGTATCCATGAATATTCTAAAGAAATTTGCTCGAGTCTAGGTGCATTGAATGATCAAGAAGTGAAGTTCCATTCAAAGAAGGAAATTGCTACTAGAAGAGAAGAAAAATATGAGTTTTAAGAAGACCATATCTGGAGTTTCATATTCCCAATTCAATAGAAATTTAGACTGAAGATTCCTGAGGAGATAAAGGATCATATTAAGAAAATTCAGGTCAATCCAAGTCGGGGTTTTAGAGTTTTATAATTTCAAAGCGGTGGACCCAGTGCTGGAATTGGCAGCAGAAGCAATCCAACTTCTCAACATCATATCTTGCGTTTCCCAATTCACAATGGACTCAAATTTTGTACACAAGGTAAATACCATTGAAAGAAGGTTCTCATGTAATTTCATTCAATTATGAGGTTGGGAAGGCATACATCATACCCCTGGACAAAGAAAAAAATTACAAGGCTTGGGCAGCAGAACAAGTATAAATAGGGGTCCGAGGCAGAGTGCAAATCATCCAGTTTTAGGTTGTAAATATAGTTCTAAATCCACTTTTGAGTTGTAAATCCAGTTCTATTTCTTAGGATAGTTTGTAGTTTAGTTTCTTATTGTTTGTAGTTAGTTTTGAGAGGAGAGAAAGTCCAGAGGGACTCTTACACGACCTCTTGGAACTTTGGAGAGAGGAGGTGGAGATTTTAGTCCAGGCACAAGAGAAGCTAAAGGCAGTTCTTCAAAGGGGGTTTCTGTACTTGGTTTATTTTATTTCCATGGCTGTAATTGAATCCTTTTTATGTGTTTATACTGTTAGCATGGAGTAGTCTCTCTCTGTTGGGGAAGCCATGAACTCCTAGCTGTTATATGTTTAAGTTTTGAAGTTTATAGCAATAAAGTATCATGCTTTTGTTTTAGAATCTGAGTTTACTGCTTATTTCTAAACTGAATTGATATTTGAAGTTTAACGATGTTCAAATAGAGAAGTTAAAGTTCAGTAGAGATTTGAATTAGTTATATGATTCTTTGTTTTCTAAAACAACTCGTTTTTCTAACTAGATTGTTCCGGATTGTGATGGAGACTAGTGGAAAAGCGATGTGACTGTTTATAACTCTTGTTCTGAATAAGAGAGAGTTAATCTTTAAGCTTTTATATTTATGCACCTAGGATTTGAATGTTTCCGGATTGTGATGGAGTTCAAGGAATAGGTGAAAGTTATTTCCTGTATATGGGTAACCAGGTTTTCAAAAGCTAAGTCAAGGTAAAGGTACTTTAGCTATAAAAATCAGACCTTTGCATGTTGGTAACTAGGAGGGATTGACACTTTCCCCAACATCTCATCTCCATAAAGTTTTGTCATCTACTCCAGTATTTTAATTCTATTTTTCTTTTCCAATTCTCAAAAAGACCAAAAATGTTTTTTCCTCAATCATCAAAGAAATCTTTGCTTAAACTGAGTTCTCATCAAGGTCTTTATGGGAGCGATATCTGGACTCTCGAGTCTATTTTACTTGCGGACCTAGTGCACTTGCTAGACACCCAACAATTATCAGTTTAGTGGGTTAGCTCATGAAGATCCTATTGAACATCTTGAAAGATTTTTGGACTTGTGTGCTACTTTTAAGTATAATGGTGTATCGGATGATGCAATCAGATTAAGGGTTTTCAAGTTCACATTGGCTGGACAAGCAAAGACATGGCCGAACACTCTACCAGCCGGTTCCATTGTTACTTGGGAAGATTTTCTGGACAAATTTTTTGGTAAGTATTTTCCACCAACAAAGACCATCAAACTAAGAAATGCAATTTCTCAATTTGAGCAGGAATCAGAAGAACATCTTTCATAAGCATGAGAGATATTCAATGACTTGCTCAAAAGATGTCCAAATCACAAAATAGAACTTTGGACCGAGATTGAGATTTTTTACAATGGATAAAACATCAACACAAGAAGCATCATATATGCTGCATCGTATGGATCGATCAGTAAGAAACTCCTGAAGAAGTTCATGAGCTAATAGAGGAAAAGACAACCAATATGTATCAATATCCGGAGGAACGATCAGGCAAGAAGGCTACTGAAGTTTACAAATTGGAATCCTCAACCACCATGCAAGCATAATTAGAAACACTCCAGAAACAAGTAGCAACTTTGCAGCAACAATCAAACCCTGTGATAACTTCGATATGCGAAATATGTGGAGGACACGCCGATTATGAATGCCAAGGTAATGTATATGCTCTAAATTCCACACCTGAACAAGCTAATTTTGTTGCTAATTCTCGCAGGATGGATCCGTATAAAAATACTTACAACCCGGGCTGGAGAAATCATCAAAATTTCTCATGGAACAACACAAATGAACCAAGGTAGCCCCCTCCCGGATTCCAACCATTACAAGTTAATGCACAGCAAAAAGAGGAGCCATTGACCACCAAGGCAGAATTCGAGGCAGAAAAAAAATTATTCGAGCAATGAATGCAAAGGTACAGACAATCAAGAATGTGCTCACACTTCTGAGTTCTCAAATGAGCCAGGTTATGAAAGATTTAAGTGCATGACCCCAAGGGGTTCTACCTAGCAACTCAAAAGTAAATCCGAAAGAGCAAGTCAAGGCCATATCTTTAGAAGTGGAAAAACCCTCTAGAAGGCCCAACAAAAAGAACAACCAGCCATAGAAGAAGAGCAAAATCAGTAGATGGAAGAAGAACAAAGGCAAGAACAGGAAAAGGTAAGTTCACCAGCTTCCCCAAGAAAGAAAAAAAGTAAGGATGCACTTCCAATCACTGATATAGATGTAAGAGATCTATCTTACCCCAAGTAGAGCTAAAAAGGACATTCTAGAAAGTAGCTTTCCTAGATTTCGAAAGATCTTTAAGAAATTGCAGATTAATATTCCACTAATTGAAGCATTAAAGCAAATGCCCCAATATGGCAAGTTTCTTAAAGAAGTTCTATCCGGAAGGAGAAAGATGGAGGAGCAAGGTACGGTCTTACTTAATGAAAATTATAGTGCGATCTTGAGGAATGAGCTGCCAGCAAAATTAAAAGATCAGGGAGTTTTACAATACCTTTTGAATTTGGTTCATATAAATTTGATAATGCATTATGCGATTTGGGGGCAAGTGTTAACTCAATGCCTTTGTCTATTTGTAGGTATTTAAAGCTTGGAGAACATCAAGAGACTAGAATTACACTTCAATTTGTAGACAAATCAACCAAGAAATCTGAAGAAATAATAGAGGATGTGTAGGTGAAATAAAATATTTTTTATTCCCTTGTGATTTCGTAGTTTTAGACATGGAAGTGGACAAGAATCTGCCTATAATTCTCGGTAGACCATTCTTGGCTACCACTGGTGCTTTAATAGGTGTCAAGCGGGGAAAATTAATCTTAAGGTTTAACATTGATAAATTGAGTTTTAATATTAAAGAATCAATGAGACAACCAGCCACCCCCTATGAAGATTTCTGTTTTAGTATTGACATGGTTGATTCTTGTATATTTGAAATTGAAGAAGAAGTGAGGACTGAAGATGCAATAGAAAGAGGCCTAACACAACCAGAGGAGGAGGAAGAAGAAGATCCCATCATAACAAGAGAAATTGAAGAATTGGAGGCTGAAAACAAGGAGGAGTTGGAGAAAGAAATCAAGGAACAAGGAGCTCAATGAGCTTCCAAACCCGAACTCAAACCTCTCCCAAATAATTTAAAATATGTTTTTCTGGAAGAAAATGATAAACCAGTGATTATTTCTTCGTGTTTGACAGATTTGGAGGAGAAGATGCTCATTGAAGTGCCATCCAAACACAAGAAGGCAATAGGCTAGTCAATATCAGACATCAAGGGAATCAGGCCAACAATTTGCACGCACTGAATCCTGATGGAAGTAATCATAAGCCAGCATTCAATTACGAAGAAGGTTGAATCCTACATTGCAAGAGGTAGTGAAAAAGGAGGTGATCAAACTCTTGGACGCAGGTATTATCTATCCTATTTCTGATAGTGCATGGGTAAGTTTAGTTCAATTTGTTCCTAAAAAGGGGGGTACAACTGTTATTCTCAATAAAAATAATGAACTAATCCCCACCAGGATGGTCACAGGTTGGAGAGTGTGTATAGACTCTCGGAAGTTGAACATGACAACTAGGAAAGATCATTTTCCATTACCATTCCTAGATCAAATCCTTGAAAGGTTGGATGGAAATAAGTTCTATTGCTTCTTAGATGGCTATTCAAGATATTTTTAGATCCCTATAGCACCCGAGGACCAGGAAAAAACCACATTCACTTGCCCATATGGTACCTTTGCATATAGGAGAATGCCCTTTGGCTTGTGTAGTACACCGACCACTTTCCAAGAAAAGAAAAAAAATTTCACACAATTTTTTATGCTAGTCACAAACTCACTGGGCCTCAATTGAATTATACCACTACTGAAAAAGAACTTATGGCCATTGTTTTTGCATTTGAAAATTTTAGATCATATCTCATTGGTTCAAAGGTCATTGTTTGGATTGACCATGCATCCCTTAGATACTTTTTTGCAAAGAAGGACTCCGAACCAAGACTGATCAGATGGATCCTTCTTCTCCTAGAATTTGATATCAAAATCAAAGAGAAGAAGGGAGCTAAGAATGTCGTAGCGGATCACCTCTCATGGCTGGAAACAAAAAATCACGAAGGGGAAGTTTCAGAGGTCTTTCTAGATGAACAAATCTGCCAGGTAAGTACTTCACCCTCAAAAGAACCATGGTTTGCTGATATAGCTAATTTTGTTTCAAGCAAGTGGGTACCAAAGCACTTTACATGTCCGCAAAGAAAGAATCTGATGGATGATTCAAAGCACTACTATAGGGAAGATCCATTCCTCTACAAAATATGTCCAGATCAAGTCATTAGAAGGTGCGTGAAAGAGGAAAAAGCTCCACTAATTCTCAGCCATTGTCATGACAAGGAGGTTGGTGGTCACCGTAGTGCAGATTGAATAGCACCAAAGGTATTGCAATCTGGATTTTTCTGGCCAACAACTTTTTGAGATGCAAAAAGGTATGTCCAATCTTGTGATACACATGACAGGTAACATCTCTGGAAGGAATGAAACGCCTTTAAACAAAATTCTTGAATGTGAAATTTTTTATGTTTGGGGCATTAATTTTATGGGACCATTCCCACCTTCTTTTGGGCATGAATACATTTTGGTTGTAGTAGATTATGTGATTAGATTGGTAGACACCATAGCAACTAGAACTAATGAAGGAAAGGTTGTCATTGAATTTTTGAAGAAAAATATTTTATCTCGATGTAGGACACCTAGGGCTTTCATTAGCGATGGGGGGAAACATTTTTGTAACACTCCTTTTGAAAACCTGTAGAAAAGATATGAAGTTACCCACAAAGTTGCTACCCCTTACTTTGCCCAAAGTAGTGGCCAAGTAGAAGTTTCCAACATAGAGCTCAAAAGAATTTTGGAAAAAACTGTTAATACCTCAAGAAGATATTGATAAAGCAAGCTAGAAGATGTATTATGGGCATATAGAACAACTTTCAAAACCCTAATAGGTATGACTCCCTATAGGTTAGTGTATGGAAAGACATGTCATCTTCCAAAGGAAATAGAGTATAAGGCATATTGGGCACCCAAATTTTTGAATTTTGACATGAAAGCTGTTGGAGAGAATAGATTGCTGCAACTCTATGAACTAGATGAGTTTAGGTACTGGTTCTACGAGAATGCCAAGATGTATAAAGAAATAACCAAAAAATGGCATGATGAGCACATTTTACCCAAGGAATTCAAACGTGGTCATGTTGTCCTATTGTTTAACAGCATACTTAGGTTATTTCCTGGTAAGCTCAGATCAAAATGGACCGGTCCTTTTTAAGTGGAAAGAGTATTAAAAGCAGGGGCAGTGGAAATTAGAAATCCAAAAGAACAATCAACCTTTGTAGGGAATGGACAGAGGCTGAAAAGATACATATCTCTCGATTTCCATCATAACAGAATCTTCACAATCTTATCTGACTAAAAATAGTCACAAAGTCGAGGTGGGACTATAAACCAGAACTAATTGCTTGTTTTAACATTAGGATAGGACAGCATTGTAATTACCTGGATTTTTGCATGAATTTTTTGAATTATTAGGACTTGCATGAATATTTGATTGATTTTGCATGATTAGGAAAGAACTAGGCTATTTCTAGTTTTAATTCAAAAGCATTACATTTTCATATGCAGAAAACAACAAAAAAAATTAAAAAACCAAAAAACTGGAACTGGCGTGAACACGCAAGAACTGGCCCGACGACGCCAGTTCGCAAAAACACAAAACTTCTTTTCTTCTTTTTATCTTTTGTTAGAATATGCTTTGGTATGTATGTATCAAATGTCTGAGAGTGATGTTTTGTTTGCAAATTTCATTAATATGTATTCATTCTCCATTCATATTAATGAAATGATATTTTGCACTCTCACAATTTATCTCAAAGCATGATATTAACAAATTTTTCCAATGAAAATGTGTGCAAATTTAATCAACATCTGTATCTAACTGCTAATAGCCTGTTCAAAGTGTAAATTTGTAAAAACACATTCCTAATGCTGAAATTTTATGGAATCACTTGGCGCTACCGCGCCACTGTCTTGATAAGGAACGACCAATCCAGAGCACAGAAAAGGAAAATTCCACTGAAGGTATTCATGTAAGAATCAGTCTTATGCATGAGAACAAATTCAGTTCATTTCCAATTCAATTTGTTATACTCCATGCAAAAATGTTTGGCACTAACCCATGAAGGCAGAGTTCACTTCGAGAGCAAACAAGAAGAGTTCCATCCTACCTCACCCACACCCAGATCATTAGGGACGTATCACTCCTAATTCCTATTTTTGTTGATGCTTTGAGGAGAAAGCATGTTTTTAAGTTTGGGGAGGGATATTCTTCATGTGTTAAAATCTCTGTTTTTAAAATTTTTACACTAGAAATAGATCCAAAGGAGATTTAGAAAAACACCAGTGAAAAACCCTTATTAGATGGAGAGCATGATTCACTCTCTAGAGAAATAACTTAGTTCGAATTGTTTAGTCTTAACTGGATGAGAATTTTCTTTAAAACAATTATGGAAACATAGTATAATTGAGCAAGTTAATTTAAACCACTAGAACCGACCTGAGGAAAGCTTGAGGCGAAACAGAGAAAGGTTTTCAAAAATCCTGAAGTGATTTAGGCACTTGTTTTAAAACGTTTGAGCCTTTTTCAAGCCACCTACTTTAATGCACAAGATGCATCACTTTTTGTCAAACACCTTGAGCCAAGAAGATCTCTGCTTTGTTTCAATTCCCACATTACATGAACCAGCCGTTGTGAGGAATAAACTTGTCTCTTACTGACCTATATTTCTCCAAATTATTGAAGTGTTCTGTTTGAGTGAGCATTAAAAAAAATATGAAGTTATGAAGAAATAACGAGGGATGGATGGAGGGTATAAAATTTTCTTTGAAAAGGAAAGAAGGAACAAGAAGGAGGAAAGAGAAAAAAAAAATTGGCTAAGTTAGGAGAAAGGCCACCTTGTGTGTGCACCGGGTCTTGGGCCTCAGCAAGCTTAGGGACTCCGAGTCAACTGGCAATATAAGCTAGAATCTAAACAAAGCCAAAGGAAAAAAAAAAAGAAAAAAGAGAAGAAAAAGAAAGAGAAAAAGAAAAATTTGTGGCTTTCCTAGGAGAAAGGCCACCTTTTGTGTGCACCAGGACTCGGGCCTCATCAACCTTAGGGTCTCTGAGTTAACCGATGAGGTAAGCTAGACTCTGGACAAAGCCAAAGAAAAATCACATGTGAAAGAAAAAGAAAGAAAGAATAAAATGAAAGAAGGGAAAAAGAATAAGGGATCAACTCCAAACAATAAGTTTGGGGTGAAGAAGGTTGGAGAAGTGTCGTAGGATCAGAATTGATTCTTGCTCAGAAAAATGGAACATGGATATGAGGAGGAAAATGAAACAGAAAAGAGATACCTAAGATTTTCATCTTACCCACTAACCATGCCCCATTACAACCCATAAAAGACCTATTGATCAGGATTATGGATTCCTTCAGGTTAGTGGAGAGTGGACTGAGGGTACCGACTTCTCCTGGGCGGAGATGTAGAGCAACAATGGCTTGCCGACGATTAGAGCGACCAGCACCGGAGGTCTTGTGAGATACGCCTTTATCCTGTTCAAAGCATTTTGGAAGACGTCGTCCCATTCAAAAGGCACGTTTTTCTTCAGTGATCGACTGCAGAGTTGACATCGACCAGACAAATTCGAGATGAAGCGCCGAATGTAGGCCAAGTTTCTTGGAAGCTTTTGAGCTCTGAGATATTCCTTGACTCTGACATCTTTTGAATTGCATCAATCTTAGTTTGATCGATCTCGATCCCTAGGTGATGTACAACGAACATGAGGAATTTGCCGTAGGTGACACCAAAGGCGCATTTTAACGGATTTGATAAGTGTCTGGAAGACACTATCTTTAGGCATGAAAATTGATTGAAAAATCTAATTATGAGTTAATTCTGAATACAAAAGCAACAAATAGGACTCAATTTCATGTTTTGTGCCTCAGGTACCCAGTGGAAGAAGAAAAACTGGATTTGGAGCAAAAACAGTGAAAAAATGAGCAAAGGAAGCCGAAAAGAAGGATGGCGCGTTCGCGCCATAATCGACGCCGCTGCACTGGGAAAATATACAAAAATTCAAAATAAAGGAGAAATATGCCCAATGATTTAACGGACATGAAATCCAACGGTTGGGGAATGTGAAGTGGCGCGACCGCACCTTTGGAGGGCGCTACCTCACACCGAGACAGCATGGATGCGCCAAAGAGCTGTTGAATACAGAAAGAAGAGTTGTCGTTCTAGGACCAATGAAAAGTCTAAGGAGTGGCGCTGCCGCGCCACTACAACTGAAAAATATGGCGCTGCCATACCAAGAAGTCTCCTAACTCGGAATGGATTTGATAGCCATTTCCAGACATAGAAAGAACTCTGCTCCAGTGGCGCGACCGCGCCATTATCAGGCACATTATCGGCGCGACCGCGCCGATGACTCAGCAACGCAAAGTCGCAAAAATCTTGGGATCCTGACAACCAATCAAGCCCAAACTTGGGAAAAGAATTCCTAAAGTGCCTAAGGAAGGTATCCACGAAGATTTTAAGGAAATTTCCTCGAGTACTAGGTGTTTTGAATGACCAAAAACTGAAGTTCAATACAAATAAGGAAACTGCTACCTGAAGAGAAGATAAATCCGAGTTTGAAGAAGAGCATATCTGGAATTCTTGATTCCCAATTGAACCCAAATTTGGACTGAAGATTCCTTAGGAGATTGAGGATCATATCACAAAAATTCAGATCAATCCAAGTCGTGTTTTTAGAGTTTTATATTTTTAAAGTGGTGGACCCAGTGCAGAAATTGGCAGCAGAAGCAATACAACTTTTCAACAGCATATCTCGAGTTGCCTAACTCAGATTAAACTAAATTTTCGTACACAAAGAAAGGACCATGGAAGAAAGGTTCGTGTGTAATTTTCGTACCCCTGCATAGAGACAAAATTACTAGGCCTGGGCAGTAGAACAACTATAAATAGGGGTCCGAGGAAGAGTGTAAGGCATCCAGTTTTTAGTTCAATTTCCAGCTTTGTTCTTAAGTTTAGAGAGAGAAGAAGGTCCAGAGGAAGTCTTACACGACCTCGTGGTGCATGGAGGAAGAAAGGTGGATATTTCAGCCAAGGAGCAAGGGTGCCCAGGAGTAGTCACTAGCAAGAGGACTAATCAATGTAATATAGACTTTAAGCAAGTCCGAATATCGTCCCACAAGGACCAAGCCAGTAGTTAATTGCTTTATGGATAATAATCTAAAGTTTGATAAAAGGCTTTGAGAAATTTCAATGAGGAGAGAAGGTGTTGGGAATCAAATTCCCTCCCTAGACACTTAAGAGATTGAATAGAAAATGGTTTAGGAAATCAGTTTTTGACGTACTTATAAAACCATGGCTACAATCTGCATCGGCACCACCTTTTGCAATCTCCTAGAGAAAACTAGCCGGCATAATCTACTCTACTTGACAGCATAAACATGAAGATCTTATGTCATAGGCAGATCAACTAATCCAACAGGGTTTTACGTTAAGGTCGAGGATTAACCCAAGGATTAGTGATCTACCTAGTGCATAAACTCATAAAGATTGTAAAATCCTATCAACATGTCTTACCTTAAGCCTAGCGTCACCTTATTACCAGTACATAGCCAGACAGGAAGTATGAATCAAGAGTTTACAACTTGGAAAACTCATTCATACACCAAACTAAAAACCAAATAGATTATAAATATCAATCTCATTACATGCCTAGGGAGTCATGGACTCCCAACTAAAAATGACTAGTCCATGCTAGAATTAAAAACACACAACAAGGTTTTTACAACAGTCATGAAGTAAGAAAGACTAAGTAAGAAAAATCCCTTGGGAAGGCTTCCCTTATCACAACCCCAAACTTAAACCTTTGGTCGTCCTCGAGCAAAACTAAAAGAAAAAATAAAAAGAACCAGAGTCATGACAAATCCTCAAAGTTTAAGAAAAATCAGTGGGGTTACCTTTTCAAAGCATTAATCAAAGATTTACTCATTCAAAACTCTCCTATTCTTGGTTATCCTGCTTAGTCAAGACATGATCAAGCTACCTTCCACCATACATACCACTTTTCCATACATATGAGCACTTTAAATTGAACAACATAAGCCAACCATCAGTCTAATCTCCACTAAATGAAAGAATTTCAAAATTATGATCAAAAGGTCTTCTAAAGGTTATAATGGGGCATGGGCATGGGTAAGGAAAAATTTTAGGATAAAATTTTAGGGTCAGTCCTCCTCCTCATATCCATGTTCCATCTTCCTGAGCATGAACCATCCCTGATTATATCACACCACCCCAAACTTAAAAATTTGCTTTGTCCTCAAAGCAATCAAATAAAATAAAGATATGATATTTTCACCTTCTCCTTAATCCCAATCACTACGTCATCTCTCAAGGAAAAGCTCTCTTTATTTCTTTTTCACCTTTTTTTTTTTTTTTTTTTTTTTTTTTTTGGCTTTGTTTGGTGTCTAGTTCACCTTGCCAGTTGACTAAGAGTCCCTAAGCTTGCTGAGGCCCGAGACCCGGTGCACACACAAGGTGGCCTTTCTCCTGACTCAGCAATTTTTTCTTTTTTTTTCTCTCTTTTCCTCTCAGATATTCCAGAACCCTTTGCATTCATCTTGCTTCTTCTTTCTTATGTTTTTTCAAAGAATTTTCTATATCCTTCATTCATCCCTCCTTATTTCTCCATAACTTCAGATTTTTGTCCATGCTCATTAAAATAAAACACTTCAATAATTTGGAGAAATATAGGACACTAAGAAACAATTTTATTCATCACAAAGGCTGGTTCATGTAATGTGGGAATTGAAAACAAAGCAGAGACCTTGTCATCTCAAAATGTTTGACAAAAGGTGATGCATCTTGTGCATTAAAGTGGGTGGCTCAAAAAGGCTCAAACGATTCAAAACAAGCCTAGATCATTTCATAATTTTGAGAAACCTATCTTCGTTTCGCCTCGATCTTCCTTCAGGTTGGTTCTATTGTACAAAATAAACATGCTCAATGCATTCAACCAATCAAACCACTTTCCAAGACAACTTTTCTCATGCCAAAACTAAATATTCAAACAAATATATTTCTCAAGAGAATGAATGAGACCTGTCTTCTCAATCCATTGATCAGGGTTCCCACAAAATTTTTCAAAAACTTTTTAGATTTAGAAACTCTTCTTTTATTGATTCAAAACAAAAACAAAGACTAAAAAATCAAATCTAACTAAACATTGAAAAGCAACTAGAGTTTAAAATCTGAGTTTCCTACCCCAAACTTAAAATTTTGCATTCTGATCAATTCTAGAAAATGAGATAGAGGGTAAGAAACTTCCCTGAGAATGTTGGTTTATTGAACTTCCAGATTTGTTTGAGGCACCATGTGGAATTCGAACTTGAGTTGCCTTCATGCTTGACAAAAAGTTGTTAGAACCATTCAAAGCACAAAATTATTGCAAACGAATTCAGAAATTTATGAAATTTTACCAAGGCATATAACTCATAAAAAAGAATATGTCATAATTGGAATGGAATAATTCAGAGTTACAGATCCTCGGAAATTTATTAAACATGTGGCTCGGGGGTGCCATCCTTTTCCTTCATAACTCGAATTTCTGAATGCAAAATTGAATGAGTCCACTTGGATCATGTTGTTAATGTTCAGCGGTGCACAATAAAACAGATTTCATGCATTTTCATCAAGTGAATTGAAAGATACACAAATTTGAAAACTTGGCAGCAAATCTGAAATTCTTGGCAGAAAGAGAGTTGGGGGTATTTTGCAAGAACTGTATCTCCCTAACCACTTATCATCTAGAGCTGAAAAAAGGGTTTCCTCGGAAGTAATAAGTATGAAATTTAATCTCCTTAAAACTGTTTTCCAAGAATCATTAACAAAAATTTTAGAAATCAGCTCAAAGACAGAAAGATGGTAATGTTTCCAACCCAAACTTTTTCCTAAAAACAGTTTTAACTACCCAAGTTGCAGCAGTCATAACTTCCTTCCTACTCAATGAAAATTCCTCAAATCAGGCCCTATTTGATCCACTAAGTTCCCTCTAGAACTACTTACCTTTTCTTGGTGCTTTTCAATTTCAGATTTTTCAGAATTCAGCTCCAAAGTTGGCTGCTCGAATAGAGTTGCTGCTGTACTGCTTTTCTGCACAGAGTTTACCTGAGTGTTTTGATGGCTTTTCTTTTGAAAGAAGCTGTTGTGAATGGTTGGGTATGATAGTCCCAACTTCCTTCTTCTAATATCTGCATTTAAGCCTTGAAAAACACATCTAGAAATACATCAAGTGTAGCTGTAAAAATGGCTTCATGCAACTCCAAATTCTAGATTTTTCATGGACAGGTGCCTTAGACAATTTATTATTTTTCTATTTTTTTTACTTTTTTTATTTTATGGTGTTTTTTCAAACCAAACAAATTGAAAAGAATAACCTAACATGAGTAAAACAAAACTAGACCTAAGATCTAAGATTCACAAAAAGTGATTATTCAAAGCAAGAGAACAATTGATTTGAAAACTAAACTAACTTACCTACCATGGGTTGCCTCCCATGAAGCGCTAAGTTTATGGTCCTCAGCCAGACCAGTAGCTTCATTCCACCTGGATCAAAAGGAATATTTAATTCGTATCCATTCATCATGACCATTCTTCCCTTGCAATGCTTTATTCTAAAGCAACCAAATTTAGATGTTGGGTTAAAAATCTTTTCTTTTGACTTTGTGCCTTCTAAGAAGTAGATCTTCACACATATCAGCCACTCATTCATCTTCTTGTCCAGCCCTCATAAAAGTTTCAGTTGTATTTTGGAGCTAGGTGTATAAGGTGGGATGATGAAAAAATCTAGATCAAAGGAGAGCCCTATCTCTTTTTCTTTCTCTACCCAATTCTCTAATGGCTTTTCATGGGAAGGTTCTATAATATGACCTATGGATTCTTCTTCCTCCCCTTCATCTAATACTTCAGCCATGGTTTCTTCTTCAGCCTCTAATGATTTTTCTCCTTGCTGGGATTTCTCTTCTACCTCTTCTACTTTTGCTGCTCTCTCAGCCATGGGTATTTCTTCTTTGACTTCATCCACTTCTGCCATGGTTTCTTCTTCAGCCACTAATGCTTGTAGTTCTTGCTCAATTAGTTGGAAGATAAGAAAAGGGATGAATATTTCCTCCACCTCAGCTACTATCTCTTCAATTGGTTCTTCCTCATCCTCTAAATCGTAGGGGCACACACTCCCTTCCAAGGTTTCCTTTGGTTGAGGTTTTTCTAGGATCTCTCCTCTCATAACCATATTGTTCTTCCTCTTTTGGATCCTCTTTCGAGTTGCTAGGTAGAGCTCCTGTAGGTATTTCATATACATCTCTATGAAGTTGATTCTCTTGAGAGGTCAGAGGTGTGAGAGATTCCTTCATGAAAGAATTCATTGACTGTAATTCTGCATATATTGCTCGCATGAATTTTCTGTCTTCCTCCACTTCATCCCTAGTGATTTTTGACTCCTCCTTTTCTTGGTTGTATGAATTGCCATATGGGTCTAACCTGCAGGAATTAGACTCATAATTAGAAAAATAAGGTCATGAATTTAAATGGCATATATTAGTAGCATGGTTACCTCCACACACATCACAAAAATAATTCACAGAATTCCTTTGTAGTTGCAAGAAATCCATTTGAAATTGCATGCTGAGCATATCATCACGATAGGTGGGAGAATTATAAGTGGTCAAAAGAACTACATGGTTGTTCATAAGAATCACATGGCATATGAAAATTTTTAGGGTGCTGAAAAGAATTCCATTCTTGATTTGGGTAAGAAAAATCATTATACTCCTCAAGGTGTCTCCTTCCATAAGTGGACTTATGCAAACCAAAATCCATGCACACAACACATCAGTCCACTAAAAAAAAAAAAAAAAAAAATAAAAAAAAAACAGAATATACACTCCAAGCACTAGTTTTAAACACTAGCAATTACTATTAAAACATTGGTCCCCGGCAACGGCGCCAAAAAATTGATGTGATCCTAGCTAATCACTAGCAAGAGGACTAATCAATGTAATATAGACTTTATGCAAGTTCGAATATCGTCCCACAAGGACCAAGCCAGTAGTTAATTGCTTTAAGGATAAAAATCTAAAGTTTGAGGAATCTGATTTGAAAGACAAGAATTATACTAAACAAGTACTTAACAACAGTTGAGAAAAAGCTTTGAGGAATTTCAATGAGGAGAGGAGGCGTTGGGAATCCAATTCCCTCCCTAGACACTTCTGAGATTGAATACAAAATGGTTTTGGAAATCAGTTTCTGACGAGCTTATAAAACCATGGTTACAATCCGCATCGGCATCACATTTTTCTATCTCCTAGAGAAAACTAGTCGGCATAATCTACTCTTCTTGACAGCATAAACATGAAGCTCTTATGTCATAGGCAGATCAACTAATCCAACAGGGTTTTACTTTAAGGTCGAGGATTAACCCAAGGATTAGTGATCTACCTTGTGCATAAACTCATAAAGATTGTAAAATCCTACAAACATTTCTTACCTTAAGCCTAGCGTCACCTTATAACCAGTACATAGCCAGACAGCAAGTATGAATCAAAAGTTTACAACCTGGAAAACTCATTCATGCACCAAACTGAAAACCAAATAGATTATAAATATCAATCTCATTACATGCCTAGGGAGTCATGGACTCCCAACTAAAAATGACTACTCCATGCTAGAATTAAAAACACACAAAAAGGTTTTACAACAGCCATGAAATAAGAAAGACTAAGTAAAGAAAACTCCCTTGGGAAGGCTTCCCTTAATCACTCTTGCTCCTTAGCTTATTGCTCCACCTTTCTTCTTCAAGGTAACCAGAGTTCGTGTGAAACTCCCTCTGGACCTTCTCCTCTTTCTCTAAAGTAAACTACAAAGCTGGAATTTAAACTAAGAACTGAATGATAAAAATTGGATGTCTAACTCTCTGCCTCGGACCTCTATTTATTGTTGAAGTTCTGTCTAGGCCTTGTAAATTATTCTCTGTCCAGGGGTATGATTTGTGACATTCCGACCTCAGAATTGGCTGAAATTACATACTAATCTTCCTTCTGTAGTCCTTTTCCTTGCTCACAAAATTTGAATCCATTCTGATTAGGGAAACTCGAGATATGATGTGGAGAAGTTGGATGGTTTTTTTTGCCAATTTCTGTACTGGGTCCACCACTTTGGAGATGTAAAACTTGAGAAGCCCGACTTGGATTTGCCTGAATTTTCGTGACATGATCCTCAGTATCATCAAGAATTTTTGTTCCAAGTTTGGCTTCAATTGGACTTCGGGAACTCCATGTATGCTCTTCATAAAATTTGGTTTATCTTCTTCTTTTGGCAACAGTTTCCTATTTTGAATGGAACTTTTTCTCTTTGATCATTCAATGCACCTAGACTCGAGCACATTACCTTATGATCTTCGTGGATACCTTACTTAGATACTTAGGACTCCTTCTCCCAAGTTTGGACTCGATTGGATGTCAAGATCCCGAGATTTTTGTGACTTATCATTGCTAAGTCATTGGCTCGGTCGCACAAAAAATAAGCAATAAAATGGCGCAGTCGCGCCACTGGAGCAGAGTACTTGAATGGAAAGAGTTCTGCTCGTGTTTTGAAGCCTTCTAGGTCCATTTTGGCGCGTTCGCACCGTTTATTGGCGCGGTCACGCCATTTTCTGGCGCGGGCGCGCCAGATTTTGTCTTTAAACAGGTGCGGTCGCGCCGATCACAGTAACATTGTACCTTTATGCACTAAAACCCTCATATCTTCTTAATTTTAACTCCGATTTTAATGATTATTGTTGCGTTGGACTCCTGAGAGAGAAAAGATTAATCTGAGACATATTTGATGATATTATGATGAATATTGACTCCAAATGTAATTTCTAATTCCAATTCTGGCCTAAAAATAGTGTCTTTTAGACACTTATCAGTAGTCCTCCACGGGGAGTTTTTGTGCTTAGTTATTTTTATTCTTTTATGGCTGTTATTAAAACCTTGATTTGTGTTTATATTCCCTGTATGGAGTAGTCGTCGGTAGTTGGGAGTCCATGACTCCCTAGGCATGTAATGAGATTGATACATTATGTTTTATTTGGTTTCAATTTGGTGCATGAATGACTATTCCTAAGTTGTTTATTTTTTATTCATACTTGTTGTTCTGCAATTTAATGGCTATAAGGTGAAGCTAGACTTAAGTAGAGTCGATTATTCCGGCTTGTTTACTCTAAGAGATAGAAGGTGATGCGGATGCGGAATGTAGCCATTGTTTTATTAGCTCGTTAGAAATTGATTTCCAAAACTTAACTTCTATTCAATCTCATAAATGCCTAGGGAGGGAATTGGATTCCCAACGTCTCTTCTCCTTATTAACATCCCTCAAAATCAACTTGGTTCAAGTAGTTGTTTAGTTTAAACTTCTATTTTTGATAATTGTTAAAATTAGGGTACTCAAACTTTAAATTGTTATTCAGAAAGTGATTAGCTACTGGCTTGGTCCTTGTGGGACGATATTCAAACTTAACCTAAGTCTATATTACATTGATTTGTCCTCTTGCTAGTGATTAGCTAGGATCGCATCAGGATTCATCTTCAGTTGGAACTACCGGAGTCGCTTGAACACTGCCTTGAGATCGAGGAGATGGTCAGCTCGCTCCTCGTTTTGACAACCAGATAGTCGATGTAGCACTCGACACGCTTGTGGAGGAAGTCGTCAAAGATGTGTTGCATCACTCTTTGGTATGTTGCACCGGCATTTTTTAGGCCAAAAGGCCTGACTTTGTAGCAAAAAATATGCCTTTGGGTGTTAGGAATGCTGTTAACTCCTCGTCCTCCGGGTCCATGCGGATTTGGTTGTATACTGAAGACCCATCCACGAAGGAAAGCTCCTGGTGACCGGTTGTTGCATCTACCATTATTTCGGTGATCAGCAATGGGAGATCATCTTTTGGGCAGGCCTTGTTCAGGTTGTGAAAATCGACACAGACCTGAATTTGGCCACTTTTCATCTTGACTGGCACGATGTTGACTGATAAGTGTCTAAAAGACATTATCTTTAGGCATGAAAATTGATTGAAAAATTTAATTATGAGTCAATTCTATGTATAAAAGTAACAAATATGACTCAATTTCATGTTTTGTGCCTCAGGTACCCAGTGGAAGAAGAAAAATAGGATTTGGAGCAAAAACAATGGAAAAACGAGAAAAAGGAGCAAAAACGAAGGATGGTGCGTCCACGCCATAATCGGCACCACCACCCTGGGGAAACAGGCAAATATTCAAAATAAAGGACAAAAATACCCAACGACTTAACAAACATGAAAGCCAACAGTTGGGGAATGTGAAGTGACTAGACTGCGCCTTCAGAGGGGGTTACAGTGTCAAGGAACAAGCGCTACCTCACACAGAGACAACATGGACGCGCCAAGCAGCTGCTAAATTCAGAAAGAGAAGTTGCCATTATGGGGACCAATAAAAAAGTCTAAGGAGTGGCGTTACCGCGCCACTACGACAGTAAAATCTGGCGCTACCCGCCATGAAGTCTCCTAACACAGCGCAAATTCTGTGGCCGCTTCCAGACTTAGAAAGGATTCTCTTCCTGTGGCACGACCGTGCCATTATCAGACCCATCATCGGCACGACTACACCAATGACTCAGCTGCACAAAGTCGCAAAAATCTTCGGATCCTAACAACCAATCAAGCCCAGACTTGGGAAAAGAAGTCATAAGTGCCTAAGAAAGGTATCCCCGAAGACTTAAGAAGAATTGGGTCGAGTCCTAGGTGTTCTAAATGTCTAAGAAGTAAAGTTCAATACGAATTAGGAAGCTACTGAAAGAAGAGAAGGAAAAATCCGAGTTTGAAGAGATCAAATCTGGAGTTCCTGTGCTCCAATGGAGTTCACATTTGGATTGAAGATTCCTGAGAGGATTTAGGATCATTCCATGAAAAATCTGGTCAATCCAAGTCGTGCTTCTCAGGTCTTATACTTTCAATGTTGTGGACCCAGTGCAGTGATGTTATCCCAGCTAATCACTAGAAAGAGGACTAATCAATATAATATAGACTTAGGTTAAGTCCGAATATCGTCCCACAAGGCCCAAGCCAGTAGCTAATCACTTTCTCAATGACAATTTTAAGTTTGATTATCATGAATTGAACACTTAACAAAAATAGAAATTTAAACTAAACAACTACTTGAACCAAGTTGAGAGAGAGCTTTTGAGGGATTTTGATAAGGAGGAAAGGCGTTGGGAATCCAATTCCCTCCCTAGGCAATTCTGAGATTTAATAGAAGTTGAGTTTTGGAAATCAATTTCTAACGAGCTTATAAAACCATTGTTACATTTCGCATCGGCATCACCTTCTATCTCATAGAGTAAACCAGCCGGCATGATCGACTCTACTTGATAGCATAAGCATGAAGCTCATTGACTATTCCTTTGGTCGGGAATCAGGTCCTGTGTCATAGGTAAATCAATCCAATCCAACAGAGTATTACTTTAAGGTCAAGGATTAACCCTAAGATTAGTTGATCTGCCCAGTGTATGAACTCAAAAAGATCATGTACATCCTAGCAGCATATCTTACCTTAAGTCTAGCTTCACCTTTTAACGAGTCCATCGCAGGACAACAAGTATGAATCAAGAAATTAACAGCTTAAGCATGCTCATTCATACATCAAATTGAAAAGCAAATAAAACATAATGTATCAATCTCATTATATGCCTAGGGAGTCCTGGACTCCCAACTACAGACGATTCCTCCATACTGGAAGTATAAACACAAATCAAGGTTTTAATAACAGCCATAAAAGAATAAAAATAACTAAGCACAGAAACTCCCTCAGGAGGACTACTCCTGGTCACCCTTGCTCCTTGGCTGAAATATCCAACTTTCTTCCTCAATGCACCTAGAAGTCGTGCAAGACTTCCTCTAGACGTTCTTCTCTCTCTAAACTAAAGAACAAAGCAGAAAATTGAATTAAAAATTGGATGATTTACACTCTTCCTCGGACCCCTATTTATAGTTGTTCTGCTGCCCAGGCCTTGTAATTTGGTCTCTGTCCAGGAGGACAAAGTATACCTTCCCAAACTTAGAATTGGATGAAATTATACACGAACCTTCCTTCCATGGTCCTTTCCTTGTTTACGAAATTTTAGTTTAATCTGAGTTAGGAAACTCGAGATATACTGTTGAGAAGTTGTATTGCTTCTGCTTCCAATTTCTGCACCGGGTCCACCACTTTGAAAGTATAAACCTCTAAAAACACGACTTGGATTGATCTGAATTTTTGTTATATGATCGTCAATATCCTCAGGAATCTTCAGTCCAAATTTGGTTACAATTGGGAATTAGGAATTCCAGATATACTCTTCTTCAAACTCGGATTTATCTTCTCTGCTGGCAGCAATTTTCTTATTTGTATTGAACATCACTTCTTGGTCATTCAAAACACCTAGGACTCAAGCAAATTTCCTTAGAGTCTTCGTGGATATCTTCCTTAGGCACTCAATACTTCTTTCCTTTGGACTTGATTGGTTTTCAGGGTCCCGAGAGTTTTGTGACTTTACGTTGCTGAGTCATTGGCGCGGTCGTGCCGATGATGTGCCTGATAATGGCGCAGTCGCGCCACTGGAGCAGAATCTTTTCTAAGTCCGGAAACGGCAATAGAATCTGCGTTGTGTTAAGAGATTTCATGGTGTTGTAGTGGCACAATAGCGCCACTCCGTAGACTTTTTCATTGGTCCTCAGAACAACAACTCCTCTTTCTGTATTTAGCAGCTCTTTGGGCGTACAAGCCGTCTCTGTGTGAGGTAGCGCCAGTCAGTGCTTCACTGACGGCCGATGAAGAGGTCGAATACATGGCGCTGCTCCGCGAATATCACGACATCTTTGCCTGGAACTACACAGAGATGCCTGGCCTCGACCCGCGAGTGGTAGTCCACAAGTTGGCGGTTCATCCCTCTGTCCGACCGGTGAAGCAATCGCAACGACGATTCCGGCCAGAACTAGTGCCAGAAATCGAAAAGGAGGTCGACAAGTTGATTGCAGAAAATTTCATCAGGGAGGTGAAGTACCCGTCCTGGATTGCAAACATTGTCCCAGTCAAAAAGAAGACTGGCCAAATTCGGGTTTGCGTTGACTTTCGCGACCTGAACAAAGCGTGCCCGAAGGATGACTTCCCTCTGCCAATTACCGAGCTCATGGTCGATGCGACGACAGGTCACGAGGTTCTATCTTTCATGGACGGGTCCTCCGGCTACAACCAAATTCGGATGGACCCAAAAGATGAAGAACTCACTGCTTTCCGTACCCCCAAAGGCATCTTCTGCTACAAAGTTATGCCGTTCGGACTCAAAAATGCCGGCGCGACATATCAAAGAGCGATGCAAAACATCTTCGACGACTTCCTCCATAAGCGAGTCGAATGCTACGTCGACGACTTGGTGGTGAAAACAAAGCAGAGAGCCGACCATCTTCTCGACCTCCGGGCAGTATTTGAGAGACTGCGACGATTTCAGCTCAAAATGAATCCGTTAAAGTGTGCTTTCGGCGTTACCTCCGGCAAATTCTTGGGATTCCTCGTCCATCACAGAGGAATTGAAATACACCAGTCGAAAATCGACGCCATTCAAAAGATGCCGGAGCCCAGAAACGTCTCTGAGCTTAAAAGCTTCCAAGGTCACCTGGCGTACATCCGCCGCTTCATTTCGAACCTTGCTGGGAGGTGCCAGCCTTTCAGCCGGCTGCTGAAGAAGGGTACACCGTTCGAGTGGGATGATGCATGTCAGAACGCCTTTAACAACATAAAGGCATATCTCACCAAGCCACCAGTGCTCGTAGCTCCGATCGTCGACAAACCACTGCTGCTATACATCGCAGCACAGGAGAAGTCGGTGGGAGCTCTTTTGGCTCAATGTGATGAGGACAACAAAGAACGTTCTCTCTACTACCTTAGCCGAACACTAGTGGTTGCCGAGCTCAACTATACACCGATTGAGAAGACCTGCCTGGCTCTCATATTCGCAGTTCAAAAGCTTCGGCACTACCTCATGGCGCATTCGACAAATCTCATTTCAAGAGCTGATCCGTTGAAGTATATTATGTCACGACCAATTCTCTCTGGTCGATTGGAAAAATGGGCACTGCTTCTCTCCGAATTTGAGATCAACTTCGTTCTGCAACGAGCTATCAAAGGTCAAGCTCTTGCTAATTTCATGGCCGACCACCCAGTGCCGGCCGAATGGGAGTTAACTGAGGAATTCCTAGACGAAGAAATATTCCTAGTCGAAGTACTTCCCCCTTGGGAGATGTACTTTGACGGCGCCGCACGAAGAAATGGAGCTGGCGCCGGAGTCCTTTTCGTGTCTCCAAAGAAGGATCTACTGCCGTATTCGTTCGTGCTATCCCAGATTTGTTCGAACAATGAAGCAGAGTATCAAGCCATCCTCCTGGGACTCGGTATAGCGGTCGAGATGCAACTGCCGCAATTAAATATCTACGGTGACTCGGCTTTTGGTCATCAAGCAATTGTCGAGAGTTCAAGTCAAGAAACTTCGAGCTCGAACCTCTCGAGATATGCCGGTGAACTTCTGGCCCAAATCCCGGAAGTTTCACTCCACTATGTCCCTCGCTCCGAGAATGGGCCAGCCGACGCATTAGCCGGCATTGCCGCCAGCTTAGCACGCTTCGACGAACGGCCAAACCAAGTTCCCATTTGTGAACGATGGGTCATCCCTCCACCACTCGAGGAAGAAAAAGAAGAAGAGCAAACAGAGGAGACAGAAGAATCTCTCCCTATATCGGCTAGCCAAAATCAGACCGAGGACTGGTGCAAACCTATCATCAACTTCCTTCGTCACAGCACACTCCCAGTCGACCTGCGAGAGCGAGTCCAAATCCGTCGGACAGCTCCTCGGTACATTTTCATCAACGATGTACTATACCGAAGGTCGTATGAAGGTCTGCTCCTACGCTGTCTTTCAAAAGAAGAGGGGTTGCAAGTGTTGAAAGAAACACATGGTGGGATCTGCGGCGCACATCAAGCTGGCCCAAAGCTCCAGCTACAGGTCAAAAGACTCGGCTACTATTGGCCAACTATGCTCAGGGACGCCATCGAAATGGCTCGAACCTGCAAACCGTGCCAACTCCATGCCGATTACATACATCAACCACCAGTGCCGCTTCACCCAACGGTCGCTTCCTGGCCATTCGAAGCTTGGGGTATGGATATCATCGGCCCTAGCACTCCTAAGTCCGACTCTGAACGACAGTACATCTTGGCTGCCACCGACTACTTCTCCAAATGGGCTGAAGCAGCAGCCTACCGAGAGGTCAAGGCCACCACTGTCGCCGATTTCATCCGAACTCAACTCATATACAGATATGGAGTTCCACGGTATATCGTGATGGACAACGGCACACCCTTCAGAAACAGAGTTATGGACCGCTTCTGCGAAAAATTTTGCATACAACAGCGGATGTCGTCGGCTTACAACCCGACAGCCAATGGACTCGCAGAGGCTTTCAATAAGACACTCTGCAAAATTCTGAAGAAAACGGTCGGCACCCACAAAAGGAGCTGGGATGAAAAGCTTCCCGAAGCTTTATGGGCATACTGAATCCGGCCAGAAACGCCTACCCAAATACTCCATACTCGCTGGTTTATGGCTCGGCGGTGCTCCCTCTCGGTACAACTCCCTTCCTTACGCATAGCAGTAAGAGAAGGACCCGACGACGGAGGAATGCGCCCAATTGAGGCTCGCAGAACTTGAGTCTCTCTATGAACAACGACTTCGAGGCACAACAACGCCTCGAATGCTATCAGTCCCGCATGACCGAGCCTTCAACAAAAGGTACGACTCAGGTCATTCCAGAAAGGCGATCTCGTGCTCCACAAAGAAGGCGGCCGATGCTTTTCACCAGCAAAACCGGGGCAAATTCGCCCCAAAGTGGGAAGGACCTTACGTGGTGCAGGAGGCCTATACCAATGGCGCCTATAAGCTCGTCACTGCAAACGGGTCGGAGCAGCCAATAACGAACGGTAAATTTCTCAAACGATTTTACCCATGAAAACTGCAGCGAAAAAAAAAATGCGTGCGAAAAGGAAAAGTAGTCGAATAAAGGAGAGTACTTCTCATAAAAAATCAAATGAGAATATTCTCAGCCTCACAAAACACAAACGAGGCAAACAAAAAAAAATGCAAAGAAAAGAAAGAGTGATATGGCCTCAAAGTCGCGGAAGCTCGAAACTGGTAAGTTGGCCCTTCAAACGGATCACCTCAGCCTGGGCGTCGGCTAGCTCGTGTCCCTCCTGCTCGCTAAAGCTAGGCCGAGCTCTAACCTCGGCCAAACGTCGATGAACAGTGACAACCTCTTCATCTTTTGCATCAAGCTGTCTCCTATCGGTCGCAAGCTGTGCATCCAAAGAGTCAAGTCGAGCTGAAACCTGAGTAAGCTGCTCGCGAAGTCGCTTCTGTTCCTCTTCGGCAGCCTGCCTAGCCGCCCGATTCTGGTCGACACTAGCGGACAGTCGGTCACGACTGCTGGTCACACGTCGCTCAGCTCCAGTAAGTTCAGCCTCTGCAACTTGGCGTTCTTCTAGACTGAGCTTCCCTTCCAGCGAACAGCGCAAATGCTGAAGTCGAGCTGCCCCGGATGCGAACTCCTCAACCCAATGCCCCAATATAGAGGTGTCGATACCTACCTCAATCAGCTTCTCAAGGCAGACGAAGGCATCCTCCACCAATTCGGGTGAACTCGGATCACTGGCTGGTAAGAGGTCCGTCTGGATGAAGTCCTCCCACAACCCCAAAGCCGCCCTCTGAAGCCTTAGAGTCGTCCTCGCTGATGGACGTCTCGAGGACCCCTGTAGAAACAGAGGCTATGAGTTCGAGGGAGAAAAGACAAACAAATATATATACGAAAAGGAGGAAAGGTAATCATGACTCACCGACAAAGACTTCGAAGAGGTCGAATGATCGCTGCCAGGCGGATGAAGGGCTGGTGACGGCTCTCCACCATTCGAAGACAAAGACACAACAGAAGGCTGGATCACGGTGACTGGAGTCGCCGGAATAGGACGAGAGGTACTGGGGGCATCAGGATGAATACCCCCGACGGCCACTTGGCTCAAGCCGGCAATAGTGACTCCATCCACAGTCGCCTCTGCTTCAGTCTGAGGGGATGCACCATCAGCAACCACTGTAGTATCGTCCTCCACTTCATCGAGTATAGGATCAGCAGCAAATAGCGGACCCTTACGGAATCGCATTTTGGCGAGGTCTGCCAAAGAGATGTGATCTTCCTCGTCCAGCATGGAGTGGTGAGGTAGCTCCAACCCAGAAAGGTGCAATGGCTCGTCCAAAGCCGGAGTAAGCTGAATCTCCCGCGGGTCAACCAACTGAGCTTCTCCAGTAGGCCCCTGAGACGGACCTGGAAGAAGAAGAGGAGTCGAAACGGCCAAAGGTTCAGGCGGTTCCAACAGAAGAGCTGACGAGCTAGGGACATCAGACAAATCCTCGGATGGCTTAGCAACACCACTTCGGACGCTCTTAATGAAAGGTGGAGGAGCGAAAATCGGGGGCTGGAGAGATGCCTTCCGCTTGGCTGGAGCCTTCTTCTTCTTCTCCTGCGAAGCTGGAATTGGAGACGCTAGCAAAGCAAGGACCACTGGCTTGGCCTTTTCCTCCGGCACAGACGGCTCCTTCAGCACTATACCCCTTCGCCTTTGCCGCAGGTAACTTCTCCTTCACTACCTTCCGGACGAGGCTGTTTAGCCTTGGCTTTCCTCTTCTTGGCCTTAGCGAGAGGCAGGGCGTGGTAGGAGAGCCTCTGCGTCATCATCACTCAACAAGACGCAAAGAACTTCCGGATTGAGATCTGCGGACACGACGGTTCGAGCAAGGTTCTTCCACTCATGCTAAAAACAAAAAAAAAAAAAAAAAAAAAAAAAAAAAGGAAGTGGGTTGAAAGATGAAGGAAATATCGGAGACAAAGAAGAGAAGCCAAAGGAAAAGAGACAGAAGTTCACATACCTCGAAAAGGGGGACTACGTGCTCGAGCCACGATTCCCTGAAGCTCAAAGTGACACCAGGGTTTGCGTCAGCACCCAGAAAAACTGGCACCTCAACATGACCAAAAGGCCTTGCGACGCTGGTCCTCCACATCTCCAAAAGAGCCGAAAGAGACTCTGCCCTGCGCTGATCAGAAATAAGCACGCCAGGCAAATCCTGGCAAAAGCCAAACTGCCGAGCGAATCTGTGAGGGTTGTACGGCTCAATAGCCAGAGTGTCGCGCTGCCGGTAAACCAAAGAAGTCGATCGAACACACAGAAAATAGTCCGATTCGATCGATGAAGCCACGCGACTCCTCGCGTCAAGAAGAATGCCAGAAGGAAGAGCCTCGGCTGGATACCAAGTCTTGATCGAACTCTTCCAAAACAATGCACGGGCTTCGACCGGAGTAAAATGTCGGCAGAGTTCTGGGTTCCGATACATCCACATGAGAGGACCAGAGCCTTCGCTAGGATCTGCGCCGTGAGCACCGAAACGCTGCGCCAACCAGGCACAAAGGAACGGCCAAGCTATGCGACCCGGAGAGAAACTGTTGAGGCCCCGATAAAGATGCGCCAAAGCCGCCCCGGCCAAGCCTACTTTAGTCCCGCTCGCCATAAAACAGGCCATCTTGAAAGTATCTGGTCGCATAGCAAAACCCGCCATGGGGATTACACTGCGGCACAACCAAAGCGCTAAGAATGCTGCCAAGTAGACCTCATCTGCAAGGGCCTCAGGTACGCCAAGTTCAATGAGAACCTGATTTTGGATGGCCGAACGATCTCTACTACGAGACTCCGTCATCTTGCTGCGATCGGTCCAAGGGTCAGAAGAGGGAACGGCCCCTTCCTCGGTGCGGAACCAGAAAGACGTCCAATCCGAAAAGGACACAGCGGGACTCTTCTTGTCTCCCGGGTTGCGACGACAGTAAATCCGGTAGAACGCCAGCAGTAAATATGGCACGCTCTCTGGCAACGGCAAAGCTCGGACAACAGTAAAGTCAGCCACCGTCGGCACCACTTCATCATAAATAGAGCCAGAAACGGGCAGCCCACAAAGGTGATGTAAGTCCCACAAAGAAATCGAGAGCTCCCGTTTGGTAAAAATTGTGTTTGTCGATGGGCACCACAGCTCTAGGAAAGCATGGATCACGTGAGTGGAACATTGATAAGTGAAAGCCGGGCGCGGATTGCAGTCAATATGCCCAGCCTAGCCAAGATCTCCGCACAAGTACGAACGATAGTGCAAGTCCATTCGGTGAAAAGGCACGTGGCGCGGAAAAAGGAACCGGTGGCGCGGGTGTGAATCGTCCCAAACGCCAAACCGAGGACTATGAATCGATAACTTCGGGCGTTGTGTGCGTGGCTAACTTGTGCAGAGGGCTCAACAGAACATTCCCCCAGCTTGATGCGAAGGAAAGGCCACTTGTCGCAGAAGGTAACAAATCTGGTCGCCCTCGACTCCGGACGACTCCACAAGTCGCACACTTTCGAGCTGCGGGCGCAGACACGGACTGACCCCAAATACCGATTCGGCGTGAGGGTAACAACATCGACTTCTCTTGCCCATTTGAATCTCTAACCCGCAGGCAGCGCGTCAACAACACCATCGGATAGAACAGAGATATCCGCTGAAGGTCAGACCGAGGAGGGTAACTGAAACTGAGACAAGAGACATCTGCGGCAAAACAAACAGTATGCGCCAATCACTCTTTCAAAAAAAAAAAAAAAAAAAAATTATGTATCCCCGCGACAACAAAAAAAAAAAAAAAAAAAAAAGTCGTAAATAAAATAGACAAAAGAAGGGGAACCTGCGACACAAAAAAAAAAAAAAATCAAGTCGCGAAAAAAAAAAGGGGGACGACAAAAAAGAACCAGTCGTCAGTCAAAAAAAAAAAAAACTGAGGGACGACAAAAAGAACCAGTCGTTTGTCAAAAAAAAAACGGAGAACAAAAAAAAAAGAGAGTGGGCAAACCGAAGAGGTATACCTATCCCCTTCGACTGTGCGACAAGCAAAATCTCGTGCCCGACGACCGAGCTGAGCACAACCAAATTGGAGCTATTTCATCCGACAGCTAAACCGGGTGGAGCACATCTTCAAATTAGCAGCCAACTGCAAAGTCGGCCGCAGTAAAAAAAAAAAAAAAGGGAGCACCCGACGACCGAGTCGGGTGCGACCAAAACAACAACACTGTTCTCGATGGCCCAAATCGAGAACAGTCCCAAAGTCTCGCGGCCACCAAACCGGAGGTGAACAGAACAGAGTTCTCCAGTGCTTGACGATCAAGTCAGGCGCACCAAAACAGAGAATTCAGCATCTAACTCTGACTGCATACCCGATCCTAGTGTCGGACGACTGAGTTGGACAGGAAGGGGATATTGCGAAACAAAATGCCCGGCGACCAGGCCAGGCGCAACTCAACTCACTGCGACCAAGTCAAACAGTTGGTCGTGATCAAAACAGACGCCCAACACCAAAATGGACGTAAAGAAGAATGCAGAGACATTACTCGACGACCGAGTCGGGTGTTGTACTACAAACTCCTGCGGCCGGCGATCGAGCCGGACGCAGCCAACTAAACAAGGTACGCAACCCATCCTCATCTTCTCCAAAAAAAAAAAAAAAAGAAAAAAAAGGCTGCGACAAAAAGAAGCCGTCGCCGAAAAAAAATCTGCGACAAAAAGAAGCAGTCGCAAAAGAAAAGAAATGGTTGACGACCAGAGCTGACCACTCAGCAGCTCGCAACACCTTGCACTCGGCGACCGAGCCGGGTGCGCCAACGCAGGAATTCAGCCTCCTAGCGACCCAACCGAGCTCAGCCGAACCAAAGCCTCGGCACTCGGTGGCCAAAACAGAAGTCAGCCTTCTGGCGACTTAACCGAGCTCAGCCGAACCAAAGCCTCGGCACTCGGTGGCCAAAACAAGAAGGCCAACCTCCCGGCGACCGAGCCGGCCAAGTTTAAAACAAAACCTGCAGCACCCGGCGACCGAGCCGGACACAGCCAAAACATACCAGGTACGTAACTCGTTTCTGGACAAAAGAAAAAGCAGCGACAAAAAGAAACAATCGCTAAACAAAAAAAAGTCTGCGACAAAGAGAAGCCGTCGCTAAAAAAAAAGAGAAAAGGAGCTACGACAAAAAGAAGCAGTCGTAAGAAAAAAAAAAAAAAAGGTCAACACAATTCGCACCCGGTGATCCTTGCTGGCCCCGACCTCAACACAATTCGCACCCGGCGACCTTTGCCGGCTGCGACCTCAACACAATTCGCACCCGGCGACCCTTGCTGGCTGCGACCTCAACACAATTCGCACCCGGTGACCTTTGCCGGCTGCGATCTCAACACAATTCGCACTGGCGACCTTTGCCGGCTGCGACCTCAACACAATTCGCACCCGGCGACCCTTGTCGGCTGCGACCTCAAGAACAACTCGCACCCGGTGACCCTTGCCGGCTGCAACCTTGCATTAGCAATCAACTCTGGCCTACTGCGACCAGACTGCTAATTGCACTCGGCATCCAAAACAGGTGTGCGCTAGCGCAGACAAACTGTCTCCTGGCGACCAAGCCGGATCAGCCTACAGAAATTTCAGCACCTGGTGACAGAGCCCGGCGCGACCCGAATGAACTTCAGCACCCGGCGACAGAGCCCGGCGTGACCCGAATGAACTTCAGCACCTGGCGACAGAGCCAGGCGCCACACAAAATCACAACGCTGGCACAAAATTGTCGATTTGTCACAACAGACTAATTGACAAATACTTAGATCGTAAGACGAGAGGAAAAAAAAAAAAAAAAAAAAAAAAAAAAAAAGAGAACAACTCAAAAAAAAAAGAGAGAAAAATGAGAGACTGTGGGAGGAGTCGAAAATGAGAGGAGAGAAAAAGAGGAAGGAAAATGAAGAAGAGAAAAAAAGAGAGTGGATCGACCGACTAACTCAATTCAATCGAGGTCTGCCGAGAAGAAAAAATCTTACCAGTACTTTGAAATGTTGGTTCACGGAGAAGTTCTGACACAAGCCGGGAAGATTGCAGAGCCAAATCGCAGTAGCAAGTCGTAGTTCCAAATTTTGCAGTTCACAGACTGTCTCCCAGAACACAGTGTCTCAAATCGTGGACTGACAGAGAAGGCTAGGTCGCAGACAGTCAAGAAGAAAAAGAGAATTTTTAGAACAGATTCACAGGAGAAGCTAAGGGAAGTCAATGAGTTCCTCTGATAGGGGGGCTTATTGACTAAAGTTATCAAAGAAGGGAATTAGGGCGGGGCCCACATCCCTTAATGGAGGAGGCACAGTTTGGGAAAACCCTAGGTCAGCACCAATTCAATTACTTGGGGCGGGACCCACAATCGTCAAATTAAAGATGCACGACCTGGAAAACCCTAGGTCAGCATGAAACCTATTGGGGTGGGGCCCACGGCAAAGCCCCGATCCCCCCCTTTCTTTTCCCTTCCTCTCTTCCTCCCGCTTCGCCTCTCTTTCTCTTCTCTCCCTCTCCCTCGTTCGCTTCCTCTTTGCTTCTCCCTCTTCTCCCCTTCCTCTTCCTTTTTCTCTTTCTCTCTCTCCCTCCTATAAACGCCCCCCCCTTTCCCCTTCTCCCGCTGTAGAACCACGTTTCTCCTTTTCCCTTCCCTTCCCACTTGCGGGCCTCGGCTCCTCCCTCTCGGCCCCATTTGACCTTCACTCCCCTCTCTCCTTTCATGGCCCTCCCCCGGTGGGCCTCAGCTCCTCCTCCCTCTCCCGGCGACCTCGGATCCCCTCCATCGGTTTTCCTCCTCTCCCTCAGGTCGTTTGCCCCTCTCCGTAGCTCGGTTCTCCTTCTCTCCCTTCTGCGTCGGCCGATCTTCTTCCTCATGCCAGCCCTCCCCTTTCTCCTTTCTCCTCCCCACCCTCAGCCTCAGTTCCTCTCTCTTGTTTCAGTTCAGGTCTCTGCTTTCTTTGCGGCCTTCCTTCTGTTCCTCTCTCCAATTTTCCCCTCTTCACCTCAATCTTCCTCTCATCCCTCTCCCTTCCGTTCTTCCCCCCTGTTCTCCCGTTCTCCTCCTCCCGCCCAGTCGTCGTCGCTCCCCTTGCCTCCCGTTCTCCTCCTCTCCCTTCCAGGGTGTCCCCATCATCCCCTGTTCTAACCGGTGCCCTCTGACTAGGTGCAAGGGACCCATGCTCATGCTCTCTCGCTACAAGTTAAATTAAAAAAAAAAAAAAAAAAAAAATTTGCTCAGCGAGAAGGTGTCACCGAGAGCTACATTGATCTTCATTGCGACCAGTTCTCTGAGAATTGACAAATCCTTTGGGTTAGATCTGGTCAGCGAAATCCAAGCCCGGGCGACACGGGCTGGGGCCCGCGGCGTTGCCTCCCTTTTTGCCGAAATCGAACAACTCGGCTGCCCTTGAGAACAATTATGCGAAATCGAAGACAACTCCGCTCTGCGAGAAGCAATTCTGCGAAATCGGATAACCGGCGCCAGCGGGGCTTCGTCGGTGAGTCCCGTGCCACCTGGTGGGACCATATGGGCCTGCCTCCCCTTCTACACTGGCGGAGCAGTGCAGTGAAGCCGGGCGGAGTTCTGCCGATATCGGAGTGACTCATTGCCCTTGAGACTTAATCGGTCAGTCGCCACCTGACGTGCGAGGCCTGGCCCCTCCCCTTCACCCCCGGAGCAATTCTGTTGAAGCCGGAGCAGGTTCTGCCGAGAATGACGAGCGACTCCGTGCCCCGGGAGCTTCGTCGTGAATAAAGCCCACCCTGAGGCGGGCCTCGGCTGCCTCCCCTTTCTGCGGGAGCAATGGAGCCGAGCTAGGCAGGTTCTGCCCGAAATCGAGGCGACTCCGTTTAGAGACTCGTCGGTGAAGTCGGCCACCACCGAGGCCCGGCCCGCCTCCCTCCCATTCTGCCCCGGAACAATTCTGCGGTATCTCCTGCGAAGCCGTCCTCCCTTCCCTCCACCTGCCCGCAGGGAGCAGGTTTACGCGGCCGGAACAACTCCGTCGCCCGGGGGCTTCATTTCTTGAGTCGGCTTCCTCCGACTTCCCTTCCTTCAGCATAGAACCAGGTCCCCCCAAACCGAATTTCACCCGGATGGGTCAGGCCACACCGCGGTGTGAAGCTTCATTGCGCAATCTCCCTCTTCTTCGGTTCTTTGTTGTTCAAACCTGCGACATCTATGCTCAGGTGTTCATCATCTCTCTATACCGTACATACTCCACATGTACGCGTATACAAAAAAAGAAAATCGAAAAAAGCAAACAGCTCTAAAACAGCAAGAGAGCCAAAAAAAGAAGAAGAAGAAAAGAAAAGATTGAAAAAAAAAATATACATATAAGGTGTACAGAGAATATACACTGTCCTAAAAAAGCAAGAGGACGGATAGGAATACGTTACAAAAGATAAACGATCCTAAAAGAGTAAGAGGATCAACAAAAAAAAAAAAAAAAAAAAATAAATGAAAAAAAAAAGGGGTGTGTGCGCGTTGTGTTCAGACATCTTCTTCGTTGAAACTTGTTCGTTCCTCCGAACGAACAAGTCTCGAAAAGGGGCAATCAGTATGCACCAAAATGTGCATGACCCACATTCGACGGTCGAGAGTCCAACGATCCAAGAAACAAAGTTCGTGGACAGGCGCAATTAATTCTCGGTAATTCGGCCGGAGCCCACCGCCAGGATCCCATTTCGTCGTGTTGTTAACACGGTGAGTCATCTTACACCATCAACAACTTCGGTGAGTCATCGCCATGTCGGCATGAGTCAAAGATACTGATCCCCAATTCAAACCGAGAAGATAAAATCTCTGGAAAGAGGTTGCAATCCTCATTTGAGGGATCTCAACGGGGAGCTCCTGGTCTCCCTCTTCCCCTCTTCCCTCAACTTCACGAGCAGAAAAGGGTTCGTGATCCCCTTTCCCAGGCAACGTCTCTCACAGACAGGCTACAAAAGGCCAGAAGCATCCTGTTCTAAGGGTTGGAAAATTGAAAGGTTGGTTGGAAAAAATTGAAAAGTTAGAGAAATCACATTCGAAAGACCCTCTCAACATCAGTGCAGAAGCTCTCTCGTTCCCAAACCAAAGGCCCAAAACTCCCTTCCCCGAGAAGAGTTCCTCACGCACAGAGGTTCTTTCATCGCAAAGAAGTTCAACATCTGCAGTTCATCGCTCTACAGCTCGACCAGAAGCAATTCTACACCGTCGCCGGCATCGTCATAAGTCGAAATACACGGAACACAAATACTTCCGTCCGACTGACAAAAGCCACACCAGATCGTGTACGTTGGTTTCTGTAACTCGAAGTCTCGACGACGACCTCGCAGGAGCCAAAACTTCACCAAATTCACACGGAGATCGAATCAGAAGGTTATTAGGAGAGTGAACTCGCATTCTTTGATATTTACAACACACCCTATAATACAAAATTATTCTAAAGTAATTGAAAACTTATCTCGGTCGCGCCTCTTCGCGGACCGGTGGATTTTCGGTGAAACAAAACATAATATTTATTAATATATTTTTTTACATATTTACTTTTTAATATATTTTTTAAATAAATATTAAGCGGGTCGGGTTTTTGGGGCGAAACCCGTCCCCGCACCGAACCCGTGACGGGTTCCGCTCCTAAAACCCGAACCCGACCCGCGGGGTAAAAATGTAAACCCGAACCCGCTTTAAGCGGGTCTGGTCGGGGCGGGTTCCCCGCTAACCCGTCCCCGCTGCATCCCTATGAACATTGCGACCAATGTCGCCAGAGCCAAAGGAGCCCATTGCGACTTACGTCGCAAAAGCCGGAGATGAACATTGCGTCTTACGTCGCCGAAGACGGATATGATGAAGAATGGGTTCACGCCGGAGCCGTGGACAAACTCGCGTGGTCGTTGCACACAAGAAGAAGGATGAGTTAACCGGACTCGTGAATGAAATTCGCGATGAAGCGCGACAGGAGTCGCGCAATAGGAAGAGCCAACGATTGCAACCAAAGCCACGACGAGTTTGCGACGATTTCGCTATGAGTTTGCGATGAGTTCAACCGGAGGGCGTGACGAATTGCATAGGAGTTCACGACGAACTCATGACGAGTTCGAGCGGAGTTCGAGCGGAGTTCGCGACGAAGATTGCCAGAGGCCGCGACGAGTTCGCAAAGAGTTGAACCAGAGGTCGTTGCACCGTCATCGTGCGATGAAGAGCACCGGAGGCCGCGCAACGGAACGTGCGAGAGAGGTAGCTGCACCATCGCCGCAGAAGAAACCACACTGAAGTTGCAACCAAGGTTGTGACGGCGTTCACAAAAAAAAAGGGAAAGCGAAGTGAAAAGAAAAAAAAAAGAACAACTCATCTCCGATGCTCGAGGTTGCGACAACGAGTACTGCAACAGAGTCGCGGTGAGATTGCGACCGGTTGCCTTGCCAGATGTCGCACCGTCGTGCAACGAAGGTACGCCAGAGTCACGTTGGACCCATAAACTGAATCGTGCCAAGACCACGGAGGGGGCCGCAATAGAGGTCGTGACGAATCGCCGGAACGAAAATATCAAAATGCTGCAGCAAAGTCGCGTAATCGTGTGCGAAAAGGCAGAGTCGTCACAAGCAGAAAGGGAACGGTCGCACGAGGAAGAAGATGATATCACAGGAAGACAGAGTCGTCGCGCCATCGTTATAAGCCACATGGCAAAACACGCGATAAAAAAAAAAAAGCGCTGCACCATCGCCGGAGAAGGCGGTCATGCAACAAAGGATGTCGCGCTGTCGACCGGAGAAAACAGGATGCCGCGATTAAAATAGTCGCATTGTCGCACCATTGCTTCTAAGGAAAAAAGTTCCGGAATCGCGATGAGTTCGCGACACGATCGCGTCGTCGCTGAAGAATAAGACTAGAGCCGCAGATGAAGTCACAGAAAACTGACCTCGCACAGCCGACGATGAGGCAGGAAGGGCTGCCCGTGAAGTCTCCGTACATACCAGAAATAAGAAAAGAGGAAGAAGAAGAGATAAGGAGGAGAAGAAGAAGAAAAACGTACCTGAGACCACGACCGATGGAGAGGAACGCCAAGCAGGAGGAGAAGTCGTCGCGGGGAGACGGAAAATCGAAAGAAAAGAGAGGGAGTTGCAGAAACAAGGGTTTTATAGAAACCCGAATGCCTCCTGCTTTTAGGGAAAACGGTCAGCCTCCTCTTTCTTTGAAACACCTATATAAAATCCTACGAAGAATCCCATCCAATCTGGGATTTTGCATGGAAGCTTAAAGGAATCTCACGTGGAGAAAAGCAATATAATTCGGGCGGGACCCACCAGGTCTTTCCTTAAAACCCTCTCACCTTTTATGCCTAAGTCAAACAACATGTCTATCGAACACCGGCCAGGAGGGGCCAATTGTTTCTAAATGAGGACACCCTTATGAGTACACATCAAGAAGCTCTATTGCAAGTCAAAGGAGTCAATTATATTTAAGTGGGACCCACCAACTCCTACTTAAACTTCAATTAACTCCAGCGGCGTCAATTTGTTACGAAAGTCGAACAGAATCATTATCAAGTTTCTGCTGCGAAGTCTCAACTCGACAATATCTCGAGCAAAGGTATAATTTTTGTATATATATATATATGTACCATCATATATGTACCCATATATGCCAAAAAAAAATATAAACCGTCTAGTGATGAAGATGGCCAGACGCCGCGACGAGTTCACAACAAGTTCAACTAGAGGTCATCGCGTCGCGTCGCATCGCACTTTACATCCCAATTATGGAAATAAGATAAAATATATTAAAAATAAATAAAATCATTTTAAAGCCAAGGAGAAAGAAGTAAAACGACGAGGATCGAGCTTCTGAGTAAGAACCCAAGTGACTAAGGTCGTCGCGCCATCGTTGTTGGGAATGATAGCCAGAGCCCGTGATGATTTTGCGTCGAATTTGCGACGACGCCGCCGCACTGCCGCTTGAAGCCGCGCATCAGAATCAGAACGTGCGATAAATACCATCATGCCGTTGCCGAAGAAGTCGATCAGGAGAAAAAGGATGTCGTGTCCACCAGAAAATAAAACAACAAACAAAAGGAAGGGAAATAGAAAACAAACTGAAGAACTCACCTGCGTCGGACGTCGGGACGAACTTGCCGCAGACCGAAGCACACCGGAGTTGTGAATGGAGCCGCGTAAACTCGCGGACAGAACGATCCGAGGGCCTGGAAAGGACTGGAGATGGCGCGATAGAGGACGCTAAACGCTGTAGCGAACGTCGTCTGCTGTCGCGTATAGATTAATCGCGAGCAACGCGATCCTCACACCGTCGCTGTTGAACGAGAAAACCAAAGACAATCGCGACGGAGTGCGGAATATCACCGGAGAAGAATGCGAACGAAGTCGCGCAGAAACTCGTCGCGCACTGAAGGCGCCCGTGGAGAAATCATCGTAAGAGGAAAGGTCGCTATGGGGTCGCCGTAATCCAAATCAGAGTGGAGAGGATGAAAAAATGAAGAAAAAAAAATTTGAAAAACGAAGAAGAAGAGAAGAGGGGAAGAGTAGAAGAAGAGAAGAGTGGAAGAGAAGAAGAAGAGAAGCAGAAGGAGAGACATACCTGAAATTGCGACGCACGAAGAGGAAAACGACGTCGCTGGAAGTCAAAGCGTCAAGAATTCCCCTTGTCGCTGAATATGAAACAAGTAGCCAAAAGAGAGAAAAAGGGCTTGTGTGGGTTTTTAAATGGATTCCCCATGATTTTAGGGGTTGATTGGGAGTATCCTTTCCAAAATTAAACTACATACGGGGATTGTCATTCAGAGATTCAATTGGTTAAGGATTCTCTATGGGAAACCTAAAAGAGGCAGACTCCAATTAAAGCAATGGCGGGGCCCACTAGTATCTTCTCTAAAACTCTCTCTCCACGCCAATACTCTAATTAAGCGGGGGCCCACCATTTCTCCTTGATCACCTAAGCCAATCACGACCATGGTCAACAAAAAAAAAAAAAAAAAAAAATGCTTTAGTGGGATCACTGAAAATCCAGGACGTCTCTTTCTCCCCCGTATCCGAGTCAAAGGGGTCAACGAGGCTTTAGTGGGGCCCACTGTCCCTCCTTCAACTTCAACTTGTTTCAGATGCGCCGACGTGCTATGGACACTGACAGAATCTCCTGCTGCTCTCCTACTCCGGAGATCTCAGCTCGACGACAACAAACTCTCGAGCAAAGGTATAATTTATATATGCATATACAAACCATCATATATTAAAAATATACAAGCCCTAAAACAGCAAGAGGGCTAAAATAAAGAAAAATAAAGAATGATAGAAAGAAACGAAAAAATTTTAGTGCACAGAAAATATACACTGTCCTAAAAGAGTAAGAGGAAAGAATCTACGTACACCAAAAAAATCAAACCACCCTAAAAGAGGAAGAAGGTCCAAAAAAAAAAGCAAAAAAGTGTGTTACTTGTGTAAAGTCTTGTTCAAATTTTACTCATTCTCCTAACGAGTAAATCTCGAAAGGGGCAATCTGTAGATGTCAAAATCCAACGCGACCCAAATTCGACATGTCCATGCTATGACCTACCCAATAAACCATCCAAAATCTCATTTCGTGTACATTGTGGATGCTCCAATAGTCCACCCATCGATTTCATCAGGACAGTCTACCGCAGGTGTGAGGTCCAGCAAGATCGATTTCTCACATCGACTGACAGTCAGCCGAAGTTAGAGCCACACCAAGCTCCTCAAGCCGCTTGGAAGCTGGCTCAAAAAGCAAAGCCACGCCAGAAGGGAATCTAAGATCGACCAAGTCTGGTCAATCCCTCAGGGAGGGGAAAAAGGAAAGTTCCCCCCTCCTCTTACAGATCAAGGGAGGAAAACCAGGGAGCTCCCCATTCTTCTCTCACTCCAACTAAAGCATAAAAGCTCAATCGAGATCCTCTTTCTGACGATCGAGCTTCAACAAACAAATTCAAGCATTGGCTATAAATACCGAGAGATTGAACACCCAAAGGGTTGGACACCCAAACGTTCAGAGATCTTTCATTCCAAGTCACTCGACTCAGAAGCTCTTTCAATCCCGAAGTTCACGAATTCTCAAGTTCATCGGAGTACACACAGTCCACCAAAAAAGTTCTACACGTTCGCCGGTGACGTCAATACGCTGAATACACTGAACACAAATACTTCTGTCAGGCCGACTATACCTGTCGTCATTCGTGCACACTCACTCGGAGACTCAAAGTTCACCATCGAACCGCAGAAGACAGTGACTTCACCACCAACCACATCAAAGGTCATATCAGAGGAAAGCTAGGAGATCACACCCGCAAAATTTTCCAATTCTCAAACTCAATTGTAATTTCTCTGTTATTTCAGTCGAATCAATCAATCGGTCGTGCCTTTTTGCGGACTGGAGATTTTTCGACGAAACAGATTTGGCACACCCAGTGGGACCTCTCCTACCTCTCATCTCCTTCTCCGATCAACAAAAAAAAAAATTCCCAAAATCCAATCCAATGGCTAGTCACAACAACAACGACAACAACGGTTCCAACAACAACAACACTAGCAAATAAATTGCCTGATCGAATTCTGCCTACCCGTGCCCTGTCGCGGGCGTATGTTCGACCACAACATCCAGAGTTCATGGATCGATGGCTCAATCCACGGCCAACGTTCACTCTCCGACTTCCCCGCCACCAGCCACACGCCCAATGACAAGGGCATTCGCCAGGGCTTGTCTACAGGACAGTCTCCCTTCATGAAGGACGCACGCCACCCGAGCACAGTGTTGCAACCTCAAGCTGCTGTGGCCTCTGCCAAACCAGTCGTAACAGCTCCAGCCAGGTTGATTCCGGCGGCGACTAAGCTGACCTACTTGACTGTCGCCACTACTCCACAGGCACGCAGCCCGGAGGCCAGCCCGACCCAGTCGCCATCGTCGCAAAGGGTCCCCCTTGTGCTTGCTCTAGTCCAGCGTTACGAACAACACGCAACTCCTTCCTCCTCACCGAGGAGGGACCAAGCCCCAGTTTTGGCTTCGCCCAGAACAACAATTGTAGGCCAGTCGCCCATGGTGACTGTCTCCAAAGAACTCTTGGCTGCACTCACCTACGCACCTCAATCACCTCGTTGGCCAACATCAACTGTCAAACCTCTGGCTCGGTTGCCGATCAACTCATGCCAGAGTACACCGGCGGCCACTCCATCGAGCTGGTCGCCTGTCAAGGCGACATGTCTCCAAAACACCCCGATTGTCGATTCTCCAACTCGATAACCAACTGCGACCTCGCCGCGCCAAATTACACCAGCATCTCCCTCACCAACTGGGTCACCAGTTAAAATGTCGTCACTTCGGTTCGCGACGGGAGCATCTCCTTCCACTCCCACCATCAGAGTTGCCGCCCTGGCAACCTCGGCCAAAACAGTCGAAGAGCACCTTGCGGAAATGCAAGATGCACTTAAAGAAAAAGATGAGAGGATTCGTGCCAATGGATGCTCATGTCATGGCTCGTCAAATCTGGATAGCACAGATGGTGGAGCGATTGGAAGCACTCATGGCCAACCCCAGCGACATCTCTCAAGAAGTCGACCAAAACAGGACAACAACCTACGCTTCAGCTGAACCCTGTTGAGAGGAGCCTGCTCATAAAGAGCAGTCGGTGGTCCCACTTACTATTCGAATGTCGCGAAGCGAGGAGGAGCCAGCCTCCTCACACTGGACGCGGTGAAAGATATGATCAACCGTGCCATCAGAAACAGCTCTGGCGAGAGCAAATTGGTCTCCTACCGGAGACCTTACACCCGACGGATCCAAAATCTCCCCATGCCATTCGGGTATCATCCGCCCAAATTCCAACAATACCATGGCGACAGGCATCGAAAGCAGCACGTCACCCACTTTATCAAAAATAAACAACAACACCGGTACCGACGACGATCTGCTTGTCAAGCTGTTCGGTCATTCGCTTAAGGGAAACGCATTCAACTGGTTTATTGAGCTGCAGTAGAAATCGATTGACAACTAGGAGCAGCTTGAAAACAAGTTCCTCAGCCGATTCTACAGCACCCGGCGCACCATAACATTAGCCAAGATGGCCAATCTTCGAAAAAATAAAGGCAAAAAAGTTATCGACTACATCTATCGGCGAAGGAATCTCAACCTCAACTGCAAAGAGAGCTCCAACCTATCTATTGAAGCAGAGATCGACATGTACATTTGCGGCATGTCGTGGGGTCTTCTCTACTTCCTTAAAGGGAAGAAACTAGATGACTTCCAAGAGCTCGTAACTGAAGCTCACGACATGGAAGTCATCATGGAGCAAGCAGGTGACTTCATCGGTCCCATTCCCGATCCCCACAAAAAGGGCAAAGCTATTGCGAAGGAGCCAAAGGAAAAACCAAAAGGATCCTACGCCACTGAAATCTTCCCACGATCAAGGTGGGGAGCAAATAAAAGTTGAATTATGCCCCGCGGCCACCCGCCGGGCCCAACTTCCGAAGGTAAACATTGAAGGAGAAACAGTCGAAGACTTATCCCTTCGCAAGGTCGCGTCATCATCGACGAAATGGACAACATCGCATCAGTGAATTCCATTTCTATCAAGGTCGGATCTGACTCCAAACCCAGATCCAACAAGCCTCGAGGCTTGCGGAAGAAGTATCGTCCCAAGTCTAGCCTCCACAACAAAACTACACCGAGAAAGGCTCCACCGCCGGCACCCCGAGAAGCCGGTAAAGCAGATGCTGAGGAGGGATTCTGGTCACCCGACGGAAGAAGCCGATCCAAGAGGCCGAACCATCGAAAGCGATCTCAAACAAGGTGAAGAGGTCAAAGAAAAGGGTTGTGAAGCGCCGCAATAAAACTCCAAGGACAAATGTCAGAGTAAATAAGTGGAAAAGAAGACCGATCACATTGGCGGAGTTCTTCCCCATAGAATTCCTCACGCCACCACCAGCAATGGTGGCCACATTTTCGTCAGCACCCTCTACCGGGCCGACCTCCAAAATGGATAAGGGCAAAGCACCGATGGTCGAGTGCGACGACCTGGAGACGTCGTTAAGGCAAATCTCTCCCTTGAACAAGCTCGAGGACGACTTGGACCTGCACACTCGATCTCGTCAGGCCCTTAACAGGGTCCTCGATAAACCATAAGAGCTCCAAGCTGAACTAGAGCAACTACTCATGAGGAAGAATGACCTACCGAAAGTCGGTCTGACTCTGCCATTCAAGAAAACGGAGGAAGCCTCCTCGTCTGGACAAATGTCGCAGCCAGAGGAGTCCCTCACAGTCTCTTGCCCACCATGCATCACTTTTTGAGAAGAGGATGCTCAACTGAGGGCAAAGATTCATAATCGGCCATTGTACGTATCAGGCTAGATCAAGGATCACTTGGTCAAGCGCATACTCATCGATAGTGGTTCTGCTGTCAACATCCTGCCGATCTGGACGATGAAGGAAGTAAGCATTTCTGTTGGGGACCTATCTGCAGGCTCGCTACTTATCCAGGGATACAACCTAGAAGGCCAACGGACACTCGTGATGATCTAGCTCGAACTCCAAATCGAAAAGATGGTAGCTGATACCCATACCCAATTTATCTTGAAATTCCTTCATGTTAGTGGAGATTAGACTAATGGTTGGCTTATGTTTTTCAATTTAAACTGCACCCATGCATGGAAAAGTGGTATGTATGGTAGAAAATAGCTTTATCATGCCTTGACTAAATAGGATAACCAAGAATTGGAGAGGTCTGAATGAGTAATCTTTGATTGATGCTTTGAAAGGGTAAACCCACTGATTTTTCTTAAAATTTGATGATTGGTCATAACTCTGGTTCTTTTCTATTTTATTTTTGGTCGAGGACGAGCAAAGGTTTAAGTTTGGGGTTGTGATAAGTGTTTGAAAAATACTATTTTTAAGGCTCAATTTGATTTGTAAATTATATTCTGGAGTCAATATTCAGCATAATATCATGAAATGTGTCTCAAGTTTATGTTTTCTCTCTCAGGAGTCCAACGCAACAAGAATTATTGAAATCTTAGCTAAAACAGAGAAAATATGAAGATTTTGGTGCAAAAGGTATAAAGTTGCTAGAATCGGCGCGACCGCACCAGTTGGAGGACAAAATCTGGCGCTACCGCGCCATCCAAATGGTGTTTCCACACCAAGATGGTGCCACTGAGGCTATGGAGTTTCCTAATATGACTGATGTTGTTTCCATTCAAGTAGTTAGAAGAAATTCAGCCCGAGTGGCGCCACCGCGCCAATAGCAGATACATTACCGGCGCGACCGCACCAGTGATTCTGTAGTGCAAAATCGCAAAAATCTCGGGATTCTGACAAGTAATCAAGTTCAAATGTGCGACGAAGAGTCCTAAGTACATAAGGAAGGTATCCATGAAGTCTCTAGAGGAAATTGATGGGAATTCTAAGAGGTTTGAATGCTCAAAGAGGCAAAGTCCAATGCTGATTAGGAAACTACTAAAGAAGGAAACTAGAATCCAATTTTGAAGAGGTCATATATGGAGATTCCGACTCTCAATTGATTCAAAATTTGGAACACAGACTCCTCAGAGTATTGATAATCATATCACAAAAAATCATATCAATCCAAGTCGTCCTTTTGGAGTTTTAAACTGTCAAATTGATTGACCCAGTGCTGAAATTTGCAGGAAAACCAACCCAACTTCTCAGCAGCATATCTCAAGTTTCCCAACTCAGAATTACTTCAAATTTCGTACACAAGTCAAGGACTATGTAAGGAAAGTTCGTGTGTAATTTCATGGAATTATGAGGTCATAAAAGCATGATTTCAACCCCTGGACAGAGACCAAATTACAAGGCCTGGACAAAAGTCCAGCTATAAATAGAGGTCCAAAGATGAGCAAAGCATGAAGTGGTGGCATCAAGTCGTGAATGAAGTTGTAGATCCAGTTCAAAATCTAGTTTTTGTTTAGTTTTTTATTGTTTTAGTTAGATTGGATAGGAGAGGAAGTCCAAAGGAAGTCTTGCACCACCTCTTGGCACTTTGGAGAGAAGAGGTGGAGATTTCAGTCAAGGCTCAAGTGAAGCTGAAGGCAGTCCTTCAAGGGGGTTTCTGTACTTAGTCTATTTTGATTTCCATGGCTGTAATTGAATTTTTTTTGTGTGTTTATACTGTTAGCATAGAGTAATCTCTCTGTTCGGGAAATCATGAACTCCTAGTTGTCATATGTTTAAGTTTTGAAGTTTATAGCAAAATAGTATCTTGCCTTTGTTTTAGAATCTGACTTTATTGTTTATTTCTAATCTGAATTGATTTCTGAAGTTTAACGAGGTTCGAATAGAGAAGTTAAAATTCAGTAGAGATTTGGAATAGTTGTTTGATTCTTTGTTTTCTAAAGCAACTCATTTTTCTAACTAGATCATTCCGCATTGTGATGGAGACAAGTGGAAGCAATGTGACTTTTTATAACTATTGTTCTGAATAAGAGAGAGTTAATCTTTAAGATTTTATATTTATGCACTTAGGATTTGAATATTTTTGGATTGTGATGGACTTCAAAGAATAGGTGAAAGTTTTTTTCTGTATATGGGTAACCAGGTTTTCAAAAGCTAAGTCAAGGTCAAGGTTCTTGAGATATAAAATCAAAACTTTGCATGTTAATAACTAGGAGGAATTGACACTTTTCCCCAACGTCTCATTTACATAAGGTTTTGTAATCTAATCTAGTAGTTTAATTCTATTTTATTTTTCAATTTTCAAAAATCCAAAAATTATTTACCTCAATCACCATAAAAATCGATGCTTAGACTAGGTTCTCATCAAGGTCTCTATGGGATCGATATGTGGACTCTTGAGTCTATATTACTTGCTGACCTAATGCACTTGCTAGACACCCAACAATTTTCATTATGAATGACAGTAGTACCCCCCTCTTTGGGAACAACCTGAACTGGACTTACCTATGCACTATCAAAAATAAGATAGATAATACCTGCGTCCAAGAGTTTGATCACCTCCTTTTTCACTACCTCTTGCAATGTAGGATTCAGCCTTCTTTGTGGGTGAATGTTGGGCTAATAATTGTCTTCCATCAAGATTCGGTGTATGGAAATTGTGGGCCTGATTCCCTCGATGTCTGATATTGAGCAGCCTATTGGCTTCTTATGTTTGGACAACACTTCAATGAGCATCTTCTCCTCCAAATCTGTCAAACATGAATAAATAATCACTGGTTTACGATTTTCTTCAAGAAAACATATTTCAAATTATTTGGGAGAGGTTTGAGTTCAGGTTTGGGAGCTTCGTGATTCCCTTGTTCCTTTATTTCTTCTTCCAACTCCTCCTTGTTTTCAGCCTCCAAATCTTCAACTTCTCTTATCATAATGGGATCTTCATCTTCCTTCTCCTCTGAATAGGTGAAGCCTCCTTCTATTGCTTCTTCAGTCCACTTTTCTTCCTCAATTTTTGCTATACAAGAATCAATCATATCAATACTAAAATACAAATCCTCATATGGGGTAGCTGGTTGTTTCATGACTTCTTTTATATTAAAACTTAATGTATCATTGTTAAGCCTTAAGGTTAATCTCCCTTGCATGACATCAATTATAGCACCAGCGGTAGCCAAGAATGGTCTGCCAAGAATTATAGGCAGGTTCTTGTTGGGTGTCTTGCAAGTGCACTAGGTCAGAAAGTAATATAGACTCGAGAGTCCAGATATCGATCCCACAGAGACCTTGATGAGAACTCAGTTTAAGTAAAGATTTTTCTATTGATTGAGGAAAAGAAATTTTGGTTTTTTGAAAACTGTAAAAGAAAACAGAATTAAACTACTAGAGTAGATGACTAAACCTTATGGAGATGAGATGTTGGGGAAAGTGTCAATCCCTCCTAGTTATCAACATGCAAAGTTCTGATTTTTATAGCTCAAGTACCTTTACCTTGACTTAGCTTTTGAAAACCTAGTTACCCATATACAGGAAATAACTTTCACCTATTCCTTGAACTCTATCACAATCCAAAAATATTCAAATCCTAGGTGCATAAATATGAAAGGTTAAAGATTAACTCTCTCTTATTTAGAACAAGAGTTATAAAAAGTCACATCGCTTTTCCTCTAGTCTCCATCACAATCCTGAATGATCTAGTTTAGAAAAACGAGTTGTTTTAGAAAACAAAGAATCATATAACTAACCCAAATCTCTACTGAACTTTAACTTCTTATTCGAACCTCGTTAAACTTCAAATATCAATTCATATTAGAAATAAGCAGTAAACTCAGATTCTAAAACAAAAGCAAGATACTTTATTGCTATAAACTTCAAAAACTTAAACATATAACAACTAGGAATTCATGGCTTCCCCAAAAGAGAGAGACTACTCCATGCTAATAGTATAAACACACAAAAATGATTCAATTACAGCCATGATAATAAGAAGAAAATAAGTAAAGAAAACCCCCTTGAAGGACTGCCCTTAGCTTCAACGCGTGCCTTGGCTGAAATCTCTTCCTTCTCTATCCAAAGTACAGAGAGGTCGTGGAAGACTCCATCTGGACTTTCTCTCCTCTCCAAACTAACAAAAAAACTGGATATTAAACTAAAAACTGAAATTAGAACTAAAAACTGGATTTACACTACAAAACTGGATGATTTGCACTATGCCTCAGACCCCTATTTATACTTGTTCTGCTGCCCAGGCCTTGTAATTTTGTCTCTGTCCAGGGTTATGAAGTACGCCTTCCCGACCTCAGAATTGAAAGAAATTATATGAGAACCTTCCTTCAATGGTCCTTGCCTTGTATACGAAATTTGAGTCCATTTTGAGTTGGGAAACTCGAGATATGATGTTGAGAAGTTGGATTGCTTCTGCTGCCAATTCCAGCATTGGGTCCACCACTTTGAAAATATAAAACTCTAAAACCCCGACTTGGATTGATCTGAATTTTCGTAATATGATCCTTTGTCTCCTCAGGAATCTTCAGTCCAAATTTGGGTTCAATTGGGAATATGGAACTACAGATATGGTCTTCTTAAAACTCGGATTTTTCTTCTCTACTGGCAATAGTTTCCTTCTTTGTATGGAACTTCACGTCTTGATCATTCAATGCACCTAGACTCGAGACAATTTTCTTAAAATCTTCGAGGATACCTTCCTTAGGCATTTAGGACTTTTTCTCCCAAGTTTGGGCTTGATTGGAAGTCAGAATCCCGAGATTTTTGTAATTTACGTTGCTGAGTCAACGGCGCGGTCGCGCCACATTTTCTTTTCATTTTGGCGCAGTCGCGCCACTGGAGCAGAGTTCTTTCTAAGTCAGGAAACGGCCATCGAATCCATGCCGAGTAAGGAGACTTCATGGCGCAGCAGCGCCACATTTTGTTGTAGTAGTGACGCGGCTGCGCCACTCCTTAGACTTTTCATTGATCCTCAGAACGACAACTCCTCTTTCTGTAGTTGGAATCTCTTTGGCGTGTCCATGCTGTCTAAGAGTGAGGTAGCGTCAATTCCTTGGTGCGGTAGCACCCTCTGAAGATGCGGTCACGCCATTCCACTTTCCAGTGATGTCTTCTTTGATGCTTTCCTAGCCGTTGGGTATTTTCCTCCATTTATTTGAATTTTTTGACTATTTACCCGGCGCGGTGGCGCCATAATCGGCGCGGTCGCGTCAACCCTTTTGGCTCATTTTGCTCTTTTTTCTTAAATTTCTCTCTGAATCCAAATTTTATTCTTCTACCAGGTACCTGAGACACAAAACATGAATTTGAGTTATATATGTCATTTTCATGCTAATTGATAAGTGTCTAAAAGTCACTATTTTTTTTGCCTGAATTAGAATTAGAAATTACATTTTGGAGTCAATATTCATCATATGATCAAGAAATATGTCTCCGATTCATATTGTTTCTCTCAGGAGTCTAACACAATAAGAATCATTGAAAGCGGAGCTAAAATGAGGAATATATGAAGATTTTAGTGGAGAAAGGTACAAGGTTGCAGGGATAGGCGCGGCCGCACCAGTTGGAAGACAAAATCTGGCGCTACCGCGCCACAAGAATGGCACGACCACGCCAAGATGGCGCCAAAAGGCATCTGGAGTTTCCAAACACGACCAGAACACTTTCCATTCGAGTACATAGAAGAAATTCAGCCCGAGTGGCGTGACCGCGCCATTTTAAAGCTCATTTTCGGCGTGACCGCGCTGGTCACTCTGTAATGCGAAATTGCTAAAATCTCAGAATTCTGACAAGTAATCATGATGAAGAGTCCTAAGTGTATAAGGAAGAGTCCTAAGTGTATAAGGAAGGTGGCCACAATGTATCTAGAGGAAATTGATGGAAATCCTAAGAGGTTTGAATCCTCAAAGAGATGAAATTCTATTCCTGATTAGGAGACTGCTATAAAAGGAAATTAAAGTCCGAGATTGAAGAGGCCATATCTGGAGATTCTGACTTCCAATTGAATCCATATTTCGACCACAGCTTCCTGAGAGGATTGAGAATCATTGCACAGAAAATTAAGCCAATCCAAGTCGGGTTTTTGGAGTTTTATATTTTCAAAGTGGTGGACCCAGTACTGAAATTGGCTGCAGAATCAACCCAACTTCTGAGCATCATATCTCAAGTTGCTTAACTCAGATTAAACTAAAATTTTGTAAACAAGGCAAGGACTATAGAAGGAAGGTTCGTGTGTAATTTCATCCAATTCTGAGCTCGAAAAGTCATAATTTACACCCCTGGACAAAGACCAAATTACAGGACCTGGGCAGCAGAACAACTATAAATAGAGGTCCGAGGAAGAGAGTTATTCATTCAGTTTTAGTTCTGGAATTCAGTTTTTAGTTCAATTTATTGCTTTGTAGTTTATTTTAGAGAGAGGAGAAGGTCCAGAAGGAGCCTTACACGACCTCTAGGTGCTTTGAGGAAGAAAGGTGGAGAATTCAGCCAAGGAGCAAGGGTGACCAAGAGTAGCCTTCCAAAGGAAGTCTCTGTACTTAGTTATTTTTCTTCTTTTATGGCTGTTATCAAAACCTTGATTTGTGTTTATATGTCCAGTATGGAGTAGTCGTTTGTAGTTGGGAGTCCATGACTCCCTAGGCATGTAATGAGATTGATACATTATCTTTTATTTGAATTCAATTTGGTGTGTGAATGAGTTTTCCAAAGTTGTATAATTCTTGATTCATACTTGCTGTCTTGCTATGTATTGGTTATAAGGTGACGCTAGACTTAAGGTAAGATATGTTGATAGGGTTTTACAAATCTTTCTGAGTTCATACACTAGGGAGATCAACTAAACCTTGGGTTAATCCTCGAGCTTAAAGTAATACCCTATTGGATTAAGATTGATTTGTCTATGACACAAAGAGCTTCATGTTTATGCTGTCAAGTCGAGTCAATCATGCTCGCTAGGTTTACTCTAGGAGATAGAAATAGGTGATGCCGATGCGGATTGTAGCCATGATTTAATAAGCTAGTCAGAAATTAATTTCCAAAACTCAACTTCTATTCAATCTCAAAAGTGTCTAGGGAGGGAATTTGATTCCCAATGCCTTTTTCCATACTGATTTTATCAAAAGCCCTCTCTTGATCTCTATAGGAGTAGGTAGATTAGTTTATATTCTGTTTTTATAACTTCTTTCCAATTGATTTCTCAAACTTTGGTTTTTAAACTAGAAAAATAATTATCTATTAGCTTGGTTCTTGTGGGACGATATTCGGACTTACATAAGTCTATATTACATTGATTAGTCCTCTTGCTAGTGATTAGCTGGGATCGCATCAAGTTTTTGGCGCCGTTGCCGGGGACCAATGTTTTAATAGTAATTGCTTGTGTTTAAAACTAGAGCTTTGTGTGTACATTCTGTTTTCTTTTTTCTGTTTATTTTAAATTTTTTATTTTTAGTGGACTGATGTGTTGTGTGCATGGATTTTGGTTTGCATAAGTCCACTTATGGAAGGAGACACCTTGAGGAGTATAGTGATTTTTCTTACCCAAATCAAACATGGAATTCTGCTCAGCCTTCTAGAAATTTTCATATGCCATGTGATTCTTATGAACAGCCATGTAGCTCTTTTGACCACTCTTATAATTCTCCCACCCATCATGATGATATGCTTAGCATGCAATGTCAACTTGATTTACTTCAAAGGCAAGCTGATATCTTGCAACTACAAAGGAATTCTGTGAATTATTTTTGTGATGTGTGTGGAGGTAACCATGCTATTAATGTATGCCATTTAAATTCAAGACCTTATTTTTCTAATTATGAGTCTAATTCCTGCAGGTTAGACCCATATGGCCTTTAATACAACCAAGAAAGGGAGGACCTAGTAAAGTGGTTAGATTCATATGACATTTCATACAACCAAGAAACGGAAGACCTAGTAAAGTGGTTAGATTCATATGACATTTCATACAACCAAGAAAAGGAGGAGCCAATAACCACCACGGCTGAAGTGGAGGAAGAACCAATTGAAGAGGTAGAGCAGTCCATACCCTTTAGGAGTGAAGAAATTCTAGAAAACCCTCAACCAAAAGAAACCTTGGAGATTAAGGAGAGTGTGTGTCCCTATGAGTTGGAGATAATGCCCAATTTTAAGCAATTAATAGAGTCATACACCTTAGAGGATGAGGGAGAACCAATTGAAGAGATAGTAGATGAGGTGGAGGAATTACTCATCCCATTTCTTATCTTCCAACTAATTGAGCGAGAACTACAAGAATTAGAGGTCGAAGAAGAAACCACAGCAGAACTGGATGAGGTCAAAGAAGAAAAACCCGTGGCTGAGATAGCTGTGAATGTAGAAGAGGTAGAAGAGAAATCCCAACAAGGAGAAAAATCATTATAAGCTAAAAATGAAACCATAGCTGAAGAATTAGATGAAGGGGAGGAAGACGAAACCATAGGTCCTATCATAAAACCTTCCCCTAAAAAGCCATTAGAGAATTGGGTAGAGAAAAAAAAAGAGATAGAGCTCTCCTTTGACTTAGACTTTTTCATCATCCCACCTTATACACCTAGCCCAAAAATACAACTGAAACTTTTATTAGCGCTGGACAAGAAGATGAATGAGTGGCTGATATGTGTGAAGATCTACTTCTTAGAAGCCACGAAGTCAAGGGAAAGAACTTTTAGCTCAACACCAAAATTTGGTCGCTCTACCATAAAACATTGCAAAGGAAGAAAGGTCATGATGAGTGGATTGGAAAATAATTTTCCTTTTGATCCAGGTGGAATGAAGCTACTGGTCTGGCTGAGGACCATAAACTTAGCGCTTCATGGGAGGCATCCCATGGCAGGTAAGTTAGTTTAGTTTTTCAATTCAATTGTTCTTTTGTTTTGAATAATCACTTTGTGAGAATCTTAAATTTTATGTCTAGTTTTGTTTTACTCATGTTAGGTTAGTCTTTTCAATTTGTTTGGTTTGAATAAACAACAGAAAAAAAAATAAAAATAAAAAATCTTCCAAGGCACCTGTGCGAGAAAAAATCTAGAATTTGAAAAGCTAAGTGAAGTTGCATGAAGCCATTTTTTCAGCTACACTTGCAGTATTTCTAGATGAGTTTTTCAAAGCTTAAATGTAGAGATAAGAAGAAGGAAGTTGGGACTATAATTCTCAACCATTTACAACAGTTTATTCAAAAGAAAAGCCATCAGAACACTCAGGTAAACTCTGTGCAGAAAAGCAGTACAGCAGCAACTCTATTCGAGCAGCCAATTTTGGAGCTGAATTGTGAAAAATATGAAAGTGGAAAGCAAAAAGGAAAGGTAAGTGGTTCTAGAGGGCCCTTAGTAGATAAAATAGGGCTTAGTTTGAACAATTTTCATTGAGTATAAAGGAAGTTATGATTGCTGCAACTTGGGTAGTTAAAGCTATTTTCTGGCAAAATTTCTAGGTTGGAAACATTACTAACCTACTTCTTTGAGCTGATTTTTAAAATTTTTGGTAATGATTCTTGGAAAACGATTTTTAGGTAATTAAATTTCATACGTAGAACATTCCAGGAAGCCCATTTTCAGCTCTAGATGATAAGTGGTTAGGGAGATACAATGCCTGCAAAATACCCCCAACTCACTTTCTGCCAAGAATTTCTGATTTGCTGCCAAGTTTTCAAATTTCTGTATCTTTCATTTCCCTTGATGAAAATGCATGAAACCTGTTTTATTGTGACTCTATGAACCTTCAAAAATGCTCCAAGTGGAATTTTTAAATTTTGCATTCAGAATTTCAATTTATGAAGGAAAAGAGTGGCGCTCCAGCACCAAATTCTGGCCCACCCGCGCCACATGTGTGATTTATTTCCTAGGCTCTGCTACTCAGAATCATTCCATTCCAATTCTGACATGTTTGGCTTTAGGAGTTATAGGCCTTGGTAAAAGTTCATAAAATTCTGAATTCGTTTGTAATAATTTTGTGCTATGAATGTCTAACCACTTTTGGTCATGCATGAGGGCAGCTCAAGTTTGAATTCCACATGGTGCCTCAAGAAATCTGGAAGTTCAAGCAACCAATATTCTTAGGGAAGTTTCTTACCCTCTATCTTATTTGATTGAATTGAGCATAATGCAAACTTTTAAGTTTCGGGTGGGAAACCCGGATTTTGAATTCTAAGTTGGTTTTCTTTGTTTAGTTAGTTTTTATTTTTTTTTTGTTTTGAGTCAACACCAGAAGAATGTTTCTAAATCTGAAAATGTTTTTAAAAAATTTTGTGGGAACTCTAATTAGTGGATTGAGAAGATAGGTCTCATTCATTCTCTTCAGAAATATATTTGTTTGAATGTTTGGTTTTGGCATCAGAAAAGCTGTTTTGGAAAGTGGTTTGATTGGTTGAATGCATTGAGCATGTTTATTTTGTACAATAGAACCAACCTGAAGGAAGATCGAGGCGAAACAAAGATAGGTTTTTCAAAATTATGAAATGATCTAGGCACTTGTTCTCAATCGTTTGAGCCTTTTTCAAGCCACCTACTTGAATGCACAAAGATGCATCACCTCTTGTCAAATATTTTGAGCCTATAAGATCCCTGCTTTGTTTTCAATTCTCACATTACATGAACCAGCCTTTGTGATGAATAAACTTGTTTCTTATTGACCTATATTTCTCCAAATTATTGAAATGTTCTGTTTGAATGAGCATGGACAAATAATCTTAAGTTGGAGAAATGAGGGATGAGTGAAGGTTACATAAATTCTTTGAAAATGAGAGGAAAGAAGGAGCAAGAGGAATGAAAAAGGTGCTGAAATATCAAAGAGGAAAAGAGAAATAAAAAAAAAACAAAAACAAAATAAAAATAAATTGAGATAGGAGAAAGGCCACCTTGTGTGTGGGTCTCGGGCCTCAGCAAGCTTAGGGACTCTGAGTCAACCGGCAAGGTAAGCTAGACACCAAACGAAGCGAAAGAAAAAAAAAATAAAAAATTAAAAAATTAAAAAATTAAAAATTTAAAAATAAAGAGAGCTTTTCCTTGAGAGATGAGGTAGTGATTGGGATTAAGAAGAAGGTACAAATATCATTATTTTATTTGATTACTTTGAGGACAGTAAATTTTTAAGTTTGGGGTGGTGTGCTACAATCAGAGATGGTTCATGCTCTGGAAGATGGGACATGGATATGAGGAGGACTGACACTAAAATTTTATCCTTAATTTTCTCCTTACCCATTACCCATGCCCCATTACAACATCCAAAAGACCTTTTGATCATAATTTTGAAATTCCTTCATGTTAGTGGAGATTAGATTGATGGTTGGCTTACGTTATTCAATTTAAACTGGTCACATGCATGGGAAAGTTGTATGTATGGTAGATGATAGCTTGATCATGCCTTGACTAAACATGATAACCAAGAATAGAAGAGGTTTGAATGAGTAAATCTTTTATTGATGCTTTGAAACGGTAACCCCACTGATTTTTCTTAAAATTTGAAGATTGGTCATAACTCTGGTTCTTTTTATTTTTTATTTTAGTTTTGCTTGAGGACGAGTAAAGTTTTAAGTTTGGGGTTGTGATAAGTGTCCAAAAGACATCTTTTCTCTCTCAGGAGTCTAACGCAATAAGAATCATTGAAATTGGAGCTAAAATGAGGAAAATATGAAGATTTTAGTGAAGAAAGGTACAAGGTTGCAAGGACCGGGGCGACCGCACCAGTTGGAAGACAAAATCTGGCGCTACTGCACCACAAGAATGGCGCGACCGCGCCAAGATGGCACCAAAAGGCATCTGGAGTTTCTAAACACGATCATAACTCTTTCCATTCGAGTACTTAGAAGAAATTCAGCCCGAGTGGCACGACCGCACCATTTTAAAGCTCATTTTTGGCGCGACCGCACCGGTGACTCTTTAATGCGAAATTGCTAAAATCTCAGGATTCTGAAAAATAATCAAGATGAAACATGGGAGAAAGAGACCTAAGTGTATAAGGAAGGTGGCCACGAAGTATCTAGATGAAATTGATGGAAATCCTAAAAGGATTGAATCCTCAAAGACAAGAAATTCTAATCCTGATTAGGAGACTCTATAAAAGGAAGTTAAAGTCCGAGATTGAAGAGACCATATCTGGAGATTCCGACTTCCAATTGAATCCAAATTTGGACCACAGCTTCCTGAGAGGATTTAGAATCATTTCGAGGAAAATCAGGCCAATCCAAGTCGGGTTTTTGGAGTTATATATTTTCAAAGTGGTGGACCCAGTGCAGAAATTGGCCGCATAATCAACCCAATATTTGAGCATCATATCTCAAGTTTCCTAACTCAGATTAAACTAAAGTTTCGTACTCAAGGCAAGGACTATAAAAGAAATGTTCGTGTGTAATTTCATCCAATTCTGAGGTCGGGAAGTCACAATTTACACTCCTGGACAGAGACACAATTACAGATCCTGGGCAGCTGAACAACTATAAATAGAGGTCCAGGAAGAGAGTTATTCATTCAGTTTTAGTTCTAGAATTCAGTTTTCAGTTCAATTTACTGCTTTTTAGTTTAGTTTAGAGAGAGGATAAGGTCCAGAGGGAGCCTTACACGACCTCTGGGTGCTTTGAGGAAGAAAGGTGAAGAATATAGCCAAGGAGCAAAGGTGACCAAGAGCAGCATTCCAAAGGGAGTCTCTATACTTAGTTATTTTTCTTCTTTCATGGCTGTTATCAAAACCTTGATTTGTGTTTATATTTCCAGTATGGAGTAGTCATTTTTAGTTGGGAGTCCATGACTCCCTAGGCATGTAATGAGATTGATACATTATCTTTTATTTGGTTTCAATTTGGTGCATGAATGAGTATTCCAAAGTTGTATAATTCTTGATTCATACTTGCTGTCTTGCTATGTACTGGTTATAAGGTGACGCTAGACTTAAGGTAAGATATGTTGATAGGATTTTGTAAGTCTTTCTGAGTTCATACAGAAGGGAGATCAACTAATCCTTGGGTTAATCCTCGACCTTAATGTAATACCTTGTTGGATTAAGATTGATTTGTTTATGACACAATGAGCTTCATGTTTATGCTATCAAGTAGAGTCGATCATGCTAACTAGGTGTACTCTAGGAGATAGAAACAGGTGATGCCGATGTGAATTGTAGCCATGGTTTTATAAGCTCGTCTGAAATTAATTTCTAAAACTCAACTTCTTTTCAATCTCCGAAGTGTCTAGTGAGGAAATTGGATTCCCAATGCCTTTTTCCATTCTGATTTTATCAAAAGCCCTCTCTTGATATCTATAAGATTAGGGAGATAAGTTTATTTTCTGCTTTTATAACTTCTTTCCAATTGATTTCTCAAATTTTGGTTTTTGAACTAGAAAAGCAATTATCTATTAGCTTGGTTCTTGTGGGACGATATTCGGACTTACAGATGTCTATATAACATTGATTAGTCCTCTTGCTAGTGATTAGCTGGGATTGCATCACTAATAATCAACTCAAAATAGAAATTTATGATCATTAATTTATGCATAAATAGTGTCTTTCAGACACTTATCAATTCTTGTCTACTTCCATGTCTAAAACCACAAAATCACAACGATATATAAAATCTTGTATTTTTACCAACACATCCTCTATTATTCCTTCTGGTATCTTGGTTGATTTATCTGAAAATTGAAGAGTAATTCTGGTCTCTTGAGATTCTTCAAGGTTTAAATACCTGCAAAGGGATAATGGCATTAAGTTAACACTTGCCTCTAAATCGCATAATGCATTATCAAATTTATATGAACCAATTTCACAAGGTATTGTAAAACTCCCTGGAACTTTTAATTTTGCTGGTAGCTCATTCCTCAAGATCGCACTGCAATTTTCATTAAGTAAGAACATACTTTGCTCCTCCACCTTCCTTCTTCTGGATAGGACCTCTTTAAAACTTGCCATATTGGGGTGTTTGCTTCAATGCTTCAATTAGTGGAATATTAATCTGCAATTTCTTAAAAATTTCTAGAAACCTAGCAAAACGACTTTCTAGAATGTCCTTTTTAGCTCTACTTGGGTAAGGTAGATCTCTTACATCAATATCAGTAATTGGAAGTGCATCCTTACCTTTTTCTTTCTTGGAGAAGCTGGTAAACTTACCTTATCCAGTTCTTGCCTTTGCTCTTCTTCTATTTTCTGATTTTGCACTTCTTCTATGGCTGGTTGTTCTTTTGGTTGGGGGTCCTCGAGAGTCTTTCCACTTCTAAGTGTTATGGACTTGACTTGCTCTTTTGGATTTACTTTCGAGTTGCTAGGTTGAGCTCCTTTAGGTCTTGCTTATAAATCTTTATTAATTTGATTCACTTGAGAGGTCAGAAGTGTGATCGATTCCTTCATTGACTGTAATTCTACATACATTGCTCGGGAGAATTTCCTATCTTCCTCCAATTCAGCCCTGGTGATTATTGGCTCCTCTTTTTGTAGTGCATTGGCTTGTAATGGTTTGAATCCAGGAGGGTGTTGTCTCGCTTGATTTGTGTTATTCCATGAGAAGGTTGGATGATTTCTCCAGCCAGGGTTGTATGTATTGCTGTATAGGTCCATCCTGCGAGAATTTTTAACAAAATTAGCTTGTTCAGGTGTGGAATTCAGAGCATATACATTACCTTGGTATTCATAATCAGCATGTCCTCCTCCACATATTCCGCAGATCGAAGCTACCACAGGGTTTGATTGTTGCTGCCAACTTGCCATTTGATGTTGAAGTGCTTCTAATTGTGCTTGCATGGTGGTTGAGGATTCTAATTTGTAAATTCCAGCAGCCTTCTTGCCTGATCGTTCCATCGGATATTGATACATTTGGCTATCATCTCCTCTATTGGCTCATGAACCTCTTCAGGAGTCTTTTTATTGATCGATCCACCAGATGCAGCATTTATCATGCTTCTCGTGTTGATGTTCAGTCCATTGTAAAAAATCTCAATCTGGCTCCAGAGTTCTATTTTGTGATTTGGCCATCTTTTGAGTAAACCATTGAATCTCTCCCATGCTTTTGAAAGATTTTCTTCTGGTTCCTGCATAAATTGAGAAATTTCATTTCTAAGTTTAATGGTCTTTGCTGGTAGAAAATACTTACCGAAAAATTTTTTTTCCAAATCTTCCCAAGTGACAATAGAACCGGCTGGTAGAGTGTTCAGCCATGTCTTAGTTCATCCAGCCAAGGTGAACTTGGAAAGCCTCAATCTGATTGCATCATCCGACACACCATTGTACTTAAAAGTAGCGCACAAGTCCAAAAATCTTTCAAGGTGTTCATTAGGATCTTCATTAGCTAACCCACTAAACTGATAATGATTTTGATGCATAACAATAATCTGAGGTTTAATATCAAAATTATAAGCTTGAATAGTGGGAGTGATAATACTTGTCTTGTGTGTATTTGGGTTTGGTGTGACATAATCTTCCATGGTTCTCCTTGGAATTGGTGGTTGTTCTTCCTGAGTGCCTTCTGAGTTCTCCATGTCTTCTTGATCCTTGGGAGAGTTCTGGTTCTGATTTTCCTTCAGCTTTTGCCTCAAAGTCCTTTCTGGTTCAGGATCAATCTCTTGGGATGGTTCCACTCGAGATCTGGTCATGAACCTCCTGCAAATAAAAAAACAAAAACTCAAAGCTCTAAATTTATAAACTTTATGCAATTTCTACTATAAACTTTGGTCCCCGGCAACGGCGCCAAAAACTTGATGCGATCCCAACCAATCACTATCAAGAGAACTAATCAATGTAATATAGACTTATGTTAAGTCCGAATATGGTCCCACAAGCACCAAGCTAGTAGCTAATCACTTTCTGAATAACAATTTAAAGTTTGAGTATCCTGAATTTAACACTTAACAAAACAGAAATTTAAACTAAACAACTACTTGAACCAAGTTGAGAGAGAGCTCATGAGGGATTTTAATAAGGAGAAGACATGTTGGGAATCCAATTCCCTCCCTAGGCAATTCTGAGATTGAATAGAAGTTGAGTTTTGGAAATCAATTTTTTATGAGCTTATAAAACCATGGTTACATTCCGCATCGGCATCACCTTCTATCTCCTAGAGTAAACTAGACGGCATAATAAACTCTACTTGATAGCATAAACATGAAGCTCATTAACCCTATCTCTAGTCGGGAATCAGGTCGTGTCATATGTAAATCAATCCAATCCAACAGGGTATTACTTTAAGGTCGAGGATTAACCCTAAGATTAGTTGGTCTGCCTAGTATATGAACTCAAAAAGATCATGTACATCCTATCAACATATCTTACTTTAAGTCTAGCTTCACCTTATAACCAGTACATCGCAGGACAGCAAGTATGAATCAAGAAATTAACAGCTTAAGAATGCTCATTCTTATACCAAATTGAAAACCAATTGAAACATAATGTATCAATCTCATTACATGCCTAGGGAGTCCTGAACTCCCAACTACAGACGACTACTCCATACTGGAAATATAAACCCAAATCAAGGTTTTAATAACAGTCATAAAAGAATAAAAACAACTAAGCACAGAAACTCCATGTGGAGGACTACTCCTAGTCACCCGTTACCCCTTGGCTGAAATCTCCACCTTCCTTCCTCAATGCACCTAGAGGTCGTGTAAGACTTCCTCTGGACCTTCTCCTCTCTCTAAACTATAGAACAAAGCTGAAAATTGAACTAAAAACTGAATGCCTTACACTCTTCCTCGGACCCCTATTTATAGTTGTTCTACTGCCCAGGCCTTGTAATTTGGTCTCGGTCCAGGGGTATAAAGTATGCCTTACCAACCTCAAAATTGAATAAAATTACACCCGAGCCTTCCTTCAATGGTCCTTTCCTTGTGTACGAAATTTTAGTTTAATCTAAGTTAGGCACCTTGAGATATGTTGTTGAGAAGTTGGATTGCTTCTGCTGCCAATTTCTGCACTAGGTCCACCACTTTGAAAGTATAAAACTCTAACAACACGACTTGGATTGACCTGAATTTTCATTATATGATCCTCAATCTCCTCAAGAATCTTCAGTCCAAATTTGGGTATAATTGGGAATCAGAACTCCAGATATGCTCTTCTTCAAACTCGGATTTATCTTCTCTTCTGGCAGCAGTTTCCTTATTTGTATTTAACTTCACTTCTTAGTCATTCAAAACACCTAGGACTTGAGCAAATTTCCTTAGACTCTTCGTGGATACCTTCCTTAGGCACTTAGGACTTCTTTTCCCAAGGTTGGGCTTGATTGGTTGTCAGGATCCCGAGATTTTTGTGACTTTGAGTTGCTGAGTCATCGGTGCGGTCGCGTCGATAATGTGCCTGTAAATAGCGTTGTCACGCCACTAGAGAAGAGTTCTTTCTAACTCTGGAAAGCGCCATATTTTGCTATTGTAGTGACGCGGCAGCGCAACTCCTTAGACTTTTCATTGCTGCACCTAGCCGATATTCCAAAAGCTCAAGAGCTGATGGAACAAGGTAGGGTAGGCACATAAATCAGGATCGTAACATTCCACCACGCTTCCGTGCCGACGACCTCGACGGCCCACTCTATGACAGCTTTCACTCTGCACTAGGTAGCCCTTTTCACTTTTGTGACCCCTCTTCATAGGTCGCCCCCTCCGAGACCTCCCTGACGACCAACTCTATGACGGCTTTCACTCTGGACCAGGTAGCCCTTTCCACCCTTATGACGGCTCTCACTCTAGCCCAGGTAGCCCTTTCCATAGGTCGCTCCCTCCGGGATTCGAACACGTGACATGGAGCTTGCTCTGATACCAAATGTTATGCACCTAACCAATATTCCAAAAGCTCAAGAGCTGATGGAACAAGGTAGGCTAGGCACATAAATCAGGATCGTAACACTGCCCAGAACGACAGCTCCTCTTTTTGTATTCAGCAGCTCTTTGGCGCGTCCATGTTGTCTCAGTGTGAGGAAGCGCCAGTTCCTTGGCACGGTAGCGCCCTCCGAAGGTGCGGTCGCGCCACTTCACATTCCCCAACCGTTGGCTTTCATTTCCGGTAAGTCGTTGGGCATTTTTCTCCTTTATTTAGAATTTTTGCCTATTTTCTCGGCGCGGCGGCGCCGTTTACGGCGCGGCGCCTTCATTTTTGCTTCTTTTGCTCATTTTTCCTCTATTTTTGCTCCAAATCTAGTTTTTCTTCTTCCACTGGGTACCTGAGGCACAAAACATGAAATTGAGTCATATTTGATACTTTTATACTCATAATTGACTCAGAAATAGATTTTCCAATCAATTTTCATGCCTAAAGATAGTGTCTTTCAGACACTTATGAGGACCACAACTCTGACGCATTATGTGAAACCGGAAGTATGTCGGCTTGGCCACCTAGGATCGACTCTGCGCTTGAGCACCAAATCGCGAGACGCGGCGCGTTCGGATCCCAGATACGGAGAAAGCCATTTGAACCACTACGAAAAGGGTCGCCCTCCGAGCCATCTTGGAGAGTAGCAATAACATCAGATGCCTCCAATCCAAGGAAGGAGAAAACCGGACTACCCATCTGCAACAAAAGGAGCACGTGCAAAATCAGGTACGCAAAACCTTTCAAAAAAAAAAAGCAAAAGCAAAAGCGACGAAAAATAGAACTAAGTCTCTAAAAAAAAAAAGTCAAAATAAAAGCGACGAAAAAAAGAACAATGTCCCGAAAAAAAATCAAGACAAAAGCGACGAAAAACATTTCAAAGTTGAGGAAAACAAATCAAGGCAAAGCGGTGAAAAACATAACAGAGCCGCACAAAAGAGATAGACAGAGAAAAACATTAGTTCGAGACCCAGTGACTCAACTGAGCCGACCTCTGCGTTGGCGCACCAGAATTGTGGCGTGAAAGCCACATCGGCAGATCGTGAGAAGGACGTCAACACTAGTCTCGAGATCCAAAATCGACCAGACATGTCATTCCGGCGACCAAGCCAGAGAGATGGAGACTTGACGATCAAACCAAAATATCGCATGAGTTTGGCCAAAGTCCAAACTCAATCAAAAGTCGGGAGCGACGTCACACTATCGCCTCGACGATAAATAGCAGTAAAAGTAAAAAGCGCAGAGAGCGCGAACAAGTCGAAGTCATAGTGCAATTAGCCGAACTGTCGAACTTCACGAAATAGAGTTGGCGACCAAGCTAGACTCAAAAATTCGGCGACCGAGCCTGAGCCGTCCGTGAAACATCAAGGCCGTCACAGCCTGGCGACCAAACCCAACTCACCAAAGTTAAAACTCAACAACCTAAGCGGGTTTGCCACCGGAGTCGAAGCAAAAGCCAAGCTCACTTTCGCTCGGCGACCAAGTCAAGCCCAATGGGAGAGTCGAGCTATCACAAACCGTCGACCGTGCTGGAGTTATCACAAACCGGGGACCATGCCGGATCCGCAAGCAAAAAGTCATGTTCAATTCAGCCTGGTGACCGAGCCAGACCGAGGAAGACGACCCAGTGATTGTGTCGGACCGATTGGAGGAACACCTTGTTCGTTGCAAGTCTGACAGTTATGTCAAACACACTTCGACGACTGAACTAGGGGTCGCCGTCAAGGGCGAATCCTTCACTTTGGTCAATTGGCAGTCAAGGTCAAAACGCGAGAGCATGTAGGTACGTATCTCCAACTCAAAGAAAAAAAATCAAAAAAAATTTGAATTCCAAAAAAAGAGAGAGAAGAAAAACTCGAGAAAATAATCTAGAAAAGTCCAAAAAAATCACCAAACAAAAAAAAATTGTCCGTTTGACCAATTGGACTCGATCAAGCAATTCAATCGAGTAATGTTGGGCTGGGCAAATAGACGCGAAGTCACGTCTATGACGCAATGAACAAAGTCGGGACTGACGTCGCAACTAATGATGCCGGAGTTGAGGAGGGAGCGTCATACAACAAGTGCACGCTAGAAGTCGCGCAACAGAAGTCACGTCGAAAGTAGTAAAAAATCGCGAACAGAATCGCGAATTTAGCCGGGTCGAAGGTCGCGCAACCAAAGTCGCGCTAATAGTCATAGATAGGTTGCATACACACAGAGAAGTCATGTCGACACTAGTAAAAAACCAGTTTATGGCAACCGGCTATGCCAGGCGCCACAGCCCACAAACCGGTCGCCAAAGTCGTAATGACTGGTTGCTGGTCGTCATAATTTGGTCAGAACAAACATGGTAGCGAGACAGTTTGTGGCGACCGACATTGTCAGAGGCCATATACCGAGGGTTTTGGCCACTGTCTACCAGTCGTCGGAAATTAGATATGTGGCCACTGGCTGGCCAGTGGCCACAAACTCGATCTGTAACGATTGGCAAGCCAGTGGCCACAAATCTAATATGTAGCTACTGGCTGGCCAGTCGCCACAAATCCTATATGTAGCCACTGGCTGCCCAATCGCCAAAAATCTTATATGTAGCCACTGGTTGGCCAGTAGCCAGAAATCTAATGAGCACTGGTTGACCAGTAATCACAAATCCTACAAATAATGATTTTTTTTACTATTATTTGGATAAAACTAGAAAGAAGCTATTTGTATTTAAAATGAAGTTTATAAAGTGTTAACAACTACATATTCAACCACATTTTCATAACTACATTAAAAAAAAACTCAATCACAATATTTAAAAAATACAAATTCCCCCTCCCCCCCTCCTATCTTCATTTAATTAATACCACTGCCTGCATTAATCGATCTCTCCCCATTTGGAGAAGACGAGTTGTACGAGCTTCCAATAGGACATCCAATGTATCCTCACTACGAGATGTTGTGCAAGTCTGATCCCACTATCTTTTCTCCCCGTTATCTCTCACCTACCAAAACAACAAAAAATGTATATATTAGGTTCCATGAACAAAATAAACATGAGCAAGAATTTGTTAGTAACATTATTTGTCTCGTGAGCAAGATCGATCATCTATCAGCTTCTCTCTGTCTTCATGTGTTAGATCAGGATGATCGTTGAACTCTAGAAGATGCTGTAAAGATGAGCATGAAACTTCTCATTAAGAGAATAGTATAACTAGAGCATCTATCAAAATACAAATATACCTTTTCTCTGTAACCTTCATATATGCTTAAAGTGAGCATGGGAGGCACCTGTATGCTTGCATCTGTGCACCCAAGGTGAATCTTAGTAAATTTCAGGACACCGAATATCAATTGTGTTACTATACCGAAAACAACAATACCTCAGATGAGTCCAGCTTCTTAAATTGCTTCTGCTAACTCACCTTGACACCACGACTCTAAGTGATTATAAAGATCATTTGGCCACATGAGTCTATTTTCTGTATTGGATCCTTCAACTCTATGACTTGTACACACTCCAGTTTCCTTTTTTTCATTTGCCATACCTGCGAGAGGACCACTCCCAGTAGATTTACTTTCTATTAGAAAATCAAAAAGAAAAAACTGACTGGTCATTGTATGTGATAATTCATAAAATTTAAGAAACTTGACAGTTTTATCAGATGACCTAATCAAAAGGCTGTCTCCCGGTTCAAAAAGTGCAACACAGGTGATTTGCTTCTTGTGTGCTTTCACCTCCCAAGCATACTTGGCTGTTTGGCCTTCGATATCCCATACCTACTTGTGTTCATGGTATTTGTTAGATTCATTGCATGGACAGAGGAGTAGATGCCATTGATCAAGTTATACTGAAGAAAAAATTGGAAGATGAAACTAAATTTTTGCTTCATATAAATGTTAGAAGAACATACCCTAATTGATCCATCTGGATGACCAGCGCAAAGCAGACCCTTGTAGTAGAGCAGAGCATTGATGGCCCCAGAGCTCGGGTTCCCCGCCTCCAGAATTTGAGTGTGCACACATGAAACGTGCTGCTCTTACCATTAAATTAGTTTAGTCAATTTGCAAATAAATTATATCCAATTAGAACTACATTGTTAGAACGGCCGATCACATGTTATAAGAGCAATTAATAAGTGTGAATCACAACAATTTTATCAGTTCAGTCAATTGGCAAATAAATTGTATCCAATTAAAACTCATTGTTTGAACTGCCAATCACATGTTAAAAGAGTAACTAATAAGTGTGAATCACAACAATTTTCTTTCTGCTCAGCTCACCACAAAGACATAATAAGACAAAGGTGTGGTAGGACTCACAGTTTTTTTCGGTAGAACAGAATATTGTAACCTCCATTTATGGTTGACATTCACTAAATTAGTGGTGGATATTAAAATTCACTTAAAAGAAAACCTATTGTTCCATTGGCCAGCAGATCGACAATCTGAAAAATGTTAAACAGGACCTTTTCGCATTGTGAACAGTATATGCAATCAACTACCTAATTGGCTAATATGTTTATTGTTTAACCATACTAATTTAGAGTGGAAGAGGCATTTGCTACACACGGATTTCAAAGGTATTTACTGGCATCACATAGATCAACTATAAAGAGAAGCAAATATAGGTGTTTCAGTTCATAATAACTTCATGATAAAAACACAAGAACATTCAGCTGCACATTAGGTTAGTACCTTCAAGAGTCATGTCCTTTGATTCAATCTGTTGTCAAAATTCAGCAACTCGGTCAGGCTTTCTCATTCACAGAAAGAAAAACAAAATTAGCAAGGTATATAAATGATAAACACATAAAACATATTCCCTTTTTCAATCTTTTCTGTATCAGTAGCATTTCAATTCTTCAATAAAACTTGATGGAAACCCTTCATTGGATTTGTAATTCCTGGGTTACCAAACTGGTTCAAAAGAGGTTTTAGCAAGTTCACAATCAAGAAATGCAAGATTTTTCAAGACGCTTAAAACAATTAAGAAGAGATAATGACAAGAAAAAGAACAAACTATTTACCTTATTGTGCTCCAACCCAATGTCTCAATATGAACAATTAATATTGAGATTGAATTTGGTCCATCTTGCAACATTATTTTTTCCACTTTGTGAAGGAAAGGTTCTGGTTGAATTTTGGGGAAGAAATGAAAGGTTTACTTCATGTTGATAGCTTTTGCTTCATTCTCATTCATCACCAAACTTTGATTTAACCTTCAGTAACCCTCTTTCCCCTTTTTTCACTTGGAGTTGATGTCAAGGAATCCCACCATCTTGAAAGCAAGCTAGTTGGGGAAAAACTGCAGCAACAAGACTTGTCTGAATGCTAAGTTTCACTCACCGACTGCTATTGATGTCTAAATAGTGTTAGCAAGTCCATTTTAAAGACTAAAAAAAAAACCACTGAATCCTTGTTCTTTCTTCCACCCCACTCCCCACTCCCCCTATTTCTTGATTCTTCTTCAAGAGAATGACACCATTTTTTGTGTCAGTTATGTAGCATCCATCATGCCTGCCCTGAAACCCTCCATATTCATTCCCTCAGGGGTCCAAGCCACGGATCTTCACATCTTCCCCACCCACATAAGACAAGACTGAATAATATTAAACACCCAGGGGAAAATGCCCAGCTGGAGATAAGCCAGACACCAGGATCTCTAGAAATCCCATTAAACAATCACAATCCCGAATTAAAAACTAATTCCAGACTGTGTACTCTTTCTGATCACATCACCAGATCAACAAAAACACACAATGTGATGAAATTAGCAGCATCAACTCTAATTACTGTACCAACATCAGTCCCATAAACACTCACCATCACTCCTTGCATTCAACCCTCCTAAATCATAATAACTTTTCACACCCCATTAGGGCTGTGCATAGCAACTGGTAACTAAATCAAAAATACAAACAAACCCAGAAAAGAAAAGAAGAATTAGGTATCAGGGTCTTCTCATTCATGTCCCCAAAACCGTCCATGGGAAGGCAAAACAAATTGAATAAAATTTTTTCAAACCACCACTACTACTCCCTGCATTCAACCCTCTTACATCCTAATCACTTTTCACACTCCCATTAGAGCTGTAGTAAGTAAATCTGAAATACAAATAAATGGATTCAACCAAATTGTCTCAATATACTTCCGACAATTTTACCTAACTGAAATAATAAGACCAATACGTGAACTCAATTGTTTCCAACGACCATTTGACGCATTCAGCTCTACAATCAATTGATTGATAGCAAACTGAAAATAAAATCGATCATATTCATACCTTGGTTGGGGGAAAGAAGAAAACGAAGAAAAAAAATTTCCGTCTAGTGGAGTGCGCAGGAAAAATGAGGGCCGCCCGCTCACGCGCGCGGGGTAGGGAGGGGGAAGCTGAAATATTTTCCGTCTCCAGGAGTGAGCGGGAAAAATATGAAGGCCTCCCGTTCACGCGCGCGGGGGAGGGAGGGGGAACCTGAAATATTTGCCTCCCGATGACGCACGCGGAGCAGGGAGGGCGGAAGCTGAACTCTCCGTCTCGTGAGTGCGCGGGAGGGAAAGAAGCGCGGGGCGGGGGGCGGATTAGTTTCATCGCCCGGGGGGGGGGGGTGGGGAGGTGAGGGATTAATTTCATCCGGGGGGTGGGGCAGGGATTAATTTCACCCGGGGGGTGGGGCAGGGGATTAATTTCACCCGGGGGTGGGGCAGGGATTAATTTCACCCGGGGGGTGAGGCAGGGGATTAATTTCACCCGAGGGGTGGGGCAGGGGATTAATTTCACCCGAGGGGGGTGGGGCAGGGATTAATTTCACCCGGGGGTGGGGCAGGGATTAATTTCACCCGGGGGTGGGGCAGGGGGATTAATTTCACCCGGGGGTGGGGCAGGGATTAATTTCACCCGGGGGTAGGGGCAGGGGATTAATTTCACCCGGGGGTGGGTCAGGGATTAATTTCACCCGGGGGTGGGGCAGGGATTAATTTCACCCAGGGGGGGGGGTGGGGTGTGAAGGATTAATTTCACCCGGGGGGGGGGGGGTGGGGTGTGAGGGATTAATTTCAAGTTGGTCTGTGGTGACTGGTTTGTCCTGTCATCGGTTGCTGCTACAGACTTACTTATGGCGATTGATTATATAAACCAGTAGTCATTCTTAAAAACAGTCGTAAAAAATCTTGTTATAATAAACCGGTCGCCCAAACTTGGTTTTTTACTTTGTGCGAAGCCGAAGATGAACATCGCGACCAATGTCGCCAGAGCCAATGGAGAGCACTGCGACTTACGTCGTCGAAGACGAAAATGAACATCGCGGCTAATGTCATTGAAGCTAGAGAAGAGCATTGTGACTTACGTCACCGAAGCCGGAGATGAACATTACGACTTACGTCGCCGAAGATGGATAAGATGAACAATGGGTTCACGCCGAGGCCGCAGACAAACTCGCGTGGTCGTCGCACGCAAGAAGAAGGTTGAGGTAACCGGACTCACGAACAAAGTTCGCGACGAAGCTCGACAGAAGTCGCGAAACAGGAAGAGCCGACGATCGCAACCAATGTCGCGACGAGTTCGCAATGAGTTCGCAATGCTTTCAATCGGAGGGCATGTTGAATAGCGCAGGAGTTCGCGACGAGCTCGCGATGAGTTCGACCCGAGTTCGCGACGAAGATTTCCAGAGGCCGCGACGAGTTCGCAACGAGCTCAACCAAAGGTCGTCGCACCGTCACCGTGCGACAAAGAGCACCGGAGGCCACGAAACAGAACAGGCGAGAGAGATAGCCACACATCACCAGAGAAGGAAGTCACGCGACGATGATCGTCACACCGTCACCGAAAAGCTTCTGAGTAAGAAGCCAAGCGACTAAAGACGTTGCGCCGTCGTTGCTGGGAAGATAGCCGAAGACTGCGAGGAAGGAGAAGGAAGTCAAGCGACGATGATCGTCCCACTGTCGTCGGAGAGCTTCTGAATAAGAAGCCAAGCGACTAAGGTCGTCGCGCCATCGTTGTCGGGAATGATAGCCGGAGACCGTGATGAGTTCGCGTTGAGTTTGCGAGGATGTTGTTGCACTGCCGCTGGAAGCCGCGCAACAGAAAGCGCGATAAATACCATCGTGCCGTCGTCGGAGAAGGCGGTCGCGAGACAAAGGATGTCATGTCCACAAGAAAAAAAACAACAAACAAAAGGAAGGGAAATAGAAAACAAACAGAAGATCTCACCTGCGTCGGACGTCGGGAGGAACTCGCCATAGATGGAAGCACACCAGAGTCGGGAATGGAGCCGCGTAAAGTCGCGGACACAACAATCCCAGGGCCTCTACGCAACAGAAAGCACCGGAGGTGGTGCGATAGAGGACGCCGAACGCGGACCAAATTTGCTACGCCCAGGGCGTTGCCCTGGGCGATGCCCGGGCTCCCTCCGCGCGACACGCAGTCCCGCGTGGGGCCCACACTTCAGGGGGGAAATGGGAATTTCCCCCCTCCCTCTCCCCTCTGTTTCTTCCCCAACCCCCCAACCCCCCCCCCCAACCCCCCCCTCCCCTCCTTTGCCCCCCCCCTCCCCTCCTTTGCCATGCCCCCCCTCCCCTCCCGGCCTCCCCCCCCACCCCTCGCCTCCTGCTTCCACCCACCGGAAAGGGCTGAAGGGGAAGGAGCTGAGGGAGATGAGGGGGAGGGGCTGAGGGGAGGGGAGGGGAGGGGCTGAGGGGGAGGGGAGGGGAGGGGCCAGAGGGGGAAGGGCTGGGGAAGGGGGCGAGGACTGGGAAGAGGGGAGGGGGAGGAAGAGGTGAGGGGGAGGGGGAGGGGGAGGGGGAGGCGGAGGGGGAGGAGGAGAGGGGAGGGAGGGGAGGGGGGGGGATGGAGGTGGAGGGGAGCTGGATGGAGGTGGAGGGGGATGGGGGGGAGGGGGAAAGAGGCGGAAATTTGGCTGAGGGAGGGGTAGGGGGAGGACGGGAGGAGGGGATGAGGGAGAGGGAGATGAAGACAGGGAAGAGTGGGAGCTATGTTGGGGGGACGCTGGAGGGGGGAGCCTGGGAAATGGGGGACTTGCAAATTTGGTTCCCTCCCTCCCCTCTGTTTTTCCCCCATGACGCCTCTCCGCAACCAACCCACATGGAGCCCAAATTGAGAAACTCCCTCCTTAACCCCTCCCTTCCCCACTGACCTCCTCTCCTCCCTCCGTCTCCCACTCCCATCTAACTCCCACCGCCCACGCCTCCCACCCTAAACCACCGGGGCTGAAGGGAAGGGGCAGGGGAGATGAGGGGAAGGGGCTGAGGGAGATGAGGGGAAGGGGCTGGGGAGATGATGGGGAAGGGACCTGAGGGGGAGGGGAGGGGAGGGGAGGGGGAGGGGGAGGGGAGGGGCTGGAGGGGAGGAGGGGAGGGGCGGAGGGGGGGGCCAGGGGAGGGGCTGAGGGGGGGGCGATGAGGGGGGATGGGAGGGGGAGCGGAGGGGGGGAGGGGGAGGGAGGGGGAGGGGGAGGGAGGGGAGGGGGGAGAGGCTGAGGGGAGGGGGAGGCATGAGGGGGGGGAGGGGAGGCTGAGGGGGGGAGAGGGAGGGGAGGGGTAAACATGTGGGGAAAGGGGGGGGGGAAAGGCCAGGGAGGAAGTGACTCCACCGAGGGAGCGTCAGGAATGTCCTGTGGCAACCGGCTAACAAATTTGGTCCCCCTGATAAATCACGAACAACCAATTGTCGTGATCGTCACCGCTGAAGGAGAAAACCAATGATTATCGGAGCAGTGCAGAATATCGTCGACAAGAACGAACAAAGTCGCCAAACCGGCCAGCACCCAATCCGGGAGAAATCGCCCGTCGAGAAAAGGTCACATGGAGTTCTTATACGGGAGGGGGGGAGGGCTGAGGAGGAGGGGCTGAGGGGAGGGGATGGAGGGGGGGGGAGGCGGAGGAGGGGGAGGGGATGCGAGGGGAGGCTGAGGGGGAGGGGGAGGGGAGGCGAGGGAGGGGGAGGAGGAGGCGGATGGAGGGGGAGGGGAGGCGGAGGGGAGGAGGGAGGGGAGGCGAGGAGGGAGGGAGGGGGAGGCTGAGGGGAGGGGAGGGGAGAGGGGGGAGGGGGGAGGCTGAAGTGTAGGTCGGAGGGGGAGGGGAGGCTCCCCCCCCGAGGCTGAGGGAGTGGGGGAGGGGGAGGGGGGAGGCTGAGGGGGGCTGAGACTGCACCGGGAGGGGGATCGGATGTGGGGAAGACTAAATTTGGTCCCGATAAAAAAAAGCCCTGTCTAAGTGTGGAGGGGACGCCAGGGAAGGAGAAAACCAACGGCTGAGGGGAGGGAGATGATATGCCTGCAGAAATCGGACATGAACAAATTTGGTCCCGAGAAAAGCAAGAAAAAAAACTGTTAAAATCAATTGGGAGAACGTCGCCGCTTGAAGGAGAAAACCAATGATTATCGCCGAGGAATATGGTTAGGGCAAGAACGCCAACGATATCGGGGCGGGGGAGGAACCGACGGAGAAATCAGGAGGCCCAGGCTGATGGAGGAGGAGGGGGAGGGGAGAATGAGGATGAGGGGAGGGGAGGGGGGGGGGAGGCTTATAGGCGGAGGGGAGGCTGAGGGGAGGAGGCCGAGGCGGAGGGGACGGAGGGGAGGCGGAGGAGGGGAGGCTGAGGGGAGGCTGAGGGGGGGGGAGGCTGAGGCTGAGGGGAGGCTGAGGCTGAGGGGAGGCGGAGGGGAGGGGAGGCTGAGGGGGGGGAGGCTGAGGGGGGCGGAGACTGAGGGAGGGGAACTTGGGGGGAAGAGGAGGGGACGAGGGGGTAAAATTCCAAATTTCCCTGAAGTGGGCCCCACGCCACACTCACGGAAGAGAAAACCAATGATTATCGGGAGGGAGAATATGAAGGCAAGGCAAAGTCAAAAGAACAAATTTTGGTCCCCCCCGACAAACCTGGGTCACAAAGCAACGAATTGTCGTCCGGGGGGAGGGGCTTGGAGGAGAAAACCAATGATTATCGGGACGGGGAGGCTGCAGAATATCGGAGGGGACAAGAACGCCAAAGTCACAGGGAAACCGGGAGGCAGCACCCCAGGCTGAGGCTGAGGAGAAATCGAGGGAGTCGGAAAAAGGTGAGCCATGGAGTCTGACCATAGCCGGAGGGGAGGGGCTGATGAGGAGGGGGCAGGAGGACTGAGGGGAGGGAATGAGGGGGGGGAGGCTGAAGAGGAGGAGGGGGGGATAAAACTTTTAGGGGAATACGGACGACGGAGGGGAGATGGAGGCAACAAAGCTTTTGGAGGCTGAGGAGAAATCAGAGGGGGAGGCTGGAGGGGGAGAATAGGGGCGGGGAGGGGGAGGGGAGGGAGGCTGGAGGGGAGGCATGAGGCGGAGGAGGGGGAGGCTGAGGGGGAGGGGGAGGGGAGGCTGGAGGAAGGAGGGGAGGAGGGGGGAGGGGGGGAGGGGGGGGAGGGGGGGGAGGTCTGGAGGGGGGGGGGGAGGGGGGGGGGGGGAGGGGGGGGAGGGGGGCAGTGGGGGAAGATCTAGGACCCACCCCTTAAAATTCCATTTCCAGGACCCATCCACGACCCACGGGAGGGAGATCACGGCCGCCTGTGGCAACGCCTCACAGAACAAATTTGGTCCCCTGATAAATCGCGAGCAACGCAATTGTCGCACCGTCGCTGTTGAAGGAGAAAACCAATGATTATCGCGACGGAGTGCAGAATATCGTTGGACAAGAACGCGAACAAAGTCGCCAGAAAACTCGGCCCAGCAAAGACCGGCTACTGCGAGAAATCGTCGTCGGAGAAAGGGCCACTATGGAGTCACCGTAATCCATATCGGTGTGGAGAGGAAGAAGAAACGAAGAAGGAAAAAAAAAAAAAAATGAGAGAGAGAGAAACGAAGAAGAAGAGAAGAAGGGAAGAGAAGAAGAGGAGAAGTAGAAGGAGAGACATACCTGAAACCGCGACGCGCGAAGAGGAAAACGATGTCGCTGGAAGTCAAAGCGTCAAGAATTTCCCTAGCCACTGGCATATGAAACAAGTTGCCAAAAGAGAGAAGAAGGGCATGCGTGGGTGTTTAAATGGATTCCCCATGATTCTAGGGGTTAATTGGGAGTGTCTTTTCCCAAATTAAAGTAAATACGAGGATTACAATTAAGTGATTCACTTGGTTAAGGATTCTCTATGGGAAACCCTAAAAGAGGGAGACTCCAATTATAGCAATGGCGGGGCCCACTAGTATCTTCTCCAAAACTCTCTCTTCACGACAATACTCTAATTAAGCGGGGGCCCACCATTTCTCCTTGATCACCTAGGCCAATCATTTTGACCACCTAGGCCAATCATTTTGACCATGGTCAACAAAAAAAATAAAATTGTTTTAGTGGGATCGCTGAAAATTCTGGACGTCTGTTACTCCCCCGTATCCAAGTCAAAGGGGTCAATGAGGCTTAAGTTGGACCCACTGTCCCTCCTTCAACTTCAACTTACTTCAGATGCGCCGACATGCTGCAGACTCAACTCTTACTCTGGAAAACAAATACATGCCCTAAAACAGCAAGAGGGCTAAAAGAAAGAAAGAAACGAAAAGTTTTAGTGTACATAAAATATACATTGTCCTAAAAGAGTAAGATGACAGAAAATACGTACACAGAAAAAAATCAAACGACCCTAAAAGAGAAAGAGGGTCCAAAAAAAAAAAAAAATTGTGTTCAAAATTTACTCATTCTCCTAACGAGTAAATCTCGAAGGGGGCAATCAGTAGACATCAAAATCCAACGCGGCCCAAATTCGACAAGTCTATGCAACGACCCACCCAATAAACCATCTGAAATCTCATTTCGTGTACACTGTGGACGCTCCAACAGTCCACCCATCGATTTCATCAAGACAGCCCACCGCGGGTCTGAGGTCCAGTAAGATCGATTTCTCCAATCGACTGACAATCAGCAGAAATCAAAGCCACGCCAAGCTCCTCAAGCCACTCGGCAGCTGGCTCAAAAAGCAAAGCCACACCAAAAGGGAATCTCAAATCGACGAAGTTTGGTCAATCCCTCAAAGAGGGGAAAAAAGAAAGTTCCCCCCTCTTACGGATTGAGGGAGGAAAACCAGGGAGTTCCCCATTCTTCTCTCACTCCAACTGAAGTGGAAAAGCTCAATTGAGATCCTCTTTCAGATGATCGAGCTTCAACAAACAAACTCAAGCACTGGCTATAAATAGCCAAAGACAGAACGCCCAAAGGGTTGGACACCCAGAGGTTCAGAGATCTCACTCCAAGTCACTCGACTCAGAAGTTCTCTTGAGCCCTGTTAGTGCATAGAAGCCGTATTGGCTGTTTTATGACAAAACTGAAGTTTGACCAGGTCAACAATATATTGTGAATATCTTGAGTTGCCTAATCGTGGGAGATTGAGTTTCCTAGACTCTATAGGAAAGAAATCAGCGTATGTTATCACCAAGGATAAAGGTGATTAAGTTTCCTAGTTGGGATAGGAAAGTAAGCCATACAAGATGCATTGGGCTGAAAGACAGCAAGATAGATTGTTAAACCCTAATGGTATATAAAGCATAATACGTGCTGGTCTAGGGTTACGCAAAGATTAACGAGTATCAAGGAGAGACGCGTTTGAGGGGGAGTCGATTAAGGGTCTACTAGCTTTCCAAGAAGCAATTGACCATTGTAATAGGTGTTCTCATCCTGAGAAGCCTTCGTGAAGAGATTCCCTGGTGATAGGGGTCACACTAAAGGGGAGACTTAGTATGTGGGTATCGAAGAGCTTCTGTGGAAGTGTGTTGACAGGAAGCTAGACTAGGAAGAGGCTACTGTTCGAATCCTTGAGGGGAGGAGAACTTATTACTGTAAGTTGTTCTGTTGAATTACTGTAATACTCTTTCTAGTGGATTTTGATACCCTGGGCCGAATGGCCCGCAGATTAGGAACGATTGGTTCCGAAGTGCGATAACAAATTTCTGCTGTGTCTTTTACTTATAAGTATAACGTTAAGTGTCATTACACCAGGTTCGGGTGTAAGTACACTCTCCTGCCACGTTTAAGTTCACAGGAAGTTCTGTAGTGCACTTCTAAATACACGCCTTGAGGTTACTTGGGATTTTCAAGTGGTATCGAGCGGGCTCCAGATTAGTTTGGAGATAAACGATTTTACAAACCTGACGTGAAGGAAGATGGCAGCTTATCATAAGGAAGGGGCGTCAAACACAACACCACCTTTGCTTGATGGAACAAACTATGCCTACTGGAAAGCAAAGATGAGAATCTATATCAAGGCTCAGGACGAAAGAGCCTGGCGGTCTGTTGAAGACGGATGGGAACCTCCTACAGTTGAAGTTGGAGAAGGTGCAGACAAGAAGAGAATTTTAAAGTCTAGTGCCGAATGGAATGATGTGGAGGAGAGATTAGCAAACTGCAATTCCAAAGCGCTGAATGCCATCTTTGGAGGAATCGATGAAGAGCAGTTCAGGAGAGTGTCTGCATGCACCACGGCTAAAGAAGCATGGAAGATATTGGAGGTACATTATGAGGGAACTGAAAGTGTACGTGCAGTCAAGCTACAGATGTTGATGACCCAGTTTGAGCTCATGCGGATGAGAGACGATGAGACGATCTTGGAATTTGAAGGTAAGATCAGAGACATTGCAAATCAGTCTGCCAACCTGGGAGACAGGATACCTCAGGAACGACTCGTCAAAAAGGTACTTCGTTCACTCTCTTCAAAATTTAAGATGAAAAGAATTGCTATAGAAGAAAATAGGTCTTTAAATGATATGACCTTGGATGAACTTATTGGGTCTTTGAAAACATTTGAGATGAATGAAGAGTCAAGTAATTCAGTAAGAGAGGTTAAGAAAGATAGTGTAGCACTTCAGACTTCGTGCCAGAAATGAGGTGACTCAGTCAACTCAGAGTCGATATCCCCACCATTACTCTAGCCGAGCTAGATGCAAAAGTGTCCTTTCTGGCTAAAGGATTTAACAAGTATATCAGAAAAAGCAAGAAGAAGAATTTTTCTTCAGGAGACGGAAAATCGAGAGAAGGTGGTTTTGAGTCAGCAGCCAAGAGCAAAAGTATAACATGTTATGAATGTGGAGGAAGGGGACACATCCAAACAGAGTGTCCTACTTATATGAAAAAGAAAAAGTCATTTGTGGCTGCTTGGAGTGACGACAGCAGCACTTCAGAAGATGAAGAATGTAATTATGTGGCATTCACTGCTAATACCAAATTGAATAATGAAATACCAGAGCAAAGAAGAATATCAGACATCTCAATTGTTTCGAAGATGAAACAGATGATGATGATGATATGGAAACAGTACAGAACATGATCAAGCAATGGGATGGGATTCTTGAAAGTATTAACATCCTAAAAGAGCAAGTTGTAGTTCTGGAAAGGGAGAAAGTCATGCTGAAACAGAAACTTGATGAAAAAGAGGAAGAAGCCAAAGAATCAGAGAGGAAAGTAGAGCTGTTGAGAGATCAGACCTGCACCTTAAATGAAGAAAACCACTTGCTGAAACAGGGAGTAAATGAGAAAGAGGAGAAAATTCAGAAACTAGAAGAAGAACTAAGAAAGGCAAAGGAGATTTGGGTGAAGTTTGACAAAGGCAAACAACAATTGGATGAGATATTGACTCAAGAGACAAGAATGGACAATAAACATGGACTAGGACAGTGGGGCCAGTTCATCTCAGCAACCAACTCATATTCAACCTAGTTATAAACAGGTTAGAAGATTCATTCCTACATGTCATTTCTGTGGGGTCTATGGTCATATCAGACCTTATTGCTACAAGTTAAAAGAGTTCGAAGAAGACATGAAAACTTTAAAGGAGTTAAGTCTAGTGTTCAAAATCTGGTCTGGGTAAAGAAAGATCTTAGTTTGTTTGCTGCTCATACTGCCAGAAAAACAAACATTGATGGAATATGGTATTTTGATAGTGGCTGCTCTAGACATATGACAGAAAATGTTGAGTCCCTTACAAATCTACAGAAAGAAATGGTGGACAAGTTACCTTTGGAGATGGGGGAAAAGGATCTGTAATTGGAAGAGGTGATTTGGATGTTCAAGGACTTCCAAAGTTAAGGGATGTGCTATTGGTTGATGGGCTGAAAGCGAACTTGATAAGTATCAGTCAACTGTGCGACCAGAACTTATATGTGAATTTTACCAAAGATGGTTGTAAGGTATTGGATGAAGAAAACATCTTTGTACTGGAAGGAAAGAGGACAGGTGATAACTGTTACAAGATAATTCTGTCGCATCAGTGTCAGTACACTAGAGAGAACACTGATCAACTGTGGCATAAGCGTCTTGGACATATACACTCCAGAGGGTTACAGAAACTGATAAAATATGGAGCTATCAGAGGGTTGCCTACTCTAACTGGAGCCGTTGAGACTATGTGCAATCAGGTACATCTCAGGTATCTTACTCACAAAACATCATATGAGCGGTGGAAAAGAAGGAAACCCAAGGTACATTACTTTCGTGAGTTTGGCAGCAGATGTCATGTTCTCAGAGATCGTGAACAGTTAAGAAAGTTTTATTCCAGGAGTATGGCAGGGATTTTTGTAGACTACTCCAGGAATAGTCATGCATACAGAGTATTTCTGAAGAATGCAAACACAGTCATTGAAACTGTGAATGTGAAAGTAGCCGACCAAACTGAAGGTCCTCAGGTGTTAGGAGATGAGGAAGAACATGCTCTCCTGATCTAGGAAAAAGGAACAGTCAGTACAGTTCCATGTACATATGAAGGTGCACCAGAAGATATAAGAGTATATACTATAGAAATCCAGGAAAGTGTTGCAGTAAAAGAAAAGATACCATCTATAAGAATACAAATGAATCATCCATCTGATGCAATAATTGGAAATGTAAATGATGGGATGAAGACTAGAGGTAAGAAAAAGAATCAGTTGGCAGACACGTTTACAAAGAGTCGGGATGCAAAGAGATTTGAGTTCCTTCGTGGAGCTCTGGGGTTATGTTGTATTTAAAAGAGTATCAGGTAGTGTACTTAAACGTGTAAGTACACTGGAAAAAAAAAATAGAGACAAAAAAAAAAAAAAAAAAAAAAAAAAAAACGATTTTATGTTTTCGGGAAAGTGAAAAGGTAAAGTTAAAAGTGTGATTTTGTCTTTCGAGTTCAAAACTACAGTTCAAACTTCGGGAGGAAGGACGGCAAAGGGGAAAACTTACCGTGAAGACGCGCTCTCACAATGGCAATACTGACTGACGATTCAGCCTCGCCAAGCAATAGCCAAGGTACGAGTTCATCTACTCCCTCGTCATTTTCTGTATCTTCTTTGAATTATGAAGAAGACGTCGTTCATGAGAAATCGATGGCGCCTTCATTGGAGACATTGGTCGTGGGTGTTGATAGATCGTCATAGGCAAAGGAGCGTGGGTTGATGGAGGACGATACTACGATTAAACAGTTCCTTGATGCCCTTGTATCACACAAACGGACAGTACACAAAAGTGTACCACAAAACCCTATGAGAAGAATTGTTGAGAGCAGTGAAGAAGAAGAGGATGGCCTGCCCCTTATAATCCCTCGCAAGCGTAAGGCTATTCAGTCTACGGAACGGAAAGCACGTCTTCGAGAGTCCACAATGTTACAAAGGTTTAGAGGTGTCACGGATATGTGCACAAGTGAGTCACCCATTCGACTAGACGAAGAAGAATTAAAAGAAGAGGAAGGTCAATCTGCTGTTCTGAAGCTAGTTCAGGCGTTGGGCAGACAAAGACAGAGACTTACTCGTTCAGAGAAAGGAAAGGGGGTTTCACAGGCTGCCGAAAAATTGACAGAACACCAGAAAGTGGGTAAGAAGAAGGCAAAGTTTTCAACCAAAGCAAAAAATACAAAATTTGCAGATGCAGCTGCAGAGAAGCGGTTTCTAACTGTTATCAAGAAGGAATTTCGTCCTGAAAGATAGCTGAACTTAGATGAATTCAAAATAACCATTCCACTGCTTGAGAATCTTGGTTTCATGCACACGGTCACTCATATTGGACCGTATTCACCTTCGGTTGTTCAGGAGTTTTATGCGAATTTGAACAGACCACGACAGAGCTTAAACTGTCAAGTGTATGTGAGAGGACACTGGTATGAGTTTGGGGTCTCCCAGATTTCAGACTACCTTGGAATTCAGTTGTGTCACACTGCGCCAGAAGAGACGGGTGATGAGAGTATGTTGAAGGAACTGACCGGTGGACAAATTCATATGTGGCCAGCCTCTCATGTCTTTTCGGCCTCGAAATTAACTCCAAAGTATTCGGCCTTACACAAGATTGCAATTTGGAACTGGATACCTACCACTCACAGAGGGACTGTACACAAAAGTATGCTGGATTTTTTGTACAGAATAGGCAAGGAGTAGAGACTAGATCTAAGTGGGAGGATTTTTTAACAGATTGTCAAAGTCTCTGAGCAGACAGATAAGCAGGGGTGTCTCACTTTCCCATCGTTGATTCATGGCATTTTGAACAAGCAAAAATCAGTTGGTCTCACAGAGTTGATCCCGGTCCACAAAAAAAAAAAATAAGCTACGCAACAAGACAAGCTTTTCGACTACAGAACAGGTATTTGGAACTGATATGGTTTCCACTCCTGCAGAGGGTGATCTGGCTCAGCCACCGGAGGCAGTGATTAGTAGCAGTGAGATGCTTTCTCTGCCCACATCTGTACCGTTAAGTGCAATCGGGACAGTCAGTACACCTATGTCTGTCTTGTGTGCTGCACCTGTTGTGTCTATATCTGAGGCACCTTCGATCTTGCGAGATGAGCTTCATGAGGATATGTCTGTGCATGAGGATCTTGATACTCACTCAGAAGTGCTTCCGTTGCCGGTTACATCGGCTTCAGTGCTTATGCCCCCTCCATCATCGGGTGATGCTATTCAGATCAGCTCCTCTCCAGCACGTCCTGTACATCAGGGCTCTTCGTCCTCAGGTATTTCAGCTGATCAGATGACTGTTGATTATTTGCAATGGAGATTGCAGGGTGTCAAGAGGGAGATGGATGATTTAGTTCGTCGCCAGACCTTTCTTAAGAATGAGATGAGACTTATCAAATATCTAATTTCCAAGACCAATCAGCCTCCCTCCTCACAATAGAGGATCCGTGAGTTGTATCTTTTTTGACAAAAAGGGGGAGAAACAGAAGCTTGGCTGATCATAGTGACCCCGTTTGATTGATTTTGCTCTTGAGTATGGAGCTTTTGATGATTGTTTGTGTGTTTGTGTTATTCTTCTTCTTTTGATATCTATGAGTTAGAGATGGATGATTTAGCTGGTGCTTGCTATGTGTGAAGTACTGATGTGATGTGGATAGATGAATGATGTGTGGCTTTTTGATTGTTGAATCTGCTTTCTTAAAATATTGGTATGCTTGAAGAATCATGGAACTCAGTTTAGATGCAATGAACTTCAGAATTGAGGTGAACCAATGTTGATGATATGTATGGATCATGTTACAATGCTGATGGTATGTATGGATCTGCTGATGGTATGTATGGATCAGGTTCATCAAAGAATTTGTGATATAGCTGATTTCAGAGTGTATGTGGAGTAGTGGTTGTGATGTGTACTGGTCAAGGTTATCATGAAGTTTTTGTCAAAAAAGAGCCAAAGGGGGAGATTGTTAGTGCATAGAAGCCGTATTGGCTGTTTTATGACAAAACTGAGGTTTGACCAGGTCAACAATATATTGTGAATATCTTGAGTTGCCTAATCGTGGGAGATTGAGTTTCCTAGACTCTATAGGAAAGAAATCAGCGTATGTTATCACCAAGGATAAAGGTGATTAAGTTTCCTAGTTGGGATAGGAAAGTAAGCCATACAAGATGCATTGGGCTGAAAGACAGCAAGATAGATTGTTAAACCCTAATGGTATATAAAGCATAATACGTGCTGGTCTAGGGTTACGCAAAGATTAACGAGTATCAAGGAGAGACGCGTTTGAGGGGGAGAAATGAGGAAAAGGTTCTGACGTTCACATCTTGAAGGTTGTATGTTTTGTTGTTGTATGTTTGTTGCTGAAGCCGATTAAGGGTCTACTAGCTTTCCAAGAAGCAATTGACCATTGTAATAGGTGTTCTCATCCTGAGAAGCCTTCGTGAAGAGATTCCCTGGTGATAGGGATCACACTAAAGGGGAGACTTAGTATGTGGGTATCGAAGAGCTTCTGTGGAAGTGTGTTGACAGGAAGCTAGACTAGGAAGAGGCTACTGTTCGAATCCTTGAGGGGAGGAGAACTTATTACTGTAAGTTGTTCTGTTGAATTACTGTAATACTCTTTCTAGTGGATTTTGATACCCTGGGCCGAATGGCCCGCAGATTAGGAACGATTGGTTCCGAACTGCGATAACAAATTTCTGCTGTGTCTTTTACTTATAAGTATAACGTTAAGTGTCATTACACCAGTCTTCGGGTGTAAGTACACTCCTGCGCTCACGTTTAAGTTCACAAGAAGTTCTGTAAGTGCACTTCTAAATACACGTCTTGAGGTTACTGGGATTTTCAAGCCCGAAGTTCACAAATTCTTAAGTTCGTCGGAGTACATGCAGTGCACCGAAGAAGCTCTACACGTTCACCGGTGACGTCAATACGTCGAATACACGGAACACAAATACTTCCGTCCGGCTGACTATACTCGTCGTCGTTCGTGCACACTCGCTCGGAGACTTAAAGTTCACCATTGAACCGCAGAAGACAGAGACTTCACCGCCAACTACATCGGAGGTCGAATAAGAGGAAAGCTAGGAGATCGCACCCGCAAAAATTCCCAATTCTTAAACTCAATTGTAATTTCTTTGTTATTTCAGTCAAATTAATGAATCAATCGTGCCTTTTCGCGGACCGAAGATTTTTTGCCAAAATAATAATTAAAATAATAATTACAATAATAGTATTTAAATAATTACCTAGGGTTCTAGAAATATTATCCAGGGTTTTAGCCCATGGGAAATTAGAGCAGCCAAAAATTGAAAGCATTGCAGCCCATGGGAAACTAGATAGTATTACCAAGGGTTCTAGCCCATGGGAGATAAAAATTTGGATAATTCGTAATTTGGATAATGTGTTAAGAAAGCAATTAAGAAGGCATTAAATGATTAGAATAACCAATTTTTGAGTTTTTTTAATAGTCTAGTTTTTGAGTTTTTTTAATAGTCTGGTTTTGATACAGGTGCAACGTTCAAAAGAGAATTTGCGGCCCACAGAACTAACATTTATAGTGTTTTAACTTCAGTACAGTTTTGCTACTCTATCCTTAATTTGGATTGTAAGGTCAGTGCCATTAATTGCTTAAACTTTCCCAAAAATCAAATGACTGTACTATTTTGACATACTTCAAGATGGAGGAGAAGAAAAAGTTCTACAAGAAAACCAGTTTATTCAATTATATGTTTTGGTCACTATTGTTTGGCACGAAATATATAAACATTGTGCACACTAATACTTGTAGGTTACCTTCTATATATATCTTTGGTTCAATTCGATTTACAGTTCCTCAAATTATCCAAGAAAGTTTTTGAAGTAGCAGTAAAAATAGTTGTTTATTACTACTTCACATGAATCTGACGATTCCTCGAGGGCGGTTTGATAGAGTTTTACTCTTGTAGTGTTTTGGACCTGTGCTTTAAAAACTAGACCGAACCAGTTGAATCATAATTGAGAGGCAAGTCCAGTCCGGTTCTTATTGAAAAATATTATTTTTGTCTTTTTTCTTATTGAAATATTAAATATATATAAAGAATTTGTATAATATTCAATGATTGAATTATTGGTCTAATCCGGTCTCAAGGGGCTTTAACGAAAACCAACCAGACATAGTGCCGGTTTGATGGCCGGTTCAGTTTTTAAAACATTGCTTTGGACTCCAGTAGTATATTGATTTATAGATTTGACCTATTATGATTTTAAGACTTAAAATCATTGAGTGGACTGCTTAAATTAAAGGCTAGAATTTAACTAGAACAATTAAAAGAGGTCCAATAGGCAGACCTATGTTGGGTACGGACTCGAACTCAAGCTGGGTTTAGACTCGAGCTTGGGCTTGATTAAGGGATTGAGCCCGCAGGAATTGAGCTCGAGGTAATGTGTTATGGGCTAAGCCACAGTGATACTTTATTTTTTGGGCTTTGGCATTTCAACAAATCCAGGCTATCCCTAAATAGAATAAAAACACACTTTTTTAATCGGAAGAAAATTAGAGAAAATAAGAGAATACTGTGTATTGAATGAAAATATTTTAAAATTAATTTTTTATTTATTTTAATTTTACTTTTAAATATTTTTTTAAAAATTAAAATTTATTTTATTAATAACAGTGAGTTAATATTTAATATTTTCTTAAAATATAAAACTCTAAAATACAAACGAGCCAGCTTGTCGTGCTTCGAGTCGAACTACCTAAAGCTTCAGCTTGACTCACTTAGTCTTACTTAAAGCTTAAGCTTCATTTGAACTTAAACTAATTCAAGCCAAAATGAGCTTTAATTTACCGAGCCGAGTTCGAATGGTTCACGAGTCAGCTTAGTTCAGTTCAAGAAAAGACAAGATATTTGGGTTTCCCGACCCATGGTATTTGAGTCGAAGTATTTGGCAGGAAACTGAAAGAAAGAGATCATGGTAGCCATATCGAGCCAAATATGGTGACGTATCGTTCGATACATATTAGATTTTGGGTAATTGTTTCACATTATACCCCTGTACTGAGTGATATATTAAAGTGCACTTAAAATGGTCGTATATTTCAAATTATAAGAAATTTTTAAATGAAATTTTAGAAAAGTGACACTCGAATGTGAAATATTTTTTACATTTTTCTCTCAATAATTCATCAAATTTTACATACACAACCTTCATATTATAATATATTTAGTATTCACTTCAAAATTTTAAGAAAAGCTTTAAATTTTATTTATCTAATATTTTCAAAAATTATCAGCATATAAGTAAATATGAATATTTGGATTTCTATAATAATTTATTGTTAAAGTTTTCTATGAAAAATAAAGTTTTATGGATCATATATTCACTTTAATTTAAATGTTTAATTATATATCCAATCTTGATTTTGATCGAATGAAATATTCCTAGACATTTTTACCCTCTTCAATCCAGTAATAGAGATCCGGTCTAGTAACATTAAATGGTTCAATTGAGAACTAGTTAAGTCTAAAAATCACTTTAACTCTCTCGTGCTCTCTGCTCTCGACAACGCTCTCTACCAACAACACTCAGATTTGGAGTTTTCTTGAATGTTCGAGTTCTTCACGCTTCACTACTGTAGGAGTGGCAGCTTCAAGATTTTCTAAGTGCAACTCCAAAGCTCCTCACAACTTTGGTCTTTCTATGGACAAAACCGCAAGCGGCTCTGTTAGGTGAAGCTCCCAGTTAGTGATGCGCTCACGCCTAGTATCACGGGTGTAAGCTAAACTGTGAGGAGCTATGTTAGAGCTAGCCACTTACTTGCGAGCCGGTCATGCCTTATGTCACAGGTGTGAGTTGAACCGTGAACGGCTCTGTTAGGTGAAGCTCTTAGTTACTGATGCGCTCACGCCTTGTGTCACGGGCGTGCGCTAAACTGTGAGAAGCTCTGTTAGAGTTGGCCATTTACTAGTGAGCCGATACGCCTTATGTCACGGGCGTGAGCTAAATCGTGAGTGGCTCTATTAGATGAAGCTCCTAGTTAGTGATGCGCTCACGCCTTGTGTCACGGGCGTGAGCTAAACCATGAGGAGCCCTATTAGAGTTGGCCACTTACTTGCGAGTCAGTCATGCCTTATGTCACGGCGTGAGCTGAATCGTGAGCGGCTCTGTTAGGTGAAGCACCTAGTTAGTGATGCGCTCACGCCTTGTGTCACGAGCGTGAGCTAAACTGTGATGAGGTCTTTTAGAGTTGGCCACTTACTTGCAAGTCGGTCACGCTTTATGTCACGGGCGTGACCTAAACCGTGAGCGGCTCTATTAGGTGGAACTCTTGGCTTGAGATACCCATTACAGCTTGAGTCACAGGCGTGAGACAAACTGGGAGCAAGAAAAATACTATGTGATAAGCAAGAGGGTAAGTACTATGTTATAAGCAAGAAAAGTACAACGTTATAAACAGGGTAAGTACTATGTTATTAGTTGAAAAAGTACAATGTTACAATCAGAGTAAGTACTACATTAACAGTATAAAAAGTACAATATTATAAACAGGCTAAGGCGACCAAATTTAAGCTACAAGCGCTAGACCACATGGGTGCCACGACATCGATTTTGGTGCTAAAGGTGCCCAGCTCTCTATTTCCTAGTGCTAGGGCGCCACTATTGGCGCTTTACATGCCAGGTATGTACAATGTTTCAAATGGGGCAAGTACAATTTTACAGGGAGGAAATGCCCAATGTTATAAACTGGGTAAGTACAATGCTATAAGTAGGAAAAGTACAATGTTATAAACATGGGCGACTGTGTGCGATATATCACTTCTACATTGTGAACCATGGCAGGATATCGATCCAACCTTTGTAGTTAGACCTTAGATGTGATGAAAAAGACAGTTGGACGAGTGTAATAATAAATACCATTGTAAAAACAGCACAATCCAATTCATTACAATGCTATTTATTTTTTGTTTTTTGTTTGGTACATCACAAAAACCATATACAAAATGAGGGGGAGAAGAGAGAAAAGAAGGGATGTGAGGGAGACAAGAGAGAGAATAATGGGATGCACAAAAACCATATACCCTGTTCATAACGTTGTACATTTTCAGCTTATAACATAGTACTTACCTATGTATAACATTGTATTTTTCCTTCTTTATAACGTTGTACATACCTTATTTGTAACGTTGTACTTTTCTTACTTATAACATAGTACTTAACCTATTTATAACATTGTAATTTTTTACTTATAACATAGTACTTACCTTGTTTATAACGCTGTATTTTTCCTACTTATAACATAGTACTTACCTTGTTTATAATGATGTACTTTTCTTGCTTATAGTATAATACTTTTACTGTTTATAACATTATATTTTTCCTGCTTATAACATAGTACTTACCCTATTTATAACATTATACTTTTCCTACTTATAACATTGAACTTACCCTGTTTATAACATTGAATTTTTTTTACTTTTCCTCAATTCAAACACTTGATTCAAGGGATTATGGAACACAAGATAAAAGTAATTCTCTATAGTCTATGGAGAAATAAATTGCCGCAAATTTTGTAGAAAAATATATTGGTAAAAGACTTTAAAGAATACAAAACAATAAATAGAAATCAAGTAACTATTTAAGAGAATAGCTTGACTAACTATCAGACCAATGTTATCTCCCTCACATTTCTTTTCACATTATTGCAGCTTCACACCAACCTGCAAATCTTCTTGACGACAAATTGAGGTTCATTGGCCAGCCAGTTTTTTTGTGTTGACGCCGTGATCATCTTGACATTTCTATTACAAGGAAAAATTGAAACATTCGAAAGTTTCAAAAAATTCCTTTGCATCCACATAAATGAATACAGTCCAACAATCAGCGACATAATTAGTCAAATATCACACCTTGCTAAGGATCTTAACCTTACCAAATTGCACAAATAAGAAAATCTTGTAACTGATGTATACGGTTTTTCGGATTCATGTGAAGGTGAAGATGACTACACAAGTCCATGATAAGTATACCAGACTATATAAAACATCAAGTACTAGCACAAGAAACCTATTCCAATTACATGCTACAACCATCTCTTTTCAAGGTGAAAAATATAGTAAGTTATAAATGGAGGGCATATCATAAGCTATAGAAAACATACACATACATTGTCTAAAATGAAAAGAGTTATTCAATCAAATGACATCATTCTGTCATAGCATACCTGCAGTCAATTAGAAAGAAAACTTCAAAGCATGGTTTTACCTGCTTCTATCATAGTACGTAACCTGCTTATAACATATTACATAACTTCCTTATAATATATTATATAACCTCCTTATAATATATTACATAACTTGCTTATAACATATAACATAACTTGCTTACAACATATTACATAACCTGCTTACAACATATTACATAACCTGCTCATATAACATAACTTGCTTATAACATATTATATAACTTTCTTATAACATATTATATAACCTGCTTATAACATATTACATAACCTCCTTACAACATATTACATAACCTCCTTATAACATATTACATAACCTTCTTACAATCAAATGCATTACCTGCTTAAAACGTTATAACATAGTTCAACAATCAGATTTAGACCTGGTTTGTATAGAAAGAACTTACAACATTCCTTTATGTAACAAAACGGGGATCCTTCAATTACATAACTTGCTCATAATATTTACATTACCTGCTTATAACATATTACATAACCTTCTTACAACCAAGTACATTACCTACTTAAAACGTTGTAACATAGTTCAACAATCAGATTTAAACCTGGCTTGTACACAAAAAACTAACTACATTCCTTTGCTAATGTGCTTTTAACAAAATTGGGATCCTTCATAAATGAACTATGTTAAACTAGGATCCTTTATAAACTGATATTCCTTCATAAACTGGGTTCCTGTACTTATTTTTTTTAAATTGGTGATTTTATTGATACTTTATAAATGAATATAATAAAACCATAATAGTACAATGGTAGTACAATGGAGTTAGGTAGAACGGATCAGTGGTCCCCTTGCAAGTTCAGCTCTTGTTGCTCCTTCCGTTGCTACCTTGTTAGCCATTGAATTAGTTGATCTGGGAAATTTGTTTCGTTCTATTTGTCATCATGTTGTCATTTTTGTCATTTCATTGAATATATGTCTTAGTCTCCATGGTGGGGAACCAAACGTACTCCAACTTATGACCAATGCAGCACATCCTTGAAGGCTAAACGAGACAGGTCAATAGTTCTTGAGCACAAGCACTTGATGCTTGATGCACCATAACATCGTGTACTTCTCACTGACACTTTTGGTTATCCACATTATATCTTCATAAACATGCAACCATGTTCGTGTGAACAATGACTAGTACTGATGAGATGACACTGTTTGAAGAAAAGCATAACAAAGAATTAGAATCAACAAAACAGATAAACTGGATCTGATAAATTCTTGTGGAATGTTTAGGTTGGACCATTTACCTAACTTGTTTGGAGATCCCTCTAAAAAATGAAAAAGCGCAAGAGGTTGACTGGTAGCAACCAAGATCATGAGAACAATAGCAATTGAACCAAACATAGTTGCGAAATCGGCTAGTTTGAACATTGAACCTGCATAGTTTACAAACTCTAAAATTGGTATCCATTGCAGAATTATAAACAATACTTCTTTTTTTACTCTCAAGGTAGCAAACTTAAACAATGACTTAACATAAATCTATAGCCTTTAAGTCCATACTGTTGACCCAGAGAATTTGCATTGTGAACTTGTTGGTGATGCAACTTAAATACACTGTAGAAGTCCAACAAGAAGATAAGCATTTAAAGTGCAATGCCACATGTCTAAGGATATGAATCAAAATTGAATTTAATAACAACATGCTAACATCGCCAAAACCCTGCAACGAAATGAATAACACTCACCCTAACAGAATGACACGAAGATGAAGACTGAACTCGGTAAAGAGTTCATACATCTAGACCAAATCAGAGGTGTTCCTATGAGAGTACAAGAGCGTGAGAGTTAGAGGGGTGTCCTTGGAATGGATGAAAATCTCAAGATTTGTTAGACAACAAGCAGACGCTGGTAGAAACGATCAATGCCTGGATTTTGCCACTTCTACACATTTTCATGGAAACTTTTAAATGTTACAAATCATGCGCGAGGAGGACTCCACAGAAAAGGAGTAATCCCTGCAAAACTATATTGAAAAAAAAAAAATTATGGCTATATGCAATTGCTCTATCAGTGTATTATGTTTTTTAAATCCATGATTGTCCATGATTGTCCATTATTCATCAGTCTCAATGCAAAACAGTTTGTGGCCACCCAAAATTGACAAAGCCATTGCAGGTTCAGATTGTAAATTAACTGATACATTGACGATAGCAATTCACATACCAAAGGCCTAATCTCAAGGCAAAAGGTGTGCAACCCTTGACAATGTCCCAACTTCCAACAACAATAAATTTCATTTTTCTATATGATTTCATCTTGGACTAGGGGGAACAATGCATCTCTAACAATGTTATTCCTATATCCAAATGAGTTAGAGGTCAGCTATATAAACGGATGAACAAAGTAACCTCATAACATACATTTGACAAAAGCAATGTCGACAAATACTTTCCTTCAAATCCAACTAGTGACAAAGAGATAATAAAAGAAATCTTAATAAGGAAACATCAACTAGTCATTGAAGTTATCAGTGATAGGCAAATAAATTACTAACAACCCAAAGATTAGTCATATTCACTAGCTGTCAAATTTTCCCATACTTGATTGAAGATAGTAAGATGACATGTTTTCCATTCTTCACAAGCAAAGCTATAGTTTTTGAATCGACAATATAAAAAAAATTACTCATTGATGCTTGTTTACTCATCTAAGCAAAAAGGACAAGAATTTGACCCTATTGGAAATTGAACCCAAAATCTCCGTAATATATCGGTGCCTTAACCATTAGGCTATAGAGTCACTTGAAAATCCAACAGCATTACAAAGAGTTATCCTCATGCCAAAGGAGCAAGCAGCCCAATCAAAGTTAGTGCTACCTCTAGACTAGAAGGCTTAAGGAAACCCCAAAAGGAATGAAAACTTCTCAAAGTAACCACCATTTGATCAAGAAAGCTACATATCAATTTCTGAAAAATATTTCACCACTCTAGTTGAAGTGAAGACTTGTCTCTTATTCGGTGTTTTCTATCTATCAAAGTTTCACACAACAATCAGAGTCTTCGAAAGCAAAATCAGACCTTAAAAATGAAGATAAATTTTCTGAACAATTTGGGGTAGAGGACAAGACATGGGACCGGCAAAAACGTAGAGAAGTGCAAAGGGAGTTTAAGTGAAGAGTAGCAACATTACCTCTGCAAGACCTGATAGTAAGAAAGGATAATGAGGTTAACAAATAAAAAACTTTGTGTAATTGAAAAAAGACTTGTTTTCATAAACCCGATCCAAACCTAACTTGTGCCCACCCCTATAAACAATCATATCATGTTATTGCATACTAGTGGCTGGTATTCGCATCAAGACATTCGGTTGCCTCTCCTTGTGGACGTTCCAACTTCCGCTCAGCTTTGTCATGGTTGTTAGCTCTTGCATCAATTTCTCCACCTTTGCGAAATGATCTTGTTGGATGTGGCTTGGAACCTTCTCCTTTTAACCAGAAGTACTCACCTTCTTTTGAAAGCTATCATGTTGCATACTCGCACAATAGAAAACAACTGTTATAAAACATACTCGTGCTAACATCAAATGATATAACATATGAGAAAGAAAAAAAGGAGAAGAAATAATCTAGAAACTGGCAGAATATCCTTGCTGAAGAACTAAAAATAGAAAATGGCAGGAATATTGTTGTTGACAAGCATCACAGTGAATTAGGATTCACTTGATGCATTATGGACAAGTACCACAAGATATTGACATCGTATATGCCACGACAACAAATTGTGCAAACCAGAAATTCATATTGTACTAACCAGAAATTCATATTGTACTTTCTAAGTGCTAAAGAAACTCACTTATTATTTCTTCTTTCTTTTTATGGAGTTTCTGTTATGAAAAATGCAGAATCGCAGGAAAAATAAACCAGTACGAATCAATAACAAATAAAATGAGACACAAAGAATTACATGGTTCGGCTAGGGTAGCCTAATCCACGGGCAAGAAGAGACATAAGAGATTTCACTATGCCAGCCAAAAAGGGGTACAAACTGTAGAGCTCAGAGATAGCTCAGAGACGGCTAGGGTTTCAAAGATCAATCCCTAGGTCCTTAATACAGAGTCTTAAATGAGTAAATTCCAAAAACGCCCAACCCAAGTTAGACGGATTTAATTATGGGCCTACCAGCCCATATAGATTTAAGGCACAACATAACAATCTCCACATTGACTTGAATTTCCTCTATAATTTGAACATAGAATAATTATCTTCCTTCTCCAGTGCCAAATGCCCTCTTGGGCATACCTCAACCATCAAAGACACCGACTAAGTCCAAGCAATGCTCAAACTTTTTCACTGGCAAAGATTTAGTCAACATATCAGCTGGATTATATTCTGTCCCAATTTTTGTTACTATAACAGTACCTTGTGCAATAATGTCTCTAATAAAATAAAATCTAACATCAATATGTTTAGTGCACTCATGATGCATCTAGTCCTTCGTCAAATGAATAGTACTCTGACTATCACAAAATCACCTCATCATTAGTGCTTAACTCTCTATATAGACCTTGAAGCCAAATAGCTTCCTTAACTGCTTCTGTTACTGCCATATATTCTGCTTCTGTGGTAGATAAGGCAACTACATGTTGTAATGTAGCTTTCCAGCTAATAGTACAATCCGCAAGAGTAAATACATAGCTTGTAAGTGATCTTCTACGATCTAAATCTCCCACAAAATCAGATTCAACATACCCAACAAGTCTAAAATCATTTTTCTTGAATTCTGGACAAGTACTGGAAGTACCTCTGAGATATCGAAGAATCCACTTAACTGCTTGCCAATGTTCTCTTCCCATATTAGACATAAACCTACTAACCACACTAATAGCATGAGAAATATCAAGACGAGTGCATACCATAGCTTACATAAGGCAACCAACTGCACTGGTATAAGGAACATGCAACATGTAACCTTTCTCCTTTTCATTCTGAGGTGATAACCCCGAAGAGAGTCAAAAATGGGCTGCTAATGGAGTGCTAACTGGTTTAGCATTTTTCATGCTAAATCTTTCTAAGACCTTCTCAATGTATTTCTTCTATGAAAGATACAACCTCCCACCTTTTCTGTCTCTCTCGATCTCCATGCCCAAAATACGTTTTGCAGCCCTTAAATCTTTCATCTCAAATTCACCTCTCAAATGTGCCTTTAATTTATTAATTTGTTTCATCTCCTTTGCTGCTATCAACATATCATCAACATATAGCAACAAATATATGAAAGAACCATCATTGAGTTTTCTAAAATAGACACAATTATCATACTTGCTTCGAAAATATCCAATTTTTTTCATAAACGAATCAAATCTCTTGTACCATTGTCAAGGAGACTATTTCAGAACATAAAGAGATTTAGTAAGCAAACAAACATGGTCTTCTTTACCCTCAACAACAAATCCTTCAGGCTGATGCATATAGATTTGTTCTTCTAATTCACCATGCAAAAAAGTTGTTTTCACATCAAGTTGCTACAAAAGCTAACAAGACACGAATAGATGAATGTTTCACAATAGGAGAAAATACATCATTAAAATCAACACCAGGTACCTGATTGTAGCCTTTAGCTACTAAGCGTGCCTTATAGCGTGCATCTTTCACTCCTGAAATGCCTTCTTTCCTTTTAAACACCCATTTACAGCCCACAATTTTCTTTCCCTTTGGTGGTTTGACCAGCTTCCAAGTCTGATTCTTGTGTAGAGATTCCATCTCTTCATTCATTGCTACTAACCACCTTTCTGAATTGTCACTCTGAATGGCTTCTTCGTAGGTAGAAGGCTTTGACTCATCTATTGTCTCTGTTACAGAAAGAGCATAAGCCACCAAATCAGCATCACTATATCTTTTTGGCTTCTGAATTTCTCTTCTCGGTCTATCTCTGACAATGCTATAATTTTCAGTCTCCACTATAGGTTCTGAGGAACCTCCATCTTCTTCTTCAGTAGTATCTTGAGCCACTTCTTGAGAGCAAACCTGCCCTTTAGAAGCTTTTGAAGAGACTCCTACCTCACAAACTACCTTCTTAGATGACTCTGGTTCTTCTCTTGTACCAAGAGAAATAGTAGATTCTTTCTTTACATTAAGTAAACCAGACTCATGAAAAGTAACATCTCTGCTAATAAAGAACCTTTGTGACTTTGGATCAGAACACCACAATTTGTATCCTTTAACACCAGTAGCATACCCAAGAAATATACATTTCTTTGCTCTAGGTTCTAATTTTCCTTCATTCACAAGTATATAACCAGTGCAACCAAAAACTTTCAAATCAGAATAATCAGCAGGAGTACCAGACCATACCTCTTCTGGAGTTTTGCACTCAATTGCTGTAAAGGGTGATCGATTCACCAAATAGCAAGCCATACTAATGGCTTCGGCCCAAAAATCCGTGCCCAAACCTGCATTTGACAACATGCATCGAGCTCTTTCCAAAAGAGCTATTCATTCTTTCTGCAACGCCATTCTGCTGTGGTGTGTGACGAACTGTGTGATGTCTCACAATTCCTTCATCCTTACAGAATTTGTTAAATTCTCCACTGTAAAACTCAAAACCATTGTCGGTTCTCAACCTCTTTACTTGTCTCCCTGTCTGTTTCTCAATCATACACTTCCATTGCTTGAAATTAGTGAAAACATCACTCTTTGATTTAAAAAATAAACCCAAACTTTTTTGGAAAAATCATCAATGAAAGTGAGTAAATACCTGTCACCACCTTTACAAACGACTTGTGCTGGCCCCCAAAGGTCTGAGTGAATATAGTCTAGAGTACCTTTCGTCCTATTAATTCTTGTGCTGAATGCAACCCTCTTTTGTTTGCCGAAAACACAATGTTCACAAAAATCCATCTTTCCTGTACTCTGTCTGCATGAAAGACCTCTCTCACTCAATAGATTCAACCCCCTTTCGCTCATATGGCCCAATCTCATATGCCATAATTTTGTGGTGTCACTATCTGTCATGGAAGAAGAAGTCACAGCTACAGAACCAGTGACTGTAGAGCCATCAAGCACATAAAGAGTTCCAATCTTCTTCCCTTTCATAACTGTAAGGGCACCTCTACTAATCTTCATAACTCCATCTTCAGCGGAGTACCTACACCCAATTGAGTCAAGGGTGCCTAGAGAAATAAGATTTCTCTTCAAATCTGGGACATATTGCACACCTGTTAGTGTTCTCACAACACCATCATGCATCTTTAGACGAACAGCTCCTTTCCCAATAGCTTTGCAAACCGAATCATTCGCCAGCGTAACAACTGCTCTATCAACAACATCATAAGTGGTAAACCATTCCCTATAGGAACACATATGATAGAAACAACCCGAATCAAGAATCCATTCATCACAGCCTTTTGTTTTTTCTTCACCAACAACTGAGAGAACATTACCATCGGCTTCTGCAATGCTGGCCTCTCCAGGATTTTGGTTTTGTCCATCTCCCTTCTAGGGTTTATGCTTCAATTTGTAACAATCGGCTTTAATATGCCCTACCTTCTTGCAATAATTGTAGGTCAAATTCATATGTTTTGATTTTGACCTCAATTTTTGCTTTTCACCTCCAGACTCTTTTTCTTTCGACCTCTCTCTTGTAAATAGAGCATCTCCCTGGCTACTATTTTTGTTGGATGTCCCAACAAGTTGATTATCAATCATATCTTTACTCAATAGAGACGTTTTAACATCCTCAATAGAAATTGCCTCTCTGCCATACAAAACAATCTCCCGAAAATGCTTGTAGGATGGGGGTAATGAACATAATAGTAGCAGGGTCTGGTCCTCATCTTCTAATTTCACATCCATATGTGATAAATTGACTATAATAGAATTAAAGTCACTGAGGTGTTCCTTAATTGACGTACCTTCTGCCATACGAAGAGTATAGAGGCGTTCCTTCAATGTCAAACGGTTTGTGAGGAATTTTGTCATATACAATGTCTCCAATCTTAACCAGAGACCAGCAGCAGTCGTCTCTGTCAAAACCTCCTTCAAAACTGTATCTGTCACACATAACTGGATCGCAGTTAGAGCCTTCTCATCCAATTGCTCCCAATCTGCCTCACTCATATCTGCTAGCTTCTTCTCCTTCCTTTTCAATGCAGGTTTTAGGTCGTTCTAGGTCAGAACTGCAAGCATTCGAACTCGCCATAACCCGAAACTCATATTGTCGTCGAACTTGTCGATATTGAACTTTGTGATCGTCATCTCCGCACCAAAAACAAAACTTTTCCAAATTTGCAACTTCACAACCTTGCTCTGATACCAATTTGTTACTAAAAACGTGGAATCGCTGGAAAAATAAACCGGTGCGAATCAATAACAAATAAAATAAGACACAAAGAATTACGTGGTTCTGCTAGGGTAGCCTAATCAATGGGCAAGAAGAGATAGGAGAGACTTCACTATGCCAGCCAAAAATGGGTACAAACTGTAGAGCTCAGAGATAGCTCAGAGACGGCTAGGGTTTCAAAGATCAATCCCTAGGTCCTTAATACAGAGTCTAAAATGAGTAAATTTCCAAAATGCCCAACCCAAGTTAGACTGGTTCAATTATGGGCCTACCAGCCCATATAGATTCAAGGCACAACATAACAATTTCTCCCGCTCAGTTTCCACATTTACTATTCCCTGAAGTTATAAATACACAGTCAAATTCTCATTCACATTGGAGACTGCACACCTTGAAGGAAGGATATCATCCTCATTTAGCACCTAAAAGCAAGTAATCTTCAACATCCAACTTGACATTTTACATTGAAATAAAACCAAAAATACTATTGACTAATAATAGTAATACCTATAAACTTTTTTGAGAGAAAAATGATATCTATCATCTCACGAATTCAAAGCTCATGATATTATATTGGACATACAGGGCCTAATAACCAAAAAATTACACCATTGATATAAAAATAGTAACATCTTAAATCTTAAGCCTCTTTAAGATATAGCATTTAAGTGCCTATAGAAGTAAACAAGCAACAATATCTTAACACAGAAGCAAAACATCAATCATACCTTTAGTGATGATAAGGATGCCAGAGTCACAATTTCCAATTCTTGGCTTTTAATTATGTCTATAACATGAGCTCAACGAGCAAGCACAAAGGCTGGCTGGCCGTCTAGGTGCAGCCGAATTGAAAACAGAATTAGGGTTTCAATGAACAAAAATGGAAAAACAAATTGCAACAGTAAACATGTTTTCACTTTTCAACAAGCAATTTGAAATAAAAAGGACAATGTGGAACATTGTACCATAGAGCAGGGTATACATGGAGACTTCCTTGCACATCAAGATCTCTTATTGAAAATAGAACGTTAAATTACAGAATTTTGCACTCAATAGCTCTAACTTAAGGACTTTAAATTAAAAAGAGAATGATTGGAATACAAGACCACTTACATCAATCCTCAAGGTGCTCTTTAATTCACCAGCAATATCATAAAGTAAAATGAAAGATACAGCAATGGTGTATGTGCTCTAGGAAAGCAACTAAAGCATAAAAGAAAGCCTCATACGGAAACAAATACAAAATTGAAGGAGAAGAAAAAATTTATCTTTATTTGATCAGTTAAAGAACCCAAAATGAAGGGATACAATAAAGAACAAAATAAAGGATCTTTGATGCAATAGAATTCAATGCAAAAAAATTTTAAGGTTGTATTAAAAGGACAAAATGTCAAAAAAATCTTTCAAGAACGAAATGCAGAAAAAGGAAATTAAAGTTTCAGGGCACAATTACTATTTTTATGTAGAAACACTATGGAAAATCTAGAGGAATCTCTCTGTCTATGCATGAATCTCCACTGCTTCTCCAATTTCGTCGACGGATGCCAAAAGAGAGAGACTAAGAGAGAGGCTTACCGAGAGTATTAGAGAGAGTTGCAGAGAGAGTTGTAGAGAGAAAAACTTGCCTAATGAGAGTGACCGAGAGAGAGGGTTGCTGAGAGAGAGCGTTGGAGAGAGAGAGAATTGCAGAGAGAGAGAGATTTGCAGAGAGAGTTGTAGAGAGAGTTGTCGAGAGAGACTTGCCTAGAGAGAATGAGATTAGAGAGAGAAAGAGTTTCCTAGAGAGAATGAGAGTGGCGAGAAAGAGTTGGTTGCCGAGAGAGAGAGAGAGAGAGAGAGAGAGAGATATAGAGAGTACCCCAGAGGGGACCTGCCAATAGAGATATATATATATATATAGGGGATATAGAGAGAGAGATATAGAGAGAGAGAGAGGGGGAGGGAGGGGAAATACCAGAGAAAGAATGGGGGATAAAAAAATCAAGAGGGGGACTGTATATATGGGGCCCATATATATATATATAAATATATAAATGATATATATATATAGCATAGATATATATATCGATATATATAAATCCTATATAGGGGAGGGGGGGAGGGGGGAGAGGGGGGGAAAAATAGAGACCCATATCCAGAGAAAAAGGGGTCCCCAGAAAAGAGAGGGGCCCACCCCTGAGAGACAGGGGCCAAGAGAGAGAGGGGCCAAGAAAGAGAGTCAAATATATAGAACGCCCATATATATATAGAGAAACGAGTCACAAATGAAAAACCTGAGAGCCAGAGGGGCTGCCTATATATCTATAGTCCCATATATATTCTCGAAGATTTGCTAGAGAGGGGGGCTGCCGAGAGAGAATGGGGCTGTCGAAGAGGGGGCCGCCCCAGCGAGGGGCTGCCGAGAGAGCAGGGGCCGTAGAGGGGGCGAGAGGGGGCCGTCGGAGAGCCAGAGCTGAGAGAGAGAGAGAGAGGGCTGCCGAGATAGTGTTGTCGAATGAGCGTGTCCGAAAGAGTGTTGCCAACATAGCGTTGCTAATAGAGCATTGATGAAAGAGCGTTGCCGAAAGAGCATTGCCAAAAGAGCGTTACCAAAAGAGCGTTGCCGAGAGCAGAGAGCACGAGAGAGTTAAAAAGATTTTTAGACCTCACTGGTTCTCTATTGAACCATTTAATGTTACTGGACCGGATCTCTATTACTAGGTTGAAGTGGGGTAAAAATGTCTGGGAATATACCATTCAATTAAAACCAAGATTGGATATATGATTAAATATTTAAATTAAAGTGAATATATGATCAGTAAAAGATCCTAGATTTTGGGAAATTGTTTCAGGTTATTCCCCGTACCGAGGTGATATATTAAAGTGGAGTTAAAATGGTCGTATCTTTCAAATTATAAGAAATTTTAAAATGAAATTTTAGAAAAGTAAAATTGAATTAATTTTACAAGTTTCGCCAATAATTGTACCTATTTCCATTACTATATGGAGGAGAATTGACGCTCAAATGTGAAATGTTTTTTACATTTTTCTCTCAATAATTCATCAAATTTTACATTTGTATATACACAACCTTCATATTTATAATATATTTAGTATTCACTTCAAAATTTTAAGAAAAACTTTAAATTTAATTAATCTAATGTTTCCTCAAAAAACCCTGCGAAAAGGCGTGACCGAGTGAATTAATTAGATTTAAAACAGAGAATTTTACAATTTGATGTTTGCGGATTGGGGAAATGTAGGGATGCGATCTGCTAGCTTTCCTCTGATTCGATCTCTATGTGCTTGCAAAGTTACTGCTTCCTACGAACGACGATGAGTCGAGACTTCGAAGAGTGTACACGAACAGGCGATGAGTTTGGCCGGCTAGACGGGAGTATTCGTGTCCTGTGTCTTACTGCGTATTGGCGTCCGACAGTTTTGCAGAGGTGCTTCAGTAGTCTGGACAGTCGTCGACGAATGTGGTGTTGCTTGAACTTCGGGTTTTGAGTTTCTGTGTTTGAGGTTTTTCTAGAGTAATGATTTCTTCATCCCTTCTAACAGAGTGCTCCCAATTATTTGTAGTTAGCTGGGTGTTTTTGTTGAAATTCCATTCAAGAAAAGAGGAGGTCGATCCACTTTTGCTGGTCAAGTGAGAAGAAGGAGAAAGACTATGGTGCTTCCTCCTTTCCCTCTCTGTCGATCCTTAAGATGGGGGAGTCGACAAAGTCTTTTTCTGTATTTAGCTTCTTTGGTGGAGTGAGAGTGGAGAGTTTGACGCTCTCTCTTTTGTCGCTCCACTGAATCAGGATCAACAGGGGACTCACTGTCTTCCTATTTTTGGCGCTGGCTTGACAGTCGTGAGTCAGTGCTGACTGTGATGACTTCAGTGACGCAACTGATAACGTGGGGGTTATGCGGTGGATGATGTGGCAGTGATGTGGCTGATGACAAAGCAGTGATGCGACGATGAACTTGCGATGACATAGCAAAATTTTGGGCTCAACGATGGGCTGTCGAATGTCGCCTTTGGAATTTGCTGGATTCGCCCACGATGATTTTATAACGAACAATCAGTGGGTTTATGGGCGACTGGACTCACCGTAGTTGGGCCAATCATATTTTGGCGTCTACAGTTTGCCTCCTTCGAGAATTACACATTCGAAGAATGAACGAGTAAGTCTCAAAAATGTACACGCATGCACACACACGCAGGCTTTTTTTTGTCTTCTCTCTTTTTATTTTTTGGACCTTCGTGCTATTTTAGGGCCATTTATCTTTTTGTGTACATATTTTCTATCTTCTTGCTTTTTTAGGATAGTGTATATTTCCTGTACACTCTATATATATATATTTGTCGGTCCCTCTTACTTTTTTAGGGCTGTTTGATTTATTTTTTCGATTTTTTTTTAAATTACGTGTACGTATATGGATATAAGTACAGGTATATGGGAAGTGAAAGACACCTGAGTTATGTTTGTTGCGACGCTGTGGTTGGAGTATACTTCGGTAGTTTAGCGTTTCAGCGATCTTCAGCGAACTTCGATGCTCGCGGAACTCTTTTGTATTGTTATGGGAGGATGGCGCCAACTAGGGTGATACCCAGTGGACCCGGCTCCGCTGACTCCTTCAATGATTTCGTTTTTGACGGAATTATTTCGACCAATTCTGTTGCACCAGAGAGGGGGTGCGCATCAAGAAGCAATGTGTTGTGGGCCCCACCCAAGCTCGACAAATTTTGTCGAGAAATTGTGCAGTGGGCCCCACCCTAGCGTGGGTGATTCCTTTGGCAAAATTCTCCTTCAGCAGAATTAGGCTGCGCTTGCGGGGGGGGGGCTGCGGTGGACCCCACCCCTACGTGGGTGACTCCTTCAGTGAAATCCTCCTTCGACAGAATTTGGCTGCGCTGGGGGAGGGACTACGCTGTGGGCCACACCCCAGCGTGGGTGACTCCTTCGGCGAAATCCTCCCTTGGCAGGATTAGGCTGCATTGGGGGAGGGACTGTGTAGTAGGCCACACCCCAACGTGGGTGACTCCTGCAAAATCCTCCTTCGACAGAATTAGGCTGCACTGGGGGAGGGACTGCACAGTTGGGCCCACCCCAACGTGGGTGACTCCTTCGGTGAAATCCTCCTTCGGCAGAATTTGGCTACGCTGGGGGAGAGGCACTGTACAGTAGGCCCCACCCGCTGCGTGGGTGACTCCTTCGGAGGAATTCTCCTTTGGCAGAATTTGGCTGTTGTGAGGGTGAGGCACTGCGCAATGGGCCCCACCTGCTGCGTGGGTGACTCCTTCGGAGGAAGAATTCTGGTTCGGCTGGATTTGTTCTGCGCTGAGGGAGAGGGAGCACTGCGCAGTGGGCCCCATCCCAGTGTGGCTGAATCCACTGCGTGTGTACCTCCGGGGAGAGATCTAGCGAACTAATAAGAGTGTGGGACCCACCCTAAATTGCTTGGCTCCTCCAGAGGGGGCTCTGCGCCTAGGGATTCCCCAAATCACGCTTCCACAGTGTTTGGGAGTGGGCCCGCACTAATTTGGTTGGCACCCACCTTTTTTTACTTCACAGATTGGATTCTTCTTTAACATGTCAATTAATTCCTCTAATTAAGGAACTAGTTGACTTCCCTTAAGTCTCCTAGTCAAGCCTGCTCTGCGACTTCTCTTCTTTTTCTTGACTATCTCTCTGCGTGTGCAACCTTTCTGAGTGGGCCCTTTTCTCTCCATTAGTGTCCTCTGCCCCTCTTCATTTTGTGCTTCCTCAAATTTTACTTCCCTGATCGGGTTGTGAGGTTGTCGGTGTGCGCAGTTGTTGGTGTGTCAGGCTACTTCTCCGCGAGCTGCTAGAATTTCAGGTACTGTAAAAAAAGTCTTTTTTTTTTCTTCCTGACGGCTTTCATTGAGCCAGAAAGGTGGCTGTTTCGAGAACGGCAGGCTGATACCCACTCTTTTTTTTTTTCTTCTTCCCCCTCTTCCTTCTTCTTTTTCTCTCACACATTTTCTACTTCTCCTTCTATCTCTCTATATTTTTTTTTCGAGTTCTCCCTCTATGATTTGTTTTCTGCTTTCGAAATTTCTCTCTATTTTTCTCTCTTTTTTGGTTTGTCTCGAATTTTCTCTTTTCTTTTTTTTTCGCACTCCAGGTGTTTGTCAGTTTGTCATAATGATTGACTGATGACTCTCAGTGTCATCAGGCTCAATCGTCGAGCGTAGTAATATTGTGTCCATCTGGCTCAATCACCAAGTGCGACAAGTCTGATTTGTCGCGTCCGGCTCGATCATCGGGCTCAATGGCTTTTGATTTAGTTGGATCCGGCTTGGTCACTGGGCGCAGTGGCTTTGTGCTGCATTCGGCTCAGTTGCCGGACGCGGAGTTTTTGTTGTGTCGTGTCTGGCTCGGTCGTCGGGTGCTGAGCTTTTTGGGCTGCGTTTGCCTCGGTCGTCCGGCGCAGAGAATGTGTTGCGTCACATCCGGCTCAGTCGCTGGGCGCGGAGTTTTTGGGTTGTGTTCGGCTCGATCGCCAAACGCAGAGAATGTGTTGCGTCCGGCTCGGTCGCAGGCGCAAAGAATTTTGTCGCACTCGGCTCATTGTCGGGCGCGAAGAAATTTGTATCTTTTTTGTAGCTCGCCGACATAGTGGTGTTGTGACGGATTCATACCTCTTGGTTGAAGTTGGTGACGACCGCGACCTTTGCAAAACGTCGGTGCCCATTCTACAGCTCGCCGGTGGGCAATGTTGCGGCATATTTGGACACTCGAAAAGAAAAGGTGTTGTTTTTTAAATCAGCTTAATGGCTGAACTGCCGAGAACTAGTATGTTTCTCGACAATTTCCCTCTCTTTTTTTTGTTTGTCCCTTCCCTTTTTCTTCCCTCGACTGCTCTTTTTTTGTCGCTAGCATTTTTTGTCGAAAAATGATTTCTTTTTTTGCACAACCCTTCTGTTTTTTTGGTCGCTGGTCACACACATTTTTTTTTCAACTTTGATTCATTTTTTTATTATTTTTTTTATTTGAGCGAGTGATTTGTGTACCTGATTTTTGACTGTCTCAGATGCTTCTGTCATAGTAGGAGGAGTTGCACGACGCTGCCTGCGGATTCGGGGCTTAAATGGACAAGAGAAATCAATGTTGTTACCTCATGGCAATTCTGTTTTTGGCGGTTGTTCTCTATCTGCGCCTACGCCCAAGAGTGTGCATGACTTGTGGAGTCGTCTCGTGGTCGAGGACGACCAACTTTGTTGTCTTCTGGGTGAAGCATCCTCTTCTCCACACCAAGCCGAGGGAAACGTTTTGTTAAGTCACCTGCAAAATTTGGTTGCGTACACAGCACCTGAGCTATCGATTCGCATCCCTCAGTTCGGCACTTGGGACGACCCGACGCCGGTTCCTCTTCCCGCGCACGTGCCCTTTTATTTTGAACAGGATTATACTATCATCCGTACTTGTCAAGAGACTTTGGCCAGGCTCGGCGTCTTGTCTGCAATTCAAGCTTCCGTCTTTGCTTATCGGTGTTCCCCCCACGTGATCCATTCTTTCTTGGATCTATGGTGCCCGTCGACGAACACAATTTTCACTCGAGGAGGGGAGCTATCGATTTCTCCATGGGACTTGCACCATCTTTGTGGGTTGTCCATTTCAGGGTCATCTACGACGAAGTGGTTCCGACGGTGAATGACTTTACCGCCATCAGGGATTTGCAATTGCCAAAGAGTGTACAATTTCTGCTACTTGCCTTTTTTCAGAATTTACTGTTGTCGCGACCTGGTGGATAAGAAGGGTCCTACCGTATCCTTTTTGGACTGGGCCACTTTCTGGTTCCGCGCCAAGGAGGGCATCCTTCCTTCTCCCGACCTTTGGGTTGATCGCGACAAGATGTCGGGATCCCGTGGTCGAGATCGTTCGGCTACTCAAGACCGGGTTCTTGTTGAACTTGGTGTACCCGAGGCCCTTGCAAAAGAGGTGTATTTGGAAGCGTTTTTAGCACTATGGCTATGCCATTGTGTGATGCCTATGTCGGGTGGTGCTCTGCGACCTAATGTGTTCAAGATGGCCTATTTCATGGTGAGCGGTGCCCGAGTGGGTTTAGCTGGGGTGGCTCTGGCGCATCTTTATCGGGGTCTCGGCGTTTTCTCACCAGGCCGGATAGCTTAGCCGTTCCTTTATGTCTCGTTGGACAACGTTTTGGTACCCATGGTGCAGATCCCAGTGAAGGCGTTCATCCCCTCATGATGGCTTATCAAAATCCGAGGCTTGCCCACCTTTTTACTCCGACTAAAGCTCGTGCTCTGTACTGGAGGGATGGCATCAAGACATGGTATCTTGCTGAAGCCCTTCCTCTTGGCACGCTTCTCAGTGCAAGGGTCACTTGGCTTCTTCGATCAAATCCGATTACTTTTTGTGTATTCGATATACTTTTCTGGTTTACCGGCAACGTGACACTCTGGCAGTGGAGCCTATAGCCCGCATTGCTCGGCAGTTTGGCTTTTGCCAAGATTTACCCGGTGTGCTTGTCTCTGACCAGCGTAGAGCAGCTTTTCTTTTTGCACTTCTGGAGATATGGCAGATTAGTGTCGCGATGCCTTTTGGTCGTGTGGAAGTGCCAGTTTATCTGGGCGCCAACGTCGACCCCAGCGTCACGCTAGGTTTCAGGGAGTCGTGGCTTGAACACGTAGTCCCCCTCTTTGAGGTATGTGAGCCTTTTCTTCTTTCTCTTTAATTTCTTCTTTCATGTCTCTGATATTTTCCTCCCCTCCCTTTTTTTTAGCACAAGTGGCGATGCCTTACTTGCGTTGTCTTGCCAATAGAGTTAGACCCATCTACTCAATCTGAGCTACTGTGGACGCCGAGTGATGATGATACAGCAGGTCACAATCGAGCAACTCTCCGATCGCATCGCGAGCAACCGGCGTCCACCAAGACCAAGAAGAACAAGGCTAAGGTCAAACTGTCGCGGCCAAAAGTAGCAGTGGACAAGTTATTGGCTCTGAAAGGTGCAGCAGAGGAGAAGGGCATAGTACTGAAGGAACCTCCTATGGCAAAAGAAGATTCTCGGCCAGTTGTCCTCAGCTTGTCAGCAGCTAATGACCCATCCCCCAAAGAGAAGGGAAAGAAAGCGGCACTTGTTTAGGCGACCTTCTCGCAGGCGAAAGCTCCAGTGAAGCGGAAGTCTCCGAAGTGGTGCTCTCTGGCTGTCCGAGAACCTATCCTTAGTTCCTCTCACTATGGTTCCTCAACCGGAACAACCCAAACCTTCAACGACTTCAACTCCTCTTCTCTTTCCAGGTCCGTCTCAAGGGGCTACTAAAGGGCCGTCGACTATCGACCCGCAGGAAGGTCAGCTCGATTCGACTTTGGAGGAGCCTCCTGATCTTTGCGGGTAGGAGCTCCCTCAATATTTAGCGCTAGCCGGGTTGGATCTTTTCGTCGGTGGTTTCTTGTGTAGGCTAGACTTGGGACGGTACTCCCTCCTCGTGCCTCGATGCATGTTGGATCTGGATTTGAGGTCAGACTCAGCCTTGACGGATATAGAGTTGACTGAAGTAGTGTTCTCCATTCCGTCAATTATGATGCGGCCTTCCGTCGCGAGCTTTAGGGTTTTGTCCTTCAGGACGAAGCACATCTCAATTGAATGTCTGAGTAAGCGATGGTACTTGCAGAAGTTTGGCTCCTTCGATTTCATCAAGTCACCTGGTCTTTTTATTTCTGGCAAGCGAAGCAAGTCAGCCTTGAGCAAGTCAGCCTCGAGCAAGTCAGCCTTGAGCAATTGCTCGAGCATGACTGGTACATCGACATCTGCAAAGGGGTAGGTCTTCGACTGCCTCTCTTTCAATGTTTGCCTCTGGAAGATTGGCCCAGCAGGTGGTCGCGGGGCGTAATTTATTTTTTGTTTGCTTCCCACCTTGATTGGTGCGAAGCTTTCGGTTGCATAGGAGCCTTTCGCCTTTTCTATCAACTCCTTTGCGACAGTTTTCCCCTTTTTGTGGGGATCAGGAATTGGTGCAGAGATGTCACCGGCTTGCTCCATGACGACTTCCATGTCCTGAGCCTCAGTGGCGAGCTACTGGAAGTCAGCTGGTTTCTTCCCCTTCAAGAAGTAGAGAAGGCCCCAAGACATGTTGCGGATGCACATGTCGATCTCTGCTTCAAGCGACAAACTCAAGCTTTCTTTGCAGTTGAGGCTGAGATTCCTCCTCCGGTTGATGTAGTTGATGACTTTTTCACCTTTCTTTTGTGGAAAATTGGCCATCTCGACCAATGTTACGATGCAACGGGTGCTATAGAACCGGCTGAGAAATTCTCTTTCAAGCTACTCCCAGCTATCAATTGACTCCTGTGGCAGCTCAATGTACCAGCCCAAGGCGTTTTCCTTCAGTGAACGGCTAAACTGTTTGACTAGCAGGTCACCGTCTATACCGGCGTTGTTGCAGGTTTCGATGAAATGTGCGACGTACTGCTTTGGATGCCCGTCACCATTGAATTGTTGGAATTTATGCGGATGGTACCCAAACGACATCGGGAGATTTTGGATCCACTGAGTGTATGGCCTCTGGCAGGAGACCGATTTGCTTCCACTAGAGCTGTTTCAAACGGCGCGGTTGATCATCTCAGTCACTGCGTCGAGTGTGAGGGAGGTTGGCTCCTTCTCGCCCCGCGACCTTCGAACCGTCACTGGGACCACCGGTTGCTTGTTCAAAGCAGTCTCCTCTCGGTAGGGCTCAGCCGAAGCACTGGTTGTCGCCCTGTTCTGGTCGACTTCTTGTGAGATGTCACTGCATTGGTCGTGAAGGCTTCCAATCGCTCCATCATTTGTGTGATCTAGATGTCACGAGTCATAATTTGAGCATCCTTGGCGCGGATCCTATCGTCTTGTTCTTTTAATGCAGCTTGCATTTCTACAAGCTGTTCTTCGACCATTTTGGTCAAAGTTGCCATTTCAACAACTTTGATAGTGGGAGTTGAAGAAGATGCTCCTGTCGCGAATCGGAATGGCAACATTTTTACTGGCGACCATGATGGAGAGAAGGATGCTAGTGTAGTTTGGCACGGTGACGTTGCAGTGGGCGATCGGGTTGGAGAGCCGACCGCCAAGCTTTGTTGGCGAGTTGATGCCTTGATAGGCGACCTGATGCCTTGATAGGCGACCAGCTTGATGGAGTGGCCACCGGTGTGTTCTGGCGAGAGTTGGTTGGCAACCAAACCAGAGAGGAAGCTGCTGGCATGGTGATTGAGCTGCAGTAGTGAGCGCAGCTAAAAGGTCATGAGAGACAGCCGCCATTGGCGACTTGCCCCCAGTTGTCATTCTGGGAAGTACCGAGGCAGGTTGTGGATCCTTCCTCATTGACGAAGATGGAGTTGTGTGCTTCTCATAGCGTTGGATCATGGTAGACACGATGGAGACCCTCCGCGATGGTGGCGACTGGGTTGGGCTAGTCTCCGGGCTGTGCTCCGGTGATGTGGTGGTGACGGCCAGGTAAGTCGGCTTGGTTGTTGTCGGAATTAACCTGACCGGAGCTGCTGCGACTAGTCTGGCAGAGGCCGTGACAACCTGTGGTTGAAACACCGCGCTCGGGCGCCATCAGTCCCTCATGAAGGGAGCTTGTCCTGCAAATAAGTTCCTAGCCAACGACCTTGTCATTGAGCGAGTGGCTTGAGGTGGAGAAGTTGGGGAGCGAATGCTGGTCGGAGAGCCAGCAACGGCCCGTGAGCTTCGGCTACGGTAGTCAAGCTTGCGCTGGCGACTGGTCGCGGGTAGGCGGAGCTTGCGGTGGAGATTTTCTTGGCGGCGGTGTTTGTTGTTGTTGTTGCTTGCCATTTGTGTTGGAATTTTTTTTTTTGGAGTTGACGGAGAAAGAGATGAGAGGTAGGAAATGTCCCACCGGGCGTGCCAAATCTGTTTCCTCGAAAAACCTCCGGTCCTCGAAAAGGCACAACTGAGTGAACTAATTCGATTTAAAATAGAGAATTTTACAATTTGATGTATGCGAATTGGGTAAATGTGGGGATGTGATCTCCTAGATTTCCTCTGATTCAATCTTCGTGTGCTTGCGAAGTCACTGTTTTCTGCGAACGACAATAAGTCGAGACTTCAAAGAGTGTACACGAACAGACGACAAGTTGGCCGGTTGGACGAGAGTATTCGTGTCCTATGTATTACAGCATATTGGCGTCTAACAATTGTGCAGAGCTGCTTCAGTAGTCTGGACAGTCCTCGACAAATGTGAGGTTGCTTGAATTTCGGGTTTTGAGTTTCTGTGTTTGGGTTTTTCTGGAGTAATGATTTCTCTTTCCCTTCTGACAGGGTGCTCCTGGTTATTTGTAGTTAGCCGAGTGTTGTTGTTGAAAGTCCATTCTAGAAAAGAGGAGGTTGATCCTCTTTTGCTGGTCGAGTGAGAAGAAGGAGGAAGACTGTGGCTCTTCTTCCTTTCCCTCTTGATCGATCCTTAAGATGGGGAAGTCGACATAGTCTTTTTCTGTATTTGGCTTCTCTGGTGGAGTGAGAGTGGAGAGTTTGACGCTCTCTCTCTTCTGTCGCTCCATCGAATTAGGATCAAAAGGGACTCGTTGTCTTGCTATTTTTTACGATGGCTTGAAGGTGGTGAGTCAGTGCTGACTGTGATGACTTCACTGACGTGACTGATAACATGGCGGTGATACGACTGATGATGTGGTAGTGATGTTGCTGATGACATAGCAATGACGTGACGATGACCTTGCGATGACATAGAGAAATTTTGGGCTGGACACTGTGATGTAGAATGTCACTTTCAAAAATTGCGGGGCCCATCATAATTTTATAACGAAAGATCGATGGGTTTATGGGCAGTTGGACTCATCGTAGATGGGTCAATCACATTTTAGTGTCTACATTTATTATTTTTAAAAATTATTAAAATATAAATAAATAAGTCTATTTGGATTTTTTATTTATTATTAAAGTTCTCAATGATAAATAACATATATTTAAAATAAATAGAATAAAATAAATTATATACATAATTTAAACTTTTTTAACTTTTATATCTATATCGGCTTATATCTCTTCAAAAACTCCGTGGATGAGTCCATCAGATTCCCCCGGCAGAACAACGTACGGATGGGTAAGCCCGGGAGAGAGAGAAAGAGATGCCTCGAAGTTGATGTTAATAAATAGAAACGTGCCTTAAAAACGACACGTATGATATGATCGTATCTGATGGAGATAGGGAGCAATAATTTGGGACCCATTCTTTACGTACTTTTGTCCTTGTAGGTCATTATATTTTTAAGTTCACGAGAATCCCGTGTGCGGGAACACCATTCCACAAGTACACTCAACACATTTTTCTCTTTAAGCGATAAAGTGGTCCGCCCCGTTTAAATTAGAAGATTTAGCACATTAAAATAAGGGTAGGGATCAGCCGCGTCTGTCCACGTGTATACTGTTCCACGTATACGTCAGGGGTGGGTCCATTTTGCTCGACGACATAAATATGTCTTTACTGCTCCACGTGTTGCAAGTACAATTATTTATTTATTTATTTATTTTGTTGGATTGGAGTCCATCCTGATCCCTTATTTTTCTAGCAAGATAAGATAAGGAAGATCCGCTAGAAGAAACAAATGATAATGGATTTTTTTTTTTTTAATTTAAAATTTTTAAAAACATTATTTTACTGCTGAACACGAAGCTCAAAATTATTTCATTAAAACAAATAATGCCTAGAGTAATGGTTATTTAAATTTACCTATTTTTATAGGGGTATTAACTAATGTTTAAAATTTTGAACCGGCCATCAAACCGGAAGTATGTTTCATTTCTATCGAAGTAGATGGTTCAACCATTAAATATTAACCTTTATATTTTATAAATATATTATAATTTTATAGGTAAAAAAATAAAATTAATGCTGATTATAGTGAACCTGACCAAGTCAATAAGAACCGGATAGCTCTGATTCAACTGGTTGGACCAGCTGGTCCGGTTCAGTTTTTAAAACATTGGTATTAACCGTGAAGTATTACCAATTTAACAGAAAAAAAGGAATTTATGCGACCCGGTTGAGCGGAGGTAATATAGGACTAAATGACGCATTTTTCAAGATAATATGAAAAAAAATTGATAAACCCGGTAAGGTAAAAACTAAAAACTAAACACAATATTTTTGAAACATAAGAAATACACATAACATTGAATGTTGTGGGTACATATATATATATATAGCGCTTTAGTTTCGATTCCTTCTAAAGACATGATAATTAATTATAAGAGAACGTACATGTTTATTCAAAGCACTACAAAGTACATCGGCCGTACGTGTGTGATAACATTAGAAACTCTGGGCCGGAATAGAGCTAGTAGCTAGACGACTGATTCGGAAGAAGTGACTGTAACGTTGTTGTTGTTGTTATCAGTACGGAATGATGATGTTATAACAATGGGTCCCATTCCTTGAAGTCCGTTGTTGGTTCCAGTGGCCCAGAGAGCTCCGCCGTAGATGACCAAGTTCCGGTCCTTCTGAAGGACGAGGATGTAGTTACCTCGGGCACCGCCGGTATTGCTGGCCCAGATGGACCTCCCATCCGGCGTGTACACCACAAGGTTGCCGTCGACCTGCATAGCGCAGTAGCAGTTCCGGCCGATGCCGCCAGTGTTGGTGGCCCATACGGGTCTCTTGTAGTCGTACAGCACCAAGTTGCAGTCCTCTTGCATTATAAGTCCGTAGGCTTCCCCGTACGCCAGGTACTGCCCCGTCGACAGACGTTCGCCGCTGTACAGAATGTTCGTCACGGCGGCGCCGGAGAGGACTGTGGTAGCAGAGGCGGCGAGGAGGAAGAGGAGAGCAGCCGGGAAGATCATGAGATCGAGTCGGAACCTACCCATGCGTTTCTTTTTTTTTTTTATTTTGCCTACCCACTTCACTCTCCACTCGCCGTCTCACTTAAGCGCCAGTTGTGTGCGAGAGGATGAGAGGAGGGGCTACCAATTTATAGACAGACAGACAAACAGCCAGCCATAGGCTGCCCCTGTGATGCATTCAGATCGTGATTCTCGAGGCCAAAAAAATATTCTAAAATAATTTAAACTCTAAAGGGTTGGTGGATTTACGCAAGATATATAGGGAAACGTTCAGTTTTTACTATTTGTTTGGGAATTGGGAATTGAAGTTTGATTTCGTTGTCAGTGTGGATGTGATTAGAATCAGGGTTGTACCATTCGGGAACTGATACCGTATCGGTCGGGTCAAATTCCGATAAGTTTTAAATTGTTTAAATACTTGTATCTACCTTAAAAAAAAATTCTTACTTAACATATTTAAATTAGAGGTGTTCAAATATACCACTACATGTTAAAAATTAAAATACAAATTAATATATTCATATCACACGCATTCATAATTTTTATTTAATTTAATATATATGTATAAGAACTTGATCAGTTGCGCTCGAGCCATACATGCGCTTAAGTGCGCTCAAGCCTTACGTGCGCTTAAATGCGCTCAACCCGTTCGAGCCATCCGATCAAGTCCATTCTAATCTTATGGTTGCAATATAATTTAACGTAATTTCATTAAATTTATAAAAATGCCACCGACCCTAAACACAGTTGCCATGCCCTGGTTCTCTTCCATCGCGGGGAAGCTCTCTGCCCGGCAATGAAGCTCCGTTTCCCCTCTTTCGGCAACGAAGCTTCGCTTCACTACGACCTCTCTGCAAGGCTCCCCTTCGCTTCTTTCTCCTCCCAAAATCCTCCACCCTCCCTTTCTACCGAATCGACGCTGGGGGTTCTTCTAATACGAGATACGTATGTTATACGATATTTTATTGTTTCTTCCTTCCGATCAAGGTTCGCACATTCTCGGTTTCTTTTACTATTTTTCGTGTTTTTATTGCTTTGCATCCACGGGACCAATGGTGGCTTTAATTTTTTTTTTTTTTTTTTTTTCTTGCTTCATTCCTGGAGATAAAGAAGCGTTAGATTTTTTTTTTCTGTTTTCTTGTTTCCTCTAGATCCTTTGATTGTGTTTTTCTGGTTACTTTTAGGGGAAAAAGATCGACTCTTTCTCCTGCGTTCCTTGAGTTTCTTCTCAAATTGCTTTTTATGACCCAATCTGTTGATGGTACAAATTGGAATCTTGACACTAAAAAAGTTAAGCGTGCCAATGTTTGTATATCTAACCGCTTGCGTGCTCAAGTGATATGCATTTGAGTAGACTAATTTTCTTGACATATTCTTGTTGTGTTTAATTTACGGGTTATTGGGCAATTTAATCTTGGTTTCATTATTGGAAAGCTTGACGGTGATTTATTTATCGTGGATAGGTGCGTTAGGTCTATATCTACTGTGCTGCTAATTTTAATTCATTGTTATGTTTTAAATTTTTAAAATTGTGAAAATCTCTGTGGCCTAATGGTAAGGCACCACTATTGGTGGAGATTCTGGGTTCGATTCCCAACAGGGCTTAGTTGGCAATAGGGTTCAATTATCCACGATTACAGTGATCAAATGAGTGACCGAGTGATAATTGAAATTTTGACCCGTTTTCAACACATTGTATAGTTTGGATTTAGTCTCAATATGATTACGTGTTTAATTGTTATTGATTTATTTTATTTGCTCATGACAGTGTTTATTGATGGATCTTTCTAAAACTCCCTTGGTCGACGGAGGGAGTTCTACATCAACTTATGTTCCAAGGGCTGTCCAAGATGGAGTTCCTAAAATTGGCATGAGTTTTGAGTCAGTGAAGGATGCTGAGGCATTTTACAATGCATATGCCAAGGAGGCCGGTTTTAGTGTAGGTAAGGGATCGGAATGCAAAAATAGCCTAACAAAAGAGTTATACTCCAAGTTGTTTGTTTGTTCTAAACAAGGGAAACCTAATAATGGAAAGGACATTTTGGATCCTGTTAAAAAAAGAAGGCGAGGAGTAGTCAGAGAAAATTGTGAAGCTGCACTAAGAGTATCTAAAAGTAAAGATGAAAAATGGGTTGTTGTCAAGTTTATTGAGGAACACAGTCACATCCTTGCAACACCTCGTAAAGTACCATTTCTACCATCTCTCAGAGAAGTCACAAGTGCACAAAAAAGTTTGATTAACATGTTTCGCGAGGCTGACATAGCTCTTGAAGAAAGTTGTTGACTGCAGTTGATATCTTTGTGTAGACTATGTAGTTAGTGTAGATAAACTTTTTTTTGTCCTAAATAGCATAGAGAATGTTGTGGGTAAATTTTTTGTATACCTACGGTAAACATTTATAAAACAGTGAATTTTGGTATGTCGTTGGCAGATTTTTTGTATACTCACAATGAATATCAGTAGCATAGTGATATTTTGTATACTGTGGACAAATTTTTTGTTTAGTCAATGCATATTTGTACACGCAATGATTTTTCGCATACACTATTGTCCTGTTTCAAGTTCATGCTTACTAACTCCTTCTTTAGCTAGGTGATCAGCAATGGCATTTGTTGATCTTGGAACATTAAAACAACATGTTATTTTTTTTGGTCAGAACCAGAACTTGCAAAGTCTGTTTGGATTTGGATTCACCTCAATTGAGTTTCTTAAGTCTGAAGGATTTGGCGGAAGAGAAAAAATTAAATGAAGATGCACAAACACAGTTGTTAGATGCACAAACAGGTGAAAACATATAATCTTATTTTCTGGAATCAGCTTAAACATCTCAATTGAAGATCCACCATTCACCAATCAGCTAATTATTGCTATCTAAATGGATGATATCATTGTTTAGTTCTCTCACTGTAAATTCAACCAAGTTCTGACACGGCATCATATGTTTTCTTATTTTGGACAAGAGGGTAGTGAAAAGCATGTTAGATCTCCAAAAGTTGTTGTAAACTCATAGCTTCTGTCTTCTCTGAATTTAAAGCTATAATGAGGGTTCAATTTTAACAGCAATTTTAACAGCAATTGAGTTTAGTTTTGATTGACTCTACTGGGACTCGAACCCAGAATCTCCGATAAAATCGGTGCCTTAGCCATTAGGCCATAGAGTCATTTTGAAATCATCAGCAAACAGAAACTAAAGGAAAACCAGCAAAGCAGATTGATGAGTTCTATATTCATGCACAAAGAGATGCTCAAAATTCTCTCAGTTCTAAGAAACTAGAATGCACTTACCATTTTGAGCTTAAAGATCCATTAAAACAATTATACTTATGAAATCAAAGCTGGAAGAAAATATCTAAAATATTACCAGTGATTAACACTTTCTGGTGTAATATCTCCATCTCAACACTAAGAACAAATGCAAAAGAAGATTGTTAACCAAAACAAGTGAAAATTTTATCAAACAACAACAAAATGAAAGGGGTCCACATATATAATGGACAAAATATTTTCTATTAAAGGAGAAGACAAATTCGAGTGTTGCAATTGAACAATGACAATTTAAAATACTCAGTAGATAAGTAAAGGTGGCCTTCACCACACCATTGCTGATTTCACATCACATTTTCACAAATAATTGAATGGCAAAGGAGATAGAACAATGCCTGGTGAACTTTTTAATGCTCTTGCTACCCCTGGGAGCTCAAAATTTTCTAATCCAGTCTCAAGTATCAAACAACTGCAGCTTAAAACTGAAGCAGAAAAATCCTTCAATGGCATAGTAGATAGCACCTTCACAAATGGAATGACAAGGAAATAACAGGTGAAAAAAAGAATCTTGTTAAACAAAATAACTGATTCATCTCCCTCCTGCAGATGGTTCCCAGGTTTCACTCTCAAGTCTAATCTTTCACAGTAGCATAACATCATGCACAACGCTAAAAGTTAGATCTTGAGGAGAAGGTGAGGTTAACGTCTCATAGTTATGTCCTTCCCATGATTTGTAATGATGCATTTAACAATGACCTTTGAAATAATTGACAAGAAATGATAGCTGACTTCGGCAAGGAAAGCTAATTGGCGTAAATGTTTCAGTGCTCTTTAGATCAGTCTCACTGATATAGTCCCCTCACTGAAGTAGCTTTGAAGCAAAGAAAGAATCCTGGACAGAAAGTGCTTTTTCCATTACGGATTGGGACAATATATTGGGGGCAGTTCAGAGAAATATACCTCCATTACTGCATCTACTGAATACAAGTATGGCCACCACATAACAACAAATGTCACCACTACAGCGATTCCCAGTTTCAAGACCTCAAGAAGGGGATACTTCCGCTTCAAACACTTACCAAGAAGATGAGCAAAGAAGGCTGGAGCAAAATAGGCACTCATCTGATAGAATAAGAGAAATCTTCAATTTGCTTATTTATTATATAATTGGCTGCAAAAGACCCCAGTCTAATGGACAAATTTCAGCAATAACAAATACATGAATAAATCAGGAAAATAATTAAAATAACCTGTTTGTGATTAAGCACAAGACTGAATAAGACAGAAGCCAAAAGATCATGCTTAGCTAGAACAACCACAACAACTCCAACTGTAAATCCCAGGCTAATACAATTGTACTGAGCAAGTAAACCAACAAAAAAAAATAATGATTTCATTTCTTTTGCAGAATATGCTGATGCCACACAAAATTGACAAAGAGTCTGCTCACCTAAAAATGACCATGATCAATCACAATGAGAGTAGGGTTAAGCAAAATCATAGCAAGAAGCCAGAGTGAAGCATCCTTCTTGCCACGATGAACACAATAGACTAAAATGAAATAGATGGCTGCTGGAAAGAACACGAGTGCATCTGACAACAAAACGGGGCATCTCGTCAGAAGTTTTCTGCCAAAACAGAGAAGGAAGCAACATAGAATCAGAAATCAACTACAGCAAGGGGAAAGAGGAAAAATAAGCTGTTCTTACCCAAGTGGTGACTCGTGGCCTCTAGAAGACACAAGGGCAAACAGAGGGAGGGTGGAAATAATTGAGGAGGAGACCATGGGCCCAACTCCTGGTAGGCAAAGTGAGAGGAGGGGGTATCAAGGCCCCAATAAGACAGGGGGTTAGTGCTGGTATTGTGGTACCAAGTAAATGGAAGGTGTGTGGAGGGTGATCTTCATCCAGTGGCGCTGTGACTCATAGTCACCATACATTGGAGGGTGGGAAGTTGCAGAGAGGTCGTAGTGAGGAAGTGGGAGCCTCGTCACCTGAAAGAGGGGAAGCGGGAGCGTTGTTGCCGGAAGAGGGGAAGCGCAACTTCGTTGCCGGAAGAGGGGAAGCGCAACTTCGTTGCCGGAAGAGGGGCAGCGGAGCTTCGTTGCCGGGTGGAGAGCTTCCCCGCGATGGAAGAGAACCAGAGCAGGGCAACTGTGTTTAGGGTCGGTGGCATTTTTGTAAATTTAATGAAATTACGTTAAATTATATTGCAACCGTAAGATCAGAATGGACTTGATTAGATGGTTCAAACGGGTTGAGCGCACTTAAGCGCATGTAAGGCTTGAGCGCACCTGATCAAGTCCCTATATATATATATATAATTGTTTATGTTCTTGTACTAGTGCTTCTACTACTATCATTTAGCCTATAAGTGGTTCTACTTTAGTCCATAATAAGTGGTACTTTAAAATTTAAAATTAAAATAAATATACATATATAATTGTTTATGTTCTTGTACTAGTGCTTCTACTACTATCATTTAGCCTATAAGTGGTTCTACTTTACTCCATAATAAGAGGTATATTAAAATTTAAAATAAAAATAAATTTATTAACAAAACTAATTTTTCATTTTGTATAATCTGCATAAAATAGTGTTATATAAACATAATTTTTTTCTTTGATACTATAATATATGTGTTTTGGCAAAAAACCTCCGGTTCGCATAAGGGTGTGACCGATTGATTAATTTGACTGAAATACAGAGAAAATTACAATTAAGAAAATTTTGCGGGTGCGATCTCCTAGGTTTCCTCTGATTCGATCTCCGATGTGGTTGACGGTGAAGTCACTCTCTTCTGCAGTTCGACGACAGAGTCTCCGAGCGAGTGTGTACGAACAACGATGGATATAGTCGGCCAGACGAAAGTGTTTGTGTTCCGTGTATTTGGCGTATTGACGTCACCAGTGAACGTGTAGAGCTTCTTCGATGGACTGTATGTGTTCCGACAAACTTGAGAATTTGTGATCTTCGGGCTCGAGAAATTTTCTGAGTCGAGTGACTTTGAGTGAAACAATCTCTGAACCTCTGTGTGTCCAACCCTTTCGGCGTTCAGTCTCTGGCTATTTGTAGCCAGTGTTTGATTTGTTTGCTAGAGCTTGATCCTCAGAAAGAGGATCTCGGTTGATTTATTCTGCTTATGTTAGAGTGGGAGAGGACTGGGGAGCTTCCTGGTTTTCCTCTCTCGATTCGTAAGAGAAGGGAAGACTTTTCTTTTCCCCTCCCTGCATTTGAGGGATCGACCAGACTTGGTCGATCTGAAATTTCCTTCTGGCGTGGCTTGCTTTTTTAGCCGGCTGCCGAGTGGCTTGAGAAGCCTGGTGTGGCTTTGATTTTGGCTGACTGCCAAATGATTTGAGAAATTGATTTGGCTGGACCTCGGACCCGCAGGTGGGATGTTTTGTTGAAGTTGATGGGCAAATTGTTGAAAAATCCACAATATACACGAAATAAGATTTCAGATGGTTTATTGGGTGGGCCGTTGCATGGACTCGTTGAATTTGGGCCGCGTCGGATTTTAACGCCTACAAATTGCCCCCTTCGAGGTTTACTCATTAGGAGAACGAGTAAATTTCGAACATGATTTTACACACACGCAACACACATACTTTTCTTTTTAATTTGGACTCTCTTACTCTTTTAGGGCTGTTTGATTTTTCTGTGTACATATTTTCTGCCCTCTTACTCTTTTAGGACAATGTATATTTTTCATACACTAAAAATTTTTTTTGTTTATTTTTTTTTTTTCCTTTTAGCCCTTTTGCTCTTCTAGGGCTTTGTATATATTTTTTTCGATATTTTTTTCCCTTTTTTTTGTTTTTTTGACATATACGGGTACATATATGACGACACGTACACATATATAAAAATTGTACCTTTGCTCAAGATGCCATTGTCGTTGAGTTGAGATTTTTACGGCAGAAGGTTGATGTCGACTTTGTTCGACTTACGTAGCAAATAGGCTCGTATGGAGCTAATTGAAGTTAAGTGGGAGATGGTGGGCCCCACTTGGATGTTCGTTGACCTCTTTGACCCGGATTTGAGAGAGACACCACTATGGGCCCACACAACATCTTAATTTTTTAATGAATCACGTGGCTTAGGAAGCTTGGAATTGAGGAGAGAGAGAGGATTAAGGGGGGGCATGGTGGGCCCTACCCTAATTGGTGTGAGCCTCTCACATAGCTTCATCTAGGTCTCCCATGCATAATTCTAATTTGAATAGGGTTATTCATGGGAGACTTAGATAAGTTTTAATTGAGGGGGGAGGAGGCTGACCGTCTCCTAAATTTTAGGAGACGTTTGGGTTTCTATAAAACCCTAGTCGCCTCCTCTTCTTCTCCTTTCTTTTCCACGTTGATTTGCACCTCAACGACTTCAGAGCGACCTCTTCTTCGACGACGACTTGAGACTTCTCTGGTTGAAACGACCGTCGCTCTGCAGTTCTCTCTTCATTACCGCGGTAGAAGGTACGTTCTTCTTCTTCTTCTCTTCCTCTCTTTTTTTTTCGTTTCTCATCCCCGGTGCGTGCGACGAAGAACAACTTAGTCTCTGCGCTCGGCGTTGCCTTTTTTCTGCGTTGTTTGCAACGCTTCCTTCCGCGGCATGATTTTGTTGTGCGACGGTGTGACATCTGGTTAATGCGACTTCGGCGCGGCTTCTTCTCCGGCGACGGTGCGACGATCTTCGTCGCCCGACTTCCTTCTCCAGTGACGGTGCGATGACCTTTATCGCGTGTTCTGTTGCACGGCTTCCAGCGATGGTGCGACGGTCTTTGTCACGTGGCTCTGGTGCGGTTCTGTGTGACCTCCGGTTGAACTCGTCGTGAACTCGTCGTGAACTCATTGCGAACTCGTCACGAACTCGTCACGAATTCGTCGCGAACTCGTCGCGAACTCGTCGCGACTTTGGTTGCGACCGTCGACTCTTCCTGTTGCGCGACCTCTGTCGTTCTTCATCGCAAACTTCATTCGCGAGTCCGGTTACTTCGTCCTTCGGTGTTGACTTGTGCGCGATCCCGATTATGCCGTGAGTGCAATCTCGCCTTGCTCATCTTTTCCTAGATTTTTCCTCAATTTTTTTTGAGTTTTTTTAATTTCAATTTGATTTTTTATTTTTATTTTTTATTTTTATTTTTTATTTTGAGTTGGAGATACGTACCTGCATGTTCTCGCGCCTTGGGTTTGACTGCCGATTGGCCGAAGTGAAGAATTTGCCCTTACGACCACCCTGGTTCTGTCGTCGAAGTGTGTTTGACTTAATTGTCAAACTTGCAACGAACAAGGTGTTCGTTCCATTGGTTTGGCACGATCACTGGGTCGTCTTTCTTAGTCTGCCTCGGTCGCCAAGCTGAATTGAATGTGATTCCTCACATGCGGATCCAATACGGTCGTCGATTTACGAAAGGTCGACCTTCTAGTTGTGCTCGGCTCAGTCGCCGAGTGAAAGTGAACTTGGCTTTTGCTTCCAACTTGGTGGTAGCCCCGACTGGGTTGTCGGACTTGGTGGCAGCTCCAACTGGGTTGTCGAGTTTTGTTTGTCTTTGGTGAGCTTGGCTTGGTTGCCAGGGTGAGGCAGCCTTGATGTTTTGCCGACAACTCCGGCTCGGTTGCTGAATTTTTGAGTCTGGCTTGGTCGCCAGCTTTGATTTGTGAAGTTCAACAGTACGACTGGCTGCACTATGATTTTGACCTGTTCGCGTCCTCTGCGCGTTTTTCTTTTGTGGCTACTTGTTGTCGAGGCGATAATACAACGTCGCTCCCGGCCTTTGGTTGAGTTTGGAATTTGGCCAAACTCGAACGAGATTTCTGGCTCGATCGCCTAGTCTCCATCTCTCTGGCTTGGTCGTCAGAATGACGTGTCTGGTTGATTTTGGGTCTCAAGACTTGTGTTGACATCCTTCTCGCGGACTGCCGATGTGGCTTTGATGCCGCTTGCTTTTTTTTTTTTCTTTGTGATTTTGTTTTGTTTTTCACGCTTTTGCTTTGTTTTTTTTTGTGACTTCGTTCTGTTTTTTGTCGCTTTTGCTTTGATATTTTTTTTTTTGCGACTATGTTTTGTTTTTCGACGCTTTTGCTTTGATTTTTTTTTTTTCGCTACTTTGTTATGTTTTTTGTCGCTTTTGATTTGATTTTTTTTTTGAAAGGTTTTGCGTACCTGGTTTTGATTTCTGGTCCACGTGCTCCTTTGATTGCAGATGGGTAGTCCAGTTTTCTCCTTCCTCGGATTGGGGGCGTCAGATACGTTGGCTCCGTTCAATGGCCCTGAGAAGCCATTCTTGCGGATTCGAGATTTGACTTCGTGCCGATCTCCTTACTGCTTTGCTGAGTGGGCTAAAGGCATGGCCAATGCTGCAAGTTCAACGCAGCCTCCTTCGGTTGAAGATGCCTCTATTCGGCTTCCCGTTTTGTCTTTGCCGGCTCCAAATACTCCGACAAAAAGGCAAAGAAAAACTGCTTCTACGAAGGGTGCGCCGAAAGCAACTCCTATCACGACGTTGGTCTTGGCACCCAATTTGACAAGTTCAGGTGTCGATGTTCCTCCTGTTTTTGTTCTGGCGAGACGAAGGCCTTCTCAAGAAGCAGGTGGCTGAGGCGGTTGACTTTGTATTGCAACCCGTCTTGAAATGACCGATGAGTGACTCTAAGATGCAGCTGAATTGTACTGCGCTCGTCCCCTTCACCGGGTTTACTCAAATCAGTTTTTCCGGTGTGACTGCTTTGTCGTTGCCACCTTTGCCATCTTCTTCTTTACAGCTGAGTGCTTCTTTGTAGGAGTGGGTCGTTCTTCTACAGTCGAGTGCGCTTGAAGGCGCATCGAGTGCATCTCTTGATGGATTGACCTTGTCTCTGTGACCGAGTGAGCCTCTAGAGAGGCCTATCGACCTCTTTGACTTAGACCTGCCAAGGCAGCGATATTAGAGATCAGGACGACTGTAACAAAGTGACTTGGTGTGGATGTGGAAGAGATAGCCAGCCTAGAGTGTAAGCTGTCACAGATTCGTGTGAAGACGATTTTGCACGAGTCAGACGACCGAAAATGGTCAACCTTGCGTGCTGAGCTCGCGAAGCTGAGGAGCCGCATTGCCGACTTCAAGATGCCACCCCTTTAGATGTATTTTTTTTAGAGCTGTTGTAGTAGAGCTGCAATTTTTCGTTTGGACTTGGTTTTGCCCGTTTTTTGTGAGGACCTGATTTGACTTGTCCAATTTATTCAGAAGAATGCTACTTTTTTTTTTTCACATCTCTGTTGCCTCTTTTTTTCTTGCGAACATCCACATTGGCCGAGTGGATGACTCACGCAATGTCTAAGCATAGAATCACTTAAGAAATTTTTCGTTAGTAATCGGTAGCTTTGACCGACTGAGACTTGATGCACATCGGTGGCCTGGCCAACGATTCGGATCGGCTTCCCCTGGCTGGCGATTCGGATCGGCTTCTCTAATTGGTAGCCGAGGCCGTGCCAATTTTGGGGGATGGCTTGACCCTTTCTCCATGGTTTTTCTTGCGTCGGAGTAAGGATCGAAATAGCTGCCGACAATTTTGCATGTGCCTGCCTCTTGATAAGGTTGACCCCAGCTTTGGCCAGCAACCGATAGACATTCGGATCAAAGCCTTCGGTCGTCCGAGTTGTTGGTAGCGTTCTAGACTTGGACATTTTTTCACGATGCTCCTGTCTTCAAGCTTTGGCAGCGACAAGGTGATTCCTTTGAGCGGAGTCGGTTCAATGTTATAGAAAACGACGAGAGGGGCTTCTCCCTCTTTTCTCTGCGACTGTGGAATGTACCTAAGTGTAGGCACATTGCGCTTCGTCGGCATCGGTGCCGTTGATGAGGTCGTCTGGTTGTTGTGCACCAGTTGTTTGGGTGGCATGACTTTCAGCACCAAGTTGTGCTTTGGCGTTTGTTTCGGCAGAACGACAATTTTGGCATTGGGTGCTTGACCCGGCCAGGACGACGCTTTGACGGTCGGCCTTATCGTTAGGTAAAGTTTTGCATCAGCAAACGATGCCTTTGCCTCGATGAATGGGTTTTCATCGGCATAAACTGTCTTCTATTCGCTATCCTTCCAGTACTTGAAGCATTGGTGGAGTATTGATGGTACGACCTCGTTGGCGTGGAGCCACGGTCGACCCATGAGCAAATTGTATGATGTCCTGGAGTCGATTACTTGGAATGGGGTCTCAGCCATCATGTCTCTGATGAGCAACTTCAACCATATCATGCCGAGCACGCGCTGCCTTTCTTGGTTGAATCCTTGAATGAGCAAAGATCTCGCAGACAAGTCACCAGCGGAGATGCTGACACTCTTCATCGTTCGAGTCGGCAAGATGTTGATCGCAGTACCGCAATTAATGAGAACGCGGTTGACGCGATGGTCTTTTATGTTGTCGGTTACGAACAATAGCCGATTATGACTTCTTGGCCCCAGTTGTGCGTCCTCCTCTCGGAACATAATGCATGATGGGCAGGAGACGACGAGTGCCTCTTCTAGTTGAGACACTTGTTGCGATGAAGATGCCTCTTCCTCTTTTCTGTATGTAAGAGTCAGGCCGGCCTTTGGTTAGTCATTCTTCCTCATCATGAATTGTTCCAATTTGGCTAGGATCTTTTTTTGCTTGTTGAGAGCTCGGACGAGAGCTTGCCTGGATTGGATGTCCAAGATGAGGTAGTCCTCAATCTCATTTAACGGCGATATTTGTTGCAAGGACATCTCGAGGTTGTCACACTCAACTATTGGCATCTTGCCTTTTTCTTCCCGACTGGCCGGCATGGGAGGAGTCCCCAAGCATGTTGCTACCATCGAAGGTGGCGGGAAGATTTCCTTCAGGAAGAACTCTGCCAGTGTGACGGGTCTTCTTTTTCTTTTGTCAGCTCCTTGGATGTGGGTCTTAGGAGCCTTCTTTTGGCACTTCGTGACTCTTTTGTTTGGCTGTTTCGCTTTGTTTTGGTTGTCATTGGCAGTTTGATTTCTCAAATGGGTTTCTTTCGCCAGGTAACCAATATCTACCCCTCTGCATCTACTGCAGCAACTTCTCGGGGTGCCGATTTTTGTGTGACCTTAGCCGGTGGTTTGTTGTGGAGGCCAAACTTGGGACTGTACTCCCTTTTCATGCCTCAAGGTTTGTTGGACCTGGGTTTCGAGTCAGATCCAGCCTTGACAGAAATGGAGTTTACTGATGCGATGTTCTCCATTCCGTTAATTATATTGCGACCTTGCGTTGCGAGCTCCAGAATTTTGTCCTTTAGGACAAAGTACTTCTCGGTCGAATGACTGAGTAAGCGATGATACTTACAGAAGTTTGACTCCTTTGATTTTGTCAAGTCGCCGGGTCTTTTTACTTCTGGTAAGCGGAGTAGGTCTGCTTCGACCAATTTCTCAAGCATGATCGGGACGTCGGCATCTGTGAAGGGATACGTCTTTGACTGTTTCTCCTTCAACGTTTGCCTTCGGAAGTTGGACCTGGCGGGTGGCCGCGGGGCGTAATTCAAGTTCTCTTTGCTCCCCACCTTGATTGGTGTGAAGCTTTCAGTTGCATAGGAGCCTTTTGCTTTTTATTTTGGTTCCTTTGCGACAGGTTTCCCCTTCTTGTGGGGATCGGGAATTGGAGTGGCGAGGTCGCCTGCTTGCTCCATGACTACTTCCATGTCGTGAGCTTCAATTGCAAGCTCTTGGAAGTTGGCCGATTTCTTCCCATTCAGCTAGTAGAGAAGACCCCACGACATTCCACGAACGCACATGTCGATCTCTCATTCGAGAGATAGGTTGGAGCTTTCTTTGCAGTTGAGGCTGAGATTCCTCCACTGATTGATGTAGTCGATGACTTTTTCGCCTTTCTTCTGTCAAAGATTGGCCATTTCAGGTAACGTTACGGTGTGTCGGGTGCTATAGAACCGGCTGAGGAACTTGTTTTCAAGTTGCTCCAGCTATCAATCGATTCCTGTTGTACCTCAATGTACCAGTTGAAGGCGTTTCCTTTCAATAAGCGGCCGAACTGCTTGACAAGCAGGTCGCCGTCGGTACCAACGTTGTTGCAGGTTTTGATGAAGTGGACAACGCGCTGCTTCGGATGCCCATCGCCGTTGTATTGTTGAAGTTTGGGTTGATGGTACCCGAATGGCATCGAGATATTTTGAATATGTTGGGTGTAAGGTCTTCGGTAGGAGACTGATTTCCTCTCGCGAGAGTTGTTTCTGATGGTGCGGTGGATCATATCCTTCACCGCGTCAAGTGTGAGGGAGGCCGGCTCGTCCTCGCCATGTGACGTTCGAATAGTCGCCGGGACCACCGGCTGCTGTTTGTGAGTAGGCTCCTCTCGGCAGGGCTCAGCCCAAGCGCTGGTTGTCACCCTGTTCTGGTCAACTTCTTGAGAGGCGTTGCCGACGTTGGTCGTGAAAGCTTCCAATCGTCCCATCATTTGTGCGATCTGGATGTCACGAGCCATGATTTGAGCATCCTTGACGCGGATCCTCTGTTCTTGTTCTTTTAGTGCAGCTTGCGTTTCCACAAGCTGCTCTTCGACCGTTTTGGCCAAGGTTGCCATGGCGGAAACTTTGATTGTGGGAGTGGAAGGAGATGCTCCCGTCGAGAACCGAAGGGGCGACATTTTTTCCGGCGACCCTGTTGGTGAGAAAGACGCTGGTGTAGTTTGGCTCGGCGAGGCCGTAGTAGGTGATCGAGTTGGAGAGTCGATCACCGTGGTGTTTTGGCAGATTGTCGCCTTTACGGGGACCAACTCGATGGAGTGGCTGCCAGTGTACTTTGGCGAGAGTTAATTGGTGACCGGGCGAGAGGTTTGGCTGCTGGCGTCGGTCGATGAGGTGATTGAGCAGCGAAGGTGAGCACAGCTAAGAGTTCTTTGGAGATAGTCACCATGGGCGACTGGCTCTTGGCCATTGTTCTGGGTGAAGCCAGAACTGATGCTTGGTCCCTCCTCATGGAGGAGGAAGGGGTTGCGTGCTGCTCGTAACGCTGGATCAGAGCAGGCACGAAGGGGACCCTTTGCGACGATGGCGATTGGGTCGGACTGGCCATCGGGCTACGTGCTGATGGTGTAGTGGCGACAGTCAGGTAGGTCGACTTAGTTGCCGCTGGAATTAACCTAATCGGAGCTACTGTGACTTGCTTGGAAGATGCTGCGGCAGCCTGAGGTTGGAACACTGCGCTCGGGCTGCGTGTTTCCTTGACGAATGGAGCCTGTCATGCACTCAAGCTTCTCACCAACGCCCTTATCATGGGGCGTGTGGCTGGTGGTGGGGAAGTTGGAGCACGAATGTTGGCTGTGGTGCCGGTTGTGGAGCCGGCCGTCGATCTACGAACTCCAGTTGTTGAAATCGGGCTTGCGCCTGCGACAGGGCGCGGGTAGGCAGAGACCGAACCGGCAATGGACTTGCCAGTGTTGTTGTTGTTGGTGTCGTTGTTGCCGTTATTGTTATGGCTCGCCATTGGATTGGATTTTGGGTTTTTTTTTTTTATCGGAGGAGGAGATGAGTGGTAGGAGATGTCCCACCGGGTGTGCCAAATCTGTTTTGGCGAAAAACCTCTGGCCTGCAAAAGGGCGCTACCAATTCGGCTGAAATAGAGAGAAAATTACAATTTGTGTTTGGGAATTAGAAAATTTTGCTGGTGCGATCTCCTATCTTTCTTCTGATTTGATCTCCGAAGTGGTTGACGGTGAAGTCACTGTCTTCTGTAGTTCGACAACGAACTTTGAATCTCTGAGCGAGTATGCACGAACGGCGACGGGTATAGTCGGTCGGACAAAAGTGTTTCTATTCCGTGTATTCGGCGTATTGACGTCACCGATGAACGTGTAGAGCTTCTTCGGTGGACTGTGTGTGTTCCGACGAAATTGAGAATTTGTGATCTTCGGGCTCGAGAAAGTTAATGAGTCGAGTGACTTTGAATGAAAAAATCTCTAAACCTCTGTGTGTCCAACCCTTTTGGCGTTCAGTCTTTGGCTATTTGTAGCCAGTGCTTGATTTGTTTGCTGGATCTTGATCCTCAGAAAGAGGATCTCGTTTAATTTCTTCTGCTTCTATTGGAGTGGGAGAGGACTGGGGGCCTCCTTGGTTTTTCTCTCTCGATCCGTAAGAGGAGGGAAGACTTTCCTTTTCCCCTCCTTGCAATTGAGGGATCGACCAGACTTGGTCAATCTGAAATTTCCTTCTAGCGTGGCTTGCCTTTTTAGTCGGCTCCCGAGTGGCTTGAGAAGCCTGGCGTGACTTTGATTTTGGCTAACTGCCAATTGATTTGGCTGGACCTCGAACCCGTAGGTGGGCTGTTTTGTTGAAGTTGATGGGCGGACTGTTGAAAAGTCCACAGTGTACATGAAATAAGATTTCAGATGGTTTATTGGGTGGGTCGTTGCATGGACTCGTCGAATTTGGGCCGCGTCGGATTTTGACGCCTACAATATGATATATTATATATCTTGAAGATTATTAATTAATAAAAATATTTTTTAGTATTTTTATTTGGCCAAATTACATTTTTTTAAATCCCAGTACGACTCGGTCCTATTTATTTAAGGGTGGTTCAGGGCCTTGGAATGATACATAACCCCCCACCTCCCCCCGAACCGACTCGGGGAGGTGTAAATCTGAGTCATGATATTTTAAACCTTGATTAGAATACGTCTGTGTGGTGTGGCTCTCAGTCAGTTAGTGAGCTGGCTGCTGGCTGCAAGACCGAGAAGGCCTTCTAGATGAAATCAGGGTTGCTCGTATCAGAAATATATCAGACAAGCCAATTGGGCCGGCGTAACACAAAACCTAAGGTTAAGGGCCGATATGGGCCTTAAAAAAATAAAAAAAATAAAAAAATCACTTTAATTTGGTTCAGTTAATTTTATATAAATTCATATAAAATCTTGTTAAACTAACTAAGAAATAGACGATAAATTAGTTTTGAGTAGTTGTTGAATATTCTTTTATACTTGTTATTTAGTATATGATCATATTTGAATTAATTATTTAGTATATGCTCATCTTATTAATTATTTAGTGTAAAGTTTAAAGAGTGAAATGTTAAAAATGTTATAACCAAATCTATTGATAATAAATTACCGATAGGGTTGGTAAGGCTGGCAATGAGCCAAGCCGAGCCAAACCTGTGATGGCTCGAGCTCGGCTCCGCCCATAACACATGAGCTCGAGCTTGATTCGAGCGGGCTCAATCCCCTAATTGAGCCCGAGGTCGAGCCTAGCTCGAGCTCCCGCTATGTCCAGCTCAAGAATAGCTTGAGATTCCAGGCCATAAAAGCCTAATAGATCTAGATTTACACAATTACGCTAAAACAAAAATTCATAAACTTCAGAATTTTTATGTTAATTATTAATTTTGGTTAATATAATCATTGATAGAAATTTAAAAAGACAATTCTAAATACAATTGCTGAAAGAACTTGAGGGTGTACTTTAAAAATTTAAATTATTATTCCTAATTTTAAAATATATAACTCAAAAATACGAACGAGCCGGCTCGTCGAGCTTCGAGTTGAACTACCTAAAGCTCAAGCTTGGCTAATCCAACCCACGGGTCGGGTTTGGGTTTGGGAAATCAAACCCGATTCTGAATCGGGTCGGGTTCCGATTTACCCTAGAAAACCTGAACCCAACTCGATGACTTAAGTAAATATATTTTTTTAAAATTGTAAATATTTTTTGTGAATGTTTTCTATTATTTTGGGTTTTTTTGTATTTATTGAAAACCCAATGGGTTTTTATTGGGTCGGGTCGGGTTTGGTTTGCAAAAAAAAGGTTCGGGTTAGTTTTGGGTTTGGGTTTTGAAAACCTAATTGGGTTTTAAACGGGTTCTGGTTTCAGGTATTGCTTCTCGGGTCAGGTTCGAGTTTTTAAAAACCCGACCCGAACCTAAACCGTGACCTCCCCTATATACTGATCTACCTTCAAGGATAAGAGAAACCGGATAAAAGGATGCACACATTAATAACTATCATCACAAATATGTTCGACAAATTAAACAATACTAAAGAAATAAATTTTATCGTGACAAAGAAAAGTTTTAATATAATAAAAATAATATTATATTCATACCATAACCCAAGAGAATATTATTTGCTTCATAAAAGGAGAATACAATTATAACATAAAGGGCTTTGTTCATCATATAAACTAAAACTTAAAACTTAAAATTAATTATTAAAAAATAAAACCACAAAACAAAAATTTAGTACCGGTTTTACTTTTCCAATTCCAGTTTCATTTCCAAAACAGTAATTCCTCCAATCAATCAATCAATCAATTATTTTGGATTATGGAGTAGAAGATTAATCCTAGACTCCTATAGCGTAGCCTAATATTAGGAAATTTTACCTGAAAAATACGTTACTCTTCACAAATTATTCCAAAAATATATTATTCTTGTAAATTACTGGGCCAATATGAACTGACAAAAATGCCCTTTAATGTGTCATTAGATTTTTTTTTTTGTTGAACAGGGAACATACCCGAATACACCAAACCAAAACCACTACAATTCTGGGCTAACATTTCAGTTAATACTTGATGCGATCCTAGCCAATCACTAGCAGGAGGACTAATCAATGTAATATAGACTTATGTATGTCCGAATATCGTTCCAAAAGGACCAAGCCAGTAGTTAATTGCTTTCTGAGTTATAATTCAAAGTTTGAGTATCCTGGATAAAACACTTTATCAAAAATAGAAAACTAAACTAAACAATTACTTGAAAACTGTTGAAAAAAACTTTTGAGGAATTTTAATGAGGAGAGAAGACGTTGGGAATCCAATTCCCTCCCTAGACACTTCTGAGATTGAATAGAAATTATGTTTTGAAAATCAATTTTTGACGAGCTTATAAAACCATGGCTACAATCCGCATCGACATCACCTTTTTCTATCTCCTAGAGTAAACTAGCCGACATAATCGACTCTACTTGATAGCATAAATAGAAGCTCATTGACCCTACCTATGGTCGGGAATCAGGTCTTGTCTCATAGGTAGATCAAACCAATCCATCAGGGTATTACTTTAAGGTCAAGGATTAACCCTAAGATCAGTTGATCTACCTAGTGTATGAACTCAAAAAGATATTTATAACCTATCAACATATCTTACCTTAAGTCTAGCTTCACATTATAGCCAGTACATCGCAGGACAACAAGTATGAATCAAGAATACACAACTTAGGAATACTCATTCATGCTCCATATTGAAACCAAATAAGATATAATGTATCAATCTCATTACATGCCAGGGAGTCCATGACTCCCAACTACAAATGACTACTCCATACTGGAAATAAAAACACACATCAAGGTTTTGATAACAGCCATGAAAGAAGAAAAAAAACTAAGTACAGAAACTCCCTTTGGAAGGCTGCTCTTGGTCACCCTTGCTCCTTGGCTGAATTCTCCACCTTTCTTCCTCAAAGTACCCAGAGGCCGTGTAAGACTCCCTCTGGACCTTCTCCTCCCTCTAAACTAAACTACAAAGCAGGAAATTGAACTAAAAACTGAATACTTTACACCCTTCCTCGGACCTCTATTTATAGTTGTTCTGCTGCCCAGGCCTTGTAATTTGGTCTCTGTCCAGGGGTATAAAGTATGCCTTCCTGATCTCAGAATTGGATGAAATTACACACGAACCTTCCTTCCATGGTCCTTTCCTTGTGTACGAAATTTAAATTTCATCTAAGTTAGGAAACTCGAGATATACAGTTGAGAAGTGACATTGCTTTTGCTGCCAATCTCTGCATGGGGTCCACCACTTTGAAAATATAAAACTTGAAAAACCCGAATTGGATTCACCTGAATTTTCGTGATATGATCCTAAATCTCCTCAGGAATCTTCAGTCCAAATTTGGGTTCAATTGGGGCTCGGGAACTCCAGATATGCTCTCCTTCAAACTCGGATTTATCTTCTCTTCTTGGCAGCAGTTTCCTTCTTTGTATTGAACTTCACTTCTTGGTCATTCAAAACACTTAGAGCTCGAGTAAATTTCATTAGAATCTTCGTGGATACCTTCCTTAGACACTTAGGACTTATTTTCCTAAGTTGGGCTTGATTGGTTGTCAGGATCCCGAGATTTTTGTGGCTTTGCATTGCTGTGTCATCGATGTGGTCGAGGCGATATTGTGCCTGATTCTGGCGCGGTCGTGCCACTGGAGCAGAGTTCTTTCTAAGTCTGGAAATGGCCATCGAACCCGTGCTGAGTTAGGAGACTTCTTGGCGCGATAGTGCCATATTTTGCTGAAGTAGTGGTGCGGCAGCGCCACTTAGACTTTTCATTGGTCCCCAGAATGGCAACTTCTCTTTCCATCTTTAGCAGCTCTTTGGCGCGTCCATGCAGTCTCTGTTGAGGTAGCGCCAACTCCTTGGCTCGGTAGTGCCCTCCGAAGGCGCGGGCGCACCACTTCACATTCCGCAACTGGCTTTTGTGTCCGCTGAGTCATTGGGTATTTTCTCCATTAGTTTGAATTTTTGAATATTTTCCCGGCGCGGTGGCGCCGATTCTGCCTTGGACGTGCCATCCTTCTTTTTGGCTTCTTTTACTCATTTTTCTTCTGTTTTTGCTCCAAATCCATTTTTTCTTCTTCCACTGGGTACCTGAGGCACAAAACATGAAATTGGGTCATATTTGTTGCTTTTATATTCAGGACTGACTCAGAATTAGATTTTTCACTCAATTTTCATGCCTAAAGATAATGTCTTTTAGGCACTTATCACAACCCCAAACTTAAACCTTTGCTCATCCTCGAGTAAAATCTGAAAGAAACAACTAGATAAATCTGTAGAGATTAAGAAACGATCAGTGGCACTCCCGTTGCAAGTTTCAAAATGGATGATTCACTCTCCTAATGATGGTTTTCTTTGCTTAGTCAAAACAGAATTCAATTTTTTTTTTTTTTTTTTTTTTTAGATCCCTATCCCCATACAAGTGAGAAGTCTCTGTTAACTCCATAAGCCAACCCTCAGTCCACTCTCCACCTACCTGAAGGAATCCATAATCCTGATCAATAGGTATTTTCTAGGTTGTAATGGGGCATGGGTAATGGGTATGATGAAAATTGTAAGCATTTTTTTTTTTTTTTTTTTGGGTTTTATCCTCCTCCTCATATCCATGTTCCATTTTTCTGAGCATGAATTAGTTCTGACCCTATGACCTTTTTCCAATTTTTTCACCCCAAACTTATTCTCTTGAGTTGATACCATTTTCTTTTCTTCTTCCTTTCCTTCACATGTATTCTTTTCTTGGGTTTTGTCCAGAGTCTAGTTTACCTCATCGGTTGACTCAAAGTCCCTATGCTTGCTGAGGCCCGAGACCCGGTGCACACACGAGATGGCCTTTCCCTAAACTAACCCACAACCTTTTCTTTCTTTTTCTTTGGCTTTGTCTGGAGTCCAGCTTACCTTGCCGGTTGACTCAGAGTCCCTAAGCTTGCTGAGGCCCGAGACCTGGTGCACACACAAGGTGGCCTTTCCCCTGACTTAGCCTCTATCTTGCTGCTTCTTCCCTTTTTTCAAAGAAAAAAAACTTATACCCTTCATTCATCCCTCCTTTCAAATTTTTGTCCATGCTCATTTAAACAGAACACTTCAATAATTTGGAGAGATATAGGTCAGTAAGAAACAAGTTGGTTTATCACGAAGGCTGGTTCATGTAATGTGGGATTTGAAACAAAACAGGGATCTTGTTGGCTCAAGGTGTTTCACAAAAAGTGATGCATCTTGTGCATTCAAGTGGGTGACTTGAAAAAGGCTCAAACGATTGAAAAGAGGTGCCTAAATCACTTCAGGATATTTGAAAACCTTTCTCTGTTTCGCCTCAAGCTTTCCTCAGGTTTGTTCTAGAGGTTTACATCAACTTGCTCACTTTATACTTTGTTTTCCAAAAACTGTTTTAAAGAAAATTCTCCTCCAGTTAGGATTAAGCTATTCGAACTAAGTTATTTTTCCAGAACGTGAATCATGCTTTCTCTTTACTTGGGGTTTTCCACTGGTGTTTTCCTAAATCTCTTTGGATCTATTTCTGGTGTGAAAGTTTTTGAAAACATGAAGAAAGAATATCCCACCCCAAACTTAAAAACATGCTTTGTCCTCAAAGCATAAACAAAGTTAAGGAGTTGGATTAATACTTCCCTGATGAACTGGGTGTGCCTGAAGTGGGATAGAACTTCTCCTTGTTTGCTCTTTGAATTGAAATCTGCCTTCATGGGTTAGTGCCCAATATTTGTGCATGGAGTATAACAAATTGAAATGGAATTGAAATGAGTTTGTTCTCATGCATAATACTGAGTCTAAGATGCATACCTGCAGTGGAATTTTCCTTTTATGAGCTCTGAATTGGTTATTCCTCAATGAGACAGTGGCGCGGTAGCGTCATAATTTGGTGCGGACGCGCCGAGTAGTTCCATAAAATTTCAGCATCCTGAATGTGTTTTTGAGGATTTCTACTTTGAACAAGATTTTATCAGTTAGATGCAAATGTTGATTCGGTTATCACACATTTTCATTGGAGAAATCATGCTTTGAGACACATTGTGAGAGTGCAAAATATTATGTCATTAATATGAATGGAGATTGAGTACATATTAATGAACATTGCAGACAAAACATCACTCTAAGACATCTGATACATAGACACCAAAGCATATTCTCCCAGAGGAGAGACTGGTTCAGAAATTAGGCTCAAAATTTTTGTGAACTAGCGCGGTCGGTCGCACCAGTTCCTGTTTTTGGTTTTTTTTTTTTGTTGTTTTCTGCTTTATGGTTCAGAATGTCAAACACTTTCTAGCCTAATTCGATCCTAATCATGCAAAATCAACCACCTAATCATGCAAGTCCTAATAGCTCACAAAAGAGAAAAAAATGCTCAATTCCATGAAATTACAATGCAGTCCTATTCTAAACTAAGAAATTTAGTTCTGGTTTATAGTCCCAGCTCGACTTTGTGACTCTTTCTAGTCGGATAAGATTGTGAAGCTTCTTTCCTGATGAAAATCAGGAGAGATGTATTTTTTCAGCCTTTGTCCATTCACTATAAAGGTGGATTGATCTTTTGGATTTCTGATTTCCACTGCTCCTAATTTTTACACTCTTTCCACTGAAAAAGGACCAGTCCATTTTGATCTAAGCTTACCAGGGAACAACCTAAGTCTGCTGTTAAACAAGAGGACAAGTTAACCAGGTTTGAATTCCATGGGTAAGATGTGCAAATCATGCCATTTTTTGGTTTTTTCTTTATACATCTCGGCATTCTCATAGGACCAATACCTAAACTCATCTAATTATTGAGTTGCAGCAGTCTATTTTCTCCAGCAGCCTTGATATCAAAATTCAAGAACTTGGTTGCCCAATATGCTTTATATTCTAATTCCAAAGGGAGATGGCATGCTTTTTCATAAACCAACCTATAGGGAGTCATGCCTATTGGGGTTTTGAAAGCTGTGCTATAGGCCCACAATGCATCATCTAGCTTGGTTTTCCAATATTTTATTGAGGTGTTAACAATTTTTTCCATAATTCTTTTGAGCTCTCTATTGGACACTTCTACTTGCCACTTATTTGGGCATGGTATGGGGTGGCTTCTTTGTGGGTGACTCCATATTTTTTCAACTAATTTTTAAAAGGAGTGTTGAAAAAAAGTTTTCCCCCATCACCGATGATAGCATTAGGAGTGCCAAAATGACAAAAAATATTTTTTTGAAAAATTCAATGACAACCTTGGCATCATTAGTTCTGGTTGCTATGGCCTCTACCCATCTTGTTACATAATCTACTGCCACAAAAATATATTCATACCCAAAACATGGTGGGAAAGGTCCCATGAAATCAATGCCCCAAACATCAAAACATTCACATTCAAGAATATTATTTAAAGGCATTTCATTCCTTCTTGAGATATTACCTGTCATTTGACACCTATCACATGATTGGACATACATCTTTGCATCCCGAAAAAGTGTTGGCCAGAAAAATGCAGATTGTAAAACCTTTGCTGCTGTCCGATTTGCACTGTGATGGCCACCAACCTCCTTGTCATGACAATGGCTGAGAATGAGTGGAGCTTCTTCCTCTTTTGCACACCTTCTAATGACTTGATCCGAACATATTTTGTGGAGGAATGGATCCTCCCAATAGTAGTGCTTTGAATCTGCCATCAGTTTCTTCCTTTGTTGGTATGTGAAGTGCTTTGGTACCCATTTGCTGCAAACAAAACTAGCTATATTAGCAAACCATGATACTTTTGAGAAATTTACCTTGCAAATCAGTTCATCTGGAAAGAGTTCCAAAACATCCCCTTCACGATTCTCTGTCTCCAGCCTTGAGAGGTGATCTGCTACAACATTTTCAGCCCCCTTCTTGTCCTTGATTTCGATATCAATTTCCTGGAGAAGAAGGATCCATCTGATTAGTCTTGGTTTGAAATCCTTCTTTGCAAACAAGTATCTAAGGGTTGCATGGTCAGTCCAAACAATAACCTTTGAACCACTGAGATATGATCTAAATTTTTCAAATGCAAAAACCACAACCATAAGTTCTTTCTCAGTGGTGGTATAATTCAATTGAGGACCAGTGAGTGTGTGACTAGCATAAGAAATTGCGTGGAAAACTTTTTCTTTTCTTTGACCAAGGGCTGCCCCTAAAGCAAAATCACTTGTATCACACATGAGTTCAAAATGTAGGTTCCAATTAGGTGACACAATGATGGGGGCAGATATTAATTTTTGTTTCAAGAGATTAAAGGCATGCATGCATTCATCGTTGAAATCAAATTTCACATCTTTTGAAAGTAAGTTTGACAAAGGTTTTGCAATTTTTGAAAAATTATTCATAAACCTTCTATAAAAACCTTCATGGCTTAGAAAACTCCTAATAGCCTTGACTGAAGTTGGTGGAGGTAGCTTTTCAATCAATTCTATTTTTTCCTTGTCTACCTCTATCCCCTTTTCTGAGATTTTGTGGCCAAGAACAATCCCTTCTCTTACCATGAAGTGACACATTTCCCAATTTAGGACTAACTTCTTCTCTTCACTTCTTTTGAGCACAAGCTCTAAGTGCTGCAAATAAGTCTCAAAAGTTAGTCCATATAGTGTAAAATCATCCATGAAGATCTCCATCATCTTTCCTATCATATCTTGGAATAAAGCCATCATGCATCTTTGAAAAGTGGTTGGTGCATTGCACAAGCCAAAGGGCATTCTCCTATATGCAAAGGTTCCATATGGGCAGGTGAAGGTGGTTTTTTCCTGGTCCTCGGGTGCTATAGGGATCAGGAAATATCCTGAATAACCATCTAGGAAACAATAGAATTTATTTCCTGCCAGCCTTTCATGCATTTAATCTATGAATGGTAAAGGAAAATGGTCTTTCCTAGTGGTTGTATTCAATTTCCTATAGTCTATGCATACTCTCCAACCCGTGACCGTCCTAGTGGGGATCAGTTCATTATTTTTATTATGAATGACAGTGATACCCCTGTTTTTGGGAACAACTTGAACTGGACTTACCCATGCACTATCAGAAATAGGATAGATAATACCTGCGTCCAAGAGTTTGATCACCTCCTTTTTCACTACCTCTTGCAATGTAGGATTCAACCTTCTTTGTGGTTGAATGCTAGGCTTGTAATTGTCTTCCATCAAGATTTGATGTGTGCAAATTGTGGGGCTGATTCCTTCAATGTCTGATAATCACCAGCCTATTGCCTTCTTGTGTTTGGACAGCACCTCAATGAGCATTTTCTCCTCCAAACCTGCTAAACATGAAGAAATAATTACTGGTTTATCATTCTCTTCAAGGAAAAATATTTCAAATTATTTGGGAGGGGTTTGAGTTCAAGTTTGGAAGCTCCTTGAGCCCCTTGTTCCTTTTGTTCTTTCCTCCGACTCCTCCTTGCTTTCAGCCTCCAATTCTTCAAGTTCTCTTGTCCTAATGGGATCATCATCTTCCTTCTCCTCTGAATGGATTAGGCCTCCTTTTGCTTCTTCAGTCCTCTCTTCTTCTTCAATTTCTGCTATACACGAATCAATCACATCAATGCTCAAACATAAATCATCGTGTGGGATGGCTGGTTGTTTTATAGCTTATTTTATATTAAAACTTATTGTATCATTGTTAAGCCTTAAGGTCAGATTCCATTGCTTGAAATCAATGATAGCACCAGCGGTAGCCAAGAATGGTTTGCCAAGAATTATAGGCAGGTTCTTGTCTACTTCCATGTCTAAAACCATAAAATCGCAATGATATATAAAATCTTGAATTTTTACCAACCCATCCTCCATTATTCCTTCTGGTATCTTGGTTGATCTACCCGCAAATTAAAGAGTGATTTCGGTCTCTTGAGGTTCTCCAAGTTTTAAATACCTACAAAGGGCCAATGACATTAACTTAACACTTGCCCCTAAATCGCATAATGCATTTACAAATTTATATGAACCAATTTCACAAGGTATTGTAAACCTCCCTGGATCTTTTAATTTTTCTGGCAGCTCATTCCTCAAGATTGCACTGCAATTTTTATTTAGTAAGACCGTACCTTGCTCCTCCACCTTCCTTCTTCCGGAAAGGACTTCTTTAAGAAACTTGCCATAAAGGGGCATTTGCCTCAATGCTTCAATAAGTGGAATATTAATCTGTAATTTCTTAAAAATTTCTAGAAACCTAGAAAAGATACTTTCTAGAATGTCTTTTTTAGCTCTACTTGGGTAAGGTACATCTCTTACATCAATATCAGTATTTGGAAATGAAAACTGAATGCTTTACACCCTTCCTCAGACCTCTATTTATAGCTGTTCTGCTGCCCAGGCCTTGTAATTTGGTCTCTGTCCAGGGGTATAAAGTATGCCTTCCTGACCTCAGAATTGGATGAAATTACACACGAACCTTCCTTCCATGGTCATTTCTCTGTGTACAAAATTTGAGTTTCATCTGAGTTAGGCAACTCGAGATATGCTGTTGAGAAGAGACATTGCTTCTGCTGCATATCTCTGCACTGGGTCCACCACTTTGAAAATATAAAACTAGAAAAACCCGAATGGGATTGATCTGAATTTTCTTGATATGATCCTCCTTCTCCTCAGGAATCTTCAGTCAAAATTTGGGTTCAATTGGGACTTGGTAACTCCAGATATGCTCTCCTTCAAACTCAGATTTATCTTCTCTTCTTGGCAACAATTTCCTTCTTTGTATTGAACTTCTCTTCTTGGTTATTCAAAACGCTTAGAACTCGAGTAAATTTCTTTAGAATCTTTGTGGATACCTTCCTTAGACACTTAGGACTTGTTTTCCCAAGTTTGGGCTTGATTGGTTGTCAGGAACCCGAGATTTTTGCGGCTTTGCATTGCTGAGTCATCGGCGCGGTCGACCCGATATTGTGCCACTGGAGCAGAGTTCTTTCTAAGTCTGGAACCGGCCATCGAACCCGTGCCGAGTTAGGAGACTTTTTGGCGTGGTAGCGCCATATTTTTCTGTAGTAGTGGCGCGGCAGCGCCACTCCTTAGACTTTTCATTGGTCCCCAGAACGACAACTTCTCTTTCCATCTTTAGCAGCTCTTTGGCGCGTCCATGCTGTCTTAGTGTGAGGTAGCGCCAACTCCTTGGCGTGGTAGCGCCCTCCAAAGGCGCGGTCGCGCCACTTCACATTCCCCAACCATTGGCTTTCATGTCCGTTGAGTCGTTGGGCATTTTTCTCTATTATTTTGATTTTTTAAATATTTTCCCGGCGCGGTGGCGCCGATTCTGGCGTGGATGTGCCATCCTTCTTTTTGGCTTGTTTTGCTCATTTTTCCTCTGTTTTTGCTCCAAATCCAGTTTATCTTCTTCCACTGGGTACCTGAGGCACAAAACATGAAATTGAGTCATATTTGTTGCTTTTATATTCAGAATTGACTCGGAATTAGATTTTTCACTCAATTTTTATGCCTAAAGATAGTGTCTTTTAGACACTTATCAATACTCACTAACATATTATATCGTATAAGAGTAACATATTATTTGGTTGTTTATAATATATCATCCAATATTGTAATTATATAACATTTGTGAAATTATAGAAACACGTTTTATTATGGGTTAACATAGAAGTCATTGGTTACTACAGTATTATTTTGCATAAGCCTAACATACTATTCGATTATAGTTAATATATATTTCAATATTATAATTTTATGAGAATACTAAAATTTATATAAATACCTTTCGTGCTGGACTAACATATTAGTCAATGGTCACCAAAATGTTATTTCGTACAACTATAACATACTATTTGGATGTTGTTAACATATTATACATTATTGTAATACACAATATTTGTGAAAATTACAGAAGAACCTTTAATTTTAGGCTAACATATTAGTCGTTGGTCACTGATATATTATTTCAAATATGACTTACATACTATTCGAGTACTCGTAACAAATTATACGATATTGTCATTACAAGTATTTATGAAAGCAAAGAAACATTTTATTCTGGGCAAACATATTAGACGTTGGTCACTAGCATATTATTTTCCATTACACTACATACTATTCAATTGTTGTTAACAAGTCATCCAATATTATAATTACTCCCCATTTGTGAAAGTTACAAAAGCATCTTTCATTATGGGTTAACTTATTAGTCGCTGGTCACCAACATATTATTTTGCGTAACACTAACATACTAATCGATTGAATGAGAACTACATAAAATAGATGACCACTAATATGTTATTACGCTTAAAGGTATTATTTTAACATTATATAAAGTAATGTGTTAACCACTGATAAGTGTCTTTTAAGACACTATATTTAGGCCTGAATTAGAATTGGAAATTATATTTTGAAGTCAATATTCATCATAATATCATGAAATATGTCTCATATTAATATTTTCTCTCTCAGGAGTCCAACGCAACAAGAATCATTGAAATCAGAGCTAAAATAAAGAAGATATAAGGATTTTAGTACATAAAGGTACAATGTTGCAGTGACCGGCGCGACCGCGCCAAAATGGAGCCAGAAGGCTTATTGAGTTGCCAAACATGACCAGAACTCTTTCCATTCGAGTACTTAGAAGAAACTCTGCTCCAGTGGCGCGACCGCGCCATTTTAAAGCTTATTTGTGGCGCGACCGCGCCGATTACTCAGCAACACAAAGTCACAAAAATCTCAGGATCCTGACAACCAATCAAGCCTAAACTTGGGAAAAGAAGTCCTAAGTGTCTAAGGAAGGTATCCAGGAAGATTTTAAAGAAATATATTCGAGTTTTAAGTGCTTTGAATGACCAAGAAGTGAAGATCAATTCAAAGAAGGAAACTTCTGCCAAGAGAAGAAGTTGAGTCCGAAATTTATGAAGAACATATCTGGAGTTCTTGTGGTCCAATTAAAGCCAAATTTGGACTGAAGATTCCTGAGGATATTAAGGAAAATATCAAAAAAATTAAGGAAAAGCCAAGTCGGGTTTCTCAAGTTCTACACTTCCAAAGTGGTGGACCCAGTGCTGGAATTAGCAATAGAATCAAGCAACTTCTTCACATTATATCTCGAGTTTCCCAGCTCATATTGAACTCAAATTTCGTGACCAAGGCAAGGACCATAGAAGGAAGGTTCTTGTGTAATTTCAGCCAATTCTGAGGTCGGGAAGGCATAATTCATACCCCTGGGCAGAGACCAATTTACAGGGCCTGGACAGAATTTCAACTATAAATAGAGGTCCGAGGAAGAGAGTTGATCATCCAGTTTTCCAAAGTTGTAAATACAGTTTTTAGTTTACTTTCATATTTTTGTAGTTAGTTTGGAGTTGAGAGAAAGTGCAGAGGAAGTCTTACACGACCTCTTGGCACTTTGGAGAGAAGGAAGAGATTTCAGTCAAGGAGAAGTTGAAGCTAAGGGCAGTTCCTCTAAAGGGGGTTTTCTGTACTTGTTTTCTTCTTATTTTCATGGCTGTAATTGAATCCTCTTTGTGTGTTTATTCTATTAGCATGGAGTAGTCTCTCTTTGTTGGGGAAGTCATGAACTCCTAGTTGTGATTTGTTTAAGTTCTGAAATTATAGTAATAAAATACCTGGCTTTTGTTTTAGAAACTGACTTCATTGCTTATTTCTGATCTGAATTCAATTCTAGAATTTAATGAGGTTCGAATAGTGAAGTTAAATTTCAGTAGAGAGTTGGGTTAGTAATTTGATTCCTGTTTTCTAAAACAACTTGTTTTTCTAACTAGATAGTTCCGGATTGTGATGGAGACTAGTTGAAAAGTGATGTGACTTCTATAACTCTTGTTTTGAATAAGAGAGAGTTAATCTTTAAGCTTTTATATTTATGCACCTAGGATTTGAATGTTTCCGGATTGTGATGGAGTTAAAGGAATAGGTGAAAGTTATTTCCTGTATATGGGTAACCAGGTTTTCAAAAGCTAAGTCAAGGTAAGGGTATTTGAGCTATAAAATCAGAACTTTGCATGTTAGCAACAAAGAGGGATTGACACTTTTCCCCAACATCTCATCTCTATAAGGTTTCCAGTAGTTTAATTCTGTTTTGTTTTTCCAGTTCTCAAAACCAAAAATTCTTTTCCTTAATCAGTGAAAAAATCTTTGCTTAAACTGAGTTCTCATCAAGGTCTCTGTGGGATCGATATCTGGACTCTCGAGTCTATATTACTTGCTGACCTAGTGCACTTGCTAGACACTCAACAACCACTAATATGTTATTGCGCTAAGTGGTAATAACTTACCATTACGTACAGTAATATGTTAACAAAGTTTTACATCAAGCCAAAACTACACACAATACTAATAGTGAACCATCAGCAGAACTCTCAACTTTGTCAATTTTTGAGTTTCTAGAGTCATTCTCATTCTATAATATACATCAGATGTACTATTCAAATTCCTACTCCAAAACATAAAATGTAACTTAAGCTCGTACTTGTTACGGGAGACAAATCAATAAAAAATACAAGGATTAACTAATAGACTTATAAGGAATAATATGCAACACTTGTAATCACTTGAGCAGAAGACAAAAAAATTTTGAAGGAAAATATTTGGTTTTTGTAGTTTAGAAAGAAGACAGTGAAAAATTGTATTTGACAATGTAAACTCGATATATTATAATTTTGGTTCAAAAGGGTTGGGTTAGATTGTTTAATAGTTGTAGGGGTTGGTTCAAAATATTTGACAAAAATTATTTTAAATTGTATTTAGGTTAGTTCATGAAAGACAAACATAAGGGCATTTTTGTCAGCTCATATTGCCCTAGTAATTTACAAGAATGCTATATTTTTTGAATAATTTTTGAAGAATAATATATTTTTCAAGTAAAAGTTCCCCTAATATTATGACATACAACATAATAGGAACTTTTACTACAAAAATACGTTATTCTTCAAAAATTATCCCAAAAACATAGTATTCTTGTAAATTATCGAGAAAATATGAGCTGACAAAAATGCCCTTATATGTATCTTTCGGTTTATTTTTTAGTTGAACTGAGAACCAACCCAAATACACTTCAAACCAAGACCATAACAATTCTGGGCTAACATATCAGTCAAAGATCACTAGCATATTATTTCCTAGAAGATTAACATATTTTTTAGTTGTTGTTAACGTATTATCCAATATTGTAATTACACTTGTGAAATTATAGCAGCACCTTTAATTCTGGGTCAACATATTAGTCGTTGGTTACTAACATATTATTTTGCGTAAGCTTAACATATTATTCGATTGTAGTTAATATTAGTCAATATTATAATTTCAAGTGAATACTAAAATTTATAGAAACACCTTTCATCGTAGGTTAATTTATCAGCCAATGGTCACCAACATATTATTTCATACAACTCTAACCTACTATTTGGCTGCTATTAACATATTATATAATATTGTAATTACCCAACATTTGTGAAAATTATAAAAAAATCTTTTATTTTAGGCTAACATATTAGTGGTTGGTCTCTAATATATTACTTTACGTAAGACTAACATATTATTCGGCTACTGGTAACATATTATACGATATTGTTATCAAACATTTGTGAAAGTTATAGAAACACCTTTCATTATAGGCAAACATATTTGTCGTTGGTCACTAACATATTATTTTGCATCACTCTATACTCTATATGGTTGTAGTTAATATATCTTCAAATATTATAATTACACAACATTTGTGAAAGTTATAGAAGCATTTTTAAATATGGGCTAACATATTGGTTCTTGGCCACTAACATACTATTCGATTGAAAGAGAACTACATACAATATATGACCATTAATATGTTACAAGGCTGAAAGGTAATATGTTAACAACTAATAAGTTATTATGCTAAGAGGTAATAACTTACCATTAAGTATGGTAATATGTTAACTACTTTTTACATTAAGCAAAAACTATACGCAATACCAACAATGAACCATCAACAAAACTCTCAAATTTGTCAATTTTTGTGTTTCTAGAGTGATTCTCCTTCAATAATATACATCAGATATACTATTGTTCGCACATAAATGAGCGTAGCCCAAATTCAGCAAGCCCAGGAGTCCATCAACCCAGCAACCAAGGAACGTGGGTAGGCTTCAACAAATTTCAAGGCAGCCCAGTACATCCCATCATGAAGTTCAGTCGCGTCGCCACGTCAGCAGCACAGTCGATGCGTTCGTCAGCAAGAGCTTGTCAAGTCAACATCCATCAACATGCTTCGTCAGCTCGTTACTCAACTCAACAAGGATCAGTATCAGGTCGTTAACTGGAGGAGAAAAGGAAGGCCCCGATCCGGTTCTTCCTCCTCTTCCCCTCTAATCCCTCAACTTCCTCAGCATAAAGAAGATTGCGATCCTCTTTCCCAGGATGTACTCAACCATTGCGGAGGGTCGACTACAAAAAGCCAGAGAGGTACCTGTGGCAGGGGTTGGAAGATTTTCGTCATCACCAATTGGGGAAATCAACTTCGAAAGATTTTTGTGGTAAAGTGAAGAAACTTTCTCCCTCTCTTAAAGACGAAGGACTGAAATCCCTTCACCGAGGAGAAATTCTCTCGTAGAGAAGCTATTTCGATCCATAAAAGACAAGCAATCCGTCGCCCGTCGCAACTCAACAGTTCAACTGGAACAGCTCTACACGACCGCCGGAAACGTCACAAGTTGATACACGCGAAGCACAAATACCTCCGTCCGACCGACTAAAGCCACCATAGATCGTGCACACTCGTTCCTGCAACTCGAGGTTCAACGTTCGTTCGCAGAAGCAGAAACTTCAAAACTACACGGAGATCGAATCAGAGGAAGAATAGGAGATTGTACTCGCAATTTTCTAACATTCAAACACACCATGTAACACAAATTATTCTGAATTAATCAATATATTCTCTCGGTCGCACCTCTTCGCGGACCAGCGGATTTTCGGTGAAACAGATTTGGCACGCCCGGTGGGACATCTCCTACCTCTCATCTCTTCCTCCGTTAAAAAAAAAATCTCCCAACCACAGCCATGGCCAGCAACGCCAACAACGGCACCAACAACAACAACGTCAACAACAGGGGCAAACAAGCTGCCTCTTCGAGCTCTGCCCAACCGCGCCCCGCCGCGACCGCTGGCTCAACCACAGGAGTCCGCGATCCTACCTCTTGATAAGTGTCCAAAAGACACTTATTTAGGCATGAATTATAGATCATAAATTCCTAATTTGAGTTGATTATGAGCTTAAAAGTGACAAATATAACTTAAATACATGTTTTATGTCTCAGGTACCCGGTAGAAGAAGAAAAATGGGATTTGGAGCTAAAACGGAGGAAGAATGAGCAAAAGAGGCCAAAAAGAAGAACGGCGATCGATCAGCGCCCGATTCTGCCGCGACAGCCAATCAAATCCTTGAAATTCAAATTAATGTGCAAAGTGCCCAATGACCTAATGGTCATGAAAGACAAAGGTTGGGGAATGTGAATGGGCACGACCGCAGCCCACGAGAAGCGCCACCGGTTGACCTCGAGGAGGCTACCACAAAAGGGAGCTAAAAGCAGAAAGAGAAGTTGCCATCCGGGGACCAAGTAAATTCCTAAGGACTGGCGCGACCGCGCCATTTCGCAGCAATGTTCGGCACAACTGCGCCTAGCGGTCACCGGACTTAGACGGATTTCGAATTCTGTGGCGCGACCGCGCCGATGACTCTGCTGCTCAGAATACGAAAATCTCGGGATCCTGCAGTCAAATCCAATCCAAACTTGGGAGAAGGAGTCACAGACGTCTAAGGAAGGTGCCCACGAAGATTTTAAGGTAAATTACTTATGTCCAGGTGCATTGAATGATCCAAAAAGAAGAAGTTGTTTCAAAATAGGAATCTGCTGCCTATGGAGAGAGATAAAATCCGAATTTTGTGAAGGATAGAGAAGGAGTTTCACAATTCCAATTGAATCTAAATTTTGAACGAAGCTTCCTGGTACTATAGAGGATCTTGTCACGAAAATTTAGGTCAATCCAAGCCGGGATTCTCGAGTTACATATCTCCAAAGTGGTGGACCCGTATAGAAGTTGGCAAGAGAAAATCAGGCAACTTCCTTCCCTCATATCTCGAGTTTCCCAACTCAGAATTGATTCAAACTTCGTGAGCATGGAAAGGACTTCAAAAGGAAGGTCCTGGTATAAATTTAGCCAATTCTGAGGCCAGGAAAGGGTACTTCATACTCCTGGACAGAGAGCAATTTACATGGCATGGGCAGCAGAACAAGTATATAAGGAGGTCCGAGGCAAAGAGCAAATCGAGTTTTTGTAGTGTAAATCCAGTTTTCCAGAGTTCTAATTCTTATATTTAGTTTAATTTCGTGTTCTGTTAGTTAGTATTGAGTTGAGAGAAAGAGAGAGAGAAGCAATTGTAGCAAAGGCAGGAGAGGAGGCTAAGGACAGTCCTCAAGAGGGGGTTTTCTTTACTTCATTTATTTTCATGCTCATGGCTATAATTGAATTCTCTTTGTGTGTTTATTTTATAAGTATGGAGTAGTCTCTTTTTTTTGGGGAAAGTCATGAACTCCTAGTTTGTATTATGTTTGAATTCTGAAATTTACAGCAATAAAGTACTCTGCCTTTGTTTTAGAATCTGAATTCATTGCATGTTGCTAATCTAGATTTATATCTGAAGTCTAATGAAGTACGGATGAGAAGTTAGATTCCAGTAAAAGATTTGGGTCAGTTATATGATTCTTTGTTTTCTAAAACAACTTCGCTTTTAAACTAGATTGTTCGGTTTGAAGGAGACTAGTGAGAGGTGATGTGGCTTCTTTAACTCTTGTTCTGAATAAGAGAGAGTAAAATCTTTAGGCTTTTATATTTATGCACTCAGGATTTGAATGTTCCTGCTGAGAAGGAGTTCAAAGAATGAGTGAAAGTTATTTCCTGTATATGGGTAGCCAGGTTTTCAAAAGCTAAGTCAAGGTAAAGGGTATTTGAGTCGTAAAATCAGAATTCTGCATATTTACAACTAGGAGGGATTGACATTTTTCCCCAACATCTCATCTCTATTAATTCTTCCAGAAATTTAATTCTGTTTTTCTTTTCAGTTCTCAACACAAAAATCCAACTTTTCTTCACCTCAATCAATAGGAAAATTTTTGCTTAGATTAGGCTCTCATCAAAGGTCCCCTGTGGGATCGATATCTGGACTCTCAAGTCCTATATTACTTGCTGACCTAGTGCACTTGCTAGACACCCAACAAGTTTTTTGCCCGTTGCGGGGACCATTGCATTGAGAGTAAGTTTAAGTGAATTTTGATTTGTTGATTGAGATTAAAATTTTTTTTTTTTTTTTTTTTTCGGTTGCACCTGATTCATGCTTGAAAGTTAGAATTAGTGGTGAGCCACTAGATGAACCCAATCTGAGCTGGAAAGTGCACTCATATGAGAGGTGGAAAGATGTGCAGAATGAGATAAGTCCACATCCTAACTCATATTCAGAATTTCCCCAACCATATGCATCTTCTAATCATGATTCATGGAGGTATGAATCTAATATATCATGTTCTTTTGTGGATAATGAACCTAATAGTTTCAATGAAGCAGAGCATGATAATTATTTCTCTAAGAAAAATGTAAATCCATATTTTGAGAATGATTGGCAGGACAATTTGCCATATGGGCAATTGTCCAGGTTCAGGTATGATCACCCTCCTATGTTTAGTGACTCTTCATATCATCATACATATTCCCCTCAACCTCATGAAGACTGGTCTAGGCTGACCACTCTAGTGGATAACTATTCTGCTCAAAAAGATACTATGTTAAATCCACCTGATGAACAACCTAGTTTAGAAACCATTGATAATTCACAAAGAGCCAGATTTGAGGATATGTTTTTAAAGTTTCTAGAAAATCAAGAAAAACAAGATGCTCAAGCTGAAGCTAGGCTTGACACTCAAGAAGCTGCCATCAGAAATCTGGAACTACGAATAGGACAGATGGCCACTATCATATCAGGTATGAACCAAGTTAATTCTGAATGGATGTATACATCTAGCACTTCTTGTCTTAATTTATGTGTTACTGCAGAACACATAGAAGAAGATACAACGGAGAGAGCTGAGAGTTGTTGTGAGTTTCAGGAATCTCAGGAGGGAGAAGATGAGATGATCATTGAGGAAAAAGAAGAAGATGAAAAAGAGAAAGAAGGGGATGAGGTTGAACAAGAAGAGAAACCCCTTGAAGAGCATAAAGAAGTTAGGATAGAGGACACCAAGGATAATGAACATTCTTTCCTCTCCTTAGCCATTGATTTCTTCATTATCCAGCCCTATAAACCACCCACAAAAGTTGAAATTAAAATTTTATTTGGTCTGGGTAGTGTGAAGAAAAGTTGGCTAAAAGTAAACAAGCAAAACAAGTTAAAAGCCAACCAGCAAAGAGAAAGAGTGATCAGCTCTTTACTCAAAAGATTGAATCATCATGCAACACATTCAAAAGTCAAAAACATCCTCAAGCATGGATGGTTCCAGTTCCCATTCGATCCTGGTGGATCAGATCACAGGGATCAGAAGGTAGTGTAAATAATAGGAGTAGGAGTTAGATTAAAAATTTACAACTTTCAAAAAAACCAGAAAAACACAAAAAAATTAAGAACTCAAAACTGGAAAAAGGAAGAAGAAGATGAAGAAGAAGAAGAATAGGAACTTTTAGCTTTAGCTAGTTCTTTTATATTTTTTTTTCTTTCTGAAAAATTTTGTATGAGCTTGCTTTGTGTGTGATTTTATCTGAGAGTGTGATTCAATGCAATTTTATTAATATGTACTGAATCTCCATTCATATTAATGAAATTATGCTTTTTCTCTCGAATTTGTCTCAAAGCATGCTTTTCATAACTCCTCCAATGAAAATGTGAAAACAATGACTCTGCATCTGCTTATCACTGATACAAACCTGTCCAAAGTGGAAATATTGAAAATTGCATTCAGAATCTAAAGATTTCCTGGGATTCAACGGCGCGACCGCACATTCTGGCGCGGCCGCGCCACTTGGTATAATGAGCTTTGGCCACTACAGAGGTGTTGCAACATAACCTCCACTGCAGGTATTCTTCTTAACATACATTTTATGCCTGAGATACACGTTTAGTCAATTTTCATTTTCATTTGCTCATAATCATGCAAATTTTTATCACTAACCCATGAGAGCAGAATGCAAGAGCCACAAAGAGAGATCTATCCAACCTCAATCCACGCAGAGAGTCAGGGAAGTATCTCTATCACCCCTATGTTTATTGCTGCTTTGAGGACAAAGCATGTTTTTAAGTTTGGGGTGGGATACTCTTCATGCAAATTTATGGGGATTTGAAAAATTTTAAGTTTGGGGTGGGATACTTTTCATGCATGGATCTGAAAACTCTGTTTTTTTTCAAAAATTCACCAGAAAAGTCCATTAGAGATTTTGAAAAATACCAGTGAAAACCCCTGATCATATGAATAGCATGATTCACCTTCTGAAAAATATATTAGTTCAGATGCTTAGTCTTGAATGGATGAGAATTTTTCTTTAAAGAAACAATTTTTGAAAACAAAGTACATGTGAGCAAGTTGATTTCAACCACTAGAACCAACCTGAGGAAAACTTGAGGCGAAACAGAGAAAGGTTTTCAAAAATTTTGAGGTGATTTAGGCACCTGTTTAAAAATCATTTGAGCCTTTTTTAAAGCCACCCATTTTAATGCACAAGTTGCATCACCTTTTGTCAAAACCTTTGAGCCGAAAAGATCCCTGTTTTGTTTCAATTACCCATGCTACATGAACCAGCCTTAGTGATAAATAAACTTGTTTCTTCCTTACCCACGATTCTCCAAATTATTGAAGTATTTTGTTTGAATAAGCATGGATAAAGATTTTGAAGTTATAAGGAGGGATGGATGAAGGGTACAAAAATATTTCTTTGTAAAGGGGAAGAAGAAGCAAGAGAGAGAAAAGAGAGTTCTGGGCTGAGTAGGAGAAAGGCCACCTTGTGTGTGCACCGGGACTCGGGCCTCAGCAAGCTTAGAGTCTCTGAGTCAACCAGCAAGGTAAGCTGGACTCCAAACAAAGCCAAAGAAAAAGAAAGAAAAGGTTGAGGGTGAGTTAAGGGAAAGGCCACCTCGTGTGTGTATCGGGTCTCGGGCCTCAGCAAGCTTAGGGACTCTGAGTCAACCGACGAGGTAAGCTAGACTCTGGACAAAACCCAAAGAAAAAGATACAAGGGAAAGAAAAAAAAAAGAGGGAAAAGGAAAAAGTGAGGGATCAATGCGAAAGAATAAGTTTGGGGTGGAAGAGCATGGAGGAAAAGTCACAAATCCAATTCATGCTCAGGAAAATGGAAAATGGATATGAGGAGGAGAATGAAACCGAAAAGAAAACCAAACATTTTCATCATACCCATTACCCCTGCCTCACTACAACCCATAAAGACCTATTGATCAGAATTGCGAATTTCTTCAGGTTAGTGGAGAGTGGACTGATGGTTGGCTTATGGAGTTGACTTGAGACTTCTCACTTGTATGGGCATGTTCATCTTTGAAAAATTAGAAGAAAATTCGAAATCTGTTTTGACTAAGCAAGAAGAACCATCATTAGGAAAGAAGTGACTCATCTATTTTGAAACTTTAGTAGGGAGGATCACTGAACTTTGCACAAGTCTTTACAGATTTATCTGGTATTTATTTCTGAGTTTTGCTCGAGACGAGCAAAAGTTTAAGTTTGGGGTTGTGATAAGGGTCCAAAAGACACTTATTTAGGCATGAATTATAGATCATAAATTCCTAATTTGAGTTGATTATGAGCTTAAAAGTGACAAATATAACTTAAATACATGTTTTATGTCTCAAGTACCCGGTAGAAGAAGAAAAATGGGATTTGGAGCTAAAACGGAGGAAAAATGAGCAAAAGAGGCCAAAAAGAAGAACGGCGCGATCGCGCCGATTCTGGCGCGACCGCGCCAATCAAATCCTTGGAAATTCAAATTAATGTGCAAAAGTGCCCAATGACCTAATGGTCATGAAAGACAAAGGTTGGGGAATGTGAATGGGCACGACCGCGCCACAGGAAGCGCCACCGGGCCACTGGAGGGCGCTACCGCGCCAAAGGGAGCTAAAAGCAGAAAGAGAAGTTGCCATCCGGGGACCAAGTAAATTCCTAAGGACTGGCGCGACCGCGCCATTTCGCAGCAATGTTCGGCACAACTGCGCCTAGCGGTCACCGGACTTAGACGGATTTCGAATTCTGTGGCGCGACCGCGCCGATGACTCTGCTGCTCAGAATACGAAAATCTCGGGATCCTGCAGTCAAATCCAATCCAAACTTGGGAGAAGGAGTCACAGACGTCTAAGGAAGGTGCCCACGAAGATTTTAAGGTAAATTACTTATGTCCAGGTGCATTGAATGATCCAAAAAGAAGAAGTTGTTTCAAAATAGGAATCTGCTGCCTATGGAGAGAGATAAAATCCGAATTTTGTGAAGGATAGAGAAGGAGTTTCACAATTCCAATTGAATCTAAATTTTGAACGAAGCTTCCTGGTACTATAGAGGATCTTGTCACGAAAATTTAGGTCAATCCAAGCCGGGATTCTCGAGTTACATATCTCCAAAGTGGTGGACCCGTATAGAAGTTGGCAAGAGAAAATCAGGCAACTTCCTTCCCTCATATCTCGAGTTTCCCAACTCAGAATTGATTCAAACTTCGTGAGCATGGAAAGGACTTCAAAAGGAAGGTCCTGGTATAAATTTAGCCAATTCTGAGGCCAGGAAAGGGTACTTCATACTCCTGGACAGAGAGCAATTTACATGGCATGGGCAGCAGAACAAGTATATAAGGAGGTCCGAGGCAAAGAGCAAATCGAGTTTTTGTAGTGTAAATCCAGTTTTCCAGAGTTCTAATTCTTATATTTAGTTTAATTTCGTGTTCTGTTAGTTAGTATTGAGTTGAGAGAAAGAGAGAGAGAAGCAATTGTAGCAAAGGCAGGAGAGGAGGCTAAGGACAGTCCTCAAGAGGGGGTTTTCTTTACTTCATTTATTTTCATGCTCATGGCTATAATTGAATTCTCTTTGTGTGTTTATTTTATAAGTATGGAGTAGTCTCTTTTTTTTGGGGAAAGTCATGAACTCCTAGTTTGTATTATGTTTGAATTCTGAAATTTACAGCAATAAAGTACTCTGCCTTTGTTTTAGAATCTGAATTCATTGCATGTTGCTAATCTAGATTTATATCTGAAGTCTAATGAAGTACGGATGAGAAGTTAGATTCCAGTAAAAGATTTGGGTCAGTTATATGATTCTTTGTTTTCTAAAAACAACTCGCTTTTAAACTAGATTGTTCCGGTTTCGAAGGAGACTAGTGAGAGGTGATGTGGCTTCTTTAACTCTTGTTCTGAATAAGAGAGAGTAAAATCTTTAGGCTTTTATATTTATGCACTCAGGATTTGAATGTTCCTGCTGAGAAGGAGTTCAAAGAATGAGTGAAAGTTATTTCCTGTATATGGGTAGCCAGGTTTTCAAAAGCTAAGTCAAGGTAAAGGGTATTTGAGTCGTAAAATCAGAATTCTGCATATTTACAACTAGGAGGGATTGACATTTTTCCCCAACATCTCATCTCTATTAATTCTTCCAGAAATTTAATTCTGTTTTTCTTTTCAGTTCTCAACACAAAAATCCAACTTTTCTTCACCTCAATCAATAGGAAAATTTTTGCTTAGATTAGGCTCTCATCAAAGGTCCCTGTGGGATCGATATCTGGACTCTCAAGTCCTATATTACTTGCTGACCTAGTGCACTTGCTAGACACCCAACAAGTTTTTGGCGCCGTTGCCGGGGACCATTGCATTGAGAGTAAGTTTAAGTGAATTTTGATTTGTTGATTGAGATTAAAATTTTTTTTATTTTTTTCTTTTCCGGTTGCACCTGATTCATGCTTGAAAGTTAGAATTAGTGGTGAGCCACTAGATGAACCCAATCTGGAGCTGGAAAGTGCACTCATATGAGAGGTGGAAAGATGTGCAGAATGAGATAAGTCCACATCCTAACTCATATTCAGAATTTCCCCAACCATATGCATCTTCTAATCATGATTCATGGAGGTATGAATCTAATATATCATGTTCTTTTGTGGATAATGAACCTAATAGTTTCAATGAAGCAGAGCATGATAATTATTTCTCTAAGAAAAATGTAAATCCATATTTTGAGAATGATTGGCAGGACAATTTGCCATATGGGCAATTGTCCAGGTTCAGGTATGATCACCCTCCTATGTTTAGTGACTCTTCATATCATCATACATATTCCCCTCAACCTCATGAAGACTGGTCTAGGCTGACCACTCTAGTGGATAACTATTCTGCTCAAAAAGATACTATGTTAAATCCACCTGATGAACAACCTAGTTTAGAAACCATTGATAATTCACAAAGAGCCAGATTTGAGGATATGTTTTTAAAGTTTCTAGAAAATCAAGAAAAACAAGATGCTCAAGCTGAAGCTAGGCTTGACACTCAAGAAGCTGCCATCAGAAATCTGGAACTACGAATAGGACAGATGGCCACTATCATATCAGGTATGAACCAAGTTAATTCTGAATGGATGTATACATCTAGCACTTCTTGTCTTAATTTATGTGTTACTGCAGAACACATAGAAGAAGATACAACGGAGAGAGCTGAGAGTTGTTGTGAGTTTCAGGAATCTCAGGAGGGAGAAGATGAGATGATCATTGAGGAAAAAAGAAGAAGATGAAAAAAGAAAAAAGAAGGGGATGAGGTTGAACAAGAAGAGAAACCCCTTGAAGAGCATAAAGAAGTTAGGATAGAGGACACCAAGGATAATGAACATTCTTTCCTCTCCTTAGCCATTGATTTCTTCATTATCCAGCCCTATAAACCACCCACAAAAGTTGAAATTAAAATTTTATTTGGTCTGGGTAGTGTGAAGAAAAGTTGGCTAAAAGTAAACAAGCAAAACAAGTTAAAAGCCAACCAGCAAAGAGAAAGAGTGATCAGCTCTTTACTCAAAAGATTGAATCATCATGCAACACATTCAAAAGTCAAAAACATCCTCAAGCATGGATGGTTCCAGTTCCCATTCGATCCTGGTGGATCAGATCACGGGATCAGAAGGTAGTGTAAATAATAGGAGTAGGAGTTAGATTAAAATTTACAACTTTCAAAAAAACAGAAAAAACACAAAAAAATTAAGAACTCAAAACTGGAAAAAGGAAGAAGAAGATGAAGAAGAAGAAGAATAGGAACTTTTAGCTTTAGCTAGTTCTTTTATATTTTTTTTTTTTTCTGAAAAATTTTGTATGAGCTTGCTTTGTGTGTGATTTTATCTGAGAGTGTGATTCAATGCAATTTTATTAATATGTACTGAATCTCCATTCATATTAATGAAATTATGCTTTTTCTCTCGAATTTGTCTCAAAGCATGCTTTTCATAACTCCTCCAATGAAAATGTGAAAACAATGACTCTGCATCTGCTTATCACTGATACAAACCTGTCCAAAGTGGAAATATTGAAAATTGCATTCAGAATCTAAAGATTTCCTGGGATTCAACGGCGCGACCGAGCCACATTCTGTCGCGGCCGCGCCACTTGGTATAATGAGCTTTGGCCACTACAGAGGTGTTGCAACATAACCTCCACTGCAGGTATTCTTCTTAACATACATTTTATGCCTGAGATACACGTTTAGTCAATTTTCATTTTCATTTGCTCATAATCATGCAAATTTTTATCACTAACCCATGAGAGCAGAATGCAAGAGCCACAAAGAGAGATCTATCCAACCTCAATCCACGCAGAGAGTCAGGGAAGTATCTCTATCACCCCTATGTTTATTGCTGCTTTGAGGACAAAGCATGTTTTTTTAGTTTGGGGTGGGATACTCTTCATGCAAATTTATGGGGATTTGAAAAATTTTAAGTTTGGGGTGGGATACTTTTCATGCATGGATCTGAAAACTCTGTTTTTTTTCAAAAATTCACCAGAAAAGTCCATTAGAGATTTTGAAAAATACCAGTGAAAACCCCTGATCATATGAATAGCATGATTCACCTTCTGAAAAATATATTAGTTCAGATGCTTAGTCTTGAATGGATGAGAATTTTTCTTTAAAGAAACAATTTTTGAAAACAAAGTACATGTGAGCAAGTTGATTTCAACCACTAGAACCAACCTGAGGAAAACTTGAGGCGAAACAGAGAAAGGTTTTCAAAAATTTTGAGGTGATTTAGGCACCTGTTTAAAAATCATTTGAGCCTTTTTTAAAGCCACCCATTTTAATGCACAAGTTGCATCACCTTTTGTCAAAACCTTTGAGCCGAAAAGATCCCTGTTTTGTTTCAATTACCCATGCTACATGAACCAGCCTTAGTGATAAATAAACTTGTTTCTTCCTTACCCACGATTCTCCAAATTATTGAAGTATTTTGTTTGAATAAGCATGGATAAAGATTTTGAAGTTATAAGGAGGGATGGATGAAGGGTACAAAAATATTTCTTTGTAAAGGGGAAGAAGAAGCAAGAGAGAGAAAAGAGAGTTCTGGGCTGAGTAGGAGAAAGGCCACCTTGTGTGTGCACCGGGACTCGGGCCTCAGCAAGCTTAGAGTCTCTGAGTCAACCAGCAAGGTAAGCTGGACTCCAAACAAAGCCAAAGAAAAAGAAAGAAAAGGTTGAGGGTGAGTTAAGGGAAAGGCCACCTCGTGTGTGTATCGGGTCTCGGGCCTCAGCAAGCTTAGGGACTCTGAGTCAACCGACGAGGTAAGCTAGACTCTGGACAAAACCCAAAGAAAAAGATACAAGGGAAAGAAAAAAAAAAGAGGGAAAAGGAAAAAGTGAGGGATCAATGCGAAAGAATAAGTTTGGGGTGGAAGAGCATGGAGGAAAAGTCACAAATCAATTCATGCTCAGGAAAATGGAAAATGGATATGAGGAGGAGAATGAAACCAAAAAAGAAAACCAAACATTTTCATCATACCCATTACCCCTGCCTCACTACAACCCATAAAGACCTATTGATCAGAATTGCGAATTTCTTCAGGTTAGTGGAGAGTGGACTGATGGTTGGCTTATGGAGTTGACTTGAGACTTCTCACTTGTATGGGCATGTTCATCTTTGAAAAATTAGAAGAAAATTCGAAATCTGTTTTGACTAAGCAAGAAGAACCATCATTAGGAAAGAAGTGACTCATCTATTTTGAAACTTTAGTAGGGAGGATCACTGAACTTTGCACAAGTCTTTACAGATTTATCTGGTATTTATTTCTGAGTTTTGCTCGAGACGAGCAAAAGTTTAAGTTTGGGGTTGTGATAAGGGTCCAAAAGACACTTATTTAGGCATGAATTATAGATCATAAATTCCTAATTTGAGTTGATTATGAGCTTAAAAGTGACAAATATAACTTAAATACATGTTTTATGTCTCAAGTACCCGGTAGAAGAAGAAAAATGGGATTTGGAGCTAAAACGGAGGAAAAATGAGCAAAAGAGGCCAAAAAGAAGAACGGCGCGACCGCGCCGATTCTGGCGCGACCGCGCCAATCAAATCCACAGAAATTCAAATTAATGTGCAAAAGTGTCCAACGACCTAACGGTCATAAAAGACAAAGGTTGGGGAATGTGAATGGGCGTGACCGCGCCACAGGAAGCGCCACCGGGCCACTGGAGGGCGCTACCGCGCCAAAGGGAGCTAAAAGCAGAAAGAGAAGTTGCCATCCGGGGACCAAGTAAATTCCTAAGGACTGGCGCGACCGCGCCATTTCACAGCAATGTTCGGCGCGACCGCGCCTAGCGGTCACCAGACTTAGACGGATTTCGAATTCTGTGGCGCGTCCGCGCCAAAATTTGGCGCGACCGCGCCGATGACTCTGCTGCTCAGAATAAAAAAATCTCGGGATCCTGCAGTCAAATCCAATCCAAACATGGGAGAAGGAGTCACAGACGTCTAAGGAAGGTGCCCACAAAGAGTTTAAGGTAAATTACTTATGTCCAGGTGCATTGAATGATCCAAAAAGAAGAAGTTGTTTCAAAATAGGAATCTGCTGCCTATGGAGAGAGATAAAATCCGAATTTTGTGAAGGATAGAGAAGGAGTTTCACAATTCCAATTGAATCCAAATTTGGAAAGAAGCTTCCTGGTACTATAGAGGATCTTGTCACGAAAATTTAGGTCAATCCAAGCCGGGATTCTCGAGTTACATATCTCCAAAGTGGTGGACCCGTATAGAAGTAGGCAAGAGAAAATCAGGCAACTTCCTTCCTTCATATCTCGAGTTTCCCAACTTAGAATTGATTCAAACTTCGTGAGCATGGAAAGGACTTCAAAAGGAAGGTCCTGGTGTAATTTTAGCCAATTCTGAGTCCGGTAAAGGGTACTTCATACCCCTGGACAGAGAGCAATTTACATGGCATGGGCAGCAGAACAAGTATATAAGGAGGTCCGAGGCAAAGAGCAAATCGAGTTTTTGTAGTGTAAATCCAGTTTTCCAGAGTTCTAATTCTTATATTTAGTTTAATTTCGTGTTCTGTTAGTTAGTATTGAGTTGAGAGAAAGAGAGAGAGAAGCGATTGTAGCGAAGGCAGGAGAGGAGGCTAAGGACAGTCCTCAAGAGGGGGTTTTCTTTACTTCTTTTATTTTCATGCTCATGGCTATAATTGAATTCTCTTTGTGTGTTTATTTTATAAGTATGGAGTAGTCTCTTTTTGTTGGGGAAAGTCATGAACTCCTAGTTTGTATTATGTTTGAATTCTGAAATTTACAGCAATAAAGTACTCTGCCTTTGTTTTAGAATCTGAATTCATTGCATGTTGCTAATCTAGATTTATATCTGAAGTCTAATTTGGTACGGATGAGAAGTTAGATTCCAGTAAAAGATTTGGGTCAGTTATATGATTCTTTGTTTTCTAAAAACAACTCGCCTTTAAACTAGATTGTTCCAGTTTCGAAGGAGACTAGTGAGAGGTGATGTGGCTTCTTTAACTCTTGTTCTGAATAAGAGAGAGTAAAATCTTTAGGCTTTTATATTTATGCACTCAGGATTTGAATGTTCCGGTTGAGAAGGAGTTCAAAGAATGAGTGAAAGTTATTTCCTGTATATGGGTAACCAGGTTTTCAAAAGCTAAGTCAAGGTAAAGGGTATTTGAGTCGTAAAATCAGAATTCTGCATATTTACAACTAGGAGGGATTGACATTTTTCCCCAACATCTCATCTCTATTAATTCTTCCAGAAATTTAATTCTGTTTTTCTTTTCAGTTCTCAACACAAAAATCCAACTTTTCTTCACCTCAATCAGTAGGAAAATTTTTTCTTAGATTAGGCTCTCATCAAAGGTCCCTGTGGGATCGATATCTGGACTCTCAAGTCCTATATTACTTGCTAACCTAGTGCACTTGCTAGACACCCAACACCTCTCCACCTCCGGCCACTCGCCCAATGACAAGGGCATTGGCCTGGAATTTGTCCATCGAACAAACTCCCTTTATGCACGACGCCCGTCGTCCAACTGCCGTCTTCAGGCCTCAGGCTACCGCGGCCTCGACCAAACCAACTACGGCTTCCGCTAAACTGATGCCAGCGATGGCTAAACCAACATATCTGGCCGTCGCCGTTTCTCCTCCTCCGTACAACCCGATTTTCAGCCCGACAGAATCGCCGCCATCGCGAAGAAGTTCTATCGTTCCCACCTTGGTACATCGGTACGAGCAGAGTGGAGGTGTCTCCTCATCCGCCGCGACAAGAACGTACTCATCGCAGACCTCCTCCTCTATACGGAGAGCGACGACTATAGACACTTCACCGGTCGTGTTGATCTCGTACGACCTCTTGGCCGCACTCAACGCAGCAGCGGGGCCACCCCCCATCCGCTCACCTTGCCGACAGACATCGACGACCTCCCCTGTCACCACATCGCCCATCCCTCTCTGCCGAATTTCTTCGGCGCCTTCCAGTGTAAGCCAGTCACCGATCGCGACCGTTCTGCAATCGAGAACGCCGACGACCGTTTCCCCAAAAAATTCACCGGTTAAAAGCTCACCAATTCACGCTTCGCCAAAAATAATTCCCTCGGCGTGAACAATCAGAATGGCCGCAATGACGACTTCGGCCAAAACAGTCGGAGAACAGCTGGCCGAACTGCTAGCTGCGCTCAAAGAGCAAAGTGAACAGTTACGCATCAAAGACGTCCAACTTGCAGCCCGTGATCTCCAGATCACGAGAATGTTAGAACGGTTCACAATAAGCATGGCCGCAAACTATACTGGCAGCGTGTCTCAAGAAGTCGAGCGAAATCAGGCGACTACCAGTGGCCCAGCTGAACCACCGCCAGAAGAACATTCATCCGACGACGAGCTACCGCCTGACGCACCAGTAACCATTCGCAGGGGCCGAACCGAAGCGGACCCGATTGCTCTCACCATCGACGCAGTCAATGAGCTAATCAACCGTGCTATACGAAACAGTTCGGGCGACAACAAATCTGTAGCCTACCAAAGGCCCTACACACTGAGGATCCAAAACATTCCTATGCCGGTCGGGTATCACTTTCCAAAATTCCAGCAATTTAATGGCGACGGGCACCCAAAGCAGCACGTCGCTCACTTCATAGAAACTTGCGACAACGCCGGCACTGACGGTGACTTGTTGGTAAAACATTTTGGTCGGTCCTTGAAGGGCAACGCCTTCGACTGGTACATTGAGCTACCCCAGGAGTCCATCGATAGCTGGGAACAATTGGAACGCGAGTTTCTCAGCCGATTCTACAACACTCGGCGCACCGTGACAGTGGTCAAAATCGAAAATCTCAAACAGAAAAAGGGCAAAAAAGTGGTCGACTCATCAACCGGTGGAGGAACCTAAGCTTAAATTGCAAAGAAAGTTTGAACCTCTCCTTCGAAGCTGAAATCGAGATGTGTTCAAGAGGAATGCACTGGGAACTCCTGCGCTACATACGCAGTAGAAGGCTGAACGATTTCCAAGAGCTCGCAACAGAAGCTCACAATATGGAGATCCTCATAGAGGAACGAGGAGAAGAAGGATCCTCTTCTGCTGACTCTCGCAAATAAGGGAAGGCACCAGCCGTGACCGCACCCAAAGAGGCGAAAGAGAAAACAAAATCATCTTTCGCGACAAACACTTTCGAGCCTATCAAGGTCGGAAGCAAGGTCAAGGCAACCTACCTCCCACGGCAACTAACCGGGAGCACCTACCGGAAGCTATCATTGGAGGAACGACAGCCAAAGACATATCCCTTTGCCGACGCAGACGTTCCTATCATGCTCGACCTACTCCTTGACAACCAATTATTGAGGCTGCCAGAAATCAAAAGACCTGGCGATCAATCCAAGAGCAAGGATCCGAACTTCTGCGAATACCATCGACTGGTTGGGCATCCGACGGAGAAATGCTTCGTCCTAAAGGATCGCATCATGGAGCTTGCGGCTCAAGGCCGCGTCGAAATTGAAGGAGCTGAAAATACAGCCTCCTCACACGCCATCTCCATCCAAGCCGAGCCAAACCGGCGAACTCGGCTAAACAAGAAGCAGGTCACAAAGAAGGAGTACCGTCCAAAATTCGGTCCCTCCAGCCGACTGCATAACAACAACAGACGACCACCGGCTAAGGTCGCACCAAAACCGGCACCCCGCGAACTAGCTGCCGCCGACGCAGTGGGGTGGATCCTGGTCACCCGGAGAAAGAAGCCTGTTCGAGATCTAGAACCGGCACCGGCGAATACCAGAACAAAGGCGAAGCGGCCAAGTAAAAAGGCCGCGAAGCGCCAAGGAGAGGCTCCCAAGACTGACGTTCAGGGGGCAAACAAAAAGAAAAGAAGACCCGTCACCTTGTCGGAGTTCTTCCCGAAGGAGTTCTTCGCGCCGCCAGCAATGGTGGCGACTTGCTCAACGATTCCGCCCAAACACACAGTATCACACGACAAAGGCAAAAGACCGGTCGTCGAATGCGACGATCTCGAGACGTCTCTCAAACAGATCTCACCACTCAACTAGATAGAAGATGATCTCGACTTGGCCATTCGGTCAAGGCAAGCTTTAATTCGGGTCCTTGACAAACCAGAGGAACTCAAAGCCGAACTCGAGATGCTGCTTATGAGAAAGCACGACTTGCCAAAAGTCGGGCTAACTCCACCCCACAGAAAGGAGCAAGAAGATGCACTATCCTCTCCACAACTTGCAAAGTCGGAGCAAGCGCTTGCCGTCACATGCCCACCGTGCATTACATTCCGAGAGGAGGACACTCAATTGGGAAAAAAAATTCACAACCCGCCATTATTCGTCTCCTGCTACATCAGAGATCACAAAATCAACCGTATCCTCATCGACTGTGGATTCACAGTTAACATCCTGCTTATTTGCACGATGAAGAATGTCGGTCTCCCAAAAAGACCACGACACAGGTCGTGTCTCCAAAGCAGCCGGCGCACAACAGCCAGTCGGCACCCGGCCACACATCGGCCGCAGTCACTCCAACATTAAAACAGCGCAACATACCCATCTTGCGATACATCCCACAGTGGCAAAGGAAGAAAGGAGAAGCTCCTCTGGTCGTTTACCACAAAATCCAGCCGACCCCATTGCCGAAAAAATTCACGCTTCCTCTGCCAAAATTGGAGGAACGAAGTATCGTGAAGCAGTTGCCGAGCCAACAACAGTTACCGTCCACACGCTCCAATGAAGGTTTCGATCTGAACGCCTACCGGCTGATGGCCAGAGCCGGGGGCAACCTCACAAAAATCGAAATTCATGCAAAACCACCCATTACTCTACCGGTTTTCACTCCAGAATAGGAGAAGCTGAGGAACGAGGGTCAACGTATCACTCAAGGTCGCTTGGGTCTCGGCTATGAGAAGCAGAAGCCGATCAAAATCTACACTAGCAAGGTGAAACCAGTCAGAATAACCAGAAAGACTTCGACAGATGTAAATCAAGTTTAAGTCAGCCAGACTCCGACCGAAAAGAAAGACGCGTCGAAACCGGTGGTTATTTACACCTTGAGAGTTGCGATCGCACGAGCCCGCACCTATGATTCGGTTATGGTGAACCACATCTCCATCACCGACGGTGACCAAGAAGAAGAGGAATTTATCTTGAAGGAGGCTCCGGCCGAATTCGAAGAAGGAGGCCAATCGACCGTCGACGAATTAAAGAAAGTCGACTTAGGCACAACAGAGGACCCGTGGCCGACATTCCTCAGTGCTTCATTGACAGCTGAAGAAGAGGTCGAATACATGAATTTTCTCCACGAATATCGTGACATCTTCGCTTGGAACTATACAGCCCGGTCTCGACCCGCGAGTTGCAGTTCACAAATTGGCAGTTCATCTCTCTGTTCGACCAGTCAAGCAGTCGCAGCGACGGTTTCGACCAGAACTTGTGCTGGAAATAGAAAAGGAGGTCGACAAGTTGATCGCGGCTAATTTTATCAGAGAGGTGAAGTACCCATCCTGGATTGCAAACATCGTACCTGTCAAGAAGAAGACTGGCCAAATCCGGGTCTGCGTCAATTTTCGCAACCTGAATAAGGCGTGCCCGAAGGACGACTTCCCTCTGCCGATAACCGAGCATATGGTAGATGCGACGACTGGTCACAAAGCTTTATCTTTCATGGATGGTTCCTCCGGTTACAATCAAATCCAGATGGACCCAAAGGATGAGGAGCTCACTGCGTTCCGCACACCAAAGGGCATCTTCTGCTACAAAGTGATGTCGTTCGGACTCAAGAATGCTGGCGCGACTTACCAAAGAGCAATGCAGAATATTTTCAACGATTTGTTACACAAGCGCGTCGAATGCTATGTCGAAGATCTAGTGGTGAAAACAAAATAGAGAGCCGACCATCTTCTCGACCTCCGAGTAGTGATCGGAAGGCTCCGACGGTTTCAACTCAAAATGAATCCGTTGAAGTGTGCATTCGTTGTTACCTCGGGCAAGTTCTTAGGATTCATCGTCCATCACAGGGGGATCGAAATCGACCAGTCAAAAATCGATGCCATCCAAAAGATGCCAGAGCCCAGAAACGTCTCCGAGCTTAAAAGCTTCCAAGACCACTTGGCGTATATTCGGCGTTTCATTTCCAATTTAGCCGGAAGGTGCCAGCCATTCAGCCGCCTGCTTAAGAAGGATACACCGTTCGAGTGGGACGACTCCTGCCGGAATGCCTTTAACAACATAAAGGCGTATCTCACTAAGCCACCAGTACTCGTAGCTCCAATTGTCGACAGACCACTGTTTCTATACATCGCAGCACAGAAGAAATCGGTGGGAGCTCTCTTGGCTCAATGTGACGAGAACAATAAAGAACGTTCTCTGTACTATATCAGCCGAACATTTGTGGGTGCTGAACTCAACTATTCTTCGATCGAGAAAACCTGTCTGGCCCTCATCTTTGCCACTCAAAAACTTCGGCACTACCTCCTAGCGCATTCGACAAACCTCATCTCGAGAGTCGATTCACTGAAATACATTATTTCGCGACCAATCCTCTTCGGTCGATTGGCAAAGTGGGCGTTGCTCCTTTCCGAGTTCGAAATCAAATTCGTGCTGCAACGCGTTATCAAAGGCCAAGCCCTGGCGAACTTCCTGGCTGATCACCCAGTGCTGGCCGAATGGGAGTTAACGGAGGAATTCCCAGATGAGGAAATATTTTTGGTCGAGGTCCTCCCCCCTTAGGAGATGTACTTTGACGGAGTCGCGCGAAGAAATGGAGCTAGTGCCGGAGTCCTATTCGTCTCACCGAGGAAAGATTTGTTGCCATACTCGTTTGTGCTCACCCAAATTTGCTCGAACAATGAAGCAGAGTGTCAAGCCCTCCTCCTCGAACTTGGCATAGCGGTCGAGATGCGGTTGCCTCGGTTAAATATCTATGGCAACTCGGCTCTGGTCATCAAGCAACTTACAGGATAATTCAAAGTAAAGAAACTCGAACTCGAACCTCTCTGGAGACATGCCGGTGAACTTCTGGCCCAAATCCCGGAAGCTTCACTCCACCATGTCCCTCGATCCGAGAATGGGCCAGCCGACGCATTAGCTGGCATCGCGGCCAGTTTGGCACAATTCGACCAACAACCAAACCAGATTCCCATTTGTGAACGATGGGTAATCCCTCCACTGACTGAAGAAGAAACAGAAGGAGACAAAACAAAAAGAATAGAAGAGTCTCTGCCAATATCGACCAGTCAAAATCATACCGAAGATTGGAGAGAAGCTGTTACAAACTTCCTTCGCCACATCACACTCCCTGTCGACCTGAGAGAGAGTCCAGATTCGTCGAGCGGATCCAAAGTACATTTTCCTCAATGACGTACTTTACCGAAGGTCATATGAAGGTCTGCTCCTTCGATGTTGTCAAAAGAAGAGGGGTCACAAGTGTTAAAAGAAATACATAGTGGAATCTACGGCGCACACCAAGCCGGCCCGAAGCTCCATCTACAGGTCAAGCGACTGGGCTATTATTGGCCGTCGATGCTCAGAGACACCATTGAAATGGCCTGGACTTGCAAACAGTTCCAACTCCATGCCGATTATATACACCAAGCTCCGGAGCCGCTTAACCCAATGGTCGCATCATGGCCCTTCGAAGCTTGGGGGATGGACATCATTGGCCCCATTTCTCCCAAATCCGACTCCGACCGGCAGTACATCTTGGCTGCCACCGACTATTCTTCAAAATAGGCCGAAGCGGCCGCCTACCGAGAAGTGAAGGCCGTCACCGTCGTCGACTTCATCTGAACACAAATGATCTATCGATATGGAGTTCCCCGATACATAATGACGGACAACGGTACGCCATTCAAAAATAGAGTTATGGACCGCTTCAGCGAGAAATTTCGCATACAACAGCGGACCTCAACGGCTTACAATCCGGCAGCCAACGGACTCGCGGAAGCTTTGAATAAGACACTCTACAAAATCCTAAAGAAGACTATCGGCGCCAACAAAAGGAGTTGGGACGAGAAGCTTGGCGAAGCCTTATGGGCATACAGAACGTCGTTCAGAACACCTACCCAGTCGACTCCATTTTCGCTGGTCTACGGGACCGAAGCAGTGCTCCCTCTCAAAGTGCAACTCCCTTCTCTACGAATTGCAATGAGAGAAGGACTGACAACAGAGGAATGTGCCCAATTGCGATTCGCAGAGCTGGAATCCCTTGACGAACAACGACTTGAGGCACAACAACGCCTTGAGTGCTATCAATCCCGCATGACCAGAGCCTTCAACAAAAAGGTACGACTCAGGTCATTCCAGAAAGGCGATCACGTTCTCGCAGTCCGATGACCAATGCTCTTCACCAGCAAAACTAGGGGCAAGTTCGTATCGAAACGGGAAGGTCCTGACGTCGTCCAGGAAGCTTATATGAATGGCGCTTACAAGCTCGTCACTGCAAACGGATCGGAGCTGCCGATAACGAATGGTACATTCCTCAAACAATTTTACCCATGAACAAGGCAGCAGAAAAAAAAGAAAAAAGATGTGTACTTCTCATTGCAAAAAAAAAAAAGTGTGCAGTGAGTACTGTGCAGGTCTCGCAACAAAAATACGCGAGAACACAAAAAAAAAGGTCCCAACTCTCAAAGAAAGAAAAAAGTGGGGGAGAGACTAAAAAAAATCCCCATGTATCACAAACCAAAAGGAACAGTCCCAAAGTCAGAAAGATCATAATTCAAACTTAACCACCCGCTGTCGCAGCCGCAACACCTCGACATGAACGTCGTCCAGTTCACGCGCCTCAGCCTCCCTAAGAACAGGCCGTGCACGGACAGAATCAAGCCGGCCTTCCAATGCAGAGATTTCCTCTTCGATGGCATCGAGTTTTGTACAAGCGGAAGCAATCTCAGCAGCGGCAGAGTCGAGTCGTGTTTCAATAGCTGCTAGACGTTTGCAAAGGACCACCTGCTCAGACTCCGCAGCTTTGCGCTCAGCCTGGAGCCGGTCCAAGTCCGCAGTCATAGCGTCACGCCGACAGTTCACTCGCCGGATGGTTTGGACAAGCTCAGTCTCGACAATACGGCGTTCGGACAGACGGAGCTTCCCAGCTGCAGAATTGTGCAGTTGTTGCAGATGTTCTTCCTCCCGAGCGAAGTCCTCCACCCATTGCTCCAAAATGGAAGTCTTGATGCCAACCCCTCGTAGATGCTCCAGGAAGGCATGGGTGTCGGCCACGAGCACGAGAGAACAGGGATCCTCAGCAGGTGCTAACACCGACTGAATGAACCTCGTCCACAGCCCCAGCGCAGACTGTTGCATCCATTCCTGCGACCTCGCCAAAAGAGGAAGCGACGATGACTGAAACAAAAAAAGGGAGAAGGCCGAAGCCGCTTAGAGTCAAAAAAAAAAAAAAAAAAAAGAGAAAGAACGGGAGAAGAGGGTAATGAGTACGTACTGACGCGAGCGTGAGGTAGAGGAATTATCGCTGACGGGTCGACGACCTGAATGCAGAACTCTCTCCCCAATACCAAGAGTCTCTTCATCACCCGGCAGACCCCTTACAAACGGTCCCTCCCCCGGAGTTATGGTCGCTGGATGACCCAGGACAAAGGTAGGAGACTGAAACTCGGCTCCGGCCGCTTCGCCTAAAGGTTGAGAAGACGCTTCACCGTCACTCGAGATGGTCATTGGACACTCAGCTGCGCTGGCTTCCAATCTACCAACGACAGCGATAGGAGTCTCGTCTCCAACCCATCCCAACGGTCGGTTATCCTCCGAGGCGACGGGATATAGCGAATCATCTGAACGGAGGGTGGACTGGCCCATGCGAGGAGAGGGGACGATCGCAAGCACGTCGGCAAGCAGCACAGGGGGCTCTTTGGCCGCCCGTGATTGAAACTGAGGTGACGGCATTGGTATTACCTTCGACCCCACAACAGCCTCTCCGATCGACGGAGCAACAGATTTGTGGACAGGTCGCACTTCCATAACCTTTCCTCTCGGCTCCGAGCCTCAACCGTCAGAGGATGAATACCGCTAAGAGGAGTCGAGGGTCTACAGGGACCACTCCTCATTCGCTTCTTGAACAGAGGCTGGTCGAAAAACATCCGAAGGGCCTCTGCCTTCTTCCTCCTCGGAGCAGACTTCTTCGGTGTAACCATCGGCTCAACAATTCTCTTCCCCTTGTCTACAGACGCACCCTCTGTCGGTGAAGAGATCGAGCTCGGCTGGCTAACTTCCACTACTAGAGGAGCCTCTTGGATAACGATCCCTTGCGCCGGCGCGGCTAACGTCGGAGTCATCGAAAACTTCTAGGCAGCCCTCGGTCCCGGCGCCTTCCTCTTCACAGTGGCTCTTTTCTGCATGGCCTTCTTCTTGGACGCCAATTCGCCAGTGAACTTCTGCCACTCCCTCTGCACAAAAGAGAAGGACGAGTGAAGTCAAGGACAAAAGCACCGGAAGCGGTGCCGACTAAACAAAAATTTTTTTGCAAAGAGAAAAACAAGAAGACATTGTTACCTCGAAGAGGGGAACACTGTTTCAAGCCAAGACTCGCGAAAGAGAGCCTTCACACCTGGGTCGGAACTCGGGCTCACAAAAGGCGGCACTTCCACCGTGCCAAGAGGAAAGACGCTCCCGACCTGCAAGATTTCAACCAAGGCCTCAAACGAAGCCGCCCTCCGTTGGTCGCCGATCAAAACGCCCGACAAATCCTGACAAAATCCGAATTGGCGAGCGAACCGGTGCGGGCTGTACAGTTCCACAATCAATAGGTCATGTTGCCGTAACACGAGATGGGCCGTCCGCAAGCATCGAAAGTGCTCCGCTTCGATCCGTGAAGCATAATGACCGGTCTTGTCAACGATCGGGCCCGGAGGAAGAGCTTCAAACGGGTACCAGCTCTGTACTCCGTAGCGCCAGAATAATCCGCGAGCCTCTTCCATGGTGTAGGCACGACTATGGTCTGGGTTGCGCTAAATCATCATCAAAGGCCGATTGCCCTCTGAAGGGTCAGCTCCGTGGATGCCAAATCGCTCGGCGAGCCACGTGTAGACAAACGGCCAAGGGATCCTCCCACACGTGGAGCTGTTGAGTCCTTGGTAGAGACCAGCTAGAGTCGCAATGGCTAGATTGCACTTCTTGCCGTTCACCAAGTAACATGCCATCTTAAAGACGGTAAATCTTAACATACTCCCCGGCATGGGAAGAATGGAATGGCAAATCCACAAGGATAGGAATGCCGCCAGATACACCTCGTCCGCGAGTGCCTCAGGGACCGCGAGCTCGACCAGAGGTTGATTCAGTAGCGGCGACCTATCGTGACTCATGAGCCCGAAAGTCTTCTCGCGATCAGCCCTTGGGTCTTCCAGGGGCCGTACGCCCTCTTCGGGGTGGAACCAAAAGGATGCCCAGTCGGACATTTCGAGTCCCGCGAATTCCACCCTGGAAGGATAGAATAGGCGGTAGTAAGCAAGAATCAAATATTTGATACTTTCGGGCACCTGAAGGATGTGGCCCTGGAGGAAATCCTCCACGGATGGAAACGTCTCATAGACGATGCTCTCACTAATAGGCAGACCGCCAAGCTGATGCATGTCCCATAAGGAGATGGATAGCTCTCCCTCCCGCGTAAAGATGGAGTTGGTGGAAGAACACCAAACCTCCATGAAAGCGTTGACGACATTGCTTCAACAGCGGTACCGGAACATTGATGCTCGAACGGCGTGGATCAGGCCTACCGCGGCTAAGGGCTCAGGACAAGTGCGGAGAACGACGTCCGCCCACTCGAAGTAGAAAGGTACATGTTGGGGGCTCAAGGCCTCCACCGATTCGGCCTCCCAAGGACCGAACCGATTGCGGTCGATAAAGAGCTCCGGTTCTGAATAACGAACCAATGTGTCATGCATGGGACTCAACAAAATGGTGCTTGTAGCCTGGTGCGGGGACGATGAAGCTTCGCCAACCCCCGGGAGATAGCAAATTTGGTCGTCCCCGTCGACAACGGGACGACTCCAAAGATCACAAGAAGCTTTAATCAGAGGCACCTATACGTCATGACCTCCAAAAGCCGACGACTTCCAAAGAGGTAGTAACAGTGGTCTCTGATCTCTTTTTACAGTACCAATCTGTAAACATTCTTGGCGAGTACCCCTCACGGTTGCCTGGACATTCGAAAGAATGAGGCCAAGAAACGAAGCAGAATCCGATGGAGAAGACATCTGCAAGTAAAATGTCGAGACAGTCAGTCAAGCCAAAATCAGGTAAGCAAACCCACCTCCCTTTTCATTCAAAAACAAAAATATGTGTTCACCTCGCGATTGAAAACAAAATTGCAGAAAAAAAAAGGGTGAACCGTGGCTAAAAGAAAATCAAATTCGCAAACAAAAAGAAGGGTGACAAAAAGAACTAGTCACCAAGAAAAAAAGGAAACTGCGTCTCGAAGGCCAAACCCAAACATATCCTTGAGATGATGCGCACAACTATAGAGTATAGCGCAACCACAACAAGCAGCCTCGCTGCCGACAAGTTGGAGGTGAACAAAGTGAATTTTCCTATGCTCGACAACCAAATAGAGCATAACAAGACGGAGAATTCAGCATCTGCCGACACTACCAGACGCTGCGCACTCAAATCCTAGTGTCGGACGATCGAGTTGGATGGGAAGTGATCGTTGCCAAAAGAAAAAGAAAAAAAAAATGAGTGCCCGGCGACCAAGCCGAGTATCATTCAAGGCTCTATGGTTAACCACATAGTCAGCTGCAAGGGCTCGACGACCGAGCCGAGCATGATACAAAATCACTGGCCAGAAGCAAAGTCGGAGTGACGTAAACAACATCCAGTGACCGAGTCGGACGCACCCAGACGGGGTCAGGTAAGTAACTCCTCCCTAAACAAGAAAAAAAAGAAAGAGAAGAGAAGGTGCGCAACAAAAAGAAGTCGTCGCATAAAAAAACAAAGAAAAAAAAAGGAGTGCGACAAAAAGAAGCCGTCGCAGCAAAAAAAAAAAAAATGGGGTTGTTTTATGACAAGAAGGGGCCGTCACCAGGAAAAGAGGCAGCCGAAACAACTCGTGCCTCAACAATCATAGCCGACCGCGAGTACACAAAAGGCGAAACTTGGTGGCCAAGCAAAAGGGATTTAATGCGAGATTAGACTTTCTGACATATCAACCGGACTCAGTCGAATCAAACCCCGACGCCCGGCGACCAAAACAGAGGTTACCTCCCGGCAATCGAGCCGGCCAAAGCTGAAACGACGACAGCATCCGGCAACCGATTCGGACGCGACCCGTACTCCTGACCAACGAGATAGAAACCGTAAAAACACCTTAACATCCTGGTAACCAAACCAGGATCCTTTGGAGCAAGCTACGACACTCGGTAATAGAGCCGGACACGAATGAAAAAAAAAAACCTTGCACACGACGACTTTGCCGTAGGCGAATACAACTCGACTCCAACACCAAGTGACAGAGCCAGGTGCATCTCTCGGCCAAACAACACGCGGAAGGAAGTCGGTCATTCACAGTAATGCGAGGACGGATGTCAGAAGCGTGCAAGGAAACCGGTTGGAGAAAAAGGTAAGAAATGAGAACTTAGAAAAAAAAAGGAAAAAAAAAAATGATTGAGGGAGAAGTCAAAAAGAGAGGAGAGAAAAAGAAGAAGAAAGAGGGAGGAAGAGAATAATAAAGAAAAGAGAGCGGGACCCTGGCTGACTCGAACTAAATACGAGGTTACCGAGAGAAAAAAAAAAAGACAAATTTTGACGATACCTTTCAGCCATAGCTCGAAGAAGACTTCTGACGCAGATTGGGGGGAGACAAAGTTGAGATTAGCAGAAAGAGATGGCTATTCCAGACGACGTCAACAAGTAGCCCTCCCGAGTCCAAAGCTTGGACAATCTTCAAGCCCTAATTCACAAACGCGCACAGAACTTCAAGCCGCAGACGCTCAAGGGTCACCAAATGTGAAGAGTTAAGCTATGAGGTTTGTACGATGGGTATGTGAGGCTCAAAAGGCGCTATTTATCGAGAAACCCTAAAGGTCTCCCTTGGTTTTGGGAAAATGACAGTCCCTTTTCAAAAGGGATTTGATCGTGAACTTTCGTACAGAGTTTCCTTTATGATGAAACTCTGTAGGGGAACCCGTTCAGGTGACAATACCGGGATTGTTAACAAATCTAGGTGGGCCCCACCCCTCAAAGCTACTTCTGCCTATAAAAAAAAAGAGCCCGACTGCGAGCCAAGGAAGGAGAAGGGGAATCACAACGCGAAACGTCTCCGGAGATACACGGTTCGGGCGGAGACAGCAGAAGGTCATAAAAGCCTGCTTGTAAGTGCTGCAACATGGTAAAATCTGTGGAAATCAGGCCGAGGAAACCATCAGAGCCACGCCACCCAGCTTGTGCTGATCCCTCGACACAACGTGAATAAGATAGTTCCAAACCCTAAGCGACATTCGGCCTCAATGATTGAAATCGCCGAAATTTTCAGAGAGGGAGGAGGCACTTCGATCCAAGTTCGCTAAAACTTGCGGAAACCACTCAAGTACGTAGTAAATGGCTTCTTTGGAGAACCGGAGCATCACCGTCAATGTTCGGCTTCAGCGATCAAGTGAGTTGATATTTGTTCTCGACCTGAGTACCCTCTTCTACTCAGGAACATTTGTTCTATGCAGTACCATCGAACGGGCGAAAAAAAATATTAAAAAAAATAAAAATAAAAAGCAAGAGGACAGAGAGAGATATGTAGACCAAAAGCTAAACGACCCTAAAAGAGTAAGAGGGTCCCCCAAAAAAAAAAAAAATAAAAAAAAATGAAAAAAAAATGAAAAAAAAAGAGTGGTGTTGTGTGTGTGCGTTCTTCTTCATATTCGAAACCTGTTCGTTCCTCCCGAACGATCAAGTCTCGAAGGGGGCAATCTGTACGCACATAAATGTGCGTAGCCCAAATTCAGCAAGCCCATGAGTCCATCAGCCCAGCAACCAAGGACGTGGGTAGGCTTCGACAAATTTCAAGGCCGCCCAGTACAGCCCATCATGAAGTTCAGTCGCGTCACCACGTCAGCAGCACAGTCGATGCCTTCGTCAGCAAAAGCTTGTCAAGTCATCATCCGTCAACATGCTTCGTTAGCTCGTTACTCAACTCAACAAGGATCAGTATCAAGTCGTTAACTAGAGGAGAAAAGGAAGGCCCCGATCCGGTTCTTCCTCCTCTTTCCCTCTAATCCCTCAACTTCCTCAGCATAAAGAAGATTGCGATCCGCTTTCCCAGGAACTACTCAACGATTGCGGAGGGTCGACTACAAAAAGCAAGAGAGGTACCTGTGGCAGGGGTTGGAAGATTTTCGTCATCACCAGTTGGAGAAATCAACTTCGAAATATTTTTGTGGTAAAGTGAAGAGATTTTATCCCTCTCTTAAAGACGAAGGACTGAAATCCCTTCACCGAGGAGAAATTCTCTCGTACAGAAGCTATTTCAAGCCATAGAAGTCAAACAACTCATCGTCCGTCGCAACTAAACAGTTCAGCTGGAACAACTCTACATGACCGCTGGCAATGTCACAAGTTGACACACGCGGAGCACAAATACCTCCGTCCGACCGACTAAAGCCACCATAGATTGTGCACACTCGTTCCTGCAACTCGAGGTTCAACGTTCGTTCGCAGAAGTAGAAACTTCAAAACTACACGGAGATCGAATCAGAGGAAGTATAGGAGATTGTACTCGCAATTTTCTGACATTCAAACACACCCTGTAACACAAATTATTCTGAATTAATCGATATATTCTCTCGGTCGCGCCTCTTCGTGGACCGGCGGATTTTCGATGAAACAACTATTTTAAATTCCTACTCCAAAACATAAACTGTAACATAAGCTTGTGACTTATTACCAGAGACAAATGAATATAAAATACAAGGATTAACTAATAAACTTACAAGGAATAATATGCAATACTTGTAATCACTTGAGAAGAACACAAATAGGAATATGTTGAAGGGAAATATTTGGTTTTTGGAGTTTAAAAAGGAAGTTAGTGAAAAATTGTCTTTGGCAACGTACGCTCAATATATTATAATTTTGGTTCAAAATGGCTAGTTCAAATTGTTTAATAGTTTTCGGGGTTGGTTCAAAATATTTGACAAAAATTGGTTTAAAGTGCATTTGGGTTGGTTCATGAAAGACAAAAATAAGGGCATTTTAGTCAACTTATATTGCCTCGGTAATTGTATCAGCGAAAAATCTCCTGTCCGTGAAAGGGCTCTACGGGTGGATTAATCAGAAAGAATTACAGAGAAATGACAAAGTTTGAGTTGTGAATTGGGAAATTTTGCAGGTTCGGTCTCCTAGCTTTTCTCTGATTCAATCTCTGTGTGTTGTAAAGTTACTTATCCCGGCGATTCGACGGCGAGTCACAAAATTTCGAAGGAGTTTACACGAATGGCGATGTATTTAGTCGGCTGGACAAAGTATTTGTGTCCCGTGTGTTTCAGCTTGTTGACGTTTCCAGCATTGTGCAGAGCTTCTCCGACGAATTGAGTGAACTTCGACGAACTTGGCAGGTGGTTGGGTAGACTTCTGGCTTGAATGTATTTTTGGACTGGGGAAAGTTTTGAACCCCGTGGATGTATGTCTGCCAGCTATTTGTAGTTACCTTGTTGTGTTGCAATTAAGATTGATCCTTGAAAAGGGGATCTCGATCCTCCTTTTGTTCCCCAGAAGGGGGAGTGATGACTTTGACGCTGACTTCCCTTTTTCTCTCCATCGATTCTCAGGAAGAGGAGTAGGTGGAGAAGTTTCTATTTCTAGACCTACTTATGTTAAGTTACGACCAGGACTTAAGCTGGTCCTGTTGACAAGAAGAAGGTGATGGCGGCGACGACGTGGTGGTGGTGGTGAATTGGCAATGACAATGATGATGATAGTGGCAATGATGTGGCAAAGCGGCGGGCCTGGTGGTGGGCAGTTATGCGATGACTCCCTGAAGTGATGGACATGCTAATGACGAGCCTGCGACGGTTGAATGATGGATTGGTGGACGAATGGGCTTACTGTAGATGGGCCAGCCAGATTTTGTTGTCTACAGTAATTTATAAGAATGTTATATTTTTTAGATAATTTGTGAAGAATAATGAATTTTTCAATTTTTCAGGTAAAAGTTCCAAAATAATAAGCAAGCACGACAGTTGGAATTCGGAAAGAATTTTATTTATTTCACCGTATCAGGCTGTATCGGCTGTATGGGGCTATATCAAATGATACACCTATTTCTAGAGGGTTTGTAACCCCAGGTAACCACCTATAACCTTAACCCGAAAATCCGATACGTATTGGCCGACATAGGCAACCATGGTTGAAATACTTGTGCTTGGTAGTTTGGGAAGTTTAATTTGGTTCTCGAGTCTCGAAGTGATTAAAAGTCCCGTGTAATTGTGTTTGGGACATATGAGTATATTTGTCAATGTGTAAAAAGTAATGTTTTAAACACGGAACCCACTACCACACCCGCAAGGGAAACATCAAATCAACCCCCCATATACCAGCTCATTTGAAGTACTCAAATGTGTGAAATTTATTTATTGATGTTGCATAAACGGTCGCACCTTTTCACGGGCGTTTGTACTTGATCAGAGTTATGGACGGTAATTTAATTGATGGGCTTCTAGGGCTCCTTTAACTAATGATCATAAGGGTATGCAAGTGTAAGGTTTTGATTGAGCGTAAGGGTGTAAACTAGTAACAATCAGAACGGGCAATGGGTTTTCCTTTACACGTTTCAATTACTCGATTCATATTCCGTTACCCATTTCTCCCGAATTCAAAAAGGTTATTCCGAATCCAAATTTGTTACTTAATTACCCTCGGGTAAACGGATAATCGGATAAATATATGAGTAAATACTGTTTTTATAAATTTTATCATTTAAACCTTAATAAATATTTTAAAAATCACAAAAAATTGTAACTTGCATAAAACAAATAGCACCAATGAAATTACTGAAAACTAATATAATATTCACAATGATACTAATTACCTATAAAATTACTTAAAACTCTATTAAAAAAAAACAAGTGATTGATTAAAGAAAGGTTATATGTGTATTCGACTTGTCCATCTATAGTAAGTCCATGCAATAGCCCATCTTTAAATCCATTGATCATCCACCAAAGACCCACCAAAGGCCTATTCATCAAATCTACTAGTCGTTGTGTAGCAGCCCATCATCAGGCCCGCTGCGTTGCCACATCACCAACCTTGTCACCACTGATATCATCAACAACTCACCGCCACGTCGAAGCCATAGTCACATGGTCGCCAGCTATGCTTCAAGTCACCTCAAGTGACTAAGTTTGGTTGCCCAACGAAAAGGGCCAGTCATCTATCGATTTTCCCTCTTATGAGGATCAATGGAGAGAGAAAAAAGGGAGCAACGTCAAGTCTTCACCCCCTCTGGGGAGCAAGATCGAGATTCACATTTTAGGGATCGATCTCAAACAACTCAACCTATTGCTACAAATAGCATGAGGCTGAACGCCAAAGGGGTTCAGAAATTTTCATTCAAGGTCATTCGACACAAAAATTTTCTTGAGCATTCAGAAATTTTCATTCAAGGTCATTCGACACAGAAACCTTCTTGAGCCTGAAGTTCAAATATCCTCCAGTTCGTTGAAATTCATAGAGTCTACTGAAAAAAAAGCTCTACACGCTAACTGGTGACTTCAATACGCCTAAAAACACGGAACACAAACACTTCCGTTCGACCGACTACATCCGTTCATGCACACTCACTTGGAGCCTCTAAGTTTTTCGTTGAATCATAGAAAGCAGCAAATTCACCATCAATCGACCCGGAGAAAGAATCAGAGGAAAACTAGGAAAATGCACCCGCAAAATTTTCCAATTCGCAAATACCCAAATTGTAAATTTCTCTGTAACTTTGTCGAGTTAATCAATCGATTGCACTGCTTCACATACCAGAGGATTTTCATCGCTACAGATTTGGCATGCTCGGTGAGACATTTCCTACCTCTCATCTCCTTCTCCTAAAAAAAAAAAAACCACCAACTTCGAAACTTCAAATGGTGGGCAACAACAACAACAACAACGGCAAGAAGATCGCCGCCTCCAGCTCTGTTTACCAGCGCCCCGCCGCTGGAATGAGCTTGACCGCCACCGCAAGAGTTCGCGTCTCATTGCCAACTCACCGGCCATTAGCCCAGCTCCGTTTGCTTCACCGCTAGTAACACGCCCAATGACGAGGGCTCAAGCAAGAAGCTTGTCGATCGGACAGGGACCCATTGTGAGGGATGCGCGCCGCCCGAGCTCCATCTTCCTTTCGCAAGCTTCTGCGGCCTTCGCCAAGCCTGTCGTAACATGAACTAGATTGGTTCCAATGACAGCCAAGCCGACCTACTTGGCCGTGGCTACTACTTCATCAGTTGCTGATGCGATCCCAGCTAATCACTAGCAAGAGGACTAATCAATATAATATAGACTTATGTAAGTCTGAATATCGTCCCACAAGAACCAAGCTAATAGATAATTGCTTTTCTAGTTTAAAAACCAAAGTTTGAGAAATCAATTGGGAAGGAGTTATGAAAACAGAAAATAAACTAATCTACCTAATCCAATAGAGATCAAGAGAGGGATTTTGATAAAATCAGTATGGAAAAAGGCATTGGGAATCCAATTCCCTCCCTAGACACTTCTGAGATTGAATAAAAGTTGAATTTTGGAAATCAATTTCTGACGAGCTTATAAAACCATGGCTACAATCCGCATCGGCATCACCTGTTTCTATCTCCTAGAGTAAACCTAGCTAGCATGATTGACTCTACTTGATAACATAAACATGAAGCTCATTGTGTCATAGGCAGATCAACTAATCCAACAGGGTATTACTTTAAGGTCGTGGATAAACCAAAGGATTAGTGATCTACCTAGTGCATAAACTCATAAAGATTTGTAAAATCCTATCACCATGTTTTACCTTAAGCCTAGCATCACCTTATAACCAGTACATAGCCAGACAGTAAGTATGAATCAAGAATTAACAACATGGAAAACTCATTCATGCACCAAATTGAAAACCAAATAGATTATAATGTATGAATCTCATTACATGCCAAGGGAGTCATGGACTCCCAATATAAAAGACTACTCCATGCTGAAAGTTAAAGAACAAAACAAGGTCTTGAATACAACCATGAAGAAGAAAAGAAAGATAAACTAAGTACAAACTTCCCTTGAGAAGGATCTACTTGTTGAACATGACTTCCAATGGTTGCTCCTCCTCCTTGCCTCAAAAGCTTCAATAGGACGTCTCCTCTGCCTCTCAAGACACTCTCTAAACTAATATTTAAAACCAAAACTAAACTGAAAACTGAATGCTAGAACTGGATGTAAAAACTGGATGTATTGTGCTCTGCCTCTAACCTCTATTTATAGGTGAAGTTCTGTCCAGGCCTTGTAAATTGGTCTCTGTCCAGGGGTATGAATTATGACTTCCCGACCTCAGAATTTGATGAAATTACGTCCGAACCTTCCTTCTGTAGTCTTTTCCGTGCTCACAAAATTTGAAGCCATTCTGAGTTGGGAAACTCGAGATATGATGTGAAGAAGTTGCTTGATTATGCTGCCAATTCCAGCACGGGGTCCACCACTTTGGAAGTATAGAACTTGAGAAACCCGACTTAGCTTTGGCTGATTTTTTGTGATATGGTCCTTAATATCCTCAGGAATATTCAGTCCAAATTTGGATTCAATTGGACCACAGGAACTCCAGATATAGTCTTCATAATTTTCGGACTCAAACTCTTCTCTTGGCAGTAATTTCCTTCTTTGAATTGAACTTCTTCTCTTTGATCATTCAATGCACCTAGACTCGAGCACATTACCTTAAGATCTTCGTGGATACCTTCCTTATCATAGCTGAGTCATTTAGCTCGGTCGCGCCAAAAAATAAGCTTAAAAATGGCGCGGTCGCGCCAAAAATAAGCTTAAAAATGGCGCGGTCGCGCCACTTGAGCAGTGTACTTGAATGGAAAGAGTTCTGGTCGAGTTTGGCAGCTTTCTGGGACCATTTTGGCACAGTCGCGCCATTTTCTGGCGCGGTCGCGCCGAATTTTGCCTTCAAACTTGTGCGGTCGCGCCGGTCTCTGCAACATTGTACCTTTATGCACTAAAATCCTCATATCTTCGTCATTTTAGCTCCGATATATATGATTCTTGTTGCGTTGGACTCCTGAGAGAGAAAATATTACTATGAGACATATTTCATGATTTTATGATGAATATTGACTCCAACACGTAATTTCTTATCCCAATTGAGGCCTAAAAATAGTGTCTTTTAGACACTTATCACAACCCCAAACTTAAACCTTTGCTCGTCCTCGAGCAAAACTTAAAGAAAAAATAAAAAGAACCAGAGTTATGACCAATCATCAAAGTTTAAAAAAAATCAGTGGGGTTACCCTTTCAAAGCATCAATAAAAAATTACTCATTCAAACCTCTCCTATTGTTGGTTATCCTGCTTAGTCAAGGCACGATCAAGCTATCTTCCACCATACATACCACTTTCCCATGCATGTGAGCAGTTTAAATTAAACAAAATAAGCTAACCATCAGTCTAATCTCCACTACCATGAAGGAATTTCAAAATTATGATCAAAAGGTCTTCTATAGGTTGTAATGGGGTCTGGGTAATGGGTAAGAAGAAAATTAAGGATAAAAATTTCAGTGTCAGTTCTCCTCCTCATATCCATGTTCCATCTTCTTGAGCATGAACCTTCTCTGATTTTAGCACACCACCCTAAACTTAAGAATTTGCTTTGTCCTCTAAGCAATCAAATAAAACAAAGATATTTGCAATTTCTCCTTAAGCCCAAACACTACATTCCTCAAGAAAAAATAGTCTTTATTTCTTTTTCACCCTTTTTTTTTTTTTTTTTTTTTTTTCATTGGCTCTGTTTGGGGTCTAGCTTACCTTGGCGGTTGACTCAGAGTCCCTAAGCTTGCTGAGGCCCGAGACCCGGTGCACACACAAGGTGGCCTATCCCTTAACTCAGCAATTTTTTTCTCTTTTTTTTTTTTTTTTTTCACTTTTTCTCTCAGATATTCCAGTACATTTTTCATTCATCTTGCTCCTTTCCTCTCCTTTTCAAAGAATTTCTATAACCTTCACTCATCCCTCCTTATTTCTCCATAACTTCAGATTTTTGTCCATGCTCATTCAAATAGAACACTTCAATAATTTGGAAAAATATAGGTTAGTAAGAAATAAGTTTATTCATCACGAAGGCTGGTTCATGTAATGTGGGAATTGAAAGCAAAGCAGGGATCTTGTCGGTTCAATATGTTTGACAAAAGGTAATGCATCTTGTGCATTAAAGTGGGTGGCTCAAAAAGGCTCAAACGGTTCAAAACAAGTGCCTAGATCATTTCATAATTTTGAAAAACCTATCTTCGTTTCGCCTCGATCTTCCTTCAGGTTGGTTCTATTGTACAAAATAAACATGCTCAATGCATACAACCAAACAAACCACTTTCCAAGACAACTTTTCTCATGCCAAAAACCAAACATTCAAACAAATATATTTCTCAAGAGAAATAATGAGACCTATCTTCTCAATCCACAAATCAGAGTTCCCACAAAATTTTTCAAAAACTTTTTCAGATTTAGAAACATTCTTCTGGTATTGACTCAAAACAAAAACAAAGATTAACAAATTAAATCTAACTAAACAATGAAAACCAACTAGACTTTAAAATCTAAGTTTCCCACCCCAAACTTAAAATTTTGCATTCTGATCAATTCAATAAAATGAGATAGAGGGTAAGAAACTTCCCTGAGAATGTTGGTTTCTTGAACTTCCAGATTTGTTGAGGCACCATGAGGAATTTGAACTTGAGCTGCCTTCATTCTTGACCAAAAGTGGTTAGAACCATTCAAAGCACAAAATTATTGCAAACGAATTCAAAAATTTATGAAATTTTACCAAGGCATATAACTCATAAATATAAACATGTCAGAATTGGAATTGAATGATTCTGAGTTACAGATCCTCAAAAATTGATCAAATATGTGGCGCGGGAACGACAGAATTTGGCTCGGAAGCGTCACTCTTTTCCTTCATAAATTGAAATTCTGAATGCCAAATTTTAAAATCCCACTTGGAACATGTTGTTAAGGTTCAGAGGTGCACAATAAAATAGGTTTGATGCATTTTCATCAAGGGAAGTGCAAGATACACAGATATGGAAACTTGGCAGCAAATATGAAATTCTGGGCAGAAAGTGAGTTGGAGGTATTTTGCAAGCATTGTATCTCCCTAACCACTTATCATCTAGAGCTGAAAAAGGGTTTCATGGAAAGTACTAAGTATGGACTTTAATCACCTTAAAACAGTTTTCGAAGAATCCTTATAGAAAATTTTAGAAATCAGCTCAAAGACAGAAAGATGGTAATGTTTTCAACCCAAAACAGTTTTAACTACCCAAGTTGCAGCAATCATAACTTCCTTTCTACTCAATGAAAATTCCTCAAAGCCGGCCCTATTTTATCTACTAAGTGCCCTCTTGAACTACTTACCTTTCCTTGGTTAGTTCCACTTCCAGATTTTTCAGAATTCGGCTCCAAAATTTGCTGCTTGAATAGGGTTGCTGCTGCACTGCTTTTTCTGCGCAGAGTTTATCTGAGTGTTCTGATGGCTTTTCTTTTGAAAGAAGCTGCTGTGAATGGTTGGTAATGATAGTCCCAACTTCATTCTTCTGATCTCTGCATTTAGACTTTGAAAAACACATCTAGAAATACATCAAGTATAGTTGAAATAATGGCTTCATGCAACTCCACTTAGCTTTCAAATTCCAGATTTTTCAACGATAGGTGCCTTAGACAAAAACTCTCTTTTTTCTGGTGTTTATTCAAACCAAACAAAATAACAAAGACTAACCTAACATGATTAAAACAAAACTAGACCTAAGATCTAGGATTCACATAAGGTGATTATTCAAACCAAAGTACAATTGAATTGAAAAACTAAACTAACTTACCTGCCATGGGTTGTCTCCCATGAAGCGCTATGTTTATGGTCCTCAGCCAGACCGGTAGCTTCATTCCACTAGGATCAAAAGGAAAGTTCGTTTCAAATCCATTCATCATGACTTTTCTTCCCTTGCAATGCTTTATGCTAAAGCAACCAAATTTTGATGTTGAGTTAAAAATCCTTTCTTGTGACCTTGTGGCTTCTATGAAGTAAATCTTCACACATATCAGCCACTCATTCATCCTCTTGTCCAGCCCTAATAAAATTTTCAGTTGTATTTTTGGGCTAGGTGTATAAGGTGGGATGATGAAAAAGTCTAAGTCAAAGGAGAGCCCTATCTCTTCTTTTTTCTCTACCCAATTCTCTAAAGGCTTTTCAGGGGAAGGTTCTATGATAGGACCTATGGTTTCTTCTTCCTCCCCTTCATCTAATTTTTCAGCTATGGTTTCTTTTTCAGCCTCTAATGATTTTTCTCCTTTCTGGGATTTCTCTTCTATCTCTTCTACATTCACAACTATCTCAGTCATGGGTCTTTCTTCATTGACCTCATCTATTTCTGCCATGCTTTCTTCTTCAGCCACTAATACTTGTAGTTCTCTCTCAATTAGTTGGAAGATCAGAAATGGGATGAATATTTCCTCCGCCTCAGCTACTATCTCTTCAATTGGTTCTCCCTCATCCTCTAAGGTGGGTGACTCTATTAATTGCTTAAAATTGGGCATTATCTCCAACTCATAGCGACTCACACTCTCTTTACTCTCCAAAGTTTCTTTTGGTTGAGGGTTTTCTAGAATTTTCTCTCCTAAAGGGTATGGACTGCTCTACCCCTTCAATTGGTTCTTCCTCATCCTCTAATTCTTGTAGATCTTGCTCTTCTGGATTCTCTTCAAGATAATCTAACCACCTTACTAAGTCCTCCCATTCTTGACTGGTATGAACTGTGACCGGTTCCTTTATTGACTGGACTTCGGGTTGCAGTGTCTCCATTGACTGAAGTTTTGCATATATTGCTCGCATCAACTTTCTGTCTTCCTCCCATTCATCTGTGGTGGTTATTGGCTCCTCCTTTTCTTGGTTGTATGAAATGCCATATGGGTCTAACCTGCAGGAATTAGACTCATAATTAGAAAAATAAGGTCTTGAATTTAAATGGCATACATTAGTAGCATGGTTACCTCCACACACATCACAAAAATAATTCACAGAATTTCTTTGTAGTTGCATGATATCAGCTTGCCTTTGAAGTAAATCAAATTGACTTTGCATGCTAAGCATATCATCATGATGGGTGGGAGAATTATAAGAGTTGTCAAAAGAACTATATGGTTGTTCATAAGAATCACATGGCATATAAAAATTTCTAGAATGCTGAAAAGAATTCCATGCATTATTTGGGTAAGAAAAATCATTATGCTCCTCAGGGTGTCTCCTTCCATATGTGGACTTATGCAAACCAAAATCCATGCACACAACACATTAATCCACCAAAAATAAAAAAAAATAAAAATAAACAAAAAAAATGAAAACAGAATATACACTCAAAGCTCTAGTTTTAAACACTAGCAATTATTATTAAAACATTGGTCCTCGACAACGACACCAAAAACTTGATGCGATCCCAGTTAATCACTAGCAAGAGGACAAATCAATGTAATATAGACTTATGTAAGTCCGAATATCGTCCCACAAGAACCAAGATAATAGATAATTGATTTTCTAGTTTAAAAACCAAAGTTCGAGAAATCAATTGGGAAGGAGTTATGAAAACAGAAAATAAACTAATCTACCTAATCCTATAGAGATCAAGAGAGGGCTTTTGATAAAATCAGTATGGAAAAAGGCATTGGGAATCCAATTCCCTCCCTAGACACTTCTGAGATTGAATAGAAATTGAATTTTGGAAATCAATTTCTGACGAGCTTATAAAACCATGGCTACAATCCACATCGGCATCACCTGTTTCTATCTCTAGAGTAAACCTAGCTAGCATGATTGACTCTACTTGATAACATAAACATGAAGCTCATTGTGTCATAGGCAGATCAACTAATCCAACAGGGTATTACTTTAAGGTCGAGGATTAACCCAATGATTAATGATCTACCTAGTGCATAAACTCATAAATATTTGTAAAATCCTATCACCATGTCTTACCTTAAGCCTAGCGTCACCTTATAACCAGTACATAGCCAGACAGTAAGTATGAATCAAGAATTAACAACATGGAAAACTCATTCATGCAGCAAATTGAAAACCAAATAGATTATAAAATATCAATCTCATTACATGCCTAGGGAGTCATGGACTCCCAATATAAAAGACTACTCCATGCTGAAAGTTAAGGAACAAAACAAAGTCTTGAATACAACCATGAAGAAGAAAAGAAAGATAAACTAAGTACAAACTTCCCTTGAGAAGGATCTACTTGGTGAACATGACTTCCAATGGCTGCTCCTCCTCCTTGCCTCAAAAGCTTCAATAGGACGTCTCCTCTGCCTCTCAAGACACTCTCTAAACTAATATATAAATCAGAAACTAAACTGAAAACTGAATGCTAGAACTGGATGTAAAAACTGGATGTATTGTGCTCTGCCTCGGACCTCTATTTATAGGTGAAGTTCTGTCCAGGCCTTGTAAATTGGTCTCTGTCCAGGGGTATGAATTATGACATCCCGACCTCAGAATTTGATGACATTACATCCGAACCTTCCTTCTGTAGTCCTTTGCTTGCTCACAAAATTTGAAGCCATTCTGACTTGGGTAACTCGAGATATGATGTGAAGAGGTTGCTTGATTCTGCTGCCAATTCCGGCACGGGGTTTACCACTTTGGAAGTATAGAACTTGAGAAACCCGACTTAGATTTGGCTGATTTTTCGTGATATAGTCCTTAATATCCTCAGGAATCTTCAGTCCAAATTTGGATTCAATTGGACCACAGGAACTCCAGATATAGTCTTCATACTTTTCGGACTCAAACTCTTCTCTTGGCAGCATTTTCCTTCTTTGAATTGAACTTCTTCTCTTTGATCAATCAATGCACCTAGACTCGAGCACATTACCTTAAGATCTTCGTGGATACCTTCCTTAGACACTTAGGACTCCTTCTCCCAAGTTTGGACTCGATTGGATGTCAGGATCCCGAGATTTTCGCGTCTTATCATAGCTGAGTCTTTTGGCGCGGTCGGGCCACTAGAGCAGTGTACTTGAATGGAAAGAGTTCTGGTCAATTTTGGCAGCTTTCTGGGACCATTTTGGCGTAGTCGCGCCATTTTCTGGCGCGGTCACGCCGAGTTTTGCCTTCGAACTGGTGTGGTCGCGCTAGTCTCTGCTACATTGTACCTTTATGCACTAAAATCCTCATATCTTCTTCATTTTTGCTCCGATTTCTATGATTCTTATTGCGTTGGACTCCTGAGAGAGAAAATATTAATCTGAGACATATTTAATAATTTTATGATGAATATTGACTCAAACATGTAATTTCTAATCCCTATTTAGGCCTAAAAATAGTGTCTTTTAGACACTCTTCAGTTGCCATCAGCTCGGAGGGTCTCTATCGTGCCTGGCATAATCCAGCATTATGAGCAGCACGCAACTCCATCCTTGTTGGCGAGGAGAAATCCGCGTCCAGCCTCAATCTCTCCCAAAATAACGGTCGGGTGTTCCTCACCAATGGTGACCGTCTCCTACAAACTTCTTGTGGCGCTCACGGCTAGAGCTCGGTCACCACCTGAGCCTTCTCCAAGCCAACCAACATCGACAATGTCTCCGCTGGCCCGGTCACCATCCACCTCTCGCCAAAACACACCACCGGCCACTCCAACACTCACCAGCGATCAGCTCACCAATCCGATCACCCACAACTACTTCACTGCACCAAATAACTTCCGTGGCCATCTCCTCCACATGGTCGCCAGTCAAGATGTCACCACTCTAGTTCGCAACGGGAGCTACTCCTGCAGCTCTGCCCTTCAAAGTTGCCACCATGGCTACTTCGGGCAAAACAGTCGAGGAGCAACAGGCCGAGAAGAAGGTCGCGCTCAAAGAGCAGAGTGAACAATTTCGTGCAAAAGATGCACAAATTATGGTCAGTGACCTTCAGATTGCCAAAATGATGGAGCAGCTGGAGATACTCATGGCCAACACCGGCGACCTCTCACAAGAGGTCGATAGAAATAGAGCAACGACTAGTGCTTCGCCGGAGCCCCATCAGGGGGAACCAACTTTTCACAAGTTACGGCCTGTGGCTCCAATAGCCATTCGAAGGTTGTGGAATGAAGAAGGGTAGACTTCCCGCATGCTCGATGCGATGACCTAGCTAATCAACCGCGCCGTCTGAAATTGCTCCGGGGAAAGAAAAGTGGTCTCTACCAAAGGCCGTACACGTAGTGGATTCAAAATCTCCCGATGCCCTTCGGGTACTATCCGCCCAAATTCCATCAATTTAACGGCGACGAGCACCCAACCTTTTCATCAAAACTTGCAATAAGTCGGCACCAACGACGACCTGCTGGTCAAGTAATTTGGCAGGTCATTAAAAGGCAACACCTTCGATTAGTACATCAACTTGCCGCAAGAATCAATCGACAACTGGGAGCAGGTAGAGCATAAATTTCTCAGGCGGTTCTACAAAACTCGGTGCACCGTCACATTGGTCGAACTCGCCAACCTTATATAGAAGAAAGGCGAGAAAGTCATCGACTATATCAATCTGTGGAGGAACCTCAGCCTCAACTATAGAGAAAGCTCAAATCTGTCCCTCGAGGCCGAAATCGAAATGTTCACTCGAGGGATGTGATGGGGACTTCTGTTCTTCCTGCAGAGCGCACAAGAAGGGGAAGGCCACCGCCAAAGGCGCGAAGGAGAAGACAAAGAACTCCTTCACCACCAATGCTTTCTAACCAATCAATGTTGGAGGCAAAGCAAAAACATCTTTCGCTTTGCGACCACCCGCCATGGGCACCTATCAGAAACCAAGGTTGAAGGAAAGACAAGCAAAGACCTATCATTTTGTCGACGCAGACACACCATTTATGCTCGAGCAATTGCTTGAGAACGATTTACTCAAGCAATCAAAATTCAAAAGACCCGACAACTTGACAAAGTCGATAGAACCAAACTTTTGCAAATACTACTGCCTACTGGACACTCGACCGAGAAATGCTTCGTCTTGAAGGACCGAATCACGGACCTTTGCGGCACAAGGCCATATCGAAATTGATGGAGTAAAAGGCATTGTGTCAGAAAACGTTGTTTCTATCTAGGTCGAGTCTTGTCGACAAACAAGACTCAACCAGTCTCTGGTCGTGAGAAGGGAGTACCATCCCAAATCTGACCTGCCCACAAAATCACACAACTGGCGACCACCAGCGAAGGTCGCACCAACTCCAGCACCCCAAGAAGCCGCCGCGGCAGATGCGGAGGGGTGGATCCTTGTTACCCGATGGAAAAACCCCATTCAAGAAATCGAACCGCCATCATCCACCAAACCAAAGGTGAAGCGACCAAGAAAAAAAGTCGCAAAGCACCAAAATAAAACTCTGAGGGCGGTCGTCTGAGTAGTAAACAAAAGCTAGCAAAAGCCCATCACATTGGCAGAATTCTTCCCGAAAGATTTCTTCAATCCACCGGTGATGGTGGCCACTTGTTCAACATCGCCCCCTGAGCAAACTAACAACTGAGAAGACAAGGGGAAAGAACTGATCGTCAAATGCGACAAGCTCGAGATGTTTCTGAAGAAAATTTCTTCGTTGAACGAGCTTGAGGATGATCTAGACCTGCCAATTCGATCCGGGCAGACCCTGATAAAAAACTTCGATGTGCCCAAAAAGTTTCAAGCCAAATTGGAGCAATTACTCATGCAAAAAAATGATTTACCAAAGGTTGGGCTGATGCCACCATTTAGAAAGGAAGAATAAGCTTCCTCTTCTCGTCAAGTGTCGCAGCCAGAAGAGTCTCTCACAATCTCTTGTCCACCATGCATCACTTTTTGAGAGGAAGATGCTCAACTTGGGGCAAGAACTCATAACCGGCCATTGTTCATGTCAGACTACATTAAGGACACCCTAGTCAACCATATCCTCATCGATTGCAGATCTGCAGTTAACATCTTGCCAATCCGAACAATGAAGAACATGGGTATTTCCACCTGTGACCTCTCTGCGAGCTGCTTACTCATACATGTGTTCAACCAACAAGGTCAGCATACGCTTGACATGATCAGACTGGAGCTGCACATTGGCGATATGGTCGCCGACACACATTTCCAAGTGATCGACTCCAGGACATCATATAATTTACTCCTAGGTCAACCTCAGCTTCACACCAACGGTGTTGTTCCTTCCACTCTCCACTAGTGTTTTAAATACTGGAAGGACGACGAGCGGAAGACAGTGTATGCCAACAAAAGTCCATTCACTGAAGCTGAAGCATCGTTTGCCGATGCCAAATTTTACCTGACGATGCCACCGACAGTCAAAGTGACATCTTGACCGGGCCTGGCTCCAAACACCAAAATCGCCCTTCCTCCTAAACAGACCCCGAAACACAACTTGGTGTTTAAAGCCACACCACCCAAACCATCAACGCCCAGGGAGGAAATGCCAAAGCTGACCATCCCACGCCGCCAAATAACAACGTACCAGTACTCAGGTACATCCTCAGTCACTGAGGAAAAAGGGAGAAGCCCCTCTCGTCATATGCCGCACTACCGAGCCAACCTTACTAAAAGGAGTTACTTTGCCGTTGCCCAAACTCAAAGATTGGAGTATAGGCAACAAGTATTCGAGCCCTGAATGGCTGCCCACTACTGGAAAAATTGAGGGCTTCGACTCAAATGCCTATTGGCTGATAGGAGTATTGTCAAGAAGTATTAAAGCCCTGAACGGCTGCCAACTACTCGAAAAATTGAGGGCTTCGAATCAAATGCCTATTGGCTGATAGGAGTATTGTCAAGAAGTATTCAAGCCCTGAACGGCTGCCCACTACTCGAAAAATTGAGGGCTTCCACTCAAATGCCTATTGGCTGATGGCAAAGGCAGAAGGCAATTTCACGAAGAAGTAGTTTCCCGACCAACCACCTATCGCTCTGCTAGTTCTCACTCCAGCGCAAGAGAAATTAAGGAATGAAGGCCGCCACATCATTCAAGGCAGACAAGGCCCGGGGTACCATTCAAATAAACCGATTCGTATCACTGGCTAGTCGGCTGACGTTCATCAAGTTTCGGTCGACCAAAGTTTGCCAAAGAAAAAACAAGCCCTGGTGGTCATTTACACGACAAAGGCTGGCAATGCAAACGCTTGTGCGTATGACGTCTTCTCCGTGAACCACATCTCCTTCACCCATGGCGATAACCAAGGAGATGATGAATTCATTCTGAAGGATGCTCCAGCCACGTTTGAAGAAGGAGGTTAGGCTACTGTTGACGAATTAAAGAAAGTCAACTTAGGCACCAAAGAAGAGCTGAGGCCGACTTTCCTCAGTGTCGTGCTAGCCAAAGAGAAGGGAGCCGAGTATATCTCTCTCCTCTAGGAGTATCGCGACGCCTTCAACTGGAATTACATAGAAATGTCAGGCCTTGACCCAAAAGTCGTCGTGCATAAACTCGCGGTTCATCTCGTAGTTCTGCCAGTCAAATAGATGCAGAGACGCTTCTGACCCGAGCTCGTCCCAGAGATAGAAAAATAGGTCGACAAACTTATCGCAACCAACTTTATCTGGGAGGTCAAATACCCTTCCTGGATCGCCAATATCATGTCGGTTAAGAAGAAAAGCGGCCAAATTCAGGTTTACGCCGACTTTTGCGACCTGAATAAGGCCTGCCCTAAAGACGACTTCCCATTGCCAATCATCGAACTCATGGTGAATCCCACGACTGGACAAGTGCTCTCCTTCATGGACGGATCGTCGGGCTATAATCAGATCCGTGTGGACCCGAAGGACGAAGAAATCACCGCATTCTGAACACCCAAGGGCATCTTCTGCTACAAGGTCATGCCTTTCGGTCTCAAGAATGTCGGTGCAATGTACTAGAGAGCCATGCAACATAGTTTCGATGACTTTCTTCACATGCGCGTCGAGTGCTATGTTGACGACCTGGTGGTCAAATCATACAAGTGAACCGACCACCTCCTCGACCTCGGAGCAATTTTCAAGTGACTCTGCGATTCCAGATAAAGATGGACCCGCTGAAATGCTCCTTTGGCGTCACGTCTGACAAATTCCTTGGGTTCTCCGTACACCACCGAGGGATCAAAATCGAACAAAATATGATATATGCAATTTAAAAGATGTCGGAGCCGAGGAACATCTCAGTGCTCAAGAGCTTCCAAGGCCATCTGGCCTATATTCGTCCCTTCATCTCGAACCTAGCAGGGCGATGTAAACTATTCAGCCAACTAATGAAGAAAGACATGCCTTTTGAGTGGGACGACGCATGCTGAAATGCCTTCAACAACATAAAGGCATTCCTCACAAACCCACCGGTACTCATTGCTCCAATCTTCGGGAAGCCATTACTACTCTACATCGCTGCTCAAGAGAACTCAGTGGGGGCTCTGCTTGCTCAGTGCAACGAAAACAACAAAGAACGGTCGCTGTATTACTTGAGCCAAACTTTGGTAGGTGCTGAAATCAACTACACGCCTATCAAAAAGATTTGGCTGGCGCTCATATTCGCAGTTCTGAAGCTCCGACACTATCTCTTGGCGTACTCGACGAATTTGATTTCTCGCGCCGATCCGCTCAAATACATCATGTCATGGACAATAATCTCTGGTTGATTGGCCAAATGGACTCTCCTCTCTGAGTTTGAAATAAGCTTGGTACCGCAAAGGGCCATCAAAAGCCAGGCCTTGACAAAAACTACCTTGCCGACCACCCAGTACCCTCAAAATGGGAGCTAATAGAGGAATTTCCCAACGAAAAAATTTTCCTTGTCGAAATACTGTCGCCTTGGATAATGTACTTCGAAGAGGTCTCCGGGAGAAAAGGAGTTGGCGCAGGAGTCCTCTTTGTCTCGCAAAAAGACAATTTGCTGCCATACTCATTCGTGCTTACACAAAATTGCTCGAACAATGTGGCTGAATACTAAGTACTCCTTCTCAGCCTTGGCATGGTGGTGGAAATGAAATACCGCAGCTCGATGTTTATGGTGACTCTGTGCTCATGATTAAGCAAACCACAGGGGAGTTCGAAGTCAAAAAAGTCAAACTTATACCATTCTTGAGAAAAGCTGGTGGCCTCCTAGCCAAAATTCCAGATGCATCACTTCATCACATACCGCGCACCGGGAAAGGACCAGCCAACACTCTGGCTGGATTCGCCGATTGTCTACCACAATTCGTCAACAAACCAAGTCAAGTCTCCATCTGCGAAAGATGGGTGGTCCCCCTGCCAATTGAAGGGAGCGAGTGCTCATTCGCCGAATGACACCAAGGCATATCTTCATCCATGACATCCTCTGCCGGAGGTCGTACGAAGGTCTTCTTCTCCGATGCCTGTCTGAAGAAGAGGGTCGCCAAGTGTTGCAAGAAACCCATGGTGGAATTTGTGGTGCACACCAGGCTGGCCCGATGCTTCATACACAAGTCAAGAGGCTCGGATGCTATTGGTCATCAAAGCTCCGAGATGCCATAGAGATGGCACGAGCCTGTATAGCTTGTCAGCTCCACACCAATTACATTCATCAGCCGCCGAAGCCACTTCACCCAACGGTCGCTTGCTAGCCGTTCGAAGCATGGGGGATGGACATAATTGGTCCAGTCACACCCAAAGCCGACTCTGATCGGTAGTACATCCTTGCTGCTACTGACTATTTCTCCAAATGGAAAAAAGCCGCAACATTTCGAGAAGTCAAGGCGTCACTATCGCTGATTCATCCAGACACAAATTATCTACGGAACAATGGTACACATTTTCGAAATCGAGTCGTGGACCGGTTCTGCAAAAAATTTCGCATACTACAAAAAACATCCTTGGCCTATAACCTAGCAGCCAACGACTTGCAGAAGCGTTCAACAAAACGCTTTGCATAATCCTGAAGAAAATAGTCGGCGGTCATAAGTGCAATTGTGACGAAAAGCTCGGCGAAGCGCTCTGAGGCAGTTTTACCGCTTGAATTGGAGTCGGTCGACGAGAAGAGGCTCGAAGCCCAATAGATACTCGAACGTTATCAATCGTGAATGACTCGAGCCTTCAACAAAAAGGTTCATTTGCGGTCATTCCAAAAGGGGGACTTGGTACTGGTAATTTGAACGTCTGATGCTATTCATGAGCAAGACTAGGGGAAAATTCGCACCAAAGTGGGAAGGCCCTTACGTTGTTCAAGAATCATATACAAACGCACGTACAAACTCATAAATTGGACGACTTTGAACTACCGATCATCAACGATAAATTCCTCAAATGGTTCTATGCTTAAACCGAAAAAATAAAATAAGAAAGTGAGAAGGAAATCTTGCTCTAAATAAATTAAATATTCAACAATGTCATGACAACATCCCAAGAAAAAAAAAAGAGAGATGGGATACAAAAAAAAAGAGAAGCTCTCAAGGTGGCGGTAGGGTAAACTCGGCAATCCGTTGCCACCACTAAAAAATGTCTGCCTGCAGCATCAAAGAAGTGGACGCTCCTCCTCCTTGCAAAGAAGTGGATGCTCACAGAGCCGTGTCAACCTAAGTTCAAGTTCAGCTACCTCCTCGTCGGCATAAAGCTTCTTCTTGGCTGTAGCAACCTTGAGCTCTAGAGACTTGCGACGAGCTGATACATGGGCAATCCTCTCAAGAAGTTTCTTCTCCTCCTCCTTGTTAGCCATGCAATCGGCTTGATCCATGTTGAAGTCAATAATATGACGATCGCGCCGAGACTTCACAAGTTGCATGGACTCAGCAAAACAAGCTTAGTCTCTGCGGCAAGCTTGTCTCCCAGGCTAAGCGCCCCTTTCAACGAATTGTGCAACTCCTCAAGGCGTGCTACACCTGACTAGTTACTGATGAGCCATTGCTCTAGCAGAGAGGTGTTGAAGACCGTCTCCCTCAACTTTCCAAGAAAGAACTGGGCATTCTTAATCACTACAAGCATGTCTGAGTCCGCAATAGGCATAAAATCTTCCTTCAAGAAATCAGCCCACTGAACCAAAGCATAGCGCCGCAAATGTAATTGCGACCTTGCCGATAGCTTCGGCTGGGTTCCTGCAAAAGAAAAAGGATAGTTCATCAAAGAGCAAAAAAAAAAAAAGAGATAAAGGAGTGCATGAGAGAAAAGGGAATTGACCTAGGAAAGCACTTGGTCGCTTCCAGAACAAGTATAGAACGTTCGACTCCTTGAGCTGACCCTTCACTGCAATCTCCTTGTTCAGCTGAACTAACTAGTCGAATCTCCGTAGCAGGCGTCGGAGGTAATTGTTCGCCAACGGCGGTATCTGAACTACCCCCATAGGGCGAGGTGACTAATCATCAACGATTATCACAAAGTTGTCTCCTCCATGAGGCACAACATCAGCATTCTGAGTCAATGTCGTCGGAACCAGTAGGTCACCGTTAAACTCCATCCACGCAAGGCCTTCCATAGTCACATTGTCCTCCGTAGAAGTGCCTAGTTGATCGGGCATGTATTGAGAAGGACCCGACAAAGGGAGAGGAGTTGAAATCGGCAAAGGAGGGACAGAGGCGCAGGGAGCCACGCCTAAAAGAACGATCGCGGCACAATCAGCCTGCGACGGAAGGCTACTCCCTTGTCGCTTTTGAGAGATCTGAGGCGTAAGGTCAACTTGCTCAGGCGCTGGCTTCTTCTTGACAGAGGGCTTCCACTTCACAGGAGCCGAGATCACCTGCGAAGGCACTTTTGATACTTTTGCAGTCTCCTTCACAGAAACCGCTTTATGCTTTTTCACGCCTGAAGCTTTCGCACCCGAAGCCTTCAGGGCCACAAAGAAGAGCACAACCGGCCGATAATGAGCCGCCTCGGTCGAAGGGAGCCATGAGGGATCTCACACTTTTGCTTTACTCTTACCCTTACTGGCATTGCTCGAGGCCGGCTGCTTGTGCTTGCGTCGTGGGTTCACCCGGTCACTATCTTCATCAGCCTCATCATCAAGGCCGCTTAACAAGTCAGCTTGCGTGCGCTGGGTGGCCTTGATAGGAGGCAGAGCCGGTGCTTGAGGGACATCAACGGCCAAAGTAGCTTGAACAAAATGCTACCAAGTGCGGTGAAACAAAGAGGAAGAGTGAGTCACCCATAAAAAAACAAAAATGCAAGGCACGTACCTTGAAGAACGGGACCACCTTATGGATCCAAGAGGTGCGAAAAGCCAAAGTCACCCTTGGGTCAGTCCAGGCACCATTGCAACAAGGTACAGTACTACCGCACGGATGCGCGACAGTCTTCCGTACTTTCACGCCATCGCTCCTAAACAACTTGTGCTCCCGGATCTCGTCAAAAGATCTCGATCCAGCAGGGTTCTATATTGTGTCATTAGAGGGATGTTGCCATTGCTTGCATTAGCATGGTGAGTACCCAAATAGTGCTCCAATCAAGTCATACGGGTACGCCTAAGGAACTCGGTTAAGAGAAAAAGAACTCAACCCCCAATAAAAGTTTGCGAGGGCTAGGCCGGCCAAACCGACACGTACCCCACTCGCCATAAAACTAGCAACTTTAAATACATCAGGACGAAGGGCACAACCTGGAGCAGGTATAGCACACCTGCAGATCCACAACGTGAGAAATGCCGCAAGATGAGCCTTATCCATAAGAGACACTGGAACGCCAAGCACCTTGAAAACTTGATGTTCAGCAGTAGTCCAGTCTCGCATCAAAATGTCGAAACTCGCGAGACGACTATCCCATGGATTGATCGACGAGTGAACTCCAGTTTAAGCCCGAAACCAAAGTTCACCCACTCCTTGAAGAATAACTGCGGCACGCCAATCTCGTGTCGGGTCCGAAGATGATGATACAGTAGAAATACGTACACAAACTCTCGTGCAACGACATATGATTGACCTCCGTAAAGTCTTGTGCAGAAGGCACCACTTCATCATAAAAAGCACTAGAAACAGGGAGGCCACAAAGATGATGGAGATTTCAAAGAGATTGATAGCTCCCCTTGGCGAGTGTAGAGGGTGTTCGTCAGAGGGCTCCAGAGCGTCAAACATGGTTCCCTAACAGTATCAACACATTAGTAATCGAACATAGACACCCGCACAACGTCGAAAACGCCAATCTTGGTCATCCTCTCCCGAAAGAGACTCAGCATGAGACCCCGCCCATTCAAAAATTAAAGACGACGATGGAAAGGCTCGCAATGCCGGATGAGCCAAAAACTTCCACCGGTCGTGATTAGGAGTGTTGACTGCGATTAGGAGTGTTGACTGCCTGCTTCGGAATGACGCACTTCACCGGGTCATGTAAAGGGCTCAACAACACCTCGCCCTTGGCAGTATCAGACGGCAGAGTCTGCTGCTCGTCAATGCCAGGAATAACGCAGAGCTGATCATTGCTTACTAACGGCTAACTCCACAAATCATGCGTCCTCGGCGAAATGGGAAGGTCGGCAGCACTACCGTCCAGTGCCAAGTCTCCACACACACACAACACTGATTGCCATGGCAAATTGGGGTCCCGGATCCACAAGAAATGCTTCCGACCGCCATTGAATGGAGCATAAATGTCAGAAAACTCCAGAACCAGAAGGAAAAAAGTCTAACCCGCCATCTGCATCAAAGCTGTCAACCAGGCATTGGAATAGGTATGCAATTTCTAAAAAAAAAATTTTTTTTTTCCAAATCGGAAATAAAAAAATTCAAATAAAGAGATTTAAAAAAAAGGGAGTCACATTAAAAAGAAACAAAATGGAGGATAAGAAAAAAGAGATTGGGAGAAACGGAGAAACAAACAAAAAAAAAGAGTGGGTAAAATCAGATACATCCCGCCACCCTGTGGCCAAGCCGAAGTCAGTTCGCTAGCACTGACAAGTTGGAACAACTCTCGGGAGAACCGAAACGTCTAGTTCAACTCCATCACACTATGTCCGACTCCGTCGCACCACCGTCACACCGGCGAGCTACGAAAAAGGCACCAGTACTCCTTGCCGACAAAAGATGGATTCATCCAAAATGCCGAGTTCGACTCCATCGCACGAAGGTTGCACCAAGACAGGGGCGGGATCCCAGCTTGATGCGCACTACCCCAACCGCCTAGAAATGCTCCAGAATTCCGGCGTGCCACAAAAAAAAAAAGAATGAAAAGAAGGGAGAAAGACCGAATATGAAAAAAAAATAGAGAAAGAACAAAAAAAAAAATGAGAGAGAAAGATGTAGAGAAAAAAAAAAAAAAAAAGAATTGAACGAGAGAAAAAGAAGAAGAAAGAGGGGAAGGAGAGGAAAAAAAAGGGAGTGGGCATGACGTACCCAACACCCCCGACACAGCCACAAACAGAGTTTAAAAAAGAAAAATAAACATAAATACACTGTGCAATTCATGTAAGAGCTTCGAAGCAAGCTCTATTTTGCGCAAGAGCAAGACCCGAAGCTTGGAACCACCACACACCACGGGGAAGAAAACCGCAGAAAGAGAAGAAGAAGACTGGAGCCAGAGTAGAGTTACAACTTTCAGGAGTCTAAAAGTCGTGTGCGCCAAAAGAGAAGACGAAGAAGTCTGATGAAATTTTAAGGGAAATCAATAGTTCCCTGATTTCATGGGATTGATAAACCCTTTCTAAAGGGGATCCTATCAAAAGAGATTTCCATGCAGCGTTCTATTTACGCACGAACTCTGCATGGGGATTCAAACGGATATCAGGACGCCAATCAAGCAAGGGCGGGGCCCATAACCCCACTCTAGCTCCCTCCCACCATGTTACAGATACTAGGGAAAGTAAGCCATGACGGAGTGTGACCCACCATCGGAGCTGGACATTCAAACTGCCACGACTCTGTACCCACTCTGGAAATTCCAATCTAGTGCAAGACATTGCAATTCACCACCACTTGGACGCAGCCCGAATCGAACACGACACTACAACCTACTCTGCGGCAACCCAATTCGGACTCAACCTAAACGAATTCATCGTCTAGGTACACCATATTCTCCGTATACACATGTATATGCATACATATATACGGAAAAAATAAAAATAAAAAAATGAACATCCCTAAAACAGCATGAGGGCCCAACAAATACAAAGTGTACAAAAAATAAGCGTCGTACTACAAATGTAAGAGGATAAAAAATAAGTACACAGAAAAATAAACAGCCCTAAAAGAGTAGGAGGGTTTAAGAAAAAAAAAAAGGGTGTGTGCGTGCGTGCGTGCGTGCGTGCGTAAGTGTGAAAATGAGTTCGAGACTTGCTCATTCTTTCGAATAAGTAATTCTCGAAGGGGGCAAAATTGTTGATGCCAAAATCTGATTGGCTTATCTACAGTAAGTCCACGCAATAGCCCATTCGTAAATCCATTGATCATCCACCAAAAGGCCCACCAAAGGCCCATTCATCAAATCTACAAGTCGTCGTGTAGCAGCCCATCATCAGGCCTACTGCTTTCCCACATCACCAACCTTGTCACCACTGATGTCATCGACAACTCACCGCCATGTCGAAGCCACAATCACCTGGTCACCAGCTATGCTTCAAGTCACCTCAACCAACTAAGTCTGGTCACCCAAAAAAGGGTCAGGAAATAGCAAGTCATTTGTCGATTTTCCCTCTTTTGAGGATGGATGGAGAGAGAAAAAAGGGAGAAACGTCTAAGTCTTCACCCCCTCCTTGGGAGTAAGATTGAGGTCGACTACATCCGTTGTTGTTCGTGCACACTCACTCGAAGCCTCTAAGTTCTTCGTCGAATCGCAGGAAGCAACAACTTCACCATCAATCAACGCGGAAATAGAATCTGAGGAAAGCTAGAAAAACTCACCCTCAAAATTTCCCAATTCGCAAATACCCAAATTGTAAATTTCTATTAACTTTGTCGAATTAATCAATCGGTCATGCCGCTTCGCGGACCGGGGGATATTCGTCACTACTATATTAATTGAAGAATTACAATATATCTATTCGGTTATGGGGTAATAGGTATGAAATAGATATAATCCTATTCTGTTTCAAAAAGAATTTGAGTATCCGATAACTTAGAAATCCAATAATTAGGTAATCGAAAAAAAAATCATTCCTTATTTATCTAATTAGCTTTCGAAAGACCGGGTAATTAGGTAAAATTGATACCCTTAGTTGAGCCGTACAACCTGAAAGCCAAACCCATGACAAAAATGGGTTTTAAAACCCCAAACCCAAACCCGACCTCATCCACTGTTTTGTATCTGAACCCGACCTCATCCATAGTTTCATGTCTAAACCGGACCAGATCAGATAAAAACTTGAAGGGCCTTCATAAAATCCAAAAAATACAAAAAAAATTTAAAAAAGGTAAGATTCTAAATCCTAGCTTTTTGGGTTGAGACGAGTAGGGTTAATAAAACCCGACCGCTTGCCACAAAATTCAATAAAAGGTCACACTAACTCTAGAGATATTAATTGGCTCGGATTTGCTAGTAAATTGCCACAACACCCAATTAGTTGCCCCAGCTCTGATTTCTGATTAGGTGCGCACCTGAGATTCGCGTTACCCCCTCATCCAAACTAATTATTGAGGCACCTGATTGGGGGGTTGTAGCCATTAATAGAAGTTGGACAACAGAAGGGCTAATGAAAAACTCTTTACTTACTATCCAATGGAGGCTTTACACTGATAGAAACCTGTTTTTTGGTGATTTGTTAAACACATCCTCACTGTTAAGACCAAATTAAGTGGTCCTCTTTTTGGCATAAGGACGTGGACAGGTGGCCATCTTTTGTCTCCTCAAAGGAGAGGTGGGATAAAAAACCACGTCTATTATTGGTTTCCCAAAACCAAGTCATGGTTGTATTTTTAGACTTGGACCATCTGACTTTGTGGATCACGATTAATCAGAATCACAATATCCAACTAAGCATTGACAAAGTGATTCATGATGCTCGAATGTCAATCCAACATCTACGGTATTTTGAAGGTACTGAGGAATCCATTTCACAGCTTGGCAATGACTCTTGCCTGGATCATGCATGAACCTACTAACAACACAAACAACCTGTGAAATATCTAGTCTCGATCACACCATTGCATACATCAAGCTTCCAACTACATTTGTATATAGGACTTTCGCCATGTAGTCTCACTCTTCATCTGTTGTTGGAGATAACTGGCAACTAAGTTTCAAGTGAGGAGCAAGTGGGATATTTATAAGTTTTGTATCTTCATGCATACCAAAACATTGTAGTACCTTCTTCAAATACTGCTTTTGTTGCAGCCAAAGTTTGCCTCTCTCTCTGTTCCTACTTATCTCCATGCCGAGAATCTTCTTGTCTTCCCCCAAATCCATCAGCTCGAACTCTTTACTCAACTGAGCCTTCAATCTGTCAATCTCAACTTGACTCTTTCCTGCAATCAGCATCTCATCAACATACAAGCGTAAGTAGATGTAGGAGCCATCTTGAAGCCTGCGTAAATACACACAATGATCGTATTTGCTTCTTGTGTACTTCTAACCCTTATAAACCTGTCAAATCGTTTGTACCACTGCCTCGGAGATTGTTTCAGTCCGTACAACGATTTGCACAACTTACAAACCCAATTCTCTTTACTAGCAACCTTGTATCCATTTGGATGAATCATATATATTTCCTCCAAATCACCGTGTAGGAACGCGGTCTTCACATCTAGTTGAGCTAGCTCCAAATTCAACTGCGCTACCAAAGCCAACAAAATTCTAATGGAGGAATGCTTAATGACTGGAGAAAATACCTTATTATAATCAATTGCTTCCTGCTGAGCATAGCCTTTAGCCACCAACCTTACCTGGTAGTAAATATCACCTTTGTCAGAAAATCCTTATTTCTTTACAAATACCATTTGCATCCAATTGCCCTCTTGCCCTTCGATAGTTGTGTCAGCTTCCGTGTTTTGTTCTTCTCAAGCGATTTAATTTCTTATTCCATTGCACCAGCCCATCTACCACTTTCTGAACTTCAGATGGCTTCTGGGTAGGTGCATGGAACATCGTCAACAGCTAGAAGTGCATAAGCCACCATGACAGTAAAACAAGCAAGTTTATGAATCTATCGTCTTTCTCTTCTAACGGCAATTGGCTTCGACTGTTGTTGAGGTTCTTGGGTCAAAACCTCTTCCTCATCTGACTCTTCTTCTGCCATAGGAGAGTCATCGGTGGTGCTTAGAACTGGAATCACCACTGTCTGCTCAAACTCCACCTGCTTCGGCTTATACTCCACCTGCTTCGGAGTACCATCAGCTTCTTCTGAATTTACCTCTAACGGAGTCTTGCTACCTATAGCAGATGATGGCAAACGATTTACGAGATGTTGAGCATATGTCACAGCCTCAGCCCAAAATTTTCTATCTAATCCAATATTAGACAACATACAACGAACTTTTTCCACAAGTGACTTGTTCATACACTCCGACACCCCGTTCTATTGTGATGTTCTTCAGGAATGGATCACTCTTGTATTCTCCACCATTGTCTGTTCGGAGAACCTTGATCTTCCTCCCTGTCTAATTTTCAACTTGAGTTTTCCACTTAAGAAAAACTTCAAGCACTTCATCTTTGTTCTTCATAGTAAACATCCATACTCTTCTGGAAAAATCATCAATAAAAATGACAAAATAATGCCTAGCTCCAACTGACGGAGTCTTTGCAGGTCCCTACACATCTAAGTGCACATAATCCAGAATACCCTAGGTGTTGTGGATAACTGTGCCAAATTTCACTCTTTGTTGTTTTCCCATAACACAATGCTCACAAAATTCTAATTTTTCAAGTTTTCGTACCTATGATAAATCCCCATTTGGCAAGAATTTGCAAGGATTTCTCTCCAGCATATCCCATCCGCATATGCCACAACTTTGTTCCCTTAGCATGCCTCTTGGTGCTTGAAGTTGCTGCCGCCACTATCCCCACAATTGTACTGCCTTGGTAGTAATACAAATTGATTTTCCTCTCGCTTTCAACATCACCAGTGCTCCTGAAGTTGTTTTGAGACCTCCATCTCGCATCGTTACAACTAGGCCTTTAGATTCTAAAGTCCCCAATGAGATGAGATTCTCCTTCAACTTTGGATGTACCACACATCCCTCAAGATTTTGGTGAATTCATCATGTTTCCGCAACTTGATTGAACCTATCCCAGCTATTTTACATGGGTTATCATTGCCCATGTAAACAATTCCGCCATCCAATTCTTGAAATTCAAAGAACCATTCCCAAATGGGAGACATATGATAGGTGCAACCTGAATCTAATATCCACTCATTTGGGTTCGACATTGAAGGTGAAACAACCAAAGAGATGTTTGATTCCGCATCACTTTTGCACTCTGCAACACTTGCATTTTTCAGAGCCACCCCTTCTGTAACTTTGGGCAGTCTTTCTTCCAGTGTCCTTTCTCGTGACAGAAAGCACACTCGTCTTTGGCAACGCCTCGGCTTTTTTATTTGGATCTTCCTCTTCTACCCGTTGACTGGCTTTGTTGATGACCCCTTGCCATCAATGCTTCATCTGATGTCGCTGATTTGGATTTCATCTTATCCTGCTTTCTCAGTTCATGACTATATAAAGTAGACAAAACTACATCTAACGACACGTTTTCCTTCCCATGAAGTAACGTTGTTTCCAAGTGTTCAAATTCATTAGGAAGAGACGATAACAACATCAAAGCCAAATCTTCATCCTCAAATTTCACATCTAAATTTAACTAGTTTTCTACTAACTGATTATACATAGTGATGTGTTCATTCATAGTAGTACCTGGTCGGTGATCGAATCAGAGTAGTCTTTTCTTCATAAGGAGCTTGTTCTAACTACTCCTTTTCATAAACTTGTCCTCCAATGCCTTCCACAATTTGTATGCAGAAATCTCACTCTTGAAAGCATACTTCTGTTTTCTAGATAGACACGACCAAATTGTTCCGCATGCCAACCAATTTATGATACTTCAATCTTTATCTTCAACTTCTTCGGGTTTCTTTTCCTTAATAGCATATCAAGACCTTGTTGGAAAAAGGAATCTAAAATTTCTCCTTGCCACATACCAAAGTGGCGAGTACCATCAAATATTTCCACTGTTAATTTCAAATTGGAAAGCAGAACCCTCGACCATGATGACGAGGAGCCCAATGTCCTTGGTGGAATATTTATGACAAACAATTTTGTTTCTTGATCTTTAGATGGCATTACAGACTCAAAGTATAGTATTCAATATTACAACAAATTACATACAAATTATAAACAAATTACAAACAAACCAAGGACAAACCTTCGGCTCTCATACCACTTGTTGGGAAAATCGAGTAATTCTCCCACTAAGACAAAACAACTTAGTGAAATGAATCGGTTCCGAATAAATGAACCAGATGCAACACTACAAATATACCCAACAAATAATATTGAATACTATACTACAACAGAAAAGAAAAGAATATAACAATAGTAAATAAAGATAAAGAGAAAAACACACCCGGGAAAATTTGATATCAGAGTTTGGCCAAATAAACCTAGTCTCCTGAGCACCTCGCAAGCAGTCCGCTTTTATTAATGTAGGAGAAGAGAGTAAAACTGGGATAACCCAAATGGGAGGAGGGGTTTTTTTAAAATCCCCAAGCTTCCCCCCCCCAAATACAAAGTTCTCAATGTGAGACTAAAAATTAAAGCTCAAATGCAAAGTACCCAATGTGTGACCAAAAATTAAAGAAAAAAAGTCAACTCTTTTGACCCCTTTAATTTGTATATATTTAATATTTCTATAGATAATAAGACAAAAGAAGTAATTTAGTTGAGATTATCATAGTGAACCGGATCGAGTCATTAAGATCAATTGATGGGCCTCCGATTCTGCTTCAACCAGGTTGGATCGGCTGGTCCAATCCAGTTTTTAAAAAATGTTATTAGAGTGATGAGTAGCAATGGGTATGGACCAGAATGAAGGAACAGACTCCGACACCTAAAAATCCGAGCTGGGTCGACTAAACCAGCCTGGGTCAACCAATGGACTCTTCCCTACTCAAAGAATTAAAAGTCATGGAAGAATTACAACTCCCGATTGTTCTCTAAATATCAAACCATGGATTCATAATGGCAAAATATTGACTCATGGATGCACGGACAAAATTGCTCCTCCAACAAACAATTTGAACCAAACCTTTTAATTGAACCAAACCTTTTATTCAACCAAACCATTTTATTGAACCAAACGACAAAAACCAACAAAGCCCCACTGCCTCTCCCCTCCCCCAGCAACCATGGATGCATATAGGAGGGGAGGTCGCACGGGGGTTGGGGAGGGGAGGTCGAACAGGGGGTTGGGGAGGTCGAACGGGGGTGGGGAGGTCGCACGGGGGTTGGGGAGGTCGCACGGGGGGGAGGGGAGGTCGCACGGGGGTTGGGGAGGGAGGTCGCACGGGGGTTGGGGAGGGGAGGTCGCATGGGGGTTAGGGATGGGAGGTTGCACGAGGGCCGGGGAGGGGAGGTCGTACGTAGGGGTGGCAACGGGGTGGGGCAGGGCAGGTTTTGAGAATCTCGTCCCCGACTCACTACAATTTCTTCCAATGAGGAACAAACGAGTGATGGAGAAGGGAGATTGCTATGCCAAGCGCAGTGAGTTATTTTTAGCCACAGGGAGACGTTGCAATGTGTTTCTTCATCTGCTGTAGCAGGTGATTAGAAGGCAAAGAGATGGAAGAAAAAAAATACATGTGACGCTTTTGTTCGTCTGTTGCGTGCGGCAAGGAGAAGAGGCAGAAGAAAAAGGGAGAAGAAGAAGAAAAAAAAGAGAAATAAACATAAAAGAAAAAAATCGGGAAAGAAAAGAGGGAAAGAAAAGGGAGAGAAGAGAAGAGGAAGAAAGAGAAACGGTAGGGGAGATTGGAGATTGGCAAAGAGATGGATTGTGGTAGTTTTAGGGTTAAAAGCGGGTCAAGTAGGGTAGTTTTACTCTAGTATTAAGCGGGTCAAGTCGGGTTATTTGGGTGAAACCCGTCCACACCCCAAACCCAAACCCATGACGGGTTTCACTCCAAAAAACCATACTCGACCCACGGCTTCAAAATCCAAACACGAACCCGCTTTAAGCGGGTCGAGTCGGGGCGAGTTCCCCTTTTATGGGAACCCGTTGGCCCCCCTAATCGTGGGGGTGGGGAGGGGAAGTTGCATGAGGGTGGGGGAGCGGAGGTTGCACGAGGGTGGGGGGGGGAGGTTGCTCGAGGGTAGGGGAGGGGAGGTTGCACGAGGATGGGGGAGGGAGGTTGCACGAGGGTGGGGAGGGAAGGTCGCATGGGGGGGGGGGGGGGGCGTGGCACAGGGGGTGGGGGTTTAAGTTCTAGATAATTTGGGCAAGTCACGGATAGGCTCACCCCTTATATGAATGACTTTTGGGAGAATTACAACTCATGGATCAATTATTCACAAAATATCGAACCATGGAACATCATGGATACCAAGACCTAATTAGAATAAAATAATAATTTATAAAATAATAATAAGAATAAAATAATAATAAAAATAAAATAATAAATATTTAAATAATAATTAGAATAATATAATGTTTTTAAAGATAATAAATACAATAAAATAATAATTTAAAATATATAATAATGATAAATACATGTTTCAAACCTGTCAAAAGAACCTTTTTAATAATTAATTAACCAAGGATGTAAGGTTGTATTCAAAATACATATACCATCCCATATAATAATGCTCAACATATGAAAAAATTAATTTTTTATTTACTTTCCATTCGCAATTGCCATATGAGCTTTGTTTCCTCGTACCTATACAACATTAAAGAATAAAAGAACTACAAGTTGAATTGGTTATCCAAATCAATGGTCATGCTGACCATCTCCACATGAGATTACATTTTCAGTATATGTTATTGGAGTATCTAAAATATTAGCTTCCTCGGTTATGAACTTTTTCTTTTTTTTGAAATGGCAAAAAAGATGTATTTTTTTAAGGTGTAAATGTTGGGAAAATTGAGTATAAATAATAAATAATTTAACTCAATTTAACATACATTGGATGAAATAAACTTACTAACCTCTTTTGATGTTTTGCCTCTATGTAATTGAAGCAGCTTTGTATCCTGGAAATATCCACTTAGAGAAAACAAATGAAAAGTAATGGAGATCACACGCCCAAACAGACCTTCTTTGATTAGGCTGAAAACCAATCACTACTCTTCAATTACTTAGAGTGCATGAGCTTTCTTTCTCTAGAGAGAAAAGAAGAATTGAGAGAAGATGGAGAAACAATATTCTGAATTCTGAATGTTTGAATCTTTCATTCTCCAAAGCCTCTCTACTCCACTATTTATAAGTGTATGAAATTGTAACTCCCATAAGGGAAGTTATATCATCTATATATATATATTATAGGAATGGGGGTCGAGAAAAAATAGGGACAAAAATGCTGATGTGGCTTCTCCTTTGACCTCCTTTAAATTTAATAAAAATAAATTACAAAAACCCAGTAAAAACATGTAATGGAGAAAATTAAGAGATAAAAGATGTAAGAGAAAAAATAGGGAGAAAGGAAGATGGTTAACGTGTAGAGGGTTAAGTGGGGAGTTAACTGGGGAGATAAGTGGGGAGATAAATTGGGAGATAAAGAGCTAATTTAACAGTAGAGAGAGATAGTTGAGGAAAATAAGAATGTTAGTTATCTTTATTTCCTATTTTTTCTCCCTCCTTAGCATTTTAGTTTTCAACAGGTTAGTATATATATTATCTTCACCTCTTCCCATATTCGTTCAATTTCAGCCACCAACAGATAAGTTATCTCTCAATTGGTTTTCATATTTTTCTCTTTCTTTTTTTCATTATATTCATGTTTATATGATGCATTGTGTTTCTCTTATCATTTGCACTCTCATTTTTTATTATTTATATATTTTTATTATGCTAATATTATCTTATGTTTATCTTACTATCTTCCCCTCTCTTCTCTTCTCTTATGTTCTTTTCCTATCTTTTGTTTCTTAATTTCCTATTATTTTGTACTTTAATTTCATTAATTATACTTGTATTTTCATTTTTTATCTTTGTTTTAGTTATTTCTCAATTTGGCATTTTCCTGCAGCTTCAGTAAGTAGTTGGTTTCCTGTCATATTTTCTTTCCAACATGGTTTTCATTTGTTTTGATTTCCTTCATATTTTTTCCTGATTTGATACTACTCCATTTTCTTCTTTCTCTCGTTTTTATTTTTTATTTTTGTTTGCTTTCTATTTTTGTTAAGACTGTCGATTTATTAGTTTTTTCTTCGCACTGCCTCTTTGTTTTTTATCTATTGACACATTATGGTTAGTTTTTCATGTCGTACAAACTTTGATCACAAGTATCATATATTGGAGAAAACAAACTAAGACAAGAGGGAGAAGAAAACAGGTGGCAGTAAAAATAGGCGGGCCGAGAAATATATTCTTTGAACAAGGGCCGGAGATGGTGAAAAGAGGCTAACTCTAAAATGTCACTAAACAACGACTTTTTTAAAGGGAGATATTTTTTTGAAAAAAATTTATCTCCTTTTTAATAGAAAAGAATTTTTTAAACCATCATGTTGTCCTCATGTGAAAGGATTTGGATCCTCTAACTTTATTTATGCATTTTATTACTTATTTTAGTCATTCAATAGTTTTAATTATTTGATTAAATTTTAATAGCATAAGTAATTTTTTATTCTAGGTTATATTTTTAGTTTTTTACCCTTCAAATATTCATATAAAATTTTGAATTTAATTTTTATTTCTATATAATTTGTATAACGTAGTTTTCAATTGCATAATTTTCAATGGTTTTGCCACTGATGTACATTAATGTATAATGTATTTTTTAATAAATCACTTCAATTAAACTAAGGTTAGGAAGGTGCGAGGGATATATACATAAGTAAAAGCAAAATACAGAATTATTGATTCTAAAATTTAAATAAAAACACAAATTAAAATCCTATGTTTTTAATCTTTAGAGTTTATACATATAAATATAATAAAATACTTATAATATAAGTTTAATTTTGAAAGAAGTTAAAAATAAAATGTCTTAAATAATGTCAAATTATTTTGTGAAGTTGTTAATACTTTATATTTTAAAATTCAAAAATCATTAAAAACGAAAATAGATATAAAATTTTGTAAATCTGAATTTATTATGTGAAATTAAGCTAAATATGGAGAGTTTAAATAAGTCTTGCATACTAAAAATTCAAATAAATATTTTAATTTTATATTTAAAACTAAAAAAATATTTTAATATATGAAATTTTGAGATGAATTAAAATATTTTTATTATTAGTTTAAAGGTTAGGTTATTAATGTGGGTTTGAATGGTTGAGTTTTCAAAGTACGGACTAATTTGAAGGAAATGTTGGTTTAAAGGTTAGGATCATGTGGAGGTGTCGTTATGGTCATGAGCCGATCCTTGTTGGGCAGGAAGTCGAATAGGAAGTCGGGCAAGAACGTTAGGGTGAGACGTTGAGTTGGTGCATCGTGTAAGGTCAAGAGGTTGTGCAATAAGATTATGTGGTGAGACGTTGAGTTTGTTCATCGTGTAGGGTCATGGGGTTTAGGGATAGGGTCATGGGGTTGTGGGATGGGATCACGAGGTGGGATCGTAGGGTAGGAACACAGTGTAAGGCATGCGAAGGAGTATTAGGCAGACTCGAGGGGTGGGGCATTTTGTTAGGGCATTGGGCAAGCTCAAGGGATGGGGTCGAGGGTTGGGGGCATGTGTTGGGGCCATAGGGGTGGAGTGTATAGGGGTCACAATGGTGTAAAGCTGGGTCGAGGTGTGGTTGGTGTAGGGGTAGAGTTGGGGTTAAAGTTGGGTAAGGAGTCGATCCAGGTAGAGTCATGTACTGGGGTTGAAGTAGGATCCGAGTTGGGGTGATGGGATGGGATCCGAGTTGGGGTGATGGGATGGGATCCGAGTTGGCGTTATGGAGTGGGATCCATATTGGGATCATTCGGGAATGATCCAAGTTGTGGTCATTCGAGAGAGGGGGGGTGTTTGTTGAAAACAACCCTATATATATGCATTATTTAAAAAATTATTTCTTTCCTTTATGTATGACTTAAATTACTAATTTATTATTCATTAACATTTACAAATACAATTCCCCCTATCAAATAATTTACACAATCAAGTTATGCTAAACATTTATCCTTTGAAAAGTATTTGTGAAATAATAATTATTAAAAATTAAATTTAAATTCATATATTTGTGAACATTTAATTGTATAATTATTTTGCAAAAAATAACTTTTAGGTTCTTGTAAATAATTTAATAAAAAAATTTATACATCATTTTTTAGTCCCGTGCTTAGCACGGGCTTTTCAGCTAGTAACCTCCTTATAATAAAAGGAGTAAATAATTTCATAACCTCCTTGTAATAAAAGGAGTAAATAATTTCATAACCTCCTTATAATTAAAGGAGTAAATAATTTCATAACCTCCTTACAATAAAAGGAGTAAATATTTTCATAACCTCCTTAATATTACAAGGTATAAATCTCTTAACCTCCCTCATATAATGGGGAGTTAATTTCAGCCTTAATTCAAAGAATCACATCACAATCTCTTTTAATTTTGTGTAACTTACATGGTCTCACAAGGAATACCAATGGTTGTGCTCCATTGGAATCCCACTTGGCCCATGGGTGCTAGCCCATATGACCAACATCCCCCACTTGGGCAATGCACCCTGAGGCTTTAAGAGACACATACTAGTCTCTCCTTAGTCTCATACTATGGACATGCTCCATAAAACAATTGTTTGTTAACGCTTTTGTCAACGGATCTGCCAACATCTCAAAAGTTGGATTATGGTTCACAACTACTTTCCCCTTCTGTAGAATTTCAAACACATAGTGATAATATACTTCTATGTGTTTACCTTTTGAACTGATTTCACCATTTTTCAATTTTGTTATAGTTGCTTGATTATCACAAAATAGTTGTATTGGACTACCAGTCCAACAACTGAATTTCAAGTCTTTTAAGAAACCTTTGATCCACATTGCTTCAGTACTTGCCAAACTGCTAGCTACAAACTCAGCTTCCTTAGTGGACCTAGCAACACATTTTTATTCTTATTAGACCAAGAAATTGTTGCACCGCCAACCATAAAAACAAACCTCGTGGTTGATTTCCTATCATCAGAATCACCAGCATAATCTGAATCCGTATAACCAATCCATCGGCCTAATATGTGAGCTTGAAATCATTAGTGCCCAACAAATACCAAAGTATTCTTGTAATCGCTTGCCAATGGAAAGCACTAGGGTCACTTTGATATCTACTCACTAAGCTTACTACAAAGCCTAAATCAAAGAGAGTGCACAACATGATATACATCAAACTACCCACAACTTGGGCATATGGAATAGACTGCATCTTTAGTCTTTCCTAATCACTTGATGGTGTCATTTTCTTTGATAAACTTGTCCCTTTATAAATTGGGGAATCTATGGTCTACTAGCCGACCACACCTAAGCGTTTTAACAGGTTATCTAGATATCGTTCTTGAGAGAGTGAAAGTTTCTTGACTTCTCTATCCCTTTCAATTTTTATACCAAGGATAAATGAAGCTTCTCCCAGATTGATATTAGTGGATCCAGAGTATACGTCAAGTGAATACAGTCCATCAATTAGAGTACCAGAAAAAAGTATACTATTTTTTGGCTCACAGTGGCATTTTCTGATTTAAAATGACTTTCTAATCCCTGTTTATCCAAGCAAGGGATAAATATCAGGTTTCTCCTAATGTTAGGAGCAAACAATACCTCAATCAACACCAAATAGTTACCACTTGGCAACTTCAATCGAACTGACTTTGTGCCAAGCACATCACTATAGGTATTGTTACCCATGTATACTCTATATTCATAGGTCTTCATTTCTTTAAAATCAAAGAAAAATTCCCTTTACTTAGCCACATGTCTAGACGCAGCAAAATCTAGTCACCATGTCTTTTCTCCAGCAACAGACAGAAGGACCTCAGAAAAAATAGATACAATGTCATTGTTATTTCTACTATCCTTATTTTAGGACTTTCCTCCACCCTTGCCATTAGCTCTATAATGGGCTTTAATGTGACCCATCTTGCCACAATTGTAACAAGGCCCTATCTTCTTACCATAATTGTTTCCCTTGAATTGGGGTTTCTTCCCTTGTTCTTGAAGCCTTGTTTATTCTAAGGGAGATTTCTTGGTTTTGAAGTAGGAGTTCCTACACTATTAGCTACATTAACCCTGAAGCCTGTCGTAGTTTTCTTCTTTCTCCTTTGTGCCTCAATTGTCAATTTGGAAGTCAAGGTTTGCACACTAAGAGCAACAACAGACATATTCAGTGATACAACAGCTGAATCCCGGGAAGGTGGTAAGTTGTTAATTATTCTTTACTTGAAGTTCATCAGGGATAACACGACCTAAACTTGCTAATTCCTTAGAAACAACAAATAAGACATTAATATGTTCAACAATATTATCACTTGGATTTTCATGTCATTATACAGTGCAACAAGCATCCTAACATGTGCCTGTGACATTTCTCCATAAGTAGCTCCAACAGACTTAAACATGGCATGGGCAATACGTTGGTCTTCAAATAAGATTTCCCCATCTGGTTCCATGAATGTTAACAAGATGGACCTGACCTTCTTGTCCTGTAGAACTAATTTATCATAAGCTATTTTAACTTTTTCTTCAGCTCATTCTAGAGGACTAGCCTTATCCAAGACATTGATCAATTGCATTCTGTAGTAGGATGTGATGAATACGCACCTTCCAAGTCAAGAAGTTATTTCCATTGAATTTCTGAGTTTCACTTAACTTAGTAGTAGCAGCTTTAGAAGTCATTTAATCCTAATTTCAATACGCAATAACAAGTAACAAAAAATTACAAGTGTAATCATCAAATAACCTTGGTTTAAATACCAAATATAAACTGTAATAAGCTTAATAATGTTTGTAAAATATAATTATACACTACAAATTGTCAAATTTCTCTAATTTCCACAAAAGTGTTTAAAGGGTAAAATTGTCTTTTCAAAATAATAATTTGCAGAAAATTATAAAAATTCCAGAATACTAGAATAACATAGAATGCACTGGAAACTACTAAATTACTTCTGGAATAAAAAATTGCTGATCCAAAATTACCAATTATGCACAAATGGACTATAAGGGCAAAATAGTCATTTTAAAATAATACTTTGCAAAAAATTTTAAAAAAAACAGAACGCTAGAATATTATAATATGCACTTTAAATACTCAATTATTTCTGTAATAAAAACTTTCAGATCCAAAATGACAAATTATGATCAAATTTTGCTATAAGGGCAAAATTGTCATTTTTTTAGTAACACATTTTTCTTCAAAAAAAAAATCAGAATAATAAATGCGTAGAATATAAAATTTGATCAACTCAAACGTTCTGGAAAAATTTCAGATGCTTAAAAATACTATATTATGTCCAATATGTCCAAAAGGAAAAAATGCCTTTTTCCAAAAACAATTTCCAGAATATAGAAATAATTCTATTTGAAATTCATGCATAAATTTCTAAATATTCAATAAATTTAATTCTAAATCAAATAAAACCACATAAATAATTTTGTAAATTCGGTTTTGAAAATTCATCCACACATAGAGTAAATACAAAAAACTCTGATACCACTGTTGGAAATATTGAGTATAAACACAACATAATTTCACTCAATTTAATTAAATTTAATATACATTAGATGAAATAAACTTATTAACCTCTTTCGATGTTTTTCTTCTATGCAATTGAAGCACTTTTGTATCCTGAAAAGATCCACTTAGAGAAAACAAATGAATGGTATTGGAGATCACACTTTTTTACCATCCGCACAAACCTTCTTTGATTAGGCTGAAAACCAAGCACCACTCTTCAATTACTTAGAGAGCATGAACTTTCTTTCTTTAAAGAGAAAATGAGAATTGAGAGAAGATGGTGTAACATTATTTTGAATTTTGAACATTTGAATCCTTTATCCTCCACAACCTCTCCACTCCACTATTTATAAGTGAATGAAATTGTAACTCCCATAAGGGGAGTTAATTTCATAACCTCCTTATAATAAAAGAAATAAATAATCTCATAAACTTCTTATAATAAAAGGAGTAAATATTTTCATAACCTCATAATAAAAGGAGTAAATATTTTCATAACCTCCTTAATATTAAAATGTATAAATCTCTTAACCTCCCTCATATAATGAGTTCAAACTTAATTCAAAGAATCCCACTGTGATCTCTTTTAATTTTGTGTAACTGACGTGGTCCTACAAGGAAGACCAATGGTTGTGCTCCAATGGAATCCCACTTGGCCCATGGGTGCTAGCCCATATGACCAACAATAAATACATCAAGTAATTCCGAAGTCCCTCAGAATAGGAGATTCTGAGGAAACCCCGGAAACCCCATAATTGGCTACCTCATCAGCCACTATATGGGCCGATCTTGGTAAATGGGTCCAAATTACATCATGTCCTTAAAGTATATTCCAGATTTTTCTTAAGATTAATGTAAACCTCCATGGGGACAATGTCTCTTTCCTGGCCTATTTGATTGTGTTAAGGGAGTATATTTTAGTAGCAATGATGTCTTTATCCTCCATAACTCGTACCCCTTGGAGCAGGTCTTGGACCTCTGCTTCCAGTGTTGTTTATGATTAAGAAAGACCCCCCTATGCCTGAGGACCTGGGTTACTTTCTAATACCAATTGAAAGGTCTAACGTTACTTCAACAAACCATCCAGAGTTGGTATAAGTACCTATTGTGCATACTACATATTTAATAGTGGAACTCTCAAAAAGATATAAATGATAAGTGGAACACAATAAGTATAGGAAAAATAATGACTCATAGATCAATTATTGCTTAAATATCAAACCATGGATATATGTTGACAAAATATCGAGTCATTACTTAAAAATGAAAATTCCCCTAACTTTAATCCTTGAATCGATTTGGCCATCGGTATAATTTCTCGTGGTTGAAGGGTGTTTAATTTTAATATACTATTATGTTATATTGTTTCGACAAAAAACCTCCGGTCCGACCGACCAACTTTGAGTCTCCGAGCAAGTGTACACGAATGACGACAGGTATAGTCGGCTGGACGGAAATGTTTGTGTTCCGCGTATTTGGTGTATTGACGTCACCAGTGAACATGTAGAACTTCTTCGGTAGACTGCGTGTGTTCCGACGAACTTGAGAATTTGTGATCTTCGGGCTCGAGAGAGTTTCTGAGTCGAGTGACTTTGAGTGAAAAATCTCAGAACCTCGGTGCGTTCAACCCGGGCGAATGAATTTCTTTGATCGAGAATGTTTCAGTTGTGTGAGAGAGCAAATTCTCGACTGGTGTGGGCGATATTTTGGCCTCCTAGAGATTCGACGACGATTCATGAACTCCGGGAAGGAGACACGAACTTTTGGCAGATTTAGTCAGCTGGACGGAAGTGTTTGTGTTCTGTGTGATCAGCTTGTTGACGTTTCCGATGGTCGTGTGGAGTTTCCCGATGAACTGAGTGCGATCGACGAAACTCTAGTTGGCAGAGTTGCTGGCGTGAAAGCTTCTCGGATAGAGATTTTCTGAACTCCTTGATCTGAACTCCCTTTTCCCACCCTCTTGGCATTTCGTCTTTGGCTATTTGTAGCCAGTGATTAAGTTGTTTGATGGAGCTCGATCCTCAAAAAGAGGATCTCGATTGATTTCTTCTGCTTTTATTAGAGTGGGAGAGGACTGGGGAGCTCCCTGTTTTTCCTCTCTCAATCCTTAAGAGGAAAGAAAACTTTCCTTTTCCTTCCCTACAGTTGAGGGATCGATGAGACATGGTCGATCGAGGTTTTGTGGCATGGCTTGCCTTTTTAGCTGGCTACCAAGTGACTTGAGAAGCCGGAGTGGCGTTAATTTTGGCTGACAGTCAATTGATTTGAGGAATTAGCTTGGCTGGACGCCGGGCCCGCAGGTGGCTGTTTTGGTGAAGTTGATGGGCAGACTATAGAAAAGTCCGCAGTGTACACGAAGTAGGCCTTTGGATGATTTATTGGGTGGGTCGTTGCATTGACTTGTCAAATTTGGGATGTGTCAGATTTTGACGTGTTACAAAAAATGCGAAATCGCAAGAAAAGTAAACCGGTGCGAATCAATAATGAGACACAAAGAATTACATGGTTCGGCTAGGGTAGCCTAATCCACGGGCAAGAAGAGACAGGAGAGATTTCACTATGCCAGCCAAAAAGGGTACAAATTGTAGAGCTCAGAGATAGCTCAGAGACAGCTAGGGTTTCAAAGATCAATCCCTTAGTCCTTAATACAGTCTTAAATGAGTAAATTCCCAAAACTCCCAACCCAAGTTAGACGGGTTCAATTATGGGCCTACCAGCCCATATAGATTCAAGGCACAACATAACAATCTCCACCTTGACTTGAATTTCCTCCATAATTTGAACATAGAATAATTATCTTCCTTCTCCACTGCCAAATGCCCTCTTGGGCATACCTCAACCATCAAAGACACCGACTAAGTCCAAGCAATGCTCAAACTTTTTCACTAGAAAAGATTTAGTCAACATATCAGCTGGATTATCTTCTGTCCCAATTTTTTTTACCATAACAGTACCTTGTGCAATAGTGTCTCTAATAAAATGAAATCTAACATCAATATGTTTAGTGCGCTCATGATGCATCTGGTCCTTCGTCAAATGAATAGCACTATGACTATCACAAAATACAACAGTAACCTCATCATTAGTGCTTAACTCTCTATATAGACCTTGAAGCCAAATAGCTTTCTTAACTGCTTCCGTTCCTGCCATATATTTTGCTTCTGTGGTAGATAAGGCAACTACATGTTGTAATCTAGCTTTCTAGCTAAGAGCACAATCCACAAGAGTAAATACATATCCTATAAGTGATCTTCTACAATCTAAATCTCCTGCATAATCAGAATCAACATACCCAACAAGTCTAAAATCATTTTTCTTGAATTCTAGACAAGTATTGGAAGTACCTCTGAGATATCGAAGAATCCACTTAACTGCTTGCCAATGTTCTCTTCCCGGATTAGACATAAACCTGCTAACCACACTAACAGCATGAGAAATATCAGGACGAGTGCATACCATAGCATACATAAGGCAACCAACTGCACTGGTATAAGGAACATGCAACATATAACTTTTCTCCTTTTCATTCTGAGGTGATAACCCTGAAGAGAGTCGAAAATGGGCTGCTAATGGAGTGCTAACTGGTTTAGCATTTTTCATGCTAAATCTTTCTAAGACCTTCTCAATGTATTTCTTCTGTGAAAGATATAACCTCCCACCTTTTTGGTCTCTCTAGATCTCCATGCCCAAAATACATTTTGCAGCCCCTAAATATTTCATCTCAAATTCACTTCTCAATTGTGTCTTTAATTGATTAATTTGTTTCATCTTCTTTTCTGCTATCAACATATCATCAACATATAGCAACAAATATATGAAAGAACCATCATCAAACTTTCTAAATTAGACACAATTATCATACTTGCTTCGAACATATCCTATTTTTTCCATAAACGAATCAAAGCTCTTGTGCCATTGTCTAGGAGACTGTTTCAGACCATAAAGAGATTTAGTAAGCAAACAAACATGGTCTTCTTTACCCTCAACAACAAATCCTTCAGGCTGATGCATATAGATTTGTTCTTCTAATTCACCATGCAAAAAAACTGTTTTCACATCAAGTTGCTCTAACTCTAGATGCATAGCTACAAAAGCTAACAAGACACGAATAGATGAATGTTTCACAACAGGAGAAAACACATCATTAAAATCAACACCAGGTACCTGACTGTAGCCTTTAGCTACTAAGCGTGCCTTATAGCGTGCATCTTCAACTCCTGGAATGCCTTCTTTCCTTTTAAACACCCATTTATAGCCCAGAATTTTCTTTCCCTTTGGTGGTTTGACCAGCTTCCAAGTCTGATTCTCGTGTAGAGATTCCATCTCTAGATTCATTGCTACTAACCATCTTTCTGAATTGTCACTCTGACTAGCTTCTTTGTAGGTAGAAGGCTCTGACTCATCTATTGTCTCTGCTACGGAAAGAGCATAAGCCACCAAATCAGCATCACTATATCTTTTTGACTTCTGAATTTCTCTTCTCGGTCTATCTCTGGCAATGCTATAATTTTCAGTCTCCACTATAGGTTCTGAGGAACCTTCATCTTCTTCTTCAGTAGTATCTTGAGCCACTTCTTGAGAGCAAACCTGCCCTTTAAAAGGTTTTGAAAAGACTCCTACCTCACAAACTACCTTCTTAGAAGACTCTGGTTCTTCTCTTGTACCATGAGAAATAGTAGATTCTTTCTTTACATTAAGTAAAGCAGACTCATCAAAAGTAACATCTCTGCTAATAAAGAACCTCTGTGACTTTGGATCAAAACACTACAATCTGTATCCTTTAACACCAATAGCATACCCAAGAAATATACATTTATTTGCTCTAGGTTCTAATTTTCCTTCATTCACATGCATATAAGCAGTGCAACCAAAAACGTTCAAATCAAAATAATTAGCAGAAGTACCAGACCATACCTCTTCTGAAGTTTTGCACTCAATTGCTGTAGAGGGCGATCGATTCACCAAATAACAAGCCATACTAGTGGCTTCGGCCCAAAAATCCTTGCCCAAACTTGCATTTGACAACATGCATCAAGCTATTTCCAAAAGAGTTCTATTCATTCTTTCTGCAACGCCATTCTGTTGTGGTGTGTGACAAACTGTGTGATGTCTCACAATTCCTTCGTCCTCACAGAATTTGTTAAATTCTCCACTGCAAAATGCAAGACCATTGTCGGTTCTCAACCTCTTTATCTGTCTTCTTGTCTGTTTCTCAATCATACACTTCCATTGCTTGAAATTAGTGAAAACATCACTCTTTGATTTCAAAAAATAAACCCAAACTTTTCTGGAAAAATCATCAATGAAAGTGAGTAAATACCTGGCACCACCTTTAGAAACGACTTGTGCTGGGCCCCAAAGGTCTGAGTGAATATAGTCTAGAGTACCTTTCGTCCTATGAATGCCTGTGCTGAATGCAACCCTCTTCTGTTTGCCGAAAACACAATGTTCATAGAAATCCATCTTTCCTGTACTCATTCCGCATAAAAGACCTCTCTTACTCAATAGATTCAACCCCCTTTCGCTCATATGGCCCAATCTCATATGCCATAATTTTGTGGTGTCCCTTTATGTCATAAAAGAAGAAGCCAGAGCTGCAGAAATAGTGACTATAGAACCATCAAGCACATAAAGAGTTCCAATCTTCTTCCCTTTCATAACTATAAGGGCACCTCTACTAATCTTCATAACTCCACCTTCAGCGGAGTACCTACACCCAATTGAGTCAAGGGTGCCAAGAGAAATAAGATTTCCCTTCAAATCTGGGACATATCGCACATCTGTTAGTGTTCTCACAACACCATCATGCATCTTTAGACGAACAAATCCTTTCCCAACAGCTTTGAAAACCGAATCATTTGCCATCATAACAACTCCACTATCAACAACATCATAAGTGGTAAACCATTCCCTATAGGAACACATATGATAGGAACAACCCGAATCAAGAATCCATTCATCACAAGCTTTTGTTCTTTCTTCACCAACAATTGAGAGAACATTACCATCGACCTCTGCAATGCTGGCCTCTCCAGTTTTTTGGTTTTGTCCATCTCCCTTTTGGTGTTTATGCTTCAATTTGTAACAATCGGCTTTAATATCCCCCACCTTCTTGCAATAATTGCAGGTCAAATTCTTATGTTTTGATTTTGACCTCGATTTCTGCTTTCCACCTCCAGACTCTTTTTCTTTCGACCTCCCTCTAGTAAATTGAGCATGTCCCTGGCTACTATTTGTGCTGGATGTCCCAACAAGTTGATTATCAATCATATATTTACTCAACAGAGACGTTTTCACATCCTCAATAAAAATTTTCTCTGCCATACAAAACAATCTCCCGAAAATGCTTGTAGGATGGGAGTAATGAACATAATAGTAGCAGGGCCTGGTCCTCATCTTCTAATTTCACATCCATATGTGATGAATCAACTATAATAGAATTAAAGCCACTGAGGTGTTCCTTAATTGACGTACCTTCTGCCATACGAAGAGTATAGAGGTGTTCCTTCAATGTCAAATGGTTTGTGAGGGATTTTATCATACACAATGTCTCCAATCTTAACCAGAGACCAGCAGCGGTCGTCTCTGTCAAAACCTCCTTCAAAACTGTTTCTGTCACACATAACTGGATTGCAGTTAGAGCCTTCTCATCCAATTGCTCCCAATCTGCCTCAGTCATATCTCCCCGCTTCTTCTCTTTTCCTTTCAATGCAGGTTTTAAGTCATTCTAGGTCAGAACTGCAAGCATTCGAACTCTCCAGAACCCGAAACTCATATTGCCATCGAACTTATCGATATTGAACTTTGTGATCGTCATCTCCACACCAAAAACAAAACTTTTCCAAATCTGCAACTTTGAAACCTTGTTCTGATACCAATTTGTTATAAAAAATGCAAAATCGCAAGAAAAGTAAACCGGTGCGAATCAATAACAAATAAAATGAGACACAAAGAATTACGTGGTTCGGCTAGGGTAGCCTACTCCACGGGCAAGAAGAGACAGGAGAGATTTCACTATGCCAGCCAAAAAGGGTACTAATTGTAGAGCTTAGAGATAGCTCAGAGATGGCTAGGGTTTCAAAGATCAATCCCTAGGTCCTTATTACAGAGTCTTAAATGAGTAAATTTCCAAAACGCCCAACCTAAGTTAGACGGGTTCAATTATGGGCCTACCAGCCCATATAGATTCAAGACACAACATAACATGAGGCCTACAGATTGCCCCCTTCGAGATTTACTCATTAGGAGAACGAGTAAATTTTGAATGTGAATTTACACGCACGCAACACACTTTTTTTCTTTTTTTTTGGACCCTCTTACTATATATATATATATATATTTCAATTTTTTTGCATATAAAGGTACGTACATGACTGTATGTATACATATACATAAATTGTTCCTTTGCTCGAGATGCCATTGTTGTCGAGTTGAGACTTCGCAGCATAAAAGTTGATGTTGACTATGTCTGAATTCTGCAGTGCATCGACGCGTCTGAAACAAGCTGAAGTTGAGGGAGAGATGGTGGGCCCCACTTAAGTATAATTGACTCTTTTGACTTGCAATACAGCTCTTTGACCTGTTTCCATGAGGGCGTCTTGATTTGGAAATCGTGGGCCCCGCCTGGCTGGTCTTCGATAGTCATAAGGAGGACCTGGTGGGTCCCGCCCTAATTCGATAGCTTTTCTCCCACGTGATATTCCTTTAAGCTTCCATACAAATTCCCAGATTGGATGGGATTCTACCTAGGAGTTTAGATAGGCTTCAAAGAAAGGGGGAGGGTGACCGTTCTCCTAAAAAATAGGCGTCCTTTGGGTTTCTTATAAAACCCAAGTTTATTCTTCTCCTTTTTTTCTTTTCCACGATGAATTGAGGGCTCTTCCATGTGCTTTTGTCTTCTCCTTTTTGGTGTCTACTATGGTGTGCTTCTTCGGCGAGTTCTCCTTCTGCGTCGTTTGCAATGCTTCCCTTCGGCGTGACTTTGTTGCGCGACGGTGCATCGTCTGGTAAGTTCTTCTCCTTCCACTTTTGTTCTCCCCCTCTTCTTCTTCTTCTCTTCCTCTTTTCTTCTTCTTTTTTCTTGTTTATTATCTCTGGAGTGCACGATGAAGGACGAGCAGCTCTACGTGCATCGTCCTCGGCCACGCGAGTTTTGGTATTTCGCAACTTCCTTAGCGACTCCGGTGCGGGGTTTTTTTTCGTGAACACCTTCGGCTTGGTCATTTGTGACGTGTGACGTGCTACGGCTTCCGGATTAAGCCTCCTCCTCTCCTCCGATATAATTTGTGACTTCGTTCGCAACTTTGCTCCATTCACGGCTTACATTCGCAAATTTCACTTTCTCAGTGTTTCCTTCCCGTGGTTCTATGGCTGCGTCGATTGCGATGCCCCTTCTAGTTCCGGCACCGGCGGGATTTCATCGTGCGACAGTTTGCCACTTCTGGTGAGACGTCCGGTCACGATCCCACCGCGACTCCATTGCACTTGCCATCGCGAATTCGTGCTTCGCAAGTGAGTTTGTTTTTTTCTTTTCTTTTCCACTTCGCTTTCTGTTACGTGGTTTCTAACACAGTGCGACGGTCTTTGTCGCGCAGCTCCAGTGCGATTCCACGCGACCTCCAGTTTTCGTCGTCGCGAACTCATCTCGGCCTTTGGCATTCTTCGTTGTGAACTCATTGATTGTGCACTATAAGCGTGATTCCAATTTTCGTCATCCTACAACGGTGGTCGACTCTGATCCTCCTTTATGTTGTGACTTCCAGTGCGGCTGCATTCGCGACTCCGTTCGCGATTCTGTGCACCGTCTGGCGTAACTTCAGTTGCACAATTTCTAGTGTGCAGTTGTTGTGAGACATTCCTTCTTTGACTCTAGCATCATCAGATATGACGTCGGTCGCAATTTTGTTCGTTGTGTCTCTGTACACGGCCTCAAGCGTGGCTTCACGTCCGTTTGCGCAGCCCATCTCGGCTTTACTCGATCAAATTGCTTGATCGAGTCCAGCTGGTCAAACAAACTAATCTTTTTTTTGTTTTTCCAATGATTTCTTCTTTCTTTTCTGTTTTCTCGATTTTTTTTTTGAGTTTTTCTTTTTCGATTTTGATTTTTTTTTCTTTGAGTTGGAGATACGTACCTCATGCTCTCGCGTCTTGGACTTGATTGCCGCTTGGCCGCAGTGAAGAAATCGCCCTTGATGGTGACCCTAGTTCAGTCGCGAAGTGTGTTTGACTTAATTGTCAAACTTGCAACGAACAAGGTGGTCCTCCAATCAGTCCGGCACGGTCGTTGGGTCGTCATTCCTAGTTTGGCTCAATCGCTAGGCTGAATTGAACGTGACTTCTAACATGTGGATCCGGCATAGTCACCGGTTTGTGATAGCCCGACTCTCCAGTTGGGCTTGACTTGGTCACCGAGTGAAAGTGAGCTCTACTCTTGCTTCAACTTTCGTGGCAACCCTGATTGGGTTGTCGAGCTTTTTCTTGGGTGAGCTTGGCTTGGTTACCAGGCTGCGACGGCCTTGGTGTTCTGCAGACGGCTCCAGCTCAGTTGCCAAATTTTTGAGTCTGGCTTAGTCGACAACTTTGTTTTGTGAAGTTCGACAGTGCAACTGGCTGCACTATGACTTCGACCTGTTCGCGCCCTCTACGCATTTTGCTTATGCGGCTGTTCGCCGTATAGGCGATAGTACGACGTCCCTCCTGGCCTTTGATCGAGTTTGGAATTTGGGCAAACTCGTGCAACATTTTGGTTTGATCGCCAAGTCTCATCTCTCCGGCTTGGTACGGAATGATGCGTCTGGTTAATTTTTTGGGTCTCCAAACTTGTGTTGACAATCCTTCTCGCGATCTGTCGATGTGGCTTTGACGCCGCCATTTTGATGCGCAAGTGGAGAGGTTGACTCGGTTGAGTCATCGGGCCTCAAACTAATGTTTTTCGCGGTCTGTCTTTTTTTGTGCGGCTCTATTCTGTTTTTCGTTGCTTTGCCTTAACTTTTTTTTTTTTTTTTTTTTGCGACTTTGTTCTGTTTTTTCGTCACTTTTGATTTGATTTTTTTTTTTTTGAAAGGGTTTTACATACCTGATTTTGATTTCTGATCAACGTGCTCCTTTGGTTGCAGATGGGTAGTCCGATTTTTTCCTTCCTCAGGCTGAAGGCATCTGACGTCGTCACTCCTCTCCAAGATGGCTCAGAGGGCAATCTATTTCGCAGTGGCACGAAGAGCTTCCTCTGGATCCAGGATCCGAACGTGCCGCGTCTCACGATTTTGTGCTTGAGTGCTAAGTCGATTTTGGTTGGCTAAGCCGACGTGCTTCCGATTTCACATAAGTCGTCAAAGTTGTGGAGCCAACTAGTGGAGGTTGATGACCAGCTCTGCTGGCTTCCTTTGCCCGATGGTCGACCAGCATCGCTGTCCGATGTCATCGGAGGCAAAATTCTGTTGAGTTCTCTGTATTCTTCCATTGCCTTCAGTGTTCCGAAGATGTACTTGAATCACCCGATTAACAATCAAGAGTACCTTATCTAGACACATTCGGCTTCGTGGTTTCATACTCTTCCCCCTTTCTACTTCGACTCGGTGAGTCTTGTACTCGGCCGTCGTCGTGAGAGGTTGGCGCAGATTGGGGTCTTTCACGTAGTTCGGGCGTTGGTATTTCATTACCTGTCTCGGAACTGTTCGCCATTGTTTCTTGGAGCTCTGGAGTTCCGAGACGAACACGTTGTTCACACACCACGGGGAGTTCTCCATTTCTCTTTGGGATCTCCACAGCATTTGTGGCCTTCCCATCTCGGGCGCTCTGTACGACGAGGTGTGCCCGACGACCCGCGACTTCACCGAGGCAACCGACACGTCTTTGCCTGATGTTTTAATAGTACCTCTTCCTCGCATATTATCACCTTCGAAGCTGACGCGGGTCAACGCACCACAGGTGTTCTTCAACGAGCGGCTCAAGTTTTGGTATCGAGCCGAGGATGGAGTTCAGCCTACGATTGAGCCTTGGCTGAATCACAACAAGTGCTTAGGCATTGTTCCTCGTATTCGGACTGCAGGTGAGAGTTGCGTTTTTTAGGTGCTTGGCGTCCCGGCGACTTTGACGTCCACTTAGCAGCTTTGCTGGTGTTGTGGATTTGCCAGTGGGTGATCCCTGCTCCTGGCTGCTGTGTGCGGCCAGATGTGTTCAAGGTTGCAAGCTTCATGGCGACTAGCGTCTGAGTCGATTTGGCTGGTCCTGTCTTGGCCAATCGAGGCTTGAGTTCGCTTTCCACCAGCCGTCTGCCTTGGTCATACATCTATACTTGGCTAGCGCATTACTTTGGCTCGCATAGCACAGACTCGAGCTGGGGCTGCGTTCCTTCGATGGTTATGTACAGGAACCCTGACATGACGCGCTCCTCCTTCGTTCTGGAGGCTTGGGCCTTGTTCTTACGGGAGAGGCCGAAGATTTGGTACTATGCCCCAACATGCTTTCTGACACTGGCAACCAGATGATTTCGCTGGAAGAGTACGAGTACTTCCTTAGTATTCGTACTTGTCACTTGACCTACCGGACCTACCATTTCTTGGGCATCGAGCCTTACAACCCTCATCGCTTTGCCCGGCAGTTCGGATTTTGTCAGGACCTTCCCGGGATATTAGAGACAAATCACCGCTAGGCGCTTACTTTGGCCGGGCTGTTAGAGTTCTGGAAGAACAGCGTGGCCCTTCCTTGCAGCTGCGTTACGGTGCCTTCGTGGTACGGCGCAGGGGTCGATCCCGGCTTGACTTCAGCTTTCACTGAGTCGTGTACTCAAAACGTTATTCCCCTTTTTGAGGTACACAAAATTTATTTTGTTTTCTTTTCCCTTAATGTTTTTTTTTTTCAAGGGAGTGAACGACTTGCTTTCTTCAGCGTGCATGGCGATGCTTGATAAGTGTCTAAAAGACACTGTTTTAGGCATTAATTTATGATTAGAAATCCCAATTTTGAGTTGATTATTAGCATGAAAATAACAAATATAACTCAAATTCATGTTTTGTGTCTCAGGTACCTGGTGGAAGAAGAAAATATGGATTCAGAGAGAAATTGAAGCAAAAAGAGCAAAAAGAGCCAAAAAGGGTTGGCGCGACCGCGTCGATTCTGGCGCCACCACGCCGGGAAAATAGTCAAAAATTTAAATAAATGGAGGAAAATACCCAACGGCTAGGAAAGATTCAAAGAAGACAACTCGAAAAAGTGGAATAACGCGACCGCGCCTTCAATGGGCTCTATCGTGCCAAGGAACTAGCGCTACCTCACACAGAGACAACATGGACGTGCCAAAGTGATGCCAAATACAGAAGAGGAGTTGTCGTTCTAAGGATCAATGAAAAGTCTAAGGAGTGGCGCTGTCGCGCCACTACTATAGCTAAATATGGCGCTGCCGCGACAAGAAGTCTCCTTACTCATCAAGGATTCGATGCCCGTTTCCTAACTTAGAAAGAACTCTGCTCCAGTAGCGTGACCGCGCCATAACTAGGCACTTTATCGGCGCGACCGATCTGCTGACTCAAACACGTTAATTGCGGAAATCTCGAGATTCTGACTACCAATCAAGCCCAAACTTGGGAGAAGAAGTCCTAAATTCCTAAGGAAGGTATCCACGAAGATTCTAAGAAAATTGGCTCGAGTATAGGTGCATTGAATGATCATGAAGTGAAGTTCCATACAAAGAAGGAAACTGCACCCAGAAGAGAAGAAAAATCAGAGTTTTAAGAAAACCACATCTGGAGTTCCTGATTCCCAATTGAACCCAAATTTGGACTGAAGATTCCTTAGGAGATATAGGATCATATTACGAAAATTCAGATCAATCCAATTCGGGTTTTTAGAGTTTTATACTTTCAAAGAGGTGGACCCAGTGCTGAAATTGGCAACAGAATCAACCCAACTTCTGAGCATCACATCTCGAGTTTCCTAATTCAGATTGGACTCAAATTTCGTACACAAGGAAAGGACCATGAAAAGAAGGTTCTCTTGTAATTGCATCCAATTCTGAGGTCGGGAATGCATATTTCACACCCCTGGACAAAGAACAAATTACAAGGCCAGGACAGCAGAACAAGTATAAATAGGGGTCCGAGGCAAAGTGCATGAGAGGACAATTTAGAGTTGTAAATACAGTTTCAGTTCTTATTATAGTTTGTAGTTGTGTTTCTTATTGTTTTTAGTTAGTTTGGAGAGGAGAGAAAGTCCAGAGGGAGTCTTACACGACCTCTTGGCACTTTGGAGAGAGGCGGTGGAGATTTCAGTCAAGGCACAAGAAAAGCTAAAGGCAGTCCTTCAAAGGGGGTTTCTATACTTGGTTTATTTTATTTCCATGGCTGTAATTGAATCCTTTTTATGTGTTTATACTTTTAGCATGGAGTAGTCTCTCTCTGTTGGGGAAGCCATGAACTCCTAGTTGTTACATGTTTAAGTTTTGAAGTTTATAACAATAAAGTATCTTGCTTTTGTTTTAGAATCTGAGTTTACTGCGTATTTCTAATCTGAATTGATATTTGAAGTTTAACGAGGTTCGAATAGAGAAGTTAAATCTCAGTAGAGATTTGGGTTAGTTATATGAGTCTTTATTTTCTGGAACAACTCGTTTTTCTAACTAGATCGTTCCGGATTGTGATAGAGACTAGTGGAAAAATGATGTGACTATTTATAACTCTTGTTCTGAATTAGAGAGTTAATCTTTAAGCTTTTATATTTATGCACCTACGATTTGAATGTTTCCGGATTGTGATGGAGTTCAAGGAATAGGTGAAAGTTATTTCCTGTATATAGGTAACTAGGTTTTCAAAAGCTAAGTCAAGGTAAGGGTACTTGGCTATAAAAATCAGTACTTTGCATGTTCAACATCTCATCTCCTTATGTTTTTCCAATTGTTAATTTTGTCTTGTTTTTCAGTTCTCTAAACCAAAAATTTCTTCACCTCAATCAGTAGGAAAATCTTTGCTTAAACTAAGTTCTCATCAAGGTCTTTGTGGGATCGATATCTGGACTCTCGAGCCTATATTACTTGCTGACCTAGCGCACTTGCTAGACACCCAACAAGTTTTTGGCGTCGTTGCCGGGGACCATTGAATTGAGAGTAAGTTTAAGTAAATTTTGATTTGTTGATTGAGATTAAATTTTTTTTTATCTTTTCAGGATGAACCCGATTGTTGCATGAAAACCATAATTAGTGGTGAGCCACTAGATGAACTAGATCTGGAACTGGAAAGAGTATTCAGATGAGAGGTGGAATTACATGCGGAATGAGATAAGTCCATGACCTAACTCATATTGGGAATTTCCCCAACCATATGCGTCTTCTAATTATGATCCATGGAGGTGTGATTATGATATATCATGCTCTTTTGGTAATAATGAACCTAATGATTCCTATAGAAGAGAGCATGATGATTATTTCTCTAGGAAAAATGAAAATCTTTGTTTTGAGAATGATTCACATGTTAAATGGCCACATGGACAATTGTCCATGTTCAGGTATGAGCACTTTCCTATGTTTAGTGATTCTTTAGCATATCCCGCTCATCCTCAAGAACACTTGTCTAGGTTGGCCACTCTAGTGGATGACTATTGTGCCAAAGTAGATACAATGTTAAATCCACCTGAGGAACAACCTAGTTTAGAAGGTATTGATGTTTCTAAGCCAGGGTTGCATATTTTTCATCCATCCATTAGAGTTGAGTCAGATAATCTAAAAAATCAGCTAAAGTATGAATTAATTCATGGAAGAAACACTGAAACATGTTTTCTTGAGCTATCTGATGATGATGAACCTGAATGGATGTACACAGCCAGCACTTCTTGTTTTAATTTATGTGTTACTGTAGAACACATAGAGGAAGATACCATGGAGAGAGCTGAGAGTTGTGATTTTCAGAAACTTCAAGAGGGAGAAGATGAAAAGATCATGGAGACAAAAGAAGCAGATGTAAAAGAGAAAGAAGGGGATGGGGTTGAAAAAAGAAGAAAAACCCATGAACAGCATGAAGAAGTTAGGATAAAGGACAAAAAGGTTAATAAACATTCCTTCCTCTCCATAGATATCGATTTCTTGATTATCCAGCCCTATAAACTGCCCATAAAAGTTGAACTAAAAATTTTATTAGGTCTGGGTAGTGTGAAGAAAAGTTGGCAAAAAATTAATGAGCAAAACAAGTGCAATGCCAACCTGAAAAGAGAAAGAGTGACCAACTCTTTGCCCAAAAGTTATAATCACCATGCAGCACATTCTAAAGCTAAAAATATCCTTCGGCATGCATGGTTCCAGTTCCCATTCGATCCTGGTGGATCAGATCCCCTGGACCAGTAGTGTAGGAATAGGAGTAGGACTTTTTTGAAATTTTTTTTAGGACTTTGTATGTGAGTTGGTTTGAATAATGTTTTTCAAAATTTTTGGACTTGGTTGAATTCACATGAGATTTTGATTTCTTTTCACTGATAAAGAAGAACTAGGATAGAAAGAATGCTAGATTGAAATTTTACAGCTTTTCAAAAACATAAAACCACAAAAAAAAAAAAATCAAAAATTGGAAATTTGTGTGAGATTGCTTTGTGTATGCTATTGTATGAGAGTGTTCTTTAATGCAATTTCATTAATATGTACTCAATCTCCATTCATATTAATGAAATTATGATTTTTACTCTCTCAATGATTTGTCTCAAAGAATGATGTTCATAATTCTTCCAATGAAAAGGTGTGAAAAATGACTCTGAATCTAACTGTCACTAATACTAACCTGTCCAAAGTGGAAATATTGCAAAATTCATTACTGATCAGGAGAATTCAAGGAATTACACGGTGCATCAGCGCCATATTCTGGCGTGTCCGCGATCTTGATGAGGTACGACCATTACAGAGGTAAGGAAACACTAGTTCCACTTCAGGTATTCTTCTAAAGATCTATTTTATGCCTGAGAGACACTTCAAGTTTATTTTTCATTTTCAATTGCTGACATCCATGCAAGTGTTTGGAACTAACTCATGAGAGCAGAATTCAAGAGCAGCAAGGGAGTTCCATCCAACCTCAACAAACCAGACTGTCAAGGGAGTATTTCTTTTCACTCCTATGTTTATTGCTACTTTGAGGACAAAGCAGGTTTTTAAGTTTAGGGTGGGATACACTTCATTAATGTTTCATTGATTTAAAAACTTTGTTTTTTTTCAAATATTCACCAGAAAAATCCAATAGAGATGTTGAAAAATACCAGTGAGAATCCTTGATCAGATAAATAGCATGATTCACTCTTTGGAAAATATTTGAGTTCAGATGCTTAGTCTTAATTGGATGAGAAGATTTCTTCAAAAACAGATTTTAAAAACAAAGTACAAGTGAGTAAGTTGATTTCAATCACTAGAACCAACATAAGGAAAACTTGAGGCGAAACAGAGAAAGGTTTTCAAAATTCTGAGGTGATTTAGGCACCTGTTTAAAAATCGTTTGAGCCTTTTTGAAAGCCACCCACTTTAATGCACAAGTTGCATCACCTTTTGTCAAACCTTTTGAGCCAAAAAGATCCTTGTTTTGTTTTAATGTCCCATGCTACATGAACCAGCCTTAGTGATCAATAAACTTGTTTCTTACTTACCCATGATTCTCCAATTTATTGAAATGTTCTGTTTGAATGAGCAAGGATCAAGATTTTGAAGTTATAAGGAGGGACGGATGAAGGGTATAGAAATATTTCTTTGTAGAGGGGAAGAAGGAGCAAGAGAGAGAAAAAAAAAATCTGGGCTAAGTAGCAGAAAGGCCACCTTGTGTGTGCACTAGGTCTTGGGCCTCAGCAAGCTTAGGGACTCTTAGTCAACCGGCAAGGTAAGCTAGACTCTGAATAAAGCCAAAAGAGGAAAAAAGAGAAGGAAAAAGAGAAAAGAAAATTTTTTCTGCTAAGTTGAGAGAAAGGCCACCTCGTGTGTGCACTGGGACTCGGGCTTCAGGAAGCTTAGAGTCTCTGAGTCAACCGACGAGGTAAGCTAGATTCTGGACAAACCCAAGAGAAAAAAAGTATACATGGGAGAGAAAAAAGGAAAAGGGAAAGAAATGAGGGATCAATTCAAAAGAATAAGTTTGGGGTGAAGGAGTTCGGAAGAAGAGCCACAAGATCAGATACATGCTCAGGAAAATAAAATATGGATATGAGGAGGAGAATAAAACCCAAAAGAAATACCAAAAAAAAATTTCATCATACCCATTACCCCTGCCTCATTACAACCCATAAAAGACCTATTTATCAGAATTGAGAATTCCTTCAGGTTAGTGGCGAGTGGACTGAGGGTTGGCTTACGGAGTTGAAGTGAGACTTGTCACTTGTATGGGAATGTACATCTTTGAAAAATTTGAAGAAAATTCAAAATCTGTTTTGACTAAGCAAGAAGAACCATCATTAGGAAAGAACTGAATCATCTATCTTGGAAACTTTAAAAGGGAGGATCAATGAATTTTTCTTAGTCTTAACAGATCTGTCTGGTTTATTTCTTTCTGAGTTTGCTCGAGGACGAGCAAAGGTTTAAGTTTTGGGTTGTGATAAGTGTCTAAAAGACATTGTTTTAGGCATGAATTTAAGACTAGAAATCCCAATTTTGAGTTGATTGTTAGCATGAAAATAACAAATATAACTCAAATTCATGTTTTGTGTCTCAGGTACCTGGTGGAAGAAGAAAATCTAGATTCAGAGAAAAATTGAAGCAAAAAGGAGCAAAATGAGACAAAAAGGGTTGGCGCGACCGCGCCGGGAAAATAGTAAAAAATTCAAATAAATGGAGGAAAATACCCAACGGCTAGGAAAGCTTCAAAGAAGACAACTCGGGAAAGTGGAATGGCGCGACTGCGCCTTCTGTGGGCGCTACTGTGCCAAGGAACTGGCGCTACCTCGCACAGAGGCAACATGGACGCACCAATGAGATGCCAAATACAGAAGAGGAGTTGTCGTTCTGAGGATCAATGAAAAGTCTGAGTGGCGCGACTACAGCTAAATATGGCGCTACCGCGCCAAGTAGTCTGCTTATTCATCATGGATTCGATGGCCGTTTCCTAACTTAGAAAGATCTTTGCTCGAGTGGCGCGAGCACACCATAACTAAGCACTTTATCGGCGTGACCGCTCCGCTGACTCAACAATGTTAACTGCGAAAATCTCGGGATTCTCACTACCAATCAAGCCCAAACTTGGGAGAAGAAGTCCTAAATTCCTAAGGAAGGTATCCACGAAGATTATAAGGAAATTGGCTCGAGTCTAGGTGCATTGAATGATCAAGAAGTGAAATTTCTTACAAGAAGGAAATAGCAGCGAGAAGAGAAGAAAAATCCGAGTTTTAAGAAGATCACATCTGGAGTTCCTGATTCCCAATTGAACCCAAGTTTGGATAGAAGATTCCTGAGGAGATATATGATCATATTACAAAAATTCAGGTCAATCCAATTTGAGTTTTTAGAGTTTTATACTTTCAAAGTGGTGGACCCAGTGCTGGAATTGGCAGCAGAATCAAATCAACTTCTGAGCATCACTTCTTGAGTTTCCTAATTCAGATTGGACTCAAATTTCGTACACAAGGAAAGGACCATGAAAGGAAGGTTCACATGTAATTTCATCCAATTCTATGGTCGAGAATGCATATTTCACACCCCTGGATAGAGAACAAATTACAAGGCTAGGAAAGCAGAACAAGTATAAATAGGGGTCTGAGGCAGAGTGCAAGAGAGGACAGTTTAGAGTTGTAAATACAGTTTCAGTTCTTAGTATAGTTTGTAGTTTAGTTTCTTATTGTTTTTAGTTAGTTTGGAGAGGAGAGAAAGTCCAGAGGGAGTCTTACACGACCTCTTGGCACTTCGGAGAGAGGAGGTGGAGATTTCAGTCAAGGCACAAGAGAAGCTAAAGGCAGTCCTTCAAAGGGGGTTTCTATACTTGGTTTATTTTATTTCCATATTTGTAATTGAATCCTTTTTATGTGTTTATACTGTTAGCATGGAGTAGTCTCTCTCTGTTGGGAAAGCCATGAACTCCTAGTTGTTACATGTTTAAGTTTTGAAGTTTATAGCAATAAAGTTTCTTGCTTTTGTTTTAGAATCTGAGTTTACTGCTTATTTCTAATCTGAATTGATATTTGAAGTTTAACGAGGTTCGAATAGAGAAGGTAAAGTTCAGTAGAGATTTGGGTTAGTTATTTGAGTCTTTATTTTCTAAAACAACTCATTTTTCTAACTAGATCATTCCGGATTGCGATGGAGACTAGTGGAAAAATGATGTGACTGTTTATAACTCTTGTTATGAATAAGTGAGAGTTAATCTTTAAGCTTTTATATTTATGCACTTAGGATTTGAATGTTTTCGGATTGTGATGGAGTTCAAGGAATAGGTGAAAGTTATTTCTTGTATATGGGTAACCAGGTTTTCAAAAGCTAAGTCAAAGTAAGGGTAATTGAGCTACAAAAATCAGAACGTTGCATGTTAACAACTAGGAGGGATTCATTCTTCCCCAACATCTCATCTCCATAAGTTTTTCCAATAGTTAATTCTTTTTGGTTTTTGAGTTCTCAAAACCAAAAATTTCTTGACCTCAATCAGTAGGAAAATCTTTGCTTAAACTAAGTTCTCATCAAGGTGTCTGTGGGATCGATATCTGGACTCTCGAGTCTATATTACTTGCTGACCTAGTGCACTTGCTAGACACCCAACAATGCTTGGCTTCGGATTCAGTTCGGACAATTGGTTGTGGTTGTCCCCTAAGTGGCGACGATGCCAACAGTGAAGAGCACCCTCGGCATAAGCGCAGGCTGCCCGTAGCCAAGGGGAAAGGGAAGGGTAAGTCAGGCACCGCGAGTTCGCCGTGGCCTTCCTTGGGCGAGGAGGTCACCACTATTGTTTTATCTTTAGGGGCTGTCAAGGCTCCGTCGTCGAAACCGAAGAAGGCACCTCTTAAGAAGGGTGCTCCGAATGCTTCTTCTTTCGCGGCTGCCTCCACGAAGAGAAAACCAGCTCCTAGAAAGAAGTCGGCAGCTGATCCTGAAGGTGACTCCGCTTCGCAACCTGTCTCCAAGCGGCCAAGAGGTGGTCCACCGTCGAAACTAGGTTGTACCGCTGTCGTCCCTTTTTCTGGGGGACTCAAATTGACTCTGTTGGTGGGGCGCCGCCATCGTTTCCTCCTCCTCCTTCGCATCCGAGTACCTGTGGGCCAAGTGCGCCTCAGGGCGCGGTGGATGCTTCTCACAGTGAGTCTTTGCCTCTGCAGTTGAGCGAGGAGTTAGAGGTGCCCATCGTCCTTTTGAGTTTGGATCTTCCGAGGCAGCTAGATCTTGCCCCCGAGGATAGGTAGTCCTTGGACAACTTTCCACAGATGGAATTTTAGGAATACTTAGCACCAGTTGCTCAGGCTACCGGGTCTACTCCTGCAGAGATGGCCTTAGTTGTAGAGATCCTCGATGACTCGTCGGTTGCGGATCCTATTCAGCCTACTCGAGTCGAGGACTGCCCTGTTGACCGGGTTGTTGGCGATCTTCCTCCTCCTCCTCCTCCTTCACCAGTTCGATTTTCTTCGGAGGTCGACTTTCAGCAAGTTGTCTCAAACACTCGCGGCAAGAAGCCGCTTTTGGAGAGGCCAACTGCCATTCTTGCTTCTTCTTTGCCAGTGCCTCCTGTTCCTCACTTAGCTTCTGGCTCGGATGGTCAATGCTCACGTCATCGTTCAAAAGAGCTTTCCAGAGTCCTGTCAGCGTTCGAGCGGCTCCATCAGATTTGTTGCAGCCGGTTCAGGTACGCTTCCCTTTTTCTCCTTTCTTACTTCTCTCTTTTCTGTTTTACTAACAATTGTGGCTTTGTAAAGGTCTATCCCTCAGCCTTCCGAGAAGCTCTGGGCATGACAGAGGTGCCATGCTTGGGAGATGTGGACGGAGTTTTTCTCCGACTTCTTGGCGGCTACCGACCCTGATGCACCTGCGATGGTTGGAGGTGCCTGGATCGCCATCGGCCAACTGCAGCAAGTTGGCGTCGACACGACCGACTTGGAGCGATTTATCGAGCGTGCCATCTCCAAATCTACTCGCCTTTGCGAGTTGAGCCGTTCGATGTAGGGGATGAGTAGTGCTGAAGAGAAGGCTGCTGCCGAGGCTGACCTGGCTCGGTCACTTAGCATAGTGAAGCATCACCGAGACCATCAGAGAGCTAACATTGATGAGGACAAGGCTGATCGTAAGGCGGCCGTGTCCGAGGAGAAGTCTTTGCAGGAGTGGCTGGCCTATCTCTCCTCCAAGATTAAGAGGTTGGAGGACCGAGTAGCGAACACTGAGGAACACCTCGGTGTAGACTTGGAGGAGATCGCCGACTTGGAGCAGAAGCTAGCAAAGGTTCATACAGAGCCAGTCTTTCGTGAGGAGGACGAGCGGGAGTGGTCGGCAGCCCGTGCCGAGTTGACTATGCTGAGGAACTTGATTGCGGATTTCAAGATGCCACCCGTCTGATTGAGCTTGTCATATCTCCCTTTTATTTTAGAGCTTCTTGTAGCCAAGCTCCATATTCCTTTTGTTTGTACTTGATTTGTCCTTTGTACTTTTTTTTTGTTCGAACATGATTTGATCCGTTCGATTTACTAAGATACTTCTACCACCATTGTTTGTTTGTTTTTTTTTCCACCTTTGATCGAGTGGACACTTTGTGCTGTCGGCTGACATTGCTTAGGCATAGAATCGTTTAAGAAACTTGCCATTGATGATCGAAAACTCGCTGCCATCCGCCTTAGCGATTTTGTAGGCATCGTTTGTGTATGCTTCTTGTACGACGTAGGGACCTTCCCACTTGGCTGCGAACTTGCCCTCAGTTTTACTTGTGAAAAGCATGGGGCGACGTACAGTTAAAACCAAGTCACCTTTTGGAATGCCCGTAGCTTAACCTTTTTGTTGAAAGCTCGGATCATTCTTGACTGGTAACACTTGAGCCTTTGCTGAGCTTCGAGTCACTGTTCATTGAGTGACTCTAGTTCAGCGAGCCGAAGTTGGGCACCTTCTTCCTTCGTAAGGCCTTCTCTTATGGCAACGGGAAGAGAAGAAAGCTGGATTTCGAGCGGCAACACTGCTTCGGCGCCATACTCCAGTGAGTAGGGAGCTTCTCATCCCAGTTGTGTTTGTGGCTGCCGACTGTTTTCTTCAAGATTTTGTAGAGTATTTTATTGAACGCCTCTGCGAGTCCATTAGCCGCTTGGGTTGTAGGCCGAGGACATCTTTTACAGTATACGGGCCTTTTCACATAACCGCTCCATGACTCGGTTTCGGACAGGAGTTCCATTGTCCATTACAATATACCGAGGGACACCATACCGGTAAATAATTTGTGTCCAAATGAAGTCGACTACGGTGATGGCCTCGACTTCTCAAAATGTTGCAGCTTCAGCCCACTTGGAGATGTAATCCGTTGCGGCAAGAATGTATTGTCGATCGGAGTTTGATTTGGGCATGATAGGACCAATTATGTCCATTCCCCAGGCTTCAAACGGCTAGGATACAACCGTCGGAGTCTAGCTTACCTTGTCGGTTGACTCAGAGTCCCTAAGCTTGCTGAGGTCCGAGACCCGGTCCACACACAAGGTGGCCTTTCTCCTAACTCAGCACTTTTTTTTTTTTTCACTTTTCCTCTTAGATATTCCAGCACCTTTTTCATTCATCTTGCTCCTTCTTTCCTTTCCTTTTCAAAGAATTTCTATAACCTTCACTCATCCCTCCTTATTTCTCCATAACTTCAAATTTTTATCCATGCTCATTCAAATAGAACACTTCAATAATTTGGAGAAATATAGGTCAGTAAGAAACAAGTTTATTCATCACAAAGGCTGGTTCATGTAATGTGGGAATTAAAAACAAAGCAGGGATCTTGTTAGCTCAAAATGTTTGACAAAAGGTGATGCATCTTGTGCATCAAAGGCTCAAAAAGGCTCAAACGGTTCAAAATAAGTCCCTAGATCATTTCTTAATTTTTAAAAAATCTGTCTTTGTTTCGCCTCGATCTTCCTTTAGGTTGGTTCTATTGTTCAAAATAAACATGCTCAATGCATTCAACCAATCAAACCACTTTCCAAGACAACTTTTCTCATGCCCAAAACCAAACATTCAAACAATTATATTTCTCAAGAGAATGAATGAGGCCTATCTTCTCGATCCACTAATCAAAGTTCCCACAAAATTTTTTAAAAACCTTTTCAGATTTAGAAACATGCTTCTGGTGTTGACTCAAAATAAAAACAAAGACTAACAAATCAAGTCTAACTAAACAATGAAAACCAACTAGACTTCAAAATCCGAGTTTTCCACCCCAAACTTAAGATTTTACATTATGCTCAATTCAATCAAAGAAGATAAAGGGTAAGAAACTACCATGAGAATGTTGGCTGCTTGACCTTCCAGATTTCTTGAGGCACCATGAAGAATTTGAACTTGAGTTGCCTTCATGCTTGGCCAAAAGTGGTTAGAATTATTCATAGCACACAATTATTGCAAAACGAATTCAGCAATTTATGAAATTTGTCCAAGGCCTATAACTCATAAAGAAAAACATGTTGGAATTGGAATGGAATGATTCTGAGTTGTAGAGCCACGGAAATTAATCAAACATGTGGCTCGGGAGCGCCATTCTTTTCCTTCATAAATTGAAATTCTGAATGCAAAAATTTTTTAAATTCCACTTGGAACATGTTGTTAAAGTTTGAAGGTACACGATATGTAACATGGCTTCCTTCAACTCCACTTAGCTTTCAAAGTCCAAATTTTTTCTTGGACAGGTGCCTTGGAAAATTTTTTTTTTTTTTCTGGAATTTTTTCAAACCTAATAAATTAAAAAAACTAACCTAACATGAGTAAAAAAAAACTAACCCTAAAATTCAGATTCACACAAAGTGATTATTCAAACCAAAGTATAATTGAATTGAAAAACTAAACTAACTTACCTACCATGGGTTACCTCCCATGAAGCGCTAAGTTTATGGTCCTCAGCCAGACCAGTAGCTTCATTCCACCTAGATCAAAAGGAAAATTCAATTTGAATCCATTCATCATGACCTTTCTTCCCTTGCAATGCTTTATGCTAAAGCAACCAAATTTTGATGTTGAGTAAAAAATCCTTTCTTTTGACTTTGTGGCTTCTAAGAAGTAGATCTTCACACATATCAGGCACTCATTCATCCTCTTGTCTAGCCCTAATAAAATTTTCAGTTGTATTTTTGGGCTAGGTGTATAAGGTGGGATGATGAAAAAGTCTAAATCAAAGGAGAGCCCTATCTTTTCTTCTTTCTCTACCCAATTCTCTATTAGATTTTCATGGGAAGGTTCTATGATATGACCTATGGTTTCTTCTTCCTCCCCTTCTTTTAATTCTTCAGCTATGGTTTCTTTTACAGCCTCTAATGATTTTTCTCCTTGCTGGGATTTCTCTTCTACCTCTTCTACTTTTTCATCTCTCTCAGCCATGGGTATTTCTTCTTTGCCCTCATCCACTTCTGCCATGCTTTCTTCTTCATCCACTAATGCTTGTAGTTCTTGCTTAATTAGTTGGAAGATAAGAAATGGGATGAGTTTTTCCGCCACCTCATCTACTACCTCTTCAATTGGTTCTTCCTCATCCTCTAAATCATAGGGGCACACACTCTCTTCCAAGGTTTGTTTTAGTTGAGGCTTTTCTAGGATTTCTCCACACATAATGGGTATGGACTGTTCTTGCTCTTTTGGATTCTCTTCCGAATTGCTAGGTAGAGCTCCTTTAGGTCTTTCATATACATCTCGATTAAGTTGATTCTCTTGAGAGGTCAGAGGTGTAAGCGATTCCTCTATTGACTAAAACTCTGTATGCATTGTCTTCATTGACTGCAATTCTGCATACATTGCTCGTATTATTTTCCTTTCTTCCTCCCATTGTGGCTCCTCCTTTTGTTGGTTGTATGAAATGCCATATGGGTCTAACCACTTTGGTAGGTCCTCCCTTCCTTGGTTGTATGGAATGCCAAATGGCTCTAACCTGCAGGAATTAGATTCATAATTAGAAAAATTAGGTCTTGAATTTACATTGCATACATTAGTAGCATGGTTACCTCCGCACACATCACAAAAATAATTCACACAATTCCTTTTTAGTTGCAAGAAATCTATTTGCAATTGGAGTAATCAAGTTGAAGTTTCATATCATCATGATAGGTGGGAGAATTATATGAGTGGTCAAAAGAACTACTTGGTTGTCTATATGAATCACACGGCATATGAAAATTTCTAGAGTGCTGAAAAGAATTTCTTGCTTGATTTGGGTAAGAAAAATCATTACGATCCCTAAGGGGTCTCCTTCCATATGTGGACTTATGCAAACCAAAATCCATGCACACAACACATCAGTCCACCAAAAAGAAATAATAAAAAGAAAAATAAAGAGAAAAATAAAAAGAAAACAGAATGTACACTCAAAGCTCTAGTTTTAAACACAAGCAATTACTATTAAAATATTGGTCCCCGGCAACGGCGCCAAAAACTTGATGCGTTCCCAGCTAATCACTAGCAAGAGGACTAATCAATGTAATATAGACTTATATGAGTCCGAATATCGTTCCACAATGACCAAGCTAATAGAGAATTGTTTTTCTAGTTTGAAAACAAAAGTCTGAGAAATCAATTGGAAAGGAGTTATAAAAATAGAAAATAAACTAATCTACCTAATCCTATAGAGATCAAGAGAGGGCTTTTGATAAAATCAGTATGGAAAAAGGCATTGGGAATCCAATTCCCTCCCTAGGCAATTCTGAGATTGAATAAAAGTTGAGTTTTGGAAATCAATTTCTGACGAGCTTATAAAACCATGACTACAATCCGCATCGGCATCACCTGTTTCTATCTCCTAGAGTAAACCTATCTAGCATGATCGACTCTACTTGCTAGCATAAACATGAAGCTCATTGTGTCATAGACAAATCAATCTAATCCAACAGGGTATTACTTTAAGGTCGAGGATTAACCCAAGGATTAGTTGATCTCCCTAGTGTATGAACTCAGAAAGACTTGTAAAACCCTATCAGCATATCTTACCTTAAGTCTAATGATAAGTGTCTAAAAGACATTGTTTTATGCATGAATTAATGATCATAAATCCCCATTTTGAGTTGATTATGAGCATGAAAGTGACATATATAACTCAAATACATGTTTTGTGTCTCAGGTACCCGGTAAAAGAAGAAAATCTGGATTCTGAGGGAAAATGAAGGAAAAAGGAGCAAAATTAAGCCAAAAAGAGAATGGCGTGACCGCGCCGGGAAAATGTGCGAAAATTCAAATAAATGACAGAAATTCCCAACGGCTAGCATGGCATAAAAGAGGACAAATCGGGAATGTGAAACCGCTCGACAACACCCCTAGAAGGTGCTACCGCGCGAGGAAGATGGCGCTACCAGTGACGCTGGCGCGTCGAACAGTTGCCTTACAAAGAATTCAAAGTGCTATTTCGAGAAGTCGGTAAAGAGTCTAAGGAGTGGGGCGACCGCGCCAATTCTACACCCAAATATGGCGTTGTCGCGCCATTTAGTGTCCTTCCTCAGCACGGTCCCGAAAGCCGCCTCGAGACATAGAAAGAATTCTGCTCCAGTGGCGCGACCACGCCATAATAAAGAAGAATTTCGGCGTGACCGTGCCGATGACTCAGCAAACGCAATTTACAGAAATCACGGGATTCTAACTACCTATCAAACCCAAACTTTGGAGAAGAAGTCCTAATTGCCTAAGGAAGGTATCCACGAAGATTTTAAGGAAATTGGCTCGAGTCTAGGTGCATTGAATGACCAAGAAGAGAAGTTCCAAACAAAGAAGGAAACTGCTGCCAGAAAAAGAAGAGAAAATTCGAGTTTTAAGATAAGCAAAGTTGGAGTTCCCTACTCCCAATGGAACCCAAATTTGGACTAAAGCTTCTTGAGGAGATTGAAAATCATATCACGGAAATTCAGGTCAATACAAGTCGGGTTCTCAGAGTTGTATAATGTTAAAGTGGTGGACCCAGTGCTGGAATTGGCAGCAGAAGTAGTTCAACTTCTCAAGGAAATATCTCAAGTTCCCAACTCAGAATGACTTAAAATTCCGTACACAAGTCAAGGACTATATAAAGAAGGTTCGTGAGAAATTTCAAGAAATTCGGATTCCAGGAAAGCAAGATTTCAACCCCTGGACAGAGACCAAAATTACAAGTTCTGGATAGAAGCCCAGCTATAAATAGAGATCTGAGGCAGAGAGAAAGCATCGAGTTTTCAGTGTTCTAAATTCAGTTCTTAGTTTGTTTTTCTTATTCTTTTAGTTAGTTTAGAGTTGAGAGAAAGTCCAGAGGAAGCCTCTCACGACCTCTTGGTACTTTAGAGAGAGAGAGAAGAGATTTTAGCCAAGGCAAGAGTGGAAGCTAAGGGCAGTCCTAAAAGGGGGTCTTCTGTACTTATTTTCTTTTCATGCTCATGGCTGTAATTGAATTCTCTTTGTGTGTTTGTTTTATTAGCATGGAGTAGTCTCTCTTTGTTGGGGAAGTCAGGAACTCCTAGCTGTTTTATGTTTGAATTCTAAAGTTTATAGCAATAAAGTATCCTGCTTTTGTTTTATAATATGTGTTTAATGCTTATTTCCAATCTAAATTGATGTCTGAAGTTTAACGAGGTTCGAATAGAGAAGTTAAAGTTCAGTAGAAATTTAGGTTAGTTATATTATTCGTTGTTTTCTAAAACAACTTGCTTTTCTAACTAGATTGTTACGGATTGTGATGGAGACTAGTGGAAAGCAATGTGACTTTTTCTAACTCTTGTTCTGAATAAGAGAGAGTTGATTTTCAAGCTTTTATATTTATGCAGGTAGGATCTGAATGTTTCCGGATTGTGATGGAGTTCAGAGAATAGGTGAAAGTTATTTCCTGTATATGGGTGTCTAGGTTTTCAAAAGCTAAGTCAAGGTAAGGGTACTTGAGCTATAAAATCAGAATTCTGCATGTTGACAACTAGGAGGGATTGACATTTTTCCCCAGCATCTCATCTTCATAAGTTTTTCCAGAAGTTTTAAATTCTATTTTCTTTTTCAGTTTTCAACAAAAAACCCAAATTTCCTTCATCTCAATCAATAAGAAAATTTTGCTTAGATTAGGCTCTCATCAAGGTCTCTGTGGGATCGATATCTGGACTCTCAAAGTCGATATTACTTGCTGACCTAGTTCACTTGCTAGACACCCAACAAGTTTTTGGCGCCGTTGCCGGGGACAATTGAATTGAGAGTACGTTTAAGTGAATTTTATTTTATTGATTGAGTTTAATTTTTAAATTTTATCTTTCAGGTTTGTGCATGAAAACAAGGTCTACTGGAGAACCACTAGCTGAACCAGATCCTGAACTAGAAAGATCACTCCTTCAACGAAGGAGAAGAGAAGAGTCAACAATGGAGGATCAATACCAGGAAGAATGGGCTGAGAAGACAATGGAGCATTATATACAAGCAAACCCCAATGCTCAAAGATCAGCCATTGTGAGACCTGAAGTTTCAAGCCTCAAATTCTGTCAATGATTCAGAACAATTATCAATTTGGAGGTTTGTCTAATGAGGATCCTAATGAACATATTGAAAATTTTTTTGAAATATGTGATACTTTCAGATTTAAAGATGTTACTAATGAAGCTGTTTGGTTGAGAATTTTTCCTTTTACGCTAAGGGATAGAGCAAAAAGTTGGTATCACACATTGCCACCAGATTCAATCGAACATGGGATGAGCTACAAAGGAAGTTCCTTAGTAAGTGTTTTCCACCTGCCAAAACAATTAAGTTGCGTAATGCTATCTCAAATTTCATGCAGGAACATAATGAACAACTTTGTGAAGCATGGGAAAGATTGAAAGAGCTGCTCAGAAAATTCTCAAATCATGGAATACCAAGGTGGATGCAGATGGAGATATTTTACAATGGAATCACAGTTTCCACACGAAGCTTAATTGATGCTGCAGGTGGTGGTACTGTGAACAAAAAGACTCCTAATGAAGTATATAAACTGATTGAAGAGATGGCGTCTAATATGTACCAATATCCAATGGAGAGAGGTGCAAGAGGGAGAGTTGCTGGCATACATAATGTTGATCATGTATTAGCATTGCAGGCTCAAGTCGAGTCACTAACCAAACAATTGTCAAAACTGCACACCCCCTCTTTGGTTGCTCAGATTTGTGACATGTGTGGAGGAGGACATCCCAACCATGAGTGCCAAGCAGGTAACATTCAAGGTGTAAGTTCCTTAGACCAGGCTAATTATGTTTCAAATTTTCGCAGGTCCAATGATCCCTACAGCAATACTTACAATCCTGGTTGGAGGAGTCACCCAAATTTTTCATGGAACAACAACAACCAGCAATCCAGCACTCAACAGCCCAATGCTCAAGCAAGACCACCACCAGGATTCCAAAGAGCAGCACGAGAACCAGAACAAAAAGCCAACCTTGAGGACATGATTTCGAAGATTCTAGCAATCAAGAGAAAGGAGAAGCTCAGACTGAAGCCAGGCTTCAAACTCAAGAGGCATCAATCCAAAATCTGGAAATACAGGTGGGACAGCTGGCAAATGCCATATCAGGTAGGAATAAAGGAACTTTACCTAGTAATTCTGAGACTAAACCAAAGGAACAGATCAAAGCCATCACTTGGAGAAGTGGGAAGGTCCTAGAAGAGCGAAAGCAACCTCTGGTGGAGGAGAACAAAGCAAAACAGCAGCAAGACAAAGAAAGAGAAGAACAAAGTGAGGAGAGAGAGGTAAGTAGACAGCAAAAACAATGAGGTAAGTCTTCTAAATCTCTTTCCAATGCTGACATAAATGTGGACACCTTGCCATATCCAGCGAGAGCAAAAAAAGATAAGTTAGAGGATAAATTTTCAAAGTTCATTGATATCTTTATGAAGCTGAAAATTAACATTCCTTTTGTAGAAGCTCTAATGCAGATGCCACAATATGCAAAGTTCCTCAAAGAAGTACTTTCAGGAAAAAGGAAGATTGAAGAGCAAGGGACAGTGATGCTAACTGAAAGTTGTAGTGCAATCTTGAATAATCAATTGCCTACCAAGCTTAAAGATCCAGGGAGTTTCACTATACCTTGTGAATTCGGCAATTTCAAATTTAACAAAGTGCTATGTGATTTAGGAGCAAGCATAAATCTGATGCCTTTGTCCATTTGCAGGAAACTAAATCTTGGAGAACTGAAGGAAACCAATATCATGCTCCAATTTGCTGATAGATCAACCAAGAAGCCCAATGGACTAATAGAGGACGTGCTGGTCAGAATTGGAAAATTCATCTACCCATGCGATTTTGTGGTGCTAGACATGGAGGTGGATTGAGAATTGCCATTGATTCTTGGGAGACCATTCTTAGCCACTGCAGCCGCACTAATTGATGTCAAATAGGGAAAATTAACTCTTAGATTGAATGATGAAGAAATAGTGTTTGACATTAAACAAGCTATTAAAAGTCCTGCAAATTCTTGTGATGATACATGTTATTTTATTGATGTGATTGATGAATGTGCAGAAAATGTTCAGCCGGAGGTCATGATAAAGGATAGCTTGGAAAGGTGTTTGACTCAATCATGCACCAAGGAAGATGATGAGCCCCTCATGCAGGAAGAAGTAGCACACTTAGAAACTGAAGGAAACAAAGAAGAAGACGAAGGGGCTGAAATTCAAGACTCATCTAAACTTGAACTCAAACCTTTGCCTAGTTCATTGAAATATGTTTATCTTGAAGAAAATTCTAAACCAGTAATTATCTCTTCTTGTTTGAATGTTAGGGAGGAAAAGCTCTTGATCGAGGTGCTGAGCAAGCATAAGAAAGCCATTGGGTGGACAATTTCAGATGTCAAGGGAATCAGCCCAACCACATGCATCATAAAATTCTAATGGAGGACTTCTTCAAGCCAACAATTCAACCTCAAAGAAGGCTAAATTCAACCTTGCAAGAAGTGGTCAAGAAGGAAGTGGTAAAGTTGTTGGATGCGTGTATTATCTATCCAATTTCAGATAGTAAATGGGTTAGTCTAGTCCAAGTAGTGCCTAAAAAGGGTGGAATGACAGTCATAAAGAATTCAGATAATGAGTTAATACCCACTAGGACTGTGACTGGATGGAGAGTCTGCATTGATTACAGAAAATTAAAATTCAGCAACTAGAAAAGACCATTTTCCTTTACCTTTTATTGACCAGATGCTTGAGAGACTTGCAAGTAACAAATTTTATTGCTTTCTTGATGGCTATTCCGGGTATTTTCAAATCCCCATTGCCCCGGAGGACCAAGAGAAATCCACTTTTACCTACCCATATGGAACTTTTGCATATAGGAGAATGCCTTTTGGGTTATGTAATGCACCAGCCACTTTTCAGCGATCTATGATTGCTATCTTTCATGATTTTATTGAAAACTTTATGGAAATTTTCATGGATGATTTCACTCTTTATGGACTGACTTTTGACACTTGTTTGAAAAATTTAGACTTGGTCCTAGCAAGATGTGAAGAGAGCAATCTAGTTTTGAATTGGGAAAAGTGCCACTTTATGGTGAATGAAGGCATTGTCTTGGACCACAAAATTTCAGAGAAAGGGATTGAGGGTGATAAGGCGAAGGTAGAGGTGATTGAAAAATTATCTCCACCTACAAACATAAAAGGCATAAGAAGCTTCCTAGGGCATGCAGGTTTTTATAGGAGGTTTATCAAAGACTTTTCTAAAATTGAAAAACCATTATCTAATCTGCTCATAAAAGATGTGAAATTTGATTTTCCAGATGAATGTTTGCATGCTTTTAAACTCCTCAAAGAAAAACTGATTTCAGCACCAATTGTGGTTGCTCCTGATTGGACCATACCCTTTGAATTGATGTGTGATGCAAGTGATTATTCTGTAGGGGTTGTGCTTGGGCAAAGAAAAGAAAAAATCTTTCACACCATCTATTATGCTAGCCACACACTCACCGGGCCACAATTGAATTACACTACCACAGAGAAAGAGCTATTGGATGTAGTGTATGCTTTCGAAAAATTTCGATCATACTTAATTGGATCGAAAGTTGTTGTGTATACTGACCATGCAACTCTTAGACATCTCTTTGCAAAAAAGGATTCCAAGCCTAGACTGATCAGGTGGATCCTTCTTCTCCAAGAATTTGACATCGAGATCAAGGATAAGAAGGGAGCTGAGAATGTGGTAGCTGATCACTTATCCAGGCTTGAGACAAAGGAAGTAAAGAAAAGGGGGATTTCTGAACTCTTTCCGGATGAAATTATATGTCAGATAAATAAATTATCCTTCCAAACACCTTGATTTGCTGATTTTGCAAATTTTCTTGCAGGTGGGTAGATCCCAAAGGAGCTAAGCTGGCAGCAAAGAAAGAAGTTCCTTGCTGATGTGAGATACTATTTTTGGGAAGATCCCTACCTCTACAAAATCTGTCCTGATCAAGTGGTAAGAAGGTGTGTCCCGAAAACAGAGTTTGAATCAATTCTGAAACACTGCCATGATGGGGAAGTAGGAGGACATTTCAGCTCAAACCGAACAGCAGCAAAAGTAATGCAATCAGGTTTTTATTGGCCTACACTCTATCAAGATTCAAAGTGGTATGTATCCACATATGACAGATGTCAAAGGACAGGTAATGTATCTAGAAAAGATGAAATGCCTCTCACTAACATGTTGGTATGTAAATTGTTTGATGTTTGGGGTATTAATTTTATGGGTCCTTTTCCATCATCATATGGTTTTGAATACATATTGGTGGTTGTTGAATATGTTTCTAAATGGGTAGAATCCATAGTGACTAGGACCAATGATGCAAGGGTGGTGCTAGAATTTTTTATCAAACATATTTTCACCCGATTTGGAGCACCTAGAGCCATAATAAGTGATGGTGGGAAACATTTTTGCAACACCCAATTTGCTGCTTTGTTTAAAAAGTTTTGGGTGAGGTATAAAGTGGCTACACCCTACCATGCTCAAACAAGTGGGCAGGTTGAAGTGTCAAACCGAGAGCTAAAAAGAATCCTTGAGAAAACTGTTAGCCTCTCAAGAAAGGATTGGGCTATGAAGTTAGATGATGCTCTTTGGGCATATAGGACAGCCTACAAAACCCCTATTGGAACCACACCATTTAGATTGGTATATGGGAAAGCTTGTCACCTACGTGAGGAATTAGAACATAGAGCATATTGGGCTACTAAATTCTTAAATTTTGATATGCAAAAGGCAAGAGAGAAGAGATTGTTGGATTTGAATGAGCTAGAAGAGCTGAGGTACTGGGCTTATGCTAGACTCTACAAGCTTAAAACAAAGAAGTGGCATGACAACAACATGAGAATGAAAAACTTTGAGGTAGGCCAGAAAGTTCTTCTGTATAATGCAAGATTAAAACTCTTTCCTGGAAAATTGAAGTTTAGATGGCAAGGACCCTATGAAGTGGTTGGGGTATCAAACTTTGGAGCATTTGAGATTCAACACCCAAAGAATGGAGAAAAATTCAAGGTAAATAGGCACAGGTTGAAACTATATCATGAGAGGTTTCCAGCTGAAACCTCTGTTGTACATTTGCTAAATTGAGGCCATAAGAGATCTGTTAGTGTAGCAATAGAAGTAGGACTTTGTGTGTGTGAATTGATTTCAATAATGTTTTTAGGATTGTTTGAATTCATTGGAGATTTTGATTTTATTTTCACTATTTTAAATAGACCTAGGATAGGAAGTGTGCTAGATTAAATATTTACAGCATTCAACAAACAGAAAATCAAAAAACAAATAAAAAAATAAATAAAAATTCAAAACTGGAAAGTGGCGTGCCCGCGCCGATACAAGAAACCCATAACTTAAATTCTGAACCGGCGCAGCTAGTGGGGTCGAAGCGCCGGTTCGACTCATGCGGGGCGAGGTTTAGGAGGTTTAAAACCTCATCTCGGGAGCTTTTCAACCCAAAACAGTGCGAGAACCCTAGCGTCCCATCTTCAACCTCTCCAGATCACCTTCCAACTGAGAGAATTCTCGTCGGAAACCTCGCCGGAAACACCTCGGAATTTGGCCCCGAACACTTTTCCAGCAGAAAAGCAGTTCGGTCAAGGCATCTTTGGAGTCATTTTTAGAAAAATCTAGAATCAACCTCCGAAAACCGAAGGTACGAAGGGATAGAGTCTACTTCCTAGTTCATTTTGGTCCAAGTTTGGGCTATTTTCATCGAGAAACTAGGGAGAACAAGGTTCTACAAGTTGGGGGTTCATTTTCGATTTCTGAAAAATTCTGGGCAGAAAAACAGTGTTTTTCTTGCCATCTTTTGGGCCGTCCATAGAAATACCTGGGCTTAATCTTAGAAAAGGGATTTCAGTTCCTCAAAATATACACTTAGAGCTTTCTAACGCCCCACCTTGAAGCTCCAGACAATCTCTGAGCTAGGAGAACCAAGCCCCTCAAAAAGGCCAGAAAGCACTTTTGCACAGAAAGTCACTTGTAATGGCAACTCAGAAAACCTACCAGAGGTCAAGAGCCAAAGTGCCAAAGATGTGGGATAAAGAGAGGTTTGCAACAGCTGATAGACACAAGATGTTCAATGAATTAATATCCAAGTGCAACCTCCACATGGAAAGAGGGTTCATAATGGATGAGCTGATCAAAGAAAAATACGGGCCCATGATTGAAGAGAGAGGATGAACAAATTGGGATCAAACCCCCATAGCAGCAAGCATTCCACTGGTCCAAGAATTTTATGCCAACTTACAAGACCAAAGAACTTGACATTTCTTTATAAGGGGAATGTGGATCTAGTTATACCCTCATGACATCAACAACTACTTGCACACTCCTGATGTCCCCACCGAACAGCTGAGTACTTTACGAGAGGAGGTCAGTGCTACAGAGATTGGAGAGAGGCTCTGTCCAAAGGGAGCAAAGTGGGAGACTAGGAAAGGTAAATTGCTGCATTTTCAGAGACAGGATATGCATGTAGATGCTAAGGATGGTCTCTGTTTCTATCTACAAAATTAACACCCACTTCCCACTTCACTGAAATCACACTGGAGAGAGCTTACTTCTAACAAGCTCTATTTGAAGATATTCCCATCAATGTGGGGAACATTATTCATAGCCAAATCATGGCTATGACACACCACAAAAGAGGAAGACTCCCCTTTCCCTCTCTCATCACTACCATTTGCTTGGCTAATGGGATCGCACTAAGCCCAACAGAACCATTGGAGAAAGTTCCCAGAGGCATCTCAGCCAGCTCAGTAAAGCAAATCATGAGAGAACACCCACCAACCAGATCAGTAGCAAGTTCTAGCAAATCCAAGGAGATGGACATAGCTGCCCTCCAAGAGAGGATGAGTGGGTTAGAGAAAAAGATGGGAAAGTTGACTACCTATAACAAGAAGATGTGGAAGCTGTGGGCCCAGCATGAAGGCATTCCTTAAGACCAGCTGCCTACTGGAGACACCTCTGAAGAAGAAGGAGAGGATTCGGAAGAAGAAGAAGATGAAGAAGAAGAAGATTATAAAATTTTAGCTTTTGCTAGTTCTTTTAGACTTTTTCTCTCTGAAATTTGTGATTGAGCTTGCTTTGTGTGTGCTTGTATCCGAGAGTGTGCTTTAATGCAATTTTTTAATATGTACTCAATCTCCATTCATATTAATAAAATTTTAATTTCTACTCTCTATGATTTGTCTCAAAGAATGCTTTTAATAATTCTTCCAATGAAAATGTGTGAAAATGACTCTACCCCTGCCTGTAACTAATACTAACTTGTCCAAGTTGGAAGTATTGCAAAATTCATTCAGGTACAGACGAATTCTTGAAATTACATGGCGCGTCCGCGCCAAATTTTGGCGCGGCCGCGCCAATGCCTCGATGTTGTTCGACAGTTACTGAGGTGAGGAACACTGAATCCACTACAGGTATTCTTCTGAAGAACAATTTTATGCCTGGAGAGACACTGCAAGTCAATTTTCATGTTTCATTGCTTAAAATTATGCAAGTGTTTGGTATTAACCCATGAGAGCGGAATTCAAGAACAACAAGGGAATGCCATCCACCCTCAACAAACCAGACTGTCAGGGAAGTATCTCTTTTACTCCTATGTTTATTGTTGCTTTGAGGACAAAGCATGTTTTTAAGTTTGAGGTGGGATACTCTTAATGAATTCTTCATGCATTTACATATGGATTTTAAAAATTCACCAGAAAAATCCAATAGAGATTTTGAAAAATACTAGTGAATATCTCTAATCATATGAATAGCATGATTCATTCTCTGGAAAATATTTTAGTTCAGATGCTTAGTCTTGAATGGATGAGAATTTTCTTTAAAAACAGTTTTTGAAAACAAAGTACAAGTGAGCAAGTTGATTTCAATCACTAGAACCAACCTGAGGAAAACTTGAGGCGAAACAGAGAAATATGTTCAAAGTTCTGAGGTGATTTAGGCACCTGTTTAAAAATCGTTTGAGCCTTTTTCAAAGCCACCCATTTCAATGTACAAGTTGCATCACCTTTTGTCAAACTTTTTGAGCCAAAAAGATCCTTGTTTTATTTCAATGTCCCATGTTCAATGAGCCAGCCTTAGTGATCAATAAACTTGTTTCTTACTTACCCATGATTCAACAAATTATTGAAGTGTTCTGTTTGAATGAGCATGGATCAAGATTTTGAAGTTATAAGGAGGGATGGATGAGGGTATAGAAATATTTCTTTGTAAAGGGGAAGGAGCAAGAGAAAAAAAAAAAAAAAAAAAAAGTTTTGGGCTGAGTAGGAGAAAGGCCACCTTGTGTGTGCACTAGGACTCGGGCCTCAGCAAGCTTAGAGTCTCTGAGTCAACCGGCAAGGGAAGCTGGACTCCAGACAAAGCCAAAGAAAAGAGAGAAAAGGGTTGTGGGTTAGTTAAGGGAAATGTCACCTCGTGTGTGAACCGGGTCTCGGGCCTCAGCAAGCTTAGGGACCCTGAGTCAACCGACAATATAAGATGGACTCTAGACAAAACCCAAAGCAAAATATACATGGAAAAGAAAAAAAGGGGAAAAGAAAAAAAATGAGGGTTCAATGCAAAAGAATAAGTTTGAGGTGGAAGAGCTGGGAGGAAAAGCCACAAATCCTATTCATGCTCAGAAAAATGGAATATGGATATGAGGAGGAGAATAAAACCCAAAAGAAAAAGACAAAAATCTTCATCATACCCATTACCCCTGACTCATTACAACCAATAAAGACCTATTGATTAGAATTAAGAAATCCTTCAGGTTAGTGGAGAGTGGACTGAGGGTTGGCTTATGGAGTTGAATTGAGACTTCTCACTTGTATGAGAATGTACATCTTTAAAAAATTTAAAGAAAATTTGAAATCTGTTTTGACTAAGCAAGAAGAACCATCATTAGGAAAGAAGTGAATCATCTATTTTGAAAACTTTAAAAGGGAGGATCACTGAATTTTTCTTAGTCTTTACAGATATATCTGGTATTTATTTCAGAGTTTTGCTCGAGGACGAGCAAAGGTTTAAGTTTGGGGTTGTGATAAATGTCTAAAAGACACTGCTTTATGCATGAATTAATGATCATAATCCCCATTTTGAATTGATTATGAGCATGAAAGTGACATATATAACTCAAATACATGTTTTGTGTCTCAGGTACCCGGTAAAAGAAGAAAATCTGGATTCTGAGGGAAAATGAAGGAAAAAGGAGCAAAATTAAGGCAAAAAGAGAATGGCGCGACCGCGTCGGGAAAATGTGCAAAAATTCAAATAAATGGCAGAAATTTCCAACGGCTAGTAAGGCATAAAAGAGGACAAATCGGGAATGTGAAACCGCGAGACTGCACCCCTAGAAGGCGCTACCGCACCAGGAAGATGGCGCTACCAGTGGCGCTGGTGCACCGAACAGTTGCCTTACAAAGAGTTCAAAGTGCTATTTCGGGAAGTCGATAAAGTGTCTAAGGAGTGGCGCGACCGCGCCAATTCTACTTGGTCAGTGTTCCTTACTCAGTAACTGTCGTCACCTTATAACCAGTACATAGCAAGACAGCAACTCCCTTTGGAAGGCTGCTCTTGGTCACCCTTGCTCCTTGGCTGAATTCTCCACCTTTCTTCCTCAAAGCACCCAGAGGTCGTGTTAGACTCCCTCTGGACCTTCTCCTCTCTCTAAACTAAACTACAAAGTAGGAAATTGAACTCAGAACTGAATCTAAAACTAAAACTGAAATGCCTTGTACTCTGCCTCGGACCCCTATTTATACTTGTTCTGCTACCGAGGTCCGATAATTTGGTATCTGTCCAGGGCTATAAATTGTGACTTCCTGACCTCAAAATTGGACGAAATTATATACGAACCTTCCTTCTATAGTCCTTGCCTTGTTTACAAAATTTGAGTTTAATCTGAGTTCGGCAACTTGAGATATGATGCTCAGAAGTTGGGTTGATTCTGCTGCCAATTTCAGCACTGGGTCCACCACTTTGAAAATAAAAAACTCCAAAAATTCGACTTGGATTGGCCTGCTTTTCCGTGACATGATTCTAAATCCTCTCATAAATCTGTGGTCCAAATTTGGATTCAATTGGAAGTTGGAATCTCCAGATATGGCCTCTTCAATCTCGGACTTGTACTTTCCTTTTATAACAGTCTCCTAATCAAGAATAGCACTCCATCTCTTTGAGGATTCAAACCTCTTAGGATTTCCCTCAATTTCCTCTAGAGACTTTGTGGACACCTTCCTTATACACTGAGGACTCTTCCTCCCACGTTTGATCTTGTTTACTTGTCAGAATCCCGAGATTTTAGCGATTTTACATTGCTGAGTCACTGGCGCGGTCGCGCCACAACTGTGCCTTAAATTGGCGCGATCGCACCACTCGGGCTGAAATTCTTCTACGTACTCAAATGGAAAGATTCGTGGTCGTGTTTGGAAACTTCATAGGCCTTGTGGCGCCATCTTGGCACGGTGGCGCCAAATTTTGTCCTCCAACAGGTGCGGTCGCGCTGGTCCCTGCAACCTTGTACCTTTCTGCACTAAAATCTTCATATTTTCCTCATTTAGCTCCGATTTCATTGATTCTTGTTGCGTTGGACTCCTGAGAGATAAAAAATGAATCTGAGATATATTTCATGATATTATGATGATTATTGACTCCAAAATATAATTTCTAATTCCAATTAAGGCCTAAAAATAGTGTCATTTAGACACTTATCAGTACGTCATTGACAAATACGAACCTTGGAGCCGCCCGACGAATGTGGACTGGTTCCCTCAAATCTGCCAAGAGTGTACCATGTCGGAGGAAATTTGAGATTGGCTCACGCCAATCTGTTGCTTCACTCTCGCAGATTGAGATGGGGAGGGATTCTTCCTCTTGTTCCATCTTTTCTTCTGCTTCCTCTTCGTTGGGGAGAGGGACCAGAGGGACTACCCACCTTTCGCAGATGGGTACTTGACTTGGCCGATTGTCAAGTTGTTAAAGGTTAGCTGCGATCCCTGCTCGAGCGTCGGCAGGTCTGTTCTTGGTGCGCGATACGTTGTGGAGTGACGTTTGTGGGATTTTGGCCTGGAGGTCGCCAACGTGCTCCCAAAATGGCAGGAGTTCAATTTTCTTGACCACGAACTCCCTCGTGATCTGTTTGATCATGAGTGTTGAGTTTTTGTAGACTTTGAGCTGGGGTATCGCCATTTCGACTGCCATGCCGAGGCCAAGGAGGAGTGCTTGATATTCTGCTACGCTGTTTGAGCAGTTTTGTGTAAGCACAAATGAGTACGGTAGCAGGTCGTCTTTTGGCGAGACGAAGACAAATCCTGCTCCGGCTCCGTTTCTCCTGGCGGCCCCGTCGAAATACATTTTCCAAGGAGGAAGAATTTTGACAAGGAAAATTTCTTCGTCGGGAAATTCCTCTGTCAGTTCCCATTCTGCAGGTACTGGATGATCGGCAAGGAAATTCGCCAGAGCCTGGCCTTTGATGGCCCTCTACGGTACGAAATGTATTTCGAACTCAGAGAGGAGTGCCCATTTTGCCAATCGGCCAGAGAGTATTGGCCGGGACATGATGTACTTGAGCGGGTCGGCGTGAGAGATTAAATTTGTTGAGTGCACCAAAAGATAGTGCCTCAGTTTCTGTACTACGAAGATGAGTGCAAGGCATGTCTTCTCGATAGGCATGTAACTAAGTTCAGCACCTACCAATGTCCGACTCAGGTAGTACAACGACCGTTCCTTGTTGTTCTCATCATTTTGAGCTAGGAGAGCTCCCAGCAAATTCTCCTGGGCGGCGATGTAGAGTAACAATGGTTTGCCGACGATTGGAGCGACCAACACTGGGGGTTTTGTGAGATACGCCTTTATGCTGTTAAAAGCATTTTGGCAAGTGTCGTCCCATTCAAAAGGCACATTCTTCTTCAGCAACCAGCTGAATGGCTGACATCGACCGACCAAGTTTGAGATGAAGCGCCGAGTATAGGCCAAATGACTTTGGATGCTTTTGAGCTCCGAGATGTTTCTTGGCTCCAGCATCTTTTGAATCGCATCGATCTTGGTTTGATCGATCTCGATCCCTCGGTGGTGTACAACGAACCCTGTGCATTTCATCGGATTCATCTTAAGTTGGAACCGTCGGATCGCTCGAACACAGCTTTGAGGTCGATGAGATGGCCATATCTTTCCTTTGTTTTGACCACCAGATCATCGACGTAACACTCGACATGCTTGTGAAGGTAGTCATTGAAGATGTGCTGCATCGCTCTCTAGTATGTTGCGTTGGCATTTTTGAGACTGAAAGTCATGACTTTGTAGCAAAATATGTCTTTGGGTGTTCGGAACGCCGTTCGCTCCTCGTCTTTCGGGTCCATGCGGATTTGGTTGTACCCTGAAGACCCGTCCATAAAGGAGAGCGCCTCATGACTGGTTGTTGCGTCTACCATTAGTTCGGTCATTGGCAACGGGAAGTCATCCTTTGGGCAGGCCTTGTTCAGGTTGCGGAAATCGACACAGACCCAAATTTGGCCACTTTTCTTTTTGATCGGCACGATGTTAGCGATCCAGGAAGGGTATTTGACTTCTCGGATGAAATTGGTTGCGATGAGCTTGTCGACTTCTTTCTCGATCTCTCGGACGAGTTCAGGTCGGAAGCGCCTCTGTGTTTGCTTGACCTGCCGGACTGAGGGGTGGACGGCGAGTTTATGTACGGCCACTTTGGGACCAAGGCCTGGTATCTCGGTGTAATTCTAGGCGAACACATCGTGGTACTCCTGGAGCAGCGAGATGTATTCAGCTACCTCTTCCTTGGCTAGTGAGGCACTAAGGAAGGTTGGCCTTGGATCTTCTTCTAAGCCCAAGTTGATCTTCTTCAACTCATCCACCGTAGACTGTCCTCCCTCTTTGAATGCAGCCGGAGCATCCTTTAGGATGAACTCGTCGTCACCTTGTTCGTCGTCGTCGATGATCGAGATATGGTTTACGTCCATAACTTCGCCTGTGAGTGCTCGAGCTTGAGCAAGAGCGGCTTTGGTGTATATGACCACTGGAGCTCTATCTTTCTTTGGCGAACTTTGGTCAATGGTCACTTGTTGGACATCGGCAGACCTCCCGGTGATTCAGAGGGGTTTTACTTTTTGGAAGCTGAGGTCGTACCGTCTTGGTGGAAGGCGACCTCCGTCGCTCCTTATCTTTTCTTATGCCAGAGTGAAAACTAGGACAACTACGAGCGGTACTTTGTGTAGTTGTTGTTTAATGAAATTGCCCTCTGCCTTAGCCAGTAACCGATAGGTGTTTGGATCAAAACCCTCGGTCGTCTGGGTAGTTGGCAGTCGCTCTTGGCTGGGGCATTTCTTGACAATGCTTCACTCTTCTATTTTAGGTAACGGCAAAGTAGCTCTACCTTTCAGCTTTGGCGGCTCAGCGTTAAGACAAACAACGAGGGGGGCTTCCCCTTTCTTTCATTGTGACTATGGCACGTATCTTAGCACCGGTGGGTTGTTCTTTTGCGGCAGTGCCGGTGCCTATGGTGCAATCGCTTGGCGACTATGAGCCGATGGTTTAGACTGTGTGGTTTTCAACAGCTTATGTAGAGTTTGTTTGGGACGTTGTGCGGCTTTGATATCTTGGGCCTGGTTTGGCCAAGACGACGCTTTGACAGTCGGCCGTGTGGTCAGGTAAAACTTGGCGTCAGCGAACGAAGCTTCTATTTCGGTGAATGGACTCTCGTCGGCATACACCATCTTCTGCTCGTCGTCCTTCCAGTACTTAAAGCACTGGTGTAGTGTGGATGGAACAACACCGTTCACATGGAGCCACGGTCGACCCAAGAGAAAGTTGTATGTTGTCCTGGAGTCGATGACTTGAAGGGTGTATCAGCTACCATTTATCCAATTTGGAGTTCGAGCAGGATGTTGACAACAGAACCACAATCGAAGAGGATGCAGTTAACCAAGTGATACTTGATGTAGCCCGATACGTACAACGGCCGATTATGGGTCTTTGCCCCCAGTTGAGCATCTTCTTCTCATAAATTTATGCATGGTAGACAGGAGACTGTGAGGGATTCCTCCGACTGCGATATTTGTCCAGACGAGGAGGCTTCCTCTGCTTTCTTGAACGGTGGAGTCAGACCGACCTTCGGCAGGTCGTTCTTCCTCATGAGCAATTGCTCCAATTTGGCTTGGAGCTTTTCTGATTTGTTGAGGACCTTGATCAGAGCTTGCCGAGATCGAATGGGCGAGTCCAAGTCATCCTCAAGCTCATTCAAGGGAGAGATTTGCTTTAATGACGTCTCCAGGTCGTCGCACTCAACCACTGGCGCTTTGCCCTTATCTTCTTTGCTGGTCTGCCTGGTAGGGGGTGTCGATGAGCAGGTGGCCACCATTACTGAGGGTGGTGTGAGGAAGTCTTTGGGGAAGAACTCTGCCAATGTGATGGGTCTTCTCTTCCTCCTATTTACTCCTTGGACATTTGTCCTTGGAGTTTTATTGTGGCGCTTCGCAGCTCTTTTCTTCGATTGTTTCGCCTTGTTGGTGATAGTTTTTTATGGTTCGACATCTTGGATTGGTTTCTTCCGTTGGGTGACCAGAATCCAGCCCTCCGCGTCTGCTTTAGCGGCTTCTCGGGGGGCTGGCGTTGGAGCTGTTTTTTATGGTGATTTGTTGTGGAGGCTGGACTTGGGACGGTACTCCCTTTTCATGCCTCGAGGCTTGTTGGACCTGGGTTTGGAGTAAGATCTGGCCTTGACAGAAATGGAGTTTACTTATGCAATGTTCTCCATTCCATCGATCATAATGTGACCTTGCATTGCGGGCTCCAAGATTTTGTGCTTTAGGACAAAACACTTCTCGGTTGAATGACCGAGTAAGCGATGATACTTACAGAAATTCGGCTCCTTTGATTTTGTCAAGTCGTCGGGTCTTTTCACTTCTGGTAAGCGGAGCAGGTCTAGTCCGAGCAATTGCTCGAGCATTACCGGGACGTCGGTGTCTGCAAAGGGATACGTCTTTGACTATTTCTCCTTCAACGTTTGCCTTTGGAAGTTGATCCGACAGGTGGCCACGAGCCGTAATTCAACTTCTGTTTGCTCCCCACCTTGATCGGTGTGAAGCTTTCAGTTGCATAGGAGCCTTCTGCTTTTTCTTTCGGCTCCTTTGCGACAGCTTTCCCCTTCTTGTGGGGATCAGGAATTGGGGCAGCGAGCTCGCCTGCTTGCTCCATGACGACTTCCTTGTTGTGAGCTTCGGTTGCAAGCTCTTGGAAATCGGCCGATTTCTTCCCTTTTAGGAGGTAGAGAAGACCCCTCGACATGCCACGAACGCACATGTCGATCTCTGCTTCGAGAGATAGGTTGGAGCTCTCTTTGCAGTTGAGGCTGAGATTCCCCCATCGATTGATGTAGTCGATGACTTTTTTGCCTTTCTTCTGTCGAAGATTGGCCATCTCGGCTAACATCACGAGGTGTTGTAAAATCGGCTGAGGAATTCCTTTTCAAGCTACTCCCAGCTGTCAATCGATTCCTATTGTAGCTCGATGTACCAGTCGAAGGTGTTTCCCTTCAGTGAACGGCCGAATTGCTTGACAAGCAGGTCGTCGTCGGTACCGGCGTTGTTGCAGGTTTCGATGAAGTGGGCGATGTGCTGCTTCGGATGCCTGTCTCCATTGAATTGTTGGAATTTGGGTGGATGGTACCCAAATGGCATCGGGAGATTTTGAATCTGTTGGGTGTAAGGTCTCCAGTAGGAGACCGATTTGCTCTCGCTGGAGCTATTTCTGATGGCGTGGTTGATTATATCATTCACCGCGTCAAGTGTGAGGGAGGTTGGCTCCTCCTCGGCCCGCAACGTTCGAGTAGTCGTCGGGACCACCGGCTGCTCCTTTTAAGCGAGTTCCTCTCGGCAGGGGTCAGCCGGAGTGCTGGTTGTTGCCCTATTCCGGTCGACTTCTTGAGAGATGTCGTCGGGGTTTGTCGTGAGGGATTCCAATTGGTCCATCATCTATTTTTACCGGTGACCCTGTTGATGAGGGAGATGCCGTTGTAATTTGGCGCGGCGAGGCCGCAGTTGGTGATCGAGTTGGAGAGTCGACCATCGGGTGTTTTGCCGAATTGTCACCTTGACGGGTGACTAGCTCAATGGAGTGGCCGCCAGTGTACTCTGGCAAGAGTTAATTGGCGACCGGGCCAGAGGTTTGGCTGCTGGCGTCGATCGACGAGGTGATTGAGCTGCGAAGGTGAATGCAGCTAAGAGTTCTTTGGAGATAGTCACCATGGGCGACTGGCCTGTTGTTGTTCTGGGTGAAGCCAGAACTAGTGCTTGGTCCCTCCTCACAGAGGAGGAAGGAGTTGTGTGCTGCTCGTAACCCTGGATCAGAGCAGGCACAAAGGGGACCCTTTGCGACGATGGCGACTGGGTCAGACTGGGCATCAGGCTGCGTGCCGGTGGTGTAGTGGCGACAGTCAGGTAGGTCGGCTTAGTTGTCACTGGGATTAACCTGAATGGGGCTGTTGCGACTGGCTTGCTAGGGGCCGCTGCAGTCTGAGGCTAGAACACCGCACTCGGGCGGCGTGCATCCTTCATGAAGGGAGCCTGTCATGTGGACAAGCTCCTGGCCAACGCCCTTATCACAGGGCGTGTGGCTGGTGGTGGGGAAGTTGGAGCACGAATGTTCGTCGGGGAGCCGGCCGTCAATCCGAGAACCCCCATTTATGAAGTCGAGCTTGTGCCCGCAGCAGGGCGTGGGTAGGCAGAACTCAAGCCGGTAATTGATTTGCCAGTGTTGTTGTTGTTGTTGTTGTAGTCGTTGTTGTCGTTGTTGTTGTGGCTGGCCATTGAATTGGAATTTGGGTTTTTTCTTTTTATCGAAAGAGGAGATGAGAGGTAGGAGATGTCCCACCGGGCGTGCCAAATCTGTTTCGGCAAAAAACCTCCGGTCCGCGGAAAGGCATGACCGATTGATTAATTCGACTGAAAGAACATGGAAATTACAATTTGTTTGGGAATTGGGAAATTTTGTGGGTGCGATCTCCTAGCTTTCCTCTGATTCGATCTTCGATATGGTTGGCGGTTAAGTCACTGTCTTCTGCAGTTCGACGATGAACTTTGAGTCTCTGAGCGAGTGTACACGAATGACGACAGGTATAGTCGACCGGACGGAAGTGTTTGTGTTCTGTGTATTCGGCGTATTGACATCGTCAGTGAACGTGTTGAGCTTCTTCGATAAATTGCATGTGTTCTAATGAACTTGAGAATTTGTGATCTTCGGGCTCGAGAGAGTTTCTGAGTCGAGTGACTTTGAGCGAAAAATCTCTGAACCTCTGTGCGTTCAACCCGGGCAAATGAATTTCTTTGATCGAGAATGCTTCTGCTGTGCGAGAGATCAAATTCTCAACCGGTGTGGGTGAGATTTAGGCCTCCTGGAGATTCGACGACGATTCGCGAACTCCGGTAAAGGAGAAAAACTTTTTGCGGATTTAGTCGGCTGGACGGAAGTGTTTGTGTTCCGTGTGATCAGCTTGTAGACGTTTTCGGTGGTTGTGTGGAGTTTCCCGACGAGCTGAGTATGATCGACGAACCTCTAGTTGGCGGAGTTGCTGGCGTGAAAGCTTCTCTGATTGAGATTTTTTGAACTCCTTGATCTGAACTCCCATTGCCCACCCTCTTGGCATTCCGTCTTTGGCTATTTGTAGCCAGTGATTGAGTTGTTTTATGGAGCTCGATCCTCAGAAAGAGGATCTCGATCGATTTTTTCTGCTTCTGTTGGAGTGGGAGAAGTGGGGAGCTCCCTGTTTTCTCTCTCTCGGTCCTTACGAGGAGGGAAAACTTTCTTTCTCCTTCCTTGCAGTTGAGGGATCGATGAGACTTGGTCGATCGAGGTTTTTTGGCGTGACTTTCCTTTTTAGCTGTCTGCCAAGCGACTTGAGAAGCCGGCATGGCTTTAATTTTGACGAGAAGCCGGCATGGCTTTAATTTTGACTGATTGCCAATTGATTTGAGGAATTGACTTGGCTGGACGTCGGGCCCGTAGGTGAGCTATTTTGATGAAGTTGATGGTCGAACTGTAGAAAAGTCTGCGGTGTACACGAAGTAGGCCTTCGGATGATTTATTGGGTGGGTTGTTGCATGGACTTGTCGAATTTTGGCCACGTCAAATTTATATTTTCCCATTTTGTGTAACATAAGTAATGGTATAATTTTTCGTGGTTAAAATGTGTTTGACCCTATAAAATGGCATAATATATTAGTTCATTGTATCTAACATACTATTATGTTATGCATAATATACTTATTCGTTCTACATAACATACTATTAATTCATTATTTTCTATATAAATCAATTCAAAGGTTAAGTGAAAGACATTTACGTCCTCCTCCATGAAATTGATATTTTGCCAACATACATCCATGGTTTAATATTTAGACAATAATTGATCACGATTCATCGTAAGTTACGACAGGTCTCTAGGTCTAATCCTGAGTCACAAATCCCTGCTCTTTAGGGATCAGCTAATTGTAGTAATGGACACTATAAACCTACTTGCGAATTAGTAGTTACCATAAAACTCACAACTTCATCAATCGAAATAGGAGACCTTTTCACATTTGATGGTCATAAATAATAACGTACATCAAACGCTGGTGAAACAAGAAACTTCAGAAAAAAAATCTTACTACACTGAATGTAAAATCAGTCAAGAGATTTTGTATATAAGAACTCATATGATTGCAAAGAATTTCATATCTCGCTTGGATAACATCTTTTTCTCTGAACATGATTTCTAAGAATAAGGTCTACTATCTAGGTCTTCGTGATATGTAGTCTGTTCTTCCTCGAAGTGTTTTCAATTTTCAACATCTTGTATGGAGGGATATTTCCTAGTCCATCCAAGATACACCCATCATTTTTGCCATGAAACTGTAGCGATCGGCTGATTCATCAATCTAACAGAGAGTAAAGCAACATAAAGTATTAGGGAACATGTTGTAAGTACAACGAATTATAAGGAAATTGTAGGATTCCCTTTTTGAGCATGAAAATCATCGAAATTCATCTACCATTTTCTTGGTTGGTAGACCGGCTCCATGTCCAGCCTTGCGCTCAATACGGGCAATGATGGGATTGGTTTGAGGGCTGTTCTCCGCACTAAGGCACAGGACATATTGCATGGTCTGGAAGATAGCAAAGAATCCACATGGTTATAGTAGAAAAGAAACAAAGCAATAGGACAGAAAACTTCATGCCTAAAGGTTTGGGCAGGTAATATCTTTACAAATTTTAGGCTTCTATCGCTGACAAAATATATTTACAGACATGAGCAAGAAGTGGGGGTTCAGCAAAATGATTAGTAATCCTACTTCAGGTCAAATGACATAAACCTGTGCAGATAAGCCATATAGAAGCAAAACAGTTACTATCGATGCTTTCTTTACCAACTCCCGACTTTTAACTGCCACAAGTTGGTGACTAGTTCCTTTACAGAAAATAACTGACCATCGTGACTGAATGAAGTATACATTAGTGTTTAGGCAAATTGCTAATATATCTCAAAAGTTTCAAAACATAAGATAATTGTTTTAATGGCAGCCAACAATCATTTAGTTTGCCCATTTCTAGCATTTCAAAGGTTAACGAACTTCACAAAAGTATGTACAATTACAAAAACAATCATAAATAAGAATAAATAAATAAAATATCAGTTAAAAGAATTGCAGGACAAAAAAGGTAGAAGACGACTAAAGAAAAAGGATGGATTCACTACAAGACTTCATGGGAACTTACTGCTAACAACTTCAACGAATGAAGAGGTACAACCCGATCATCATGATCAGCTGTCAATAACATCATTGACGGGTACTGGCACGGTCGATCAGGATGCACTTCCCAGGGTCTTTTAACATTATGAAGAGGTGAGTACCTGCACATAAAAGTAATAACATTTAGACAAAAATCTTATACCTTCATACCAGCAACAAATCTAAGGTCTGAAAATAATTTAGTTTCTGCAATTAAACATTGCAAGGAGAATCTACATGTTGCATGAAAAACAGATTAAAAAAAAAGCAATACTTGCTCGAAGAATGAAGTCAAAGCAAACAGTACTATCCCTACCACGGAATCAACTTACTTTATAAGCCAATGGAATTGTTCCTCATTGTCAGAACAACCAAAATCAGAACACCATGCGTGGCCTGGAAATTGGAAGGAAAGGCAGAAATAAGAAATGGCATCAGCAAAACACAAATAATTGACCCTCTTAGGGAGGTAAATCATACCTATGGTAAACTTGTGGAAACGGAGCATATCCATCACACCAACATGAGCAAGAGCACAGCCAAAGAGATCAGGTCGCTGCAGCAAACAAAAAAATGTTTTTTTCACTTACCTAATAATCAACCACCAGCTTTTTAGTTAATGAAATTCAGAAACCAGAAGCTCATCCAGTAATAACTGATTGATATGTTGAACCACACTACTTCAGTAGCTAGGAAATGGTACAAGACATGCATTCTGCATAAGGTAAAGGGAAAAAAAAAAACATAAAGGAAGAGGAAAGAGATCGCCACACCTGATTTACACAAGCTGCAATTAGAAGTCCTCCATTACTTCCACCTTCAATACACAGCTTCCTAGCTTGTGTATGACCAGATGAAATGAGATACTCAGCTGCAGAAATGAAGTCATCAAAGCAATTCTGTTTCCTTGACAGAGAACCAGCTTTATGCCATTCTTCTCCATACTCTCCACCACCTCGGATATTTGCTAAGCAGTATATCACCCCTAAATGCTTTGCAAGGACAAGCCGACTCACACTGAATGACGGAGTGAGGCTAATGTTGAACCCTCCATAGCTATAAAGTAAAGCTGGATGTGATCCATCCAAAATAATATTCTTCTTGGACACAATGAACATCGGTATCTTGGTACCATCCTTGCTAGAGAAAAACACCTACAAATGATTGTTTATGAGATACAACCGCATGTAATGTGAGGATATATGCTTTCAAACTGACAGTCAGAAAAAGTGGTGGTGAAGGGTCAGATGACAATAGCAACTGCCCAAGATGCTTGCAAGTGAGTTTTGGAATAACTTCAAACTAGAAGAACGCCACTAAGTCCACCTTTTCATTGGGGAAAGAGACATTTAAGCAGAGATATTTATAGCATGACTCCAAAGGAGAAATGGGCTTCTTATATAAAAGTTAAGAAAGACTCCCATAAAATGTAATGCTACCGTATTTTTGAAAAAGGCAATTCAGATGCGGGGGTATGTCAGAGCAACATTGAATTAAATGATATTTTCAAAGTTTAGAAAATGGAAATGATTCAAGGGATTCACTCACCTGATTAACTTGAAATTCTGCCCGATCAAATCCAGGAACAACTATCTCTCGAAATATCTTCAGCTCAGGAAACTTAGTTTGTAAGTTGCACCGATAAACTATACCAGGTGTGAGGAAGCTTTTGAAATTAATAAAAATCTCATTGTCTTCCCGCCTTCCAGAAATTCCATAGATGCTACCAATGTCCAGGGGCAAAGTATGCAGTAATTGACCTGTTTTCAAGTCACGTATCTGGGCGACATATTTCACATCACTCAAGTAAGTCACTACAATTTGGTCATTATTGACAGCATAAGCAGATTCAAGGACATCCTTTTCATCTTCTGCAACCACATCAGTCCATGTACTTGGTTCCCTCAGGTCCACCCTGACCAACTTATATTTTGGAGCATTTTTATTAGTCAAAAAGGTGAACTCAGTTCCATCATTTGCAACAGCTTGATATCTTGCTTCAAAGTTGTCAACCAGCCTGATAAAAGGGAGCATTTCTTTCCCATCCCTATACGCTTCAAGCCCATAAGGAAGTCCAGACAATTCACAATAGTAAAGTTTGTTGACAGGGTCACAATCCTCCCCAATCTCAAAAAGAACATACTGCACAGAGCAAGGTTCGGTCAGATGAAAATGCAGGCTAAAGTACCTTTATTCTATAAAAGTATCCCCTTCAAATCATTTCACATAGAATCTGGCAGAAAAAAAGGGGTACTTTTCTTTTTTTTTTTTTTTTTTTTTGGAGAGGAGTACATATTCAGCTTAATCCATCTTTCCAAGATCTAGTTTATCACACCAACCACCTACTGCAAAGAAATCTCAATTTTATAATACTTTTTCAAGCCAGATTGAAGAGAACAATGAAACCTTTCCACGTGGTTTGCAGAAAGCCAGACGACTAAACCTAGAGGCCCTATCTTTCTAAACAGGCATTTAATAATCTTTGCTATCCAAAAAAAGGGTACATTTAAAACTAAAGGTCGGATAAAAATTATAGAAAACAGAATCAGGTTTATAAAATCGACAAAGTTACTAAAGTTAAAGCATATGGAAAGATTCAGCAATATAGAGGAAACCAAGGCCTTCACAAGCATAAAAATAAGAATATGTTCTTGGTGGTAAGAGAGATAAGCATAAAAGCTCTTCAGTCACCGGAATTTTTTCCTAGACAAGGATCTTGTAATGATCTCTGTGAAGGGAAGACATAGCCCAAAAAATAAAAAATTAAACCATATCTTATAAGACAGCTGAAGTACTTGAACATCATGTGAGACGAGAACAATGATAAATGAGCTCCTATTGGTCGTATAAGTTCCCTAAACTTTCACATTATATAGGTTACCTTCCCATCCTCAGTCACTTCTGCTGAAGTAAAGCATTTTGGGTTTTCGGGATCCTTCCAGCACAGAATATCTTGTGATTGATCCGTTCCTAGGAAATGGTAACAAACTTCATGATTAAGGTTAATATTTGTCTCTGTCCCAGCATCCAAAAGCTCCCCTTTCCTAACAAGTAATGAAAGCAAGGAAAAGAAGAAGCATTTGTTATGAGATATTGCCTTTTTGCTTTTTGTTTAAGAAAGATATTGCTACTTTCATTTTGCGCTCTATATTTTAGATCAGCATGTTGGAAGGAGGAAAAAAAAAAAAGAGTAATTTAAGCAAGAAGGCACATTACATACTTAGGAGCAGGATAGCGACTATAGAAAAAACCTTTGCTGTCATGGGTCCAACTAATAGATGAGAACTTTACCTGAAGAATAACAAATGAAATAGGTAAGATTCAAACCACCTGAAAGAGGCTACAAGCTTTTGAATGTCATTCTAAACTGCATAACAAACTAAACATCAGTTATATGCAACAGATAAATCATAAATATAGAGGTATGCAAACCTATTCTAGTCATGATAGTCCCACTTTTAACAACGTTCCAGCAAAAAGATAGGGATTTGCAGACAGGATGCTCAAAATCTTCAGAAGTACAAAAGTGAGAATAATAGAACTTATATTTGCTCCTTCGAAACTTAATATTAGGTTAAACCTTCACAGAAGGATTTAAAGGGTTCTAATTTTAAGAATTTTCTGAAAGGCTGCAGTTAAAATGACAGAGTTGGACATGAACATAGACTGTTAAATAATTAACTCCATGTCACTATATATAACCACAATCCACAAACAAGGAAAATTCACAAAGTTGTCTTTCCATCATTATCGAAATGATGCAGATTCCCAAGCAAGGAAAAGTTCAAAGTACTGTAAACGCTTAATAGAGTCCGAGCTATGTACCCATACAAAAAATAGAATTGATTCGATGTCTAATCCAAGGGACATGAATTACGATAACAGCGTCAAATACACTGAATGCATTTAGAGAAGGCGACACCGACAAGTCCTCACCCAAGACAGAACATCAGGTTGAGTGGTTCTATCGTCAATCCGCATCACTTTAATGGTCACCCAGTCACTCCCGCTTGCACTCACGCCATAAGCCAGAAACTTGGCATCCTTGCTAACCTCATAAATGCTCAATGCGACAGTCCCGTCCTCACTCAATGCATTTGGATCGAGCAAAACCTCCGCATCCCCCTCCAAATCGTCCTGATACCATACCACTCTCTCATCAGGAAATCACGAAACATGCAAACCACCATATAACACATATATACACGAAAAAGTCCGGCCAGACTCGCCTGTACATATAGCACGCTCTGTGCCTGCAAACCAGTGTTATGAAAGTAAAAGTATTTGTTCCCCCTCTTAAACGGAGTATCGTATCTGGGATGATCAAACAATCTGGTGATTTCGCTTCGGAGCTTCTCCCGAGTGCCGCAGGTTTGCAGGATGGAGTCTGTGAGAGCCGCCTGCTTCTCCACGAAGTCCTTGACTTCTTCGGCGTCTGGGTCCTCAAGCCTTCGCAAGAAATCGCAAAATTAAACAAGAATTACACAAAAAGTAAAACAAAAAACACAAAGTTAATCAACTAGAGAAAAAAAAAACCCCACAACAAGCGTACCAGCGATAAGGATCGGGAACGGAAACCCCGTGGTAATCATCGACAACAGAGTCGTCACGACGAGCAGAAGGGTATTGCAGGGGGAGGTTGGGAAGGGAGCCCATTGCGCCAGATGCCAAGGAGGAGGAGAAGGAGGTTCGGTGGCTAGTTTTGCTGAAATGTGACGGCAGCGTATTGAGCCTATTTATTCTGTGAGGGCAGAGGAAATCGGGGAGGAATCCGAAAACCAAGGAAGAGAAGGTGGGACGAGGTTGCGTAGGGCGGTTGGGCGGAGAAGGCCACCAACGCGGGAAAATATGTCGAGAGAGTGTCGCCATGGTGGCTCCAGCATGTTGACATCGGTTGCTCGTTTATGACAAGCTTCGTGTACGATCCCTGGCTGCGCCGCAACGGATGTCGATTTCAAGAAAGATCAATGCTATGGACCCGAAGAATCCAAGACGGATTGGAATCCCCTGGCTGTGTATATTATGTTTGTTGTCTCAGATTCTAAATTCCCTTCTTGCTGGAATTTTTCCGCATTTCTCGAATTCTGATCCGGTATATACCAATTTCTTTTTTTTCTTTCGCCGAGTATAACGAGTGTACCCAGAAAGACGGATCGGGAATCCTTATGTGGTTTCGGTTCCGGATCGGATAAAAATATTTCGGATCCAGATGGAACGCTCACGATCCGAAATAGTTTTACATCAGATGAAATATCCGGATTGGAACCGAAATATTCGGATATGCATTGGATTAAAAAACTGAAATGTCTTAGCTATTTAAATTCTATAAAACTAGCGGAAACCTTGTAAAGTTAAAGACAAAGTTAAAGACAAAGTAAATAAAACTAAATTTTAAATAAATTTTATAAGCAATAAGTTTATGGTTTTGAAATTATTTAAAATTCAAAATTAGTTTTATAAAACTCTCTCTTAATTAATGAACATACTTTCTCTACTACACCACCCAATTTGAACTCTACCTACTCAACATCTTAAAATTTAATATGAAAGTAATTTTGTAATAACTTGGAAAATAAATAATAAAAAGTATAATTTTAAAATTAAAATTATTAACAATAATTAATATTATTTCATCATTACTATTACTATTATTATTATTATTATTGTAGAATAATTTTGTACCCTTTTACTTTCAATAATATTTTAAAATTATGAAACCTTATTTTTACTTTTTATAAATAATTGAGAGAAGTATATAGTTATTGATTATTTTAAAAATTAATTGAAAACTCATAATTTTTATTTTTATTTTCTCCCATCCCATTAAATTTGCCAAATTTTGGTTGGCTCATTTACGGTAAGTCCATTCATTTACCGATCCATCATTCAACCGTCGCAAGCTTACTATCGGCCTGTTTTCCAATCTTCAAAATCATAGTTCACTACTCATCGTGGGGCTCATCGATCCATTACATCATCAGTCACATTGTCATCTTCGTCAGCACCAGCTCATCGCCATCAAGCCATCGTCTGCACCATATCACTTGCCAATTGGCTCCTCTCAGACAGCGACCAAGTCATAGTCGCAAGAGATCTAGAAATGGCAAGTCTCCTCATTAATCCCCATTCGGTGGATCGACTGAGGAAAAGGAGGAGCGCCAGTTCTCACTTGGCTCCACCAGCAAAAGAGGATTGATCCCCTTTCTAACGATCGACCTTGAAACATCTCAACTCAACCAACTACAAATATCCAGAAAGAATCCACCAAAGGGGTCGAAGAAAGTTTTCCAAGCAGAAGCATTCTCGCACCAGAAGTTCCAGCTTTCTTTTGTTTTTCTGAGTTCACACAATCGTATGATGAAGCTCTACACGTTCATTAGTGACGTCAACACGCCGAAAACACGGAACACAAACACTTCCATCCGTCTGACTGCATCCATCATTGTTCGTGCATACCAATGGCAGAGATAGGAGGGGCAAGGGGGGGCCATGGCCCCCCCAAATATTTTCCTAACCCTTATATAGGGTTAGGTATATAAGTCCTTCCACCCACCCATTTTAAATTAAATATGAGGAGAGAGAAAGAGAGGAAATGGGAGAGAGAGAGAGAGAGAGAGAGAGCGGAAATGGGAGAGAGAGAAGAAATAAGAGTGAGAGGGAATAAGAGAGAAAGAGAGGAGATGAGAGAGAGAAAGAGAAAAGAAGAATAAGAGAAAGAAATATATAGAGAGAGAAAGAGAGGAAATGAGAAAGAAAGAGACAAATGAGAGAGAGAAAGAGAGGGAAATAAAAAGAGAAGTAGATATTGAAATATCCATATAGAAATGAGAAAAAAATGATCGAAATGGGAGGAGAGTGAATGAGAGAGATCTAGAGAGTGAGGGATATATATTATGTATATGCCATTTATTAAAATATATGTTTATTTTTTTTCTATGGCCTCCCCAATAAGTTTTTCCATAAACTGCTGTTCATGCTGGTGCATACTCAATCGAAAACTCAAAATTCGTAGTCAACTCGATCAAAGCAACAACTTCATAAACCTAATTTCCCAATTTGCAAATACAAAATTGTAAATTTCTCTGTAACTCAATTGAATTAATCAATCGGTCATGCCACTTTACGGACCGGCGGATCGAAGGTATTTCGTCGAAAAAAATATTTAAGTTATTTTTTATGAATATTTTGTACTTCCTTTTAGTTTAAAATTAATAATATTATGATTTTATACAATTATGCTTTAAACTTTAAATCCTATACAAACTTAATTCAATTATTAAAATTTATTCTATATTACCAAGAGCTTTTTAAAATTTCTAAAATAGGGAATGAGAGAAATGAAAAAGAATAGAGAATGAGAGAGACCATATATCCCCCTCCCCTCCCCTCCCCTCTGGCTTCTCTTCCCATCTTAGAGAGGGAAAAAGAGGAAATGAGTTCCCCTTTAGAGGAAATGAGAGAGAAAAAAGGGAAATGAGAGAGAGAAAAGAGAGGAAATGTGTGTGTGGGAGAGAAAGAGAGCAAATGAGAGAGAGAGATAGAGAGAGAGAGAGAGCAAATGAGAGAGAAAGAAAGACCAAATAAGAGAGAGAGAGAGAGGGTTGAGGGAGAGCAAATTTATCCGGTTAGACAAAGAGCAAGAGAGAGAGAAATAGGTTTAAATTAGAGAGTGAGAGAGCAAATTTAGAGGAGAGAGAGATCACATATATATTATGGGTTATCATTTATCGGGTTTTTTTTTTATGGTTTTTTTTATCGGTTCCAATTTGCATACCAATTTAAAAACTCAAAATTCACCAACTCGATCAAAGCAACAACTTCATAAACCTAATCGGTTTAATTTGCAAATACAAAATTGTAAATTTCTCGTAACTCAATTGAATTAATCAATCGGTCATGCCACTTTTACTCGGGCGGATCAAGGTATTTTATCGGTTAAAATATTTAAGTTATTTTTATGAATATTTTGTACTTTATCGGTTAGTTTAAAATTAATAATATTATGATTTTATACAATTATGCTTTTAAACTTTAAATTTTAATTCAATTATTAAAATTTATTCTATATTACCAAGAGCGGTTTAAAATTTCTAAAATTGAGAATGATTTTATCGGTTTATTTTATCCACTTTATTTTATCCCTTAATTTTATCGGTTTCTTTATCGGGTTATCGGCTTATCGGTTTAGTTTTTTTATCGGTTAATTTTATCGGTTAATTTTATCGGTTTATTTTATCGGTTCATTTATCGGTTTAATTTTTATCGGTTTAATTTTATCTGGTTTATTTTTTATTCGGTTTAATTTTATCGGTTTAATTTTTTCGGTTTATTTTATCGGGTTCATTTTATCAGGTTTAATTTTATCGGTTAATTTTATCATTTTATTTTATCATTTGAATTTTATCATTTTCGGGTTACTCATTTTTTTTATCATTTTGTTTTATCGGCTGGATTATCCATTTTAATTTTATCGTTTTGGTTTTATCATTTTCATTTTATCATTTGGTTTTTATCATTTTGTTTTTTCCCCCTCCCTTTGCCCTCCCCTTTCATTTTCCTCCCCTCCTTTTGGTATCCCTCCCATTTTTTATCCACCCCTCCCCTTTGGCCCTCCCCCTCCCGTTTAGCCCTTGGTATCGGATTTCGGTTATCTATTTGGTTTTTGCCTATCCAAGGATCACTAGTTCAGCAAGTAATATACACTTTCGATCGGATCCGGGAGCAAAGATTTTCCTATTGATTGAGGTGAAGAATATTTTTGTTTAGAGAACTGAAAAAGAAAACAGAATTAAACCACTGGAAAAACTTATGGAGATTAGATGTTGGGGGAAAATGTCAATCCCTCCAAGTTATTAACATGCAAGGTTTTTTATTTTTTATTGCTCAAGTACCCTTACCTTGACTTAGCTTTTGAAAACCTGGTTACCCATATATAGGAAATAACTTTCACTTATTCTTTGAACTCCATCACAATCCGAAAACATTCAAATCCTAGGTGCATAAATATAAAATCTTAAAGATTAACTCTCTCTTATTAAGAACAATAGTTATAAACACTCACATCGCTTTTCCACTAGTCTCCACCACAATCCGAAACGATCTAGTTTAGAAAAACGAGTAGTTTTAGAAAACAAAGAATCAAATTACTAACCCAAATCTCTACTGAATTTTAATTTCTCCATTCGAACTTTGTTAAGCTTCAGATATCAATTCAGATTAGAAATAAGCAATGAACTCATATTCTAAAACAAAGGCTAAGTACTTTAATGATATAAACTTCAAAACTCAAACATATCACAACTAGGAGTTCATGACTTCCCTAACAGAGAGAGACTACTCCATGCTAACAGTATAAAGACATTAAAAGGATTCAATTAAAGCCATGGAAATCAAAACAAACTAAGTACAGAAACTTCCTTGAAGGACTGCCTTTAGCTTCTCTTTCGCCTTGACTGAAATCTCCACCTCCTCTCTCTAAAGTGCCAAGAGGTCGTGTAAGACTCCCTCTGGACTTTTTCTCCTCTCCAAACTAACTAAAAGAATAAGAAAAACAGCTAAAATACTGAATGCTGAACTTAAAAATTGGATGCCAAACTAGATGCCTCGGACCCCTATTTATTGTTGGGCTTCTATCTAGAACTTGTAATTTTGTCTCTGTTCAAGGGTTGAAATCTTGCTTTCCTGACCTCCGAATTGAATGAAATTGCATGAGAACCTTCCTTCCATGGTCCTTGCCTTGTGTATGAAATTTGAGTCCAATCTGAATCAGGAAACTCGAGATATGATGTTGAGAAGTTGGACTGCTTATGCTGCCAATTCCAGCACTGGGTCCACCACTTTAAAAATATAAAACTCTGAAAACCCGACTTGGATTGACCTGAATTTCCGTGATATGATCTTCAATGTCCTCAGGAATCTTCAGTCCAAATTTGGCTTCAATTGGGGATAAGGAACTCCAGCTATGCTTCTCTTAAAACTCAGATTTTTCTTCTCTTCTGGCAGCAGTTTCCTTCTTTGTGTGGAACTTCTCTTCTTGGTCATTCAAAACACCTAGGACCCGAGAAAATTTCCTTAGAATCGTCATGGATACGTTCCTTAGGCATTTAGGACTTCTTCTACCATGTTTGGGCGTGATTGGTTGTCAGGATCCCGAGAATTCCGCAATTTGCGTTGTTGAGTCATCGGCGCGGTCGCGCCGATATTGTTCCTGATAATGGCGCGTTCGCGCCACTGGAGCAGAGTTCTTTCTAAGTCAGGAAACGGCCATCAGGTCCGTGTTGGGGAAGGAGACTTCTTGGCGCGACAACGCCATATTTTGTTGTAGAAGTGGCGCGATAGCGCCAGTCCTTAGAATCTTTGCCGACTTCCCAAAGTAGTACTCTAAATTCTAAATTCTAAGGTAAGTGTTCAGCGAGCCAGCGGTAATGGTAGCGCCATCTTGTTGGCGCGGTGGCGCCTTCTAGGGGCTCGGTCGCGCTGTTTCACTTTCCCGAATTGTCCTCTTTGAAGCCTTCCTAGCCGTTGGGAATTTCCTCTATTTATTTGAATTTTTGACCATTTTCCCGCCCCGGTGGAGCCAGAGTCAGCGCGGTCGCGTCGTTCCCTTTTTGTGTCATTTTGCTCATTTTTCCTTCAGTTTCTCTTAGAATTCAGATTTTCTTCTTCTACCAGGTACCTGAGACACAAAACATGAATTTGAGTTATATATATCATTTTCATGCTAATAATCAACTCAAAATGGAAATTTATGATCATTAATTCATGCATAAATAGTGTCTTTCAGACACTTTTCACAACCCCAAACTTAAACCTTTGCTCGTCCTCGAGCAAACTCTGAAATAAATATACCAGATAGATCAATAGAGACTAAGAAAAATTTAGTGATCCTCCCTTTTAAAGTTTTCAAGATAGATGATTCACTCATTTCCTAATGATGGTTCTTCTTGCTTAGTCAAAACAGATTTTGAATTTTCTTCAAATTTTTTAAAGTTGCCTATTCCCATACAAGTGAGAAGTCTCAGTTCAACTCCATAAGCCAACCCTCAGTCCACTCTCCACTACCCTGAAGAAGTTCTCAATTCTGATCAATAGGTCTTTTATGGGTTGTAATGAGGCAGGGATAATGGGTATGATGAAAAAAAATTTTGGTATTTCTTTTGGTTTTTATTCTCCTCCTCATATCCATATTCCATTTTTCTGAGCATGAATTTGATCTTGTGGCTCTTCCTCCAAGCTCCTCCACCCCAGACTTATTCTTTTGAAATGACTCCTCATATCTTTCCTTTTGCCTTTCTTCTTTCTTTATTTCTCTTCTTTTTTCTTCCCCATGTACACTTTTCTTTTGGCTTTGTCCAGAGTCTAGCATACCTTGCCGGTTGACTCAGAGTCCCTAAGCTTGTTGAGGCCCGAGACCCGGTGCACACACAAGGTGGCTTTTCTCTTAACTCAGCCAGGAGTTTTCTTTTTTTTTTCTCTCTTGCTCCTTCTTCCCTTTTTCACAAAAAATTTTCTATACCTTTCATCCATCCCTCCTTATAACTTCGAAATTTTGATCCATGCTCATTCAAATAGAACGCTTCAATGATTTGGAGAATCACGGGTCAGTAAGAAACAAGTTTATTTTTAACTAAGGCTGGTTCATGTAGCATGGGATATTGAAAAAAAATAGGGATCTTTTTGGCCCAAAAGGTTAGACAAAAGGTGATGCAACTTGTGCATTAAAGTGGGTGGCTTTGAAAAAGGCTCAAACGATTTTAAACAGGTGCCTAAATCACCTCAGAATTTCTAAAACCTTTCTGTATTTCGCCTCAAGTTTTCCTCAGGTTGGTTCTAGTGTTTGAAATCAGCTTGCTCACTTGTACTTTGTAAACAAAAAAAGTTTTTTTTTTTTTTTTTTTTTTTTGGAAGCTATAAAATTTCAATCTAACATTATTTCTATCCTAGGTCTATTCTATCAGTGAAAATAAATCAAAATCTCAATCAAATTTAAACAAGTCCTAACAATTTTAAAAAAAACTATTCTAACCTACTCAAAAAAAAAATCAAGCAAATTCAAAAACTCCTACTCCTATTCCTACACTACTGGTCCAGGTGATCTGATCCACCAGGATCAAATGGAAACTGTGACCATCCATGCCTAAGGATATTTTTGGCTTTGAAATGTGCCGCATGGTGATTATGACTTTTGAGCAAAGAGCTGGTCATTCTTTCTCTTTTCTGGTTGGCTTTGAACTTGTTTTGCACATTCACTCTTAGCCAACTTTTCTTTATATTACCCAGACCCAATAAAATTTTAAGTTCATCTTTATGGGTGGTTTACAGGGCTGGATAATGAAGAAATCGATATCTATGAAGAGGAAGGAATGTTCATTAACCTTTGTGTCCTCTATCCTAACCTCTTCATGCTCTTCATGGGGTTTCTCTTCTTTTTCAACCCCATCCCCTTCTTTCTCTTTTTCATCTTCTTACTTTTCCTCCATGATCTTTTTATCCTCTCCCTCTTGAAGTTTTTGAAAATCACAACTCTCTGCTCTCTCGATTGTATCTTCCTCTATGTGTTCTGCAGTAACACATAAATTAAGACAAGAAGTGCTAGCTGTATACATCCATTCAGGTTCATCATCATCAGATAGCTCACGAAAAATGTTTTAACATTTCTTCCATGAATTAACTCATACTTTAGCTGATTTACTAGATTATTTGACTCAGCTCTAATGGATGGATGAAAAATATGCAACCATGGCTCAGAAACATCAATACCCTCAAAACTAGGTTGTTCCTCAGGTGGATCTAACCTTGTATCTATTTGGACAGTGTAGTCATCCACTCGAGTGGCAAACCTAGACAAGTCTTCTTGAGGCTGAGGATATGCATGATGATAAAAAGAATCACTAAACATGGGAGGGTGATCATACCTGAACATGGACGATTGCCCATGTGGCCTTTTAACCTGTGAGTCATTCTCAAAACAAGGATTTACATTTTTCCTGGGGAAATAATCAACATGCTCTCCTCTATAGAAATCATCATAGACAAAAGAACATGATTGATCTGGATCATACCTCCATGGATCATAGCAAGAAGATATATATGGTTGGGGAAATTCCCAATATGAGTTAGGACAAGAACTTATCTCATTCTGCATGTAATTCCACCTCTCAAATGAGTGCTCTTTCCAGTTCCAGATCTGGTTCATCTAGTGGCTCACCACTAATTCTGGTTTTCATGCACGAATCCGATTCATCCTGAAAAGATATAAAAAATTTAATCTCAATCAACAAATCAAAATTCACTTAAACTTACTCTAAAATCAATGGTCCCCGCCAACAGCGCCAAAAACTTGTTGGGTGTCTAGCAAGTGTACTAGGTCAGCAACTAATATAGACTCGAGAGTCCAGATATCGATCACATAGAGACCTTGATGAGAACATAGTTTAAGCAAAGATTTTCCTACTCATTAAGGTGAAAAAATTTTTGGTTTTGAGAACAGAAAAAGAAAACAAAATTAAACCACTGGAAAAACTTATGGAGATCAGATGTTCGGTAAAAATGTCAATCCCTCCTAGTTGTTAACATGCAAAGTTTTGATTTTTTATAGCTCAAGTACCCTTACCTTGACTTAGCTTTTGAAAACCTGGTTACCCATATACAGTAAATAACTTTAACCTATTCTTTGAACTCCATCACAATCCGGAAACATTCAAATCCTAGGTGCATAAATATAAAAGCTTAAAGATTAACTCTCTCTTATTCAGAACAAGAGTTATAAACACTCACATCGCTTCTCTATTCGAACCTCGTTGAGCTTCAGACATCAATTCAGATTACAAATAAGCAATGAACTCAGATTCTAAAACAAAGGCTAAGTACTATATTGCTATAAACTTCAAAACTCAAACATATCACAACTAGGAGTTCATGACTTCCCCAACAGAGAGAGACTACTCCATGATAATAGTATAAATACATAAAAAGGATTCAATTAAAGCCATGGAAATCAAAATAAATTAAGTACAGAAACCCCCTTGAAGGACTGCCTTTAGCTTCTCTTACGCCTTGACTGAAATCTCCACCTCCTCTCTCTAAAGTGCCAAGAGGTCGTGTAAGATTCCCTCTGGACTTTTTCTCCTCTCCAAAATAACTAAAAGAATAAGAAAAACAACTAAAATACTGAATGCTGAACTTAAAAACTGGATGCCAAACTGGAAGCCTCAGACCCCTATTTATAGCTGGGCTTCTGTCCAAAACTTTTAATTTTGTCTCTTTTCTTGATCTCCAAATTCAATGAAATTACATGATAACCTTCCTTCCATGGTCCTTGCCTTCCGTACGGAATTTGAGTCCAATCTGAATCAGGAAACTCGAGATATGATGTTGAGAAGTTGGATTTCTTCTGCTGCCAATTCTAGCACTGGGTCCACCTCTTTAAAAATATAAAACAATGAAAACCCGATTTGGATTTACCTAAATTTCCGTGATATGAACCTCAATCTCCTCAGGAATCTTCAGTCCAAATTTGGATTCAATTAGGATAAGGAACTTCAGCTATGCTTCTCTTAAAGCTCGGATTTTTCTTCTTTTCTGGCAGCAGTTTCCTTCTTTGTGTGGAACTTCTCTTATTGGTCATTCAAAACACCTAGGACCCGAGCTAATTTCCTTAGAATCTTTGTGGATACCTTCCTTAGCCATTTAGGACTTCTTCTCCCAAATTTGGGCATGATTGGTTGTCAGGATCCCGAAATTCCGCAATTTGCGTTGCTGAGTCATCGGCGCGGTCTTTGCGTTGCTGAGAATTCCGAAATTTGCGTTGCTGAGTCTTTGTGTGGAACTTCCTGATAATGGCGTGGTTGCGCCACTGGAGCAGAGTTCTTTCTAAGTCAGGAAAAGGCCATCAGGTCCGTGCTGGGGAAGCAGACTTCTTGGCCCTCCCAAGCTTGACCCCCCTTCCCATGCCTTGGCCCTCCCATGTAGCCCTCCCATTTTTCCCCTCCCATTACGCCCCCCCCCTTATCTCCCATTTTATTTTCCATTTCCCTTTTATTCCTTCCTCCCCATTTTATCCCCCCTTTATTCCCCTTGCCCCTCCCATCCCCTCCCCCTCCTCGGTTCCCTCCTCACGGTTCCCCTCCCATTTCTCCCCCATTCCCCCGGCCGGTTCATCCTCCCGGTTCCCCTCCCATGGTTCCCCTCCCCTTCCCCCCCTCCCCTCCCAGCGTTCCCCCCCCATTCCCCCCCCCCTCCCTTCCTTCCCCCCCTCCCTCCCCCCCCCTGCCCCCAGTTTCCCCTCCGTGAGGGACCCCTATCGCCCCTCCTGTGGATGAACAACTTAGGATGGGAGGAAAAAAACTTGGTCAAGAAATTGAAGGCAGAAAGAGACGTCAAAAAAGAAAAGAACAGGTTACTACAAAAGAGAAACCTGGTTTCAGTTGTTGCTTCTCATGATTTTGAAGTTGTTACTGAGACGTAAGGACTTGTGGTTCACCGGGAGAATTGCATAGGAAAAGAAAAATCGTGAAGTAAGTGTAATTGACAAGAAGGAAATAGAATAATAAATAAGTTAATGAAAACAAATTGAAGAAGAAAGAAGAACAGATTTATTTGTATATATATCAACATCATTTGAAGAGTCGTGACTCTAGTGGATGGATACAGGAATATGAAGCCTTGTGCTGAAGGTGAAGAGACATGCAGAAAGAGGGAGAAAAATTAGGAATCAAAAGAGAAACAAAGATGAAAAAATGTAATTAATAATAAGCAAAAACTCGGGGATAGAATAAAAACTATGTAACTCAGGGATAGAATAAAAACTATGTAGTTTTCTCCATTAAACGTTTTGGCTTAAATTTTTTTCTACTGGGCCCAAAATCTAACAGTGTCAGAGAGCCTTCTCTTCCGTGAAAGTAGAAAAAGCCTATCTCCTTTATATATATAAGAGATTTTTAAAATCATCTAAGAATAGTGGTTGAGGATGAATAGGGAAAAATTTTTTTTTGACATGGCTCCCTGGGTGGCATGATTCCCATAAGAAAATATAAAAAATTAAATGTTTTACAAATTTGCTTTCTAAATTTATAAATACATTTAATTTAAATATAAAATAATTAGATTGATGTTTCATTTACATTTTTTTTATATGATATATTATTAAATATAAATTCTATATATTTTATATAAATATAAATATATTATATAATCTTTAATATTAATAGTTTGTATAAAAAATATTACTACAAATGTAATTTTTCCTAAAGACATTTAAAAATTTTTTGTTTCAAATCCTTATTTAAAACCCTCATCCTTAAACTAATTTCCACATATAAGTCACAGATAAAATATTTGAATAGAAATATTTCATGAAATAAATTAGTTATAAAACTAAAACTAACATATGTCTATTTCACCGAAAATCCACCGGTCCGCGAAGGGCCGCGACCGAGAGATTATATTGATTAATTCAAAATAATTTTGTGTTACAATGTGTTTGAATATCAGAAAGAGCGAGTACAATCTCCTATTCTTCCTCTGATTCGATCTCCGTGTGAATTTGATGAAGTTTAAGCTTCTGTGAACGAACGTCAAAACTGGTTCTAGAACGGAGTGTGCACGAACTATTGAGGCTTTTGTCGGTCGGACAGAGGTGTTTGTGCTCTGCGTGTATCGACTTATGACGTTGCCGGCGATCCTGTAGAGCTGCTCCGGTTGAACTGGTGGACGATGACGAATTGCGAGTTGCCTGACTTCTGTGGCTCGAAAAAGCTTCTGTTCGTGAGAATTTCTTCTCAGTGAAGGAAGTTTAGACCTTCGTTTTGAGAGAGAGAGAGATTCTGCACTTACGCCAAAAAGCTTCCGAATTTGATTTTTTTTCAACCCTTGTGATAGGGAACTTCTGGCTATTTGTAGCTGTCTTCTTCAGTTGTTGAAGCTCTTCCTTGGAAAGGGGATCACGATCCCCTTTCTGCTGCTGACTTGGTCGCTCAACTGCTGGAGAAAGTGACTTGTACTTCGGTTGCTGACTGGTGCTGACTCGACGGATTGTTGCTGATGAGGGCGATGACTGTACTGATGACGCGGCGGCAAGAATGGACCGTGCGATAGGCTATAACGGATGGCCTTGAGAGTTGTCAAAGCCTACCCACGATCATTGTTTGGTGGATCGATGGACTCCTGGACTCGTTGAATTTGGGCCGTGCACATTTTGGTGCATACAATCTCATAATATTTTTTATTAGGTACATATGGATTGATCGCCATCTACTATTATTGAGTACCCTTATATCTAAAAACAATAGTAAATATTACGAGCTAGGCCGGTTCAACCGAACAGTAGATTAAACTCAATGAAACCCGCATAAAGTTTAAAACCCGTTAAACCAGGGGAGTTTCACCATTTAACTCGTTGAGAGAGACGGCGACTCGGAGTTGATCATATAGACTCGGTGTGTTTGGGCCAAAAGCTCTTTTTGTGAGAAAAAAAATACTTACAAAAATATTTGTGTTTGCTATATGACCTTTTTGAAAGAGTCCTCTCTCTAAAAGAACTTTTTAGAAAAGAAAAGCTTTAATAAGTACTAATTAGAGAAGCTAAATGTTACGTTTGGACAAAAATGCTAAAAGTTGATTTCAAATATACTTTGACGATAAAACCCTTATATAAAATTAGCAAATATATAAATAAAATACAAATTAAAATATTACAACTATATAATTATATAAATAAAAAATATATAATTAAAAATATTATATATAATAAATTAATAAATATAAAGGATAATAATTTTTCAAAGATAAAAATTATCAAATTTATTTTATATTAACTGCATGTATCTTATCGGGATCATATGAGTGCGATCAGCTTGGAGCTTTTGATAAAGGCCAATTTCAAAGATAGGATATTGTGTATCTTGGTTAAAAAAGGGCCAGGATCAGCTAAGAGGCGGTAAGCGCCGCTAAAATAAAAGCACCGCTAAATAGCTCTGCTTTAATGTTGATTTTTTAAAAATAAAAGCGTTTGCACACTTGGGTCGTGTACAGGCGTGTTTTTATTGGCTGTGCATACCCATACGCACAACCCTTGTTCGCTGCTGATCCCGGTCCGTTAAAAAAATAACATGCTTGATTTTAGCCGCAAACAATATTTGTCAACAATTGAAAAAAAAGAAAGTTAAAGGTTAATATTGGAATTAAAATAAAATAATAGGGAGATGAATGTGTCTAATGACTCCAGGCTAGCATTTCTCCTCTTTCAAAAAGTCTTCTTTTGGAGCTCTTGCAAAGAGATGTTTTATCCTCTACAATAGCTACCTTTAGTCAGAAGTTTTTCTATCCAAACACTTTTCAAATTTTCAGAGCAGAACTTGAAATTTGTTAGCCAAGTGAGATGCCAAACAGGGCAAAAGAGTACTTTAACAAAGAACAATGCTAAACACTGCCTAAAATTAGGAGTAAGCAAGGCAATAGGAAATAAAATAAAAAGAAAGAGAAAAATTCTAAAGCCTTCATTACCTATCTTAAGCAAAATTATATTGTTAACTCACTTATCCTCGCCCTTAAAAAGGACATTCAATTCAGGCTCACTACTTAGGTGTAATCTGAATTTGGATTCTATAACTTCAAATTTCCTTAGCTTCTAATATACTTTATTTTTAAATATGAGTATTCTTAATAAAATAGGGAGAATTGGAGGACATCAAAACGAATGATTGGAAAGAAAAGAGGGGAATGGGAGGAAGACAAAAACATGAAAAGAGGAGAGGAAATAGGAAGGGAGATTATTGAATAGTAATATATTTTAAGATAAAGTAGGAATGAAATGGGATCATATAGCATTCTCATGTAAGCTTTGAAATGAGATCTATGATATATTTAAATTCAAAATCAACATCATCTAGCAAATTTAAATTCAAAACCAAAATTTTGTTTCTTCTTTGTTAAGCTACTTCCAATTCAAGACGGCCTCCTTTTTTTCCTCCTTTTCTTTCCTCCCGCTTCTTCTTCCTCCCTTGATCTTTCTTCCCCTTGTCTTTTTTTTTTCTACTGTTATATCTATATTTCTCTATTTTGGTCATGGTCATGCCCTCTCTTTTACTCAACATTGCTCTCACCTTTCTTTTTCTTCATCTCATTTTTTTGTATTTTGGCCTTTTCTCATTTTTCCCCCTTTTTCTACTCTCTTATTTATTCTTCCTGTTGTCCCAATAAATCATAATATAATAAAAAAATTTAAATTTTGCGTACCAGTTTGTCAATTCTCCTCCGTTCTTGTCGAATCGCTGTTGGTCCACCAACTCTGTTTGTTTGATTTCCCTTGATGGAAGGCTCCTCTTACGAAGAATGAAATCTGGTTCCAGAGTTGGTGTGACCTCCTTAGCTTGTGTATATACAGAATTCGTGGCCCATCAACCAAACGAACCCTAATTGCCCATTAGCCAAATAAGCCCAAAAGCCCATCAGCAAAATAGCCCGATCCATTACCTAATGGACCCGTACGAGGATTCCTCCTTCCATCATCGCTTCCTACTCAACCTCAGACTTAGGTCAATTGAGGCGTCCCCCAAAGGCCCAAGTCCAACAAAAATAGAACCCAACAAGTGGGCTATAAGAGGCCCAATTCCCATAACGTTTTAAATCAAAATAGTTTGAAACAATTTTTGAAAAAACAATTTAGAAATAGTTATTTCATAAAACCAATTATGGGAATTGGAATATCCATAATTTAAGTAAATCGATAATTTCCCGGGTTTATCGATTTTTGTCAAAATTATGATTTTGCCCCTGGTTGAGATTCTCTTGGAATAATAACCTCCTGACAATATTAATAATGTTAATTCTCCAGAGTGGTTTGATGCACCAAAAAGCATCATCAATGCTATCAATTTTACTCCAAAAGAATTACACACTATAACAATAGTCGGGCCAATTCTCAAGATCAAAGGAAGCTAGACTCGGAGGTGATCAGTCTCATAGGCTCAAGGCCTAATTACCTGATCTCTGGTCACCCGTCCTATGTGTGACACACACAATATTGTATGGTGATGGGACATCTAGGTTAGTGTATGATCCTACGCCCAACACCCCTTATAAGGCCATCTAAACATACAAAGGTCTAAATGAGCTGCCCCAATTCTCACCTCAATGACCCGAACGTATTCTGAGCACAAGGCTCTAGGACATAGTGTCATGAAGACACCCACCTCCCAGTGATCCAATGCCAAAGGGATGAAATCCATGGACAACAAATTAATGCATGCAACAAATAAAATTTATTAATCATGTAAAATTAAACATAAAAGATAGTTCTGAGCAGAGCTACATATAAAATGCTAACAATCTCCCACTTGGCTCAATCAGAACCAAGGGGAATTAATTACAATGCCCATGCTCCTTACATGATCAATAAAAACTTTTACATTTAATCCCTTAGTCATGGGATCAGCTAACATCTCTGCAGAGCTTTTTCTTTCAACTACCAGCTGGTTTTTCTGCACTCTATCTCTTATAAAGTGATACTTCCCATTAATATGCTTGGCTCTTGAATGATATCGAGAGTCTTTGGTTAGGCTTCGAGCAGCCTCATTATCACAATACATTGTGATCGGATCCTTAATAGAATCTACAATACATAACTCCCGCAAGAAGTTCCTAATCCAAATTGCTTCTTGAGCAGCCAAGCTACAAGCAATATACTCTGCTTTCATAGTGGATATGGCAATACAATGTTGTTTCTTGCTTTTCCAAGAAATTGCGCCTCCACCAAACATAAACACATAACCAGAAGTAGATTTGCGAACATCTTGATCACCCTGGTAATCTGAATCAAAGTATCCCTCAACCATGAGGGTAGAAGATGAGAAGACAAGTCGAGCTGTCCTAGTCCCTTTGATATAGCGCAAAACCCGTTTCACTCCTTCCCAATGATGTGGCCCAGGGTCTGACTGATAGTGGCTAAGTAAACTCACAACAAAACATATATCCGGTCTAATGCAAGTCATAAGATACATCAGACTACCAATAGCAGAACAATATGTTGATCTCATATTATCCATTTTCTGCCTTTCAATTTCATTTTGTGGACATTGAGATTTGCTAAAGATATCTCCTTTAGAAATTGGTGTTGTAGTGGGTTTACAAGCATTCATACAATATTTCTCAAGAACATTATCCACATAAGAAGTCTGAGATAAAGCAAGCATCTTAGCACTCCTATTTCTTTCAATCTTTATCCTGAGTATATAAGAAGTCATTCCAAGATCTTTCATCTCGAAATTCTCTTGCAGCCAATTTTTTGTCTCTTGAATCAACTGTCTATTACTCCCTGTAATCAAAATATCATCCACATACAATACAAGAAAGACTATTTGACCATTAAATTTTTTAATATAAACACAAGGGTCTTCAGAGTTACTTTCAAACTCAAATGCTTTTATCGATTGGTCAAATTTCATGTACCATTGCCTAGAAGCTTGTTTCAAGCCATATATTGCCCTTGTTAACTTGCAAACTTTTGTAGCATCTATAACAAAACCATCAGGTTGTTCCATATAAAGTTCTTTTTCAAGATCTCCATTAAAAAATGCAGTTTTCACATCCATCTGAAATAAGTCATAATCATAACATGCAACAATTGACAATATTATTCGAATTGATGTGATTTTTGCTACTGGAGAAAAGGTATCATCATAATCAAAACCTTTTCTTTGAGTATAACCCTTAGCAACTAGTCTTGCTTTATATTTTTCAACTTGACCCTCTGAATTTCTTTTCCTCTTAAATATCCACTTGCAACCTATCGGCTTGCAATTCTTAGGAGGTTCTACTAGGGTCCACACCTTATTCTTCTGCATTGAATCCATCTCTTCTTTCGTGGCAATATCCCATTTCTTAGCATCAATATCTGATATGACACTATCATAATCATGTGGGTCAAGAATGTCTTTATCCTCCAATCTAGGATATGAATTACCTACTAGGGTATACCTGTTAGGCACTCTGATTTGTCTTTGGCTTCTTCTGACATTATCTTGAACCGAAGGATGCTGAGGAACCTCAGAAGTACTGGGCAAAGAAGAAGATATAAGTTCCATATTTTTTTGAATCTCTAAAATATTAACAGGATCCTTTTCTGTCTTTTCAATCAATATACTTTCAAGGAAAGTTACATTTCGGGATTCAAAAATAACACCATTGGCTTTATCATATAATCTAAACCCTTTGGAATGTAGAGGATAACCCACAAATAAACATTCCAATGTCTTAGGTTCTATCTTTGATCTGTCATCTCCTGTATATAGTGCCCTTGCAGGGCATCCCTATGTAACTAAGTGACCTAATCTTGGAGGTCGACCAACCCATAATTCTAATGGTGTTTTCTGCACAGATTTACTTGGTACTCTATTAAGAAGATATGCAACAGTTTTCAAAGCTTCACTCCACAAACTTAGGGGTAGATTTGTTCCACTCATCATTGATCTAACCATCTCAAGCAAAGTCCTATTTCTCCTCTCAGAAACACCATTCTGTTGAGGTATACTAGGAATAGATAAGTGATGAACAATTCTATTTTCAATGTAATAAGAGTTGAACAAATCAAAACAATACTCTCCTCCCCTATCAGACATCAATCTTTTAATTGCTTTTCCTGTGCTCTTTTCCACCTCAGCCTTGAATTCCTTAAATGACTCCAACGCATCAGATTTCTTATTCAAAAGATACACATAGCCATATTTGGAGTAGTCATCTATAAAAGTTATGAAATACTTATGACCATGGCGAGAAGGTACATTAATCGGGCCACATATATTTGAATGAATCAGATCCAACAATTCTTCTGATCTTTTTCTCTTCTTCTTGACATCAAAGGGTTTTTGTGTCATTTTACCATCTAAATAACTCACACATATTCTAAATTCATCAAAGGATAATTTAGGAATAATTCCTTCTTCTTGAATACCTTAGGTTTTAAAGTCAAATGTGCACTTTCAACCTTTGTTGTCCCTCTCCGAATTTCTTTTGCTCTAAGCTTGGCAACAAGAGTTTCTATGTCCCATTCTAAACCATTCATCTGATAATTCATCACAAAATTCTCATAGGACTTAGGCAAAGATTTCATGATGTAATGCACACGACTCTTAACCTCTAAATTCATCCCTACAATATATAGGCGATCAGTTAATTCACATACATAATTGGTATGATCCACTACAGAAGTCTCTTCAAGCATTTTAGCTTGACTTAGTTTTTCCAATAGCATTGTCACCTCTGACTCACAAATACTATTGAACTTAGCCTCTAAGCTTTGCAGGATTTGTGATACACTTTTATACCGCTCATAAGTCTTTTGTAATGACTCACTTATAGATCCCAAAATTTTGACCCTGACCATCTTATTCACCTTAATCCATTTCTTGAATTTAGAAATTACTTTCTCATCATTGGGCTGGGGTTTTTCGGGTTTTGGCTTTCTCAGATAAATATCATAATTGTCTGCAGTTAGGACATAGGACAACCTCCTTTTCCAAGTTGGAAAATTGGGCCTGGTCAAGTTGTTGTTATTCAATATCTCTAAGAATACAAAAGATGTCTTTGTCATGTCTAAAGTACACACATGCACATATTGAATAAACAATCTATTCCATGCATATACATAAACATGAATTAAAACAAAATAATAACATCAATTTTGGGAGTTAGAACCCTTCTGTTAACAGATCCTGGCTTTCTTTGGTCCACCATTCACTGCCACTTCCAGGTGGAGTTTACAACCCCATCACACTACACATCCCTTGAATTAGACAGTCATTGCCTTTGGGATAACTGTCAATTCCCTGATGTAGTAATGATTCCACATACAAACAACTCATTCACAAAACAAATGTTTATCCTTTGGGCATCACACTTATTCTGGAATGACAAGTTACACACACAAAATATTTATAATTTTATTTGCACAGTCAAAGGCACAATCCTTTAGGCATTTACCAGAGACTATCACAATAAAATTATATACAAAATATAATAAACAAATATGCGACTTAATTTAAAGATAACGTTATCCCACTGTTTCATGCAACCAAACCCATCATTGTGCAGCAAGATTTATCATAGAATTATAAATCTAACAAATACACATCCATGACATGTATATCATAATATAATTCACAATTGTGGTAATTAATAATGCATAAAACTCACCATAAATAATACAACAAATTAAACCATATGAAATTAATAAAAAATTTTATCATTAATTTCTAAATCATAAAAAAAATATTTATGGTAAAGATTTTGAGTCAAAACTCAATTTACATATTTATTTTTAATTGAACCAAAATACTCAAATTCCAATTTTATCCAAAAAAAAATATTTTTCATTCATAAAAAATTATTAAAAATATATAGGAAAATCATAAATATTTTATTGAGGTGTAGGTTAAAATTTCATCCAAATCTAATGACTCTAAGGCCCTGAACCGGCAAAAAACTTAAATAGGTGGTTTAGTTCATTTCTGGGCCACCTGGGTAGACCGACCCAAGGACCCGCGGACTCGGTCCGCGCTGAATCGGGCTGACTCCGAGTCGCGACCGAGTCGAACTGAGCTGACCCAGCTCGTACGAATAACTCGGCTCAGCCCGAGTAGAACTGAGCTGAACCCGAGCCGCGATTCCGACCCGAACCATCGGGTCGGAAACGCTGGTCGGCCCGACGCTGGAATTCGTCTTCTCCAGCGCCGTCGACTGGGAAACCCTAGGGTTTCCCAGCCCGGCCATTTCGGTCGTCGCGACGCCGTGCAACGGCCGTGGAAAGGTCGGCCGGACCTCGGCGACCTTTCCGCTCCCCTTTCTGGCGTCGGACGACAGCCAGATGGGGAGGATCCCCGACGAAGAATGGCCGCGCAGAATTCCATTCTGCGCGGCCGTTCCGGCGGCCGTGACGCCGGTCGACGACCACGGAGGGGTAGCCCGATCCATTACCTAATGGACCCATATGAGGATTCCTCCTTCCATCATCGTTTCCTACTCAACCTCTGACTTAGGTCAATTGAGGCGTCCCCCAAAGGCCCAAGTCCAAAAAAAACGGAACCCAATAAGTGGGCTATAAGAGGCCCAATTCCCATAACGTTTTAAATCAAAATATTTTGATACAATTTTTGAGAAAACAATTTAGAAATAGTTATTTCATAAAACCAATTATGAAAATTGGAGTATCCATAATTTGAGAAAATCGATAATTTTTCGGGTTTATCGATTTATGTAAAAATTATGATTTTGCCCCTAGTTGAGATTCTCTTGGAATAATAACCTCCCGACAATATTAATAATGTTAATTCTCCAGAGTGGTTTGATGCACCAAAAAGCATCATCAATGCTATCAATTCCACTCCAAAAGAATTATACACTCTAACAGTAGTCGGGCCAATTCTCAAGATCAAAGGAAGCTAGACTCGGAGGTGATCGGTCTCATAGGCTAAAGGCCCAATTACCAAATCTCTGATCACCCGTCCTATGTGTGACACACACAATATTGTATGGTGATGGGACATCTAGGTCAGTGTATGGTCCTACGCCTAACACCCCTTATAAGACCATCTAAACATACAAAAGTCTAGGTGAGCTGCCCCAATTCTCACCTCAATGACCTAGATGTATTCTGAGCACAAGGCTCGAGGACACAATGTCATGAAGACACCCACCTCCCAGTGATCCAATGCCAAAGGGATGAAATCCATGGACAACAAATTAATGCATGAAACAAATAAAATTTATTAATCATGTAAAATTAAACATAAAAGATAGTTTTGAGCAGAGCCACATATAAAATGCTAACACTTCCTCCACTACTTTCTTTCTTCCTCCAAATGGCCTGCCCATGGCACTCGACATACAACCTTTTTCTTGATTCTCTCATTCATGTTTTCTTCCACTTTTCCTCCCTATTCTTATCCTTCTATTTTTTTCATGATTTTTTTCCTTTCACTTCTACACCTCTTTACCTATTTTCGCCCCTATAATTTCTCTTCCTATATTAGCCTCTTCCACTAAGGAGAACTTTGTGCCTTACGATATTTGGATATGTAAGGGTTCAAAATTTATCAATAATTTTCCTCAACATTCTTCTTTTCCTCCCTTTATTTTACATCTATTCCTTCTCTTTCTTTTCCTTTCTCTTCTTATTTTATTGTTTGTCACTCTTGCTATTTTTATTGTTCTACTCTCTAATTGAAGTTTCTCTTCTATTTAATTTCTTCCTTTATCAGCTTGTTTTTCCACTGTAGTTCTAACCTTTGGCACCTATCATGCTTCTTTATTCCACTCACCGTACCTCTCTCTTTTTTACCTTTTGTAGCCTCACCTACTAATTTGGTACATGTCGTGTTTCTTTGTTCTATTTAACGTACCTCTTCTCTTTCCCAACCTTTTTAACCCTATCCTAATTTGGTATTTGTCAACCTTTTTTATTCCACCCATTGTACCTCTTCTCTTTTCCAACTTTTTTAGCCCCATGATTAGTAATGTTTACACCTATTTATTAGTACTCCAAATTACCTCAAATTGGGGCAATTTAATTGATTCTTGCTTTTATTTTGCAAGTAAAACATAGAAAATTAAAAAGAATAACAACGGAAGAAACTTCATGCAATTCAGAGTTAAAAGTGAAGAAGTTAGCCCAAAAATAGTTTTGGACGCTATAACAGTTCTTGGGCCCCTCTGCACCACATGGACGCCACAACGTCAAGTAGCAAAATTGGGTGCCCCTGCTTGGCAAGTTTTGAGCACAACAACTTCTGTCTTTAAGTGATTAGGCTCCTTAGAAAACCATATGGCGACTGATTTTCAAAGAAAATGTTATTTTTAAATGGCTTGGTGCCATAGAAAAGGCCACAATGTCATATGATGCCTAATCACTAAATTACATTATGCAATCTCTATATAAAGCTACTTTCAGCGAAATTTTTGCCATTCAGACTTGGGGGAGTTAGGATTTCACTTAAAGAATTCTAGGGCTCATGTTAGAGCTTCAATACAGGAATGGGGGAGCACTTTTTGAGGGGATTTCATTTGGGAGGAGGATTCAACCCATAATAAGTGCCCACACATAGAGTTTGCACCTTTTATCTTATTTTCCATTCTTTTTCTGCACTTTGAGCTTTGTAATGCATAGGGATTTGAGATTGGCTTTATATTTTGACATCATGTGTGTTTAGACCTTCGTTTGGAGGTGTGATGTGGTATGCTTACGTGATGTATTGAGTTGTCTTAGTATTTTGAGAATAATTCTATGATGTGGTGTATTTTATGCATGTTTATTGTTCAATTTAATTGCCTCCCTAGCCATTAGTTGAGATTTAGGAACCTGATTCAATCCCGGGAGGGTAGGTTGGGTGGGTACTTGTATTAGGCAATGTACATTCCACTTGATTAGAGGTCTAGTTGGGGGATTTGCGTGCGAGGTTAAGGAAAACCCACTATCGTATGTGACCTATAGGCTATGTGCTATGGGTTCCCTTTCCTAGACCTTCGATAAGAAGAATAAGGGATCTGAAAAGGGAACACGATTACGATACACTCGGGCGAGGGCAGTGCATACCAAATTCCTGGGTCCACTCATCATTCCTCTTCTCATTTTCAACCTTTTTAAAATGTTGCTCTGTATGGCTAACTAACTCTATTTTTCCAGTGCCACCACACAAAGCATTGTTTGCTTGATTATTTTACTTCAATTGGATAAATGTGGTGGGTCCTTAAGTGTGCTTATTGTTTTCAAAACTATAATTAAATAATTATGTAATATAATAATAAAGTAAGGCATGTTGGATGACTCTTATTTCTTCTCAAATAAGAGGCATCCAAATGGTGTAGGTACATTATTAATTTCATAAATTTACATATTAAATCATATAATTTGTTTCATTATAAATATAATATTGTGCTTTCCAGGAAGACAATTCCACTATCATTTGAAGAATTATTAAGATTATGCCACAATTTTGAAGTGATTACAAGTAAAGAATAATGATAGTGAAAAAACTCTTGTAATCAAAAAGTGGTCAACATATTACCATTCCAACCAGAACTAACTTTTTGACAAAACAAAAAAGTAAAAGTTATTCTAGTGAAGATGATATTGACTACAAGGACAATGATATCAACAACCATACAAATCACGAGACATGGTATGACACTTACAAATAATTTTTTATTAGGATTTTATATAAATAAATATCATCAAATAATTTTTTTCTTGATTTTGTATCAATTTTAAGTTAGTAAAGGATGAAGATCAAATCAAAATTATTGAAAATACTAATGACAAAGAAATAAAAAAAGGTAAAAGATAAATGAAATTAACTTAAATTATATTTATTTACATTCATAATGACATTGTAGTGGTATAACTTAAATATATTTATTTGCTTCATTGTAATATCATTTTTTAACATTTAAAAATTGTTTACACTTCTTCTTAGTTGAACTAGGACACATGCAAAAGAAGATGTCACCCAACATAAGTAATTGAACACCAACAACAAATACGTAAGTACTTTAAGTTGGTAAAGTGCTATTTAACATTTTTATTCACTACCACATATTTTTGTAAATAGAGTAAAAGAAGATGAGCAACCATTATTGTCTCATTGATTAGAAACAATTGAAACTGACACCGGTACAAAAAATTTACCATATTTACATTCATTGTTAAATTCATATTACATCATGTTAAATAATTTTTACATATTTTTTAGTGGAGAAACTAATTATTCAAAGGGTATACAAGATCAACTAAGTGGATTTAATATAGATGAAGAGGAAAGTGAAAATATGACTATCCAACAACAAATGAACGAGAAGAAGATTAATGTTGCAGTGGAGTAGATGTTACTATTGTCAAATGTTTTGAGTTTGATTAATATTAAGTTAATAAATTTGTTTTCTTTTCCTTTATGTTTCTATTTATAAATTTGATTATCCTTATAAATGTATAGTAAAAAATCTATTAAAAAAACACCTACTTTATCTAGAAAGGGTTTTTTTTCTTTTGTTTGGGTCATGTGTATAGCACAGGCTCTTATTCTAGTAATCTATAAAAGTTTAAGAACTATAAAATACAAAAAATATAAATAATTTTATATTAATTTTAATAATGATTTTGAATTTGAAAGTTTTGCGGATTCGAATACCCTTATTTTGGTTCAAATTCTGAAGGCTCTTACTTTGAATTTTGCATTAGATAGGCGAAAGAGCATCACCAACTCCTCGTAGTGGTCGTCATGGGTTTGGAACACAATCTTGAGCACATTGACTGGGACATACGTATCTGTGGTATTCATACATGAGGTCTAGTTTGGAGAACACTGCTACACCATGCAATTCGTCGAGTGGCTCATCGATTACTGGAATAGGGAACTTGTCTTTGACTATCAAGTTGTTGAGTGCGTGGTAGTCAATGTAGAAATGCCAAGAACCATCATTCTTCTTGACAAACAGGACAGGTGAAGAGAATCCACTTGTGCTTGGCTGGATAATGTCGAATTGGAGCGTCTCCCGCACCAAGGATTCTATCTCTGTCCTTTGTGGGTGCAGGTATCTATAGGGTCGAACTTTCACCGTTTGAGTGTTCGGGAGGAGAGTAATGCAATGGTCATGAGTCCTTTCGAGGGGCAATCTTGTTGGTACTTGAAAAACAAAATCAAATTCCTCTAGGAGCGGTGTTTGTGTAGAGGGGATTGTCGGAGGTGGTGGTTCGGTCAGCTTAGTTATTTGGCACTACATGAAGAACGCGACAATGTCCTACTTGGCAGAATAAGACTTAATTTCACCAGCTTCTGAGGTTGTATTTTCGAGGCCAATCTGCCAAGTAACCATTGCTCCTTTATAAGCGTTGGAGAAGGTAGACCGGGATAAGTCCCAGTTGACCGGTCTGAGTTCTTGGAACCACTGAATGTTGAGGACGACATCTGCCCCTTCAATTGGGAGAAGGTGAAGGTCAACCTCAACCGTTGTCCCTTGAACTGTCAGTGGCACCTTGTTACAAATAGCGGAGCATAATAGGAATACTCCATTGCCCACTCTCACTCAAAATCTCAGAATGTGTACAATATAAAGTTTCAGTCAATGAGCTAATTGAGTGTACACAAAATTATGTGTGCTGGTGTTGTCCAATAGTATGATAAGAGAAGTAAAGTTCACATTATCGAAAAGCTTCATGGTGTGTGGTGATTGAGCTAAGGGTGTCAATTTCACCAAATCACTGATTGGGTGCTTTGTACCCTATATATATACATGTAAATTTCCTCTATTATGGGGAAATTTGACTTAATCTTGGTGTTCTTGTGCAGGAAAGATAGTGGAAAGCACAGAGGAAGAGGCTCCGGACAAATTGGTGGAACATTGAAAGAATCGTCCCCAAAACACAAGTGCAGAAGAATACTGGGTGTCATAGCATGGATTGAGCGTCATAGCATTGAGTGCAGTTTGGAGTAAGCGACCAAGGCACCATATGAAGCCCTTGGCGCTCCATGGTGCCGGGAAAACTTTCACCATGGCGGAGTTCATGGCACCAGTTAGCGAGAATCAGCGCCTCAGAGCTGATTCTGGGTGCAACAGCGGACCAAAGTCCAGCGCCGCTGCTCTGGGAAGCTTCGCCATGGTAGCAGATAGCGAGAATCAACGGCTCAACGCTGATTCTGGGCGCAACGGCGGACCAGAGTCTAGCGCCGCGGCACCGGGAAGCTTCGCCACGGCAGCAGATAGTGAGAATCAGTGCTGGTTTTTGGTCGCCATGGCGAGGGTTTAGTGCAGAAGCACCATAGAATGGCCCGGGCGCCATGTGGTGTCGAGAGGCGGTCTACAAGTTCCCTTTCTTTAAGTGACTTGGCGCCATACGAGGCACTGGGCTCCGTAGCGCCCAGTCACTTAAAGACAAAAAAAAAAGGAATTTCTGCCTAGGATATACATAGAAAGTGGGAGATTTCGAGGGGCATTTGGACTTGAGACTGGGGGAGTCGACCTAGACCTATCTAGGGTTCATGCTAGAGCTTCAAGGGAGGATTTTTGGGCCATTTCTTGAGGAGATTTCCATCCAGGAGAAGGATTGAAGCTTCAAGAAATGCTATACACTCCTAGTTTGCTCTTCTTTCTCATTTTCTTTCGTTTGTGTGTACTTTGAGTATGGACATGCATTGAGATTGAGATTATTGTTGTATTTTGACTCGATGTGTATTTAAACCCCCGTTTGGGGGTGTGATGTAGCGCACTCTTACAACATATGTGGTTATTTTAGTGATTTGAGCATGATTCCATTAAGTGGTATGTCTAATGCATGCTTAGTATTTGATTAATTGCCTAACTATCTTTTAATTGATATTTAGGAATTTGATTCGATCCCGGGAGGGTAAATTTGGGTAGACTTGCATTATGCAACGTGCGTTCCACCTAGTTAGGAGGTCTATCTAGGGGATTCGTGTGTGGAGTTAGGAATAACCCACCGTTGTAGGCTACGTGTAGTGGGTTCTCTTTCTTGACCTTCAATCGGAAGATTAGAGGGTCGAAATAGAGGACACGGTTGCAGTGATCTGGAAAGAGACCCGCACGTAATAAATTCCTGGGTCTACCAAGTGTTTGATGAAATGCTTGAATGCTAGAATAGGTTAGATACGGGGCGTGGGGATGTGAAATCACACCCCTACCTCTATTTTAAATAGACTCTCCTAGTTATCCCTTGTTCGGGTCCTAGTTAGTGTGCACATTTTATCATTTTCATTGAATATCCTTTCATTCGTTTAATTATAACTATTAGGATGCATGTTTAGTACTTAGTCTACACATAGTCCCTGTGGGTTCGACATTTGGACTCTTGAGTCCGCTTTATTACTAGCGTGACACGTGCACTTGCATGCTATAGAGTAACTTTCTTTAACTAAAAAGTACTCACGTTTAGCAAGCAACAGTTACCCAATTACCCGTTCTTTTGAATCCTAATTGGATGGATAAGGAATGAATTTTTTTTAAGTTACCCGTTTAGCAAGCAACGGTTACCCTATTACCCGATTTTTAAATTACTCGATTACCTTCTTCTAATTGAAATGGATATGGATAATGTCTTTTTTGTACCCGATTACCTGATTACCCAAATGGTAATTTAGTAATTTCTTTATTACATATATATATAATTAATGTCACTTATATTTTGTTTATATAATTTTAAATAATTTTATTGGTATTTATTGTAATTATGAACATGATATTAGAGTTATTATTTAAAATTTTATTCCTACATTTTTGTTTTACATAAATTATATTTTTTGTGATTTTTTAAATATTTATTAAGGTTTATATGATAAAATTAATAGAAATACTATTTACCTATATATTTACCCGATTACCTGTTTAGCCGTGGGTAATCGGGTAAAAAATTTGGATTTGGAATAAAAATTCTTAATTCAGACGAAAGGGGTAACGGGTAATGGACATGGTAATCGAAATGGGTAAAGGAATACCCATTACCCATTTCGATTATTACCCGATTACACCCCTGGATAGAGCCCAAAATCGCATGCAGAGAGACTGCTATAAAGTCAAGGTCATCGTCTTCTAGTGTCGGTTGGCTGTAGTCGATCCTGCTCTCTTCAATTGAGAGCAATTGGAATCGTTTTGTAATGATGGCCAAGAGTGAATCGTTCGTCACAATTAAACGAAAGACCTTTGGCCCTCTTAGCTTCCATCTCTTCCTGTGTCATAGTCTGAAAGTGCTTGGCCCTAAAGGTAACTAGCCTTGGTGTCGGCGATGGTGACGGGGCTGGAAGTGCCTTTTTTGGATTCTGAGCTTGTAGGAGTCGACCACCTACATGCGACTAGGTGGTGGAGCGGATTGTTTGAAACTTCTCTACTTGTATGACCGCCAAAGACTTTGCTTTGGTAAACTGGAAGGCCGAAAGGAGCAAACTTTATCTTGGATATCTTTGCGTAAACCACTCACAAAACAACCAATCTTTGCGTTTGTTGACCATCCACGTACTCGATTGTATAATCATTCGAATTCGGCAATGAACTCTTGAACAATGCCCTTTTGTCTGATATTTGCTAGGGCCCCATGAAGATATTCGAATTCACTTGGCGCAAAGCGTGCATAGAGTTGTTGTGTGAAGAACTCCCAAGAGATGTCATCATGTTTAGTCCATAAGGTTGCTAACTGTTACATGAAAATTCCCTAACCCAAGAAATCATTCACAACAACACACACAATAATCCAAGACGAGATAATCTGGCACTCGAGAAATTAAATAAACCAAACTCAACAAAAACACAAAGATTTAACGTGAAAAACCCTCTTTCAATAGAGAGTAAAAAACCACGGGACGCGACGAACAAATCCACTATTTTCAGAAAAATAGTACAAGAAGTCTTTCAGATGAACAAGAAAAGAGAGAGAGAAACTTTACCCAACCCTTACAAATTTATTCCGAGATCGTTCATCTCCCAATTTGTTTCCAAGGATTTTTGCCGGTTTCTCCCGTTCTGCTTTTCTATTTTTTTCTTTTCACAGTTCTTTTCCTCCTATATCTGTTTTTCCACGCCCACCCTCCTCTTTTACCCTAATCCCTGACGATTTTGACCTTCACACTTGAGAGATACAGGTGGGCTCCACACACTTGACAATCTCCCACTTGGAGACCATCTGGAGCACAACTATTCCAACCTCTGACCTTCCTCTACCTTGTTCGTCGCATATGTCCATCTCTTGCCAATTAGTGCAAGTTCACCATAGTTGAGCAAAGACTCAACTTTTGGCCCTCCACCGGCTTTGTCAACATATCCGCCGAATTCTTCTTTCCATCTATCTTCTCCAGCTTCAATTGTCCTTCCTCAAGTAAAGTTCGAATGAAGTGGTACCGAAGATGAATATGTTTGGTTCTCGAATGAAATGCCGAGTTCTTGGCTAGATGGATTGCACTCTGACTGTCGCTGTATAACCTGCAATCAGCATTATCAAACCCCAACTCATTCATTAGAGATTTAAGCCATATATACTCCTTGCTAGCTTCAGTCGCAGCCACATATTCAGCTTCTGTTGAAGATAGAGCAACAACTTTCTGCAGTTTAGAAACCCAACTGACTCATGTTCCACCAATCAGAAACACATACCCAGAAGTGCTTCTGCCATTATCTCTATCACCCGCATGATCAGAGTCTACAAAACCTTTCACATCAATGTTATTTCCTCCAAAACACAAACAGTAATCAGAAGTACCTTTCAAATACCTGAATATCCACTTCACTGCTTCCCAATGTTCTTTGCCTGGATTTTTCATGAATCTGCCCACAACTCCCACTGCATGTGCTATATCCGATCTTGTACTCACCATTGCATACATAAGACTCCCAATAGCTGAAGCATAAGACACCGTCTTCATGTGAGCTATCTCTTCATAACTCTTGGCACCTTGTTCCTTAGACAATTTAAATTGACCACCCAAAGTAGTAGTCACCGCCTTAGATTCATGCATGTTGAACCTCTCCAAGACTTTCTTCACATATCCCTCTTGGGACAGCCACAACTTCTTCTTCTTCTTGTCTCGGGTAATTTGCATCCCAAGAAGTTATTTCGCTTCACCTAGGTCCTTCATTGAAAATTGATTTGCCAACCTCGTTTTGAGATCATCAATTTTCTTCATATTAGTCCCTGCAACAAGCATATCATCTACATACAATGTTAAGATAATATAATCTCCATCATTGAACCTTTGTAGATATACACAGTGGTCCGCATTGCTCCTAGCAAATCCAATGTCCAACATAAACCTGTCAAACTTTAAGTACCACTGCCTCGGTGCTTGTTTGAGTCCATATAAACTCCTCTTCAATTTGCACACCCAACTCTGTTTTCCTATGACTTCAAAACCAGCTGGTTGTCTCATGTAGATTTTCTCCTCCAAGTCACCATGAAGGAAAGCTGTTTTGACGTCAAGCTGCTCTAAATACAATCCTTTCACAGCAACTACACTCAAAATAGTTCGAATTGAAGTCATTTTCACTACCAGTGCAAATATATCATGAAAATCTATACCTTCCCTTTGTCCAAACCCCTTCACCACAAGTCTTGCATTGTACCTTTGTACACCACCGGCTTCTTGCTTGACCCGGAATATCCACTTGTTTTGTAATACCTTCTTCTTTGCAGGCATCTTCACCAATTCCCATGTTTGGTTCTCCTCCAATGACAACATCTCATCTTTCATACCAAGCTCCCACTTAAGATGAGCTTCATCCGCCATGGCCTCATCATAGGATTCTGGCTCTCCTGCATCAATATACAAAACATGTTGTACACTTAAATTTAACTTTTGTACAGGCTTGCTTACCCTTGTACTCCTCCTCAACCCGGAAGTAACAATTTCTTCTTGTGGTATTTCTGAGTCATCAAAATCAATTTGAGCATTTGAATACTCATGTGATTCACCGTCATCAATACTTGATTGTTCACCCTGTGACTCATTCTCTTGTTCAGTTTCAATTTGTTGTTCTCCTTCACTTGGAACAACCTGTTCATTTGTTGCTTGAGGTAGATTTTCATCAGTCTCATCTCTCTTTATGTACTCTTTCTCCTTAGGCTCAATCTTCTTTTCTTCTTTTCTGTCTTTGTACATTTGCTCCTCTTTGAATACAACATTCCGGCATCGAAACACCTTGTTGTTATCAAAATCCCATAGTCGGTAACCATACTTTCGTCACCTCCGTATCCAAGAAACACACACTTGGTAGATTTAAGATCAAGCTTCTTCCTAACTTCCCTGTCAATGTGAGCATAGGCAATACAACCCAAAAATTTTCAGAAAAGAATAATCCACATTCTTACCAGCCCATACCTCTTACGGTATTCTTCCATCTAGAGCATTTGATGGACTCCTGTTGATTAGATAGACTGTTGTATCCACAAAGTAGCTCCCCAAAGATGCAAGGGGGACCCCATGAATTCTCATGCTCCTAGCTCGCTCAAGGATGGTTCGATTCATTCTCTCTGCCACCCCCGTTCTGGCTGTGGTGTGTTCTAGGCACAGTCTTAATCCTCCTAATCCCCCTTTTGGCACAATAGGAGTCAAACTCCTTATTACAAAATTCTCCGCAATTATCAGACAACAGACATTTCAGCCTTGACCCTGTCTCATTCTCAACACGAGCTAACCAATACTTGAACATGTTAAAGACATTTGATTTTTCTTTTAGAGTATAAATCCATGTCTTCCTACTATAGTCATCAATAAAGATAACAAAATAGAGATTACCTCCAAAAGATTTACCTTGGGCTGGTCCCCAAACATCTGTGTGAACCAAGTCCAATCTGTTGGACTTTTTCTCTCTACCATCTTTGTTGAAGCTCACCTGCTTTTGTTTTCCTAAGACACAGTCTTCACAAAAGTCAAAGCAAATATTAGTTATACCTGTCAAAACCTTCTTTGAATGTAGGATCCTCATCCCACTCTCACTCAAGTGACCAAGCCGGCGATGCCATAATGATGCTTTATCATCCTTCTCAGCCGCCAAGGAAACAATTTGATCTACCTTGGTGCACAATGGGTAAAGTGTGCCCACTGCCTTCCCCTTGATCAAAGTCAATGCTCCACGGCTAACCTTCCATGAGCTGTTCTCAAATGTGATCTTATAGCCCTCCTGGTCTAACTTGATGACAGAAATAAGATTTTTCTGCAAATCCGGTACATGCCTTACCTCTTTTAGAATCAGTTTACCTCCATCATTCATCTTCAAGTGAATTATGCCTCTTCCCTCAATTTTGCACTTCTGACCATTTCCAACAATTACATGACCAAACTCACCCTTGATGTAGTCACAAAACCACTCTTTGTGAGATGTGCAATGGAAAGAAGCTCCGGAGTCAATATACGAATTTTCCACCTTGTATTCGTCATAAACTGACAAACATAGTTTTTCCTCATGTCCATCTACAACATTTGCAGTATTCTTTACTCTCTCTCGACAATCTCTCTTAACATGTCCTTCCTTATCACAAACCCAGCACTTGAATTTACCCTTAGATTTACCTTTTGACTTAGATCGATCCCTATTATTGGGACCCCTCTTTTTGATTTCTTCCCCTGCTCTGCCCTTCCCCTTATCAACCCGACAAGGCTGTGTCGGAAGTGGACGATGTATTGCTCACCATGCTCCTCTTCATCATCTCCCCGATTCAGAATAGCACTCAGCACCTCATCAAACTTCAACTTCTCCTTAGTAGCATTACTAATTGAAGTGATCAATTGTATCCCAACTTTCGGGCAAAGAACACATAAACATCAAAGCTTTCACATCATCATCAAATTTCAAATCAACTTCTTCAATTTGTGCCCACAGTTTGTTAAAATCATTTAAATGATCTGCAATAGGAGTTCCTTCAGACATTCTCAAATAAACAAGTTTTCTCAAAACGAATAACCTTGTTTGAGGTGATGACTTCTCATAGACTCCCCGCCAATGCTGTCGATAAATCCTTGACAGTCTTCTCCTTAGAGACATTAAACGCTCTTGATTGAGTCAAACTCATCCTGGACTACAGCCAATGCCCTTCGATCCAAAGCCCCCACTCATCAGCCTTCATCTCTGCGGCTTCACCCCTATGAGTGGCAAATGTAATTGCTTCTCATATAAGTGGTCCTCTATCCGGATTCTCCACCACCGATAATTTGATCCATCAAATTTCTCAATCTTCCCGGTCTTGGAAGATTTCTCTCGCCATAACTCCCACTCAATTTAATAACCAATTGAATGACACCGCTTCGTTCCCCGCAGACGGCCCAATTGTTACATGAAAATTCCCTAACCCTGGAAATCTTTCACAACAACACAGACAATAATCCAAGACGAGATAATCTGGCACTCGAGAAATTAAATAAACCAAACTCAACAAAAACACAGATTTAACGTGGAAAACCCTCTTTCAATAGAGAGTAAAAAACCACGGGACGCGACGAACAAATCCACTATTTTCAGAAAAATAGTACAATAAGTCTTTCAGATGAACAAGAGAAGAGAAACTTTACCCAACCCTTACAAATTTATTCCGGGATTGTTATCTCCCAATTTGTTTCCAAGGATTTTGGCCGGTTTCTCCCGTTCTGCTTTTTTGTTTTTTTCTTCTCACAGATATACAAGTGGGCTCCACACACTTGACACTAACCACTGTCGTGCCTCCCCGTCGAGGTAGTAGCTTACAAGCGAGACCCATTTGCCTTCTTCAACCTCGTGGTAATCGAAGAATTGTTCTATGTTAGTGAGCCACATGGTGGGGTTGTCATAATCTACATAACGTAGGCAATCAATCCTAATGATGTTCTTTGGAGTTTTGGGGGGGGGGGAGATGCTGTGCGTCGACCACGACGTGCATTATCCTCATATGGATCAGTTTCATAAACCTGGTTATTCATCCTTGAAGTTGCTTGAGGAAAGGATGCGCGTGGAGCTGTAAAATCGGGTGGTGAGTCGGACTGTGAGGCTGCAGAGAAAGCTCGCAACAGAACTTGTTGGCTGTTTTGAATGACTATGAGTGTTCGACTGAGGGAACAGTAATTCCCTTCTATCGTAGTCATGCAAATCTCAAGGGAATGCGAGTCAGGAGTTGAGAGTACTCAATCATTCTATGAGTTAGTAGGCTATCGAGATGTCGATGGACTTGATTCAGAAGCAGTGTGTGGATGGTGCGTTTAGTTTATACTTGAATCTGCCATGAGCACAGATCGAGAGGATGTTTATGGCCGAATAGTATTGGAGAAGCTATGAGCAAGTTCGACAGAGGATGATGGAGTTTGTGGAGGTACTCGAATTGGTGGCGGTGGAGGCACCACAAGCCGACATCCACTTCGGAGTTCTAGCATGTGGTGTGGCTAAAGTGGGTGGTTGTGCAGGAAACGGAGGTAAGCAAGTGGAATTCGGAGGGTACTGAAGGCAAAGAAGGTGGGGTTGCTTAGTTAAAACCCTAATTGGGTGGTAAAGGGAGTTCCCAAAAATTGGCCTGGTTGCAAACCCTAAAGTAGGGTGGCCAACCCCCTAAAATTTCGGGTTGACGGTGTAAAACCCTAAAAATTTATTTTTGCTATGGCGGTAGAAAGAAAAATTGAGTCTTTCTTGTGTGGTGGCGAGAAAAATTGAGTCATTGTAGCTGAAGGGTGAAAAAGAGGTCATATGTAGGTGAAATCACCTAATGCTTGAAAATATGTTGCTACAACAATGCAAGGGATGGAAAAAAAAAAAAAATTCCCCATCGTGAACAGGCTTTGATGCCAAGTTGATATGACCAGGAGTGATTAGTCGCACTTCGATGGAAAGTTAGCTCGAGAGGGAGTGATTAATGGCTCCAAAACGTTGGAACAAGAGATGAAATCGTGCTTTAGAGACAGTCGGGGAGGGTTTGGGCTGTAATGTCTTAACCCTAACTCTGGCTAGACTGCTCTATTTATTGAATTTAACTTAAGTGAAAAGACTACAATGACCCTTATAATGCAATAGGGTGGAAATCTATACTTAAGCAAAACTTACAACCAACGCAAAGTAAATAACATAATGTAACTAAATTTCTGTAGTATGAGGGAAGCTCGTAACATCTATACTTGTTTATCAATCCACCACCATGTTTTGACAATTCTCCTCAATTGAAGGTTCTTTCAAAGAGAATCTGGTTCTAGGCTTTGGTATGACCTCCTCAACATGTGATTATATACAATTTTGTGGCCCACTAATCAACAAACTATAATTGCCCAATAGCTAATTGGCACAAAGCCCATGAGCTAAATATTCTAGTTTATTACCAAATGGACTCCTCTTTCCACCGTAAGTTCTCTCTCTACTCAAACTTTGGCTAATTAAGGTGCCTTAAAAATTGAGTACGACTCAAAATCAAACACCCAATAAGGAGAGTCCTTTAAGCCCAATTCTCATAACGTTTTAAATCAAATTATTTGAAGATAATTTTCATTAATATCTTGAAGTAATTAATTATAGAATCAAAATATCCATAACTAGCACACTTAATAGTTGTTTAAAAAAATTGACTTTTCCCCTGGATGAATTTTTCCTAGAGTAAAACCTCTCAATTATGTAAAAAATAAGAATGGAGTAGTCGAAAGCATTAAATGTTTATGCAATTAATACCACTCTAAAAGAATTATACAATGTACATAAAATTCAACCCAATTCTAAGATAAAAATATGCTAGATTTGGAGGTAATTAGTGTCATAGGCTCAAAACCCATTGACTAGATCAAGCGATCACCAGTCTTATATTTGACAAATCAATATTTCATGGTGATGAAACACAAAGTCAGTACATGGTCTTCCTCCCAACACCCCTAAACTTGCACATAAATATGAATAGGTCAAAGTGAGTTGCAGTAATTCTTACCTCAATGACTCAAACAAATTTTGAGCATGAAGCTCTAGTGCACAATGTTAATAACGTACCCGCCTCCTAGTGATCAACTATCAAATGGATGAAATTCCCAACAGCTATTAAGGCTTAAAAGAGGACAATTTGGGAACGTGAAACCGCGCGATCGCGCCCCAGAAGGCGCTACCACGCTAGAAAGATGGCGCTACCACTGACGCTGGCGCGCTGAACAGTTGCCTTACAAAGAGTTCAAAGTGCTATTTTGGGAAGTCAGAAAAGATTCTAAGGAGTGGCGCGACCGCGCCAATTCAATAGCCAAATATGGCGCTGCCGCGCCATGAAGTGTCCTTCCTCAGCTCGGACCCGAAGGCCGTTTCCAGACTTAGAAAGAATTTTGCTCCAGTGGGGCAACCACGCCATAATAAAGAAGAATTTCGGCGCGACCGCGCCGATGACTCAGCATACGTAAATTACGGAAATCTCAGGATTCTAACTACCAATCAAGCCCAAACTTAGGAGAAGAAGTCCTAATTGGCTAAGGAAGGTATCCACGAAGATTATAAGGAAATTGGCTCGAGTCTAGGTGCATTGAATGACCAAGAAGAGAAGTTCCACACAAAGAAGGAAACTGCTGCCAGAAAAGAAGAGAAAATCAGAGTTTTAAGAGGAGCAAAGCTGGAGTTTCCTATTCCCAATTGAACCCAAATTTGGAAAGCTTCCTAAGGAGATTGAGGATCATATCATGGAAATTCAGGTAAATCCAAGTCGGGTACTCAAAGTTTTATACTTTTAAAGTGGTGGACCCAGTGCCGGAATTGGCAGCAGAAGCCGTTCAACTTCTCAAGGTGATATCTCAAGTTTCCCAACTCAGAATGACTTCAAATTCCGTACACAAGTCAAGGACTATGTAAAGAAGGTTCGTGAGTAATCTCAAGAAATTCGGAGGTCAGGAAAGGAATATTTCATACCCCTGGACAAAGACCAAAATTACAAGGTCTGGACAGAAGCCCAGCTATAAATAGAGGTCCGACGCAGAGAGCAAGGCATGGAGTTTTAGGGTTAGAATCCAGTTTTGTAGTGTAAATCCAGTTTCATCTTTTAGTATAGTTTGTAGTTTAGTTTCTTATGGTTTGTAGTTAGTTTGGAGTTGAGATAAAGAGAGAGAAGGAAGAGATTTCAGCCAAGGCACGAGTTGAAGCTAAGGGTAGTCCTTCAAAGGGGGTTTTCTGTACTAATTTTCTTCTTATTATCATGGCTGTAATTGAATCCTCTGTGTGTGCTTATTCTATTATCATGGAGTAGTCTCTCTCTGTTGGGGAAGTCATGAACTCCTAGTTGTTGAATTGTTTAAGTTCTGAAGTTATAGCAAAAAAGTACTTTGCTTTTGTTTTACAATCTGAGTTCATTGCTTATTTCTAATCTGAATTGATAGTTGAAGCTTAACGAGGTTCGAATAGAGAAGTTAAAATTCAGTAGAGATTTGGGTTAGTGATGATTATTTGTTTTCTAAAAATAACTTGCTTTTCTAACTAGATCGTTCCGGATTGTGATGGAGACAAGTGGAAAGGTAATGTGACTATTTATAACTCTTGTTCTAAATAAGAGAGAGTTCATCCATAAGCTTTTATATTTATGCACCTAGGATTTGAATGTTTCCGGATTGTGATGGAGTTCAAAGAATAGGTGAAAGTTATTTCCTGTATATGGGTAACCAGGTTTTCAAATGCTAAGTCAAGGTAAAGGGTCTTGAGCTATAAAAATCAGAAGTTTGCATGTTAATAACTAGGAGGGATTGACATTCTTCCCCAACATCTCATCTCCATAAGTTTCTCCAGTAGTTTAATTATGTTTTTCTTTTCTAGTTCTCAAAATAAAAAACCAAAAATTTCTTTTCTTCAATCAATAGAAAAATCTTTACTTAAACTGAGTTCTCATCAAGGTCTCCGTGGGATTGATATCTGGACTCTCGAGTCTATTTTACTTGCTGACCTAGTGCACTTGCTAGACACCCAACAAGTTTTTGGTGTCGTTGTCGGGGACCATTGAATTGAGAGTAAGTTTAAGTAAATTTTATTTTGTTGATTGAGTTTAATTTTTATATTCTGTCTTTTCAGGTTGAACCGGATCAGTGCATGAACATCAGAATCAGTGGTAAGCCACTTGCAGAAATCGATCCTGACAAGGATCGCAAAATAGAGAGAAGTTGCAGACAGTCTCCCGGGTCGTAACTGCAGAAGGCCAATTCCATTGAGGAGGGGCAGCACCAGGCCTTGAACTATCTTTCAAACTCGCAGAAGCCAAACCGTCGACACAGAGATCCCATTTTGTTGGGAGGATCGATTCAACCAAGAGGGGCCCCACTACACACACCTCCTTTCAAAATCCTCTTCCCGGTGCGTCAATACGATTCGCGAAGGAACCGCAACTTCGCCGAGACATCAATCAATTTCAAATTGGCCTCCCGTGTCTTATTCGGATTCGAGTTTTCCCTTTGGTCCGGCGACCAAGCTAACCCGAACTGCACCTCTCACTAGTTCGACGCCTTTGCAGTCGCCGAAGTGACACCTCTTCCCCTGGCGCGACAAAATTTAAGTCGTCAAGACTTGCGTGAAGTTCGCAAAAATCTATCGCGTCGGCCTTCTCCGGGGTTTCAAAACAACTTTTTTGCCAACACTCAAAAAAAACCGTAGCCAGCAGCTCAACCCCAATTCGCCGTTGTTGCTCAAACCTCAGGCGACATCTCTGCTCTCGGTATCCATCATCTCTCTATACCGTACATACTCCACATAATACGCCATGCATGCAAAAAAAAAAAAAAAAGCAAGCAGCTCTAAAACGACAAGAGAGAAAAAAAAAAAAAAAAAAAAATGAAAAAAAATCGTTACAAGGTGTACAGAAAATATACACCGTCCTAAAAAAAAGCAAGAGGACAAAAAGCATATGTACACAAAAAGATAAACGATCCAAAAAGAGTAAGAGGATCAAAAAAAAAAAAAAAAAAAAAAAAAAAAAAAGTGTGTGTGGCGTCGTGTGAATATCTTCACATTGAAACTTGTTCGTTCCTCCCGAACGAACAAGTCTCGAAAAGGGCAATCTGTATGCACCAAAATGTGCACGGCCCAAATTCGATGAGTCCATCAACCCACCGATCCATCAAAGAACGATCGTGGGTAGGCCCGGTCGATCTTCGAAGTTCATCGCTGCAGCCCATCGCGAAGTCCAGTCGTGTCGTCGCGTCATCAGCACAGTCGGCGCCCCCGTCAGCAGGAAGCCACCGCGTCAGCCTTAGTCAGCATGCCTCGTCACGTTGCTACACAACTCAGCAACCAACGATCATGTCTGGCCATCAACGGTAAAAACCAAGGAAAGAGGAGCACGATCCTCATTTGTGGGATCGAGGAGGAGAAATTCTTCAGTCTTCCTCCCATCTCAAAGGAGGCAGCAGAAAGGGAATCGCGATCCCCTTTCCAAGGAAGAAATCACAACAACTTCACAGGACAGGTTACAAATAGCCAAAGAATTCTCAATCACAAGGGGTGGGGGAGAAATCAGGTGGAGAAAAAATCAAGTTTGAGAGCATTCTAGTCGAGAAAATACTTTACGCACAGAAGTTCTTTCTCTCTCGAAACGGAGGTCTGAAAATCCCTTCACCGAGAAGAAACTCGACGCACAGAAGCTCTCTCAAACCAGAGAAGTTCAGCCACTGCAGTTCGTCGTTCAACAGTTCAACCGGAGCAGCTCTACATGTTCGCCGGCAACGTCACAAGTCGAAACACACGGAACACAAATACTTCCGTCCGACCGACCAAAGCCACACCAGATCGTGCACACTCGTTCCCAGAACTCAAACTTCGACGTTCTCGCCAGAAGCCGAAACTTCGACAATTCACACGGAGATCGAATCAGAGGAAGCCTAGGAGAGTGAACTCGCATTCCTTGATACAAAACACACCTTGTAACACAAAATTATTCTAAAGTAATTGAAAACTTCTCTCGGTCGCGCCTCTTCGCGGACCGGCGGATTTTCGGTGAAACACATACAAAAAGTATAAAGACAACACTTAATACATGAATTGCTTTATGAGACCTAATATATCTGACTCTCTACTCTAGTGCCTACTCTGACTTTGTCTCCTCCTCGTCCGAACCCTCCTCGACGGATCCTCCTCAGCTACATCCTCCGCCTCGTCCTCATCAGTGTCATCATCCTTGTGTGTCGGGCCCACTCCCGAAGGTGAAAGGGTGGGTTTTGTGTCGCCATCGCCTGCTGCAAGTAACGCTCGATGTGCTTGATCCTCTGAGTGAGCATCACGGGTGGGGCCCTGCGGTGCGGCTGGCTGCTGAGCCCGGATCCGCTGGCCATATTGTAGGTAGCCACAGCGAATCACGGGGCGCCAACTGAGCGCTGCACAGGGGTCCCATGTGTTTGGCGCCCCGTGATTCGCTGTGGCTAACTACAATATGGCCAGCGGATCCGGGCTCCTGGCTGTTGAGGATGGTGACGAGGCTGATGGTTGGCATTCGAGATGAACGTCACCGTAATCGGTGTCTTTGATGTCAATAGTCTGCAGATGATGATGCTGGGACGCATGCTGCCTCGCACAACACCGTGACGACCGATGGGAAGTAGAGTGGGAAGTAGAGGTCGTAGTCGACCATCTCACACATTCACCGGGTGGTCGGTCAGGATGGCATAAATCATGTACGCCCTATCCACAGTTACCTCCGTATAGTGTGTGCTAGGCATGAGCGTGCGCAGACGAAATACATCCAAACTCTGGCCTCCGGACGCAAGCCCCTCTTCAGGAGGTGTCAGGGCCTAATGTCTGTGCCCAAGTCTTACTCCGCCCTCGTTGAGGCTGAGGTATGCAGTGAGCTCCTCCAGCGAGACCTCGTAGCGGAAGCACGTCACTTCTACGTCCTCGTCTCAAAGGCCGTAGTACTCGTTGATCGTGCACCGATGAAAGCTTACCTAGCGTTGTTGCACCATGCAAATATAGTCCTGTGCCTCCAGGATGTTGGAGTAGAACTCTCTAACCATGGAAATGTCTGGGGGGCCTAGGTGTTGGGCAAACCTCTTCCATCTCCTCAGACTAATCTGAGGAGATAAGTCTGGGTGGGGCCCAGTGCTCCTCTCATGGCGCAAAGTCACTTAAGTGACTCGTGTGTCACATGCCCCTAGGTGGGGTCATTGACATCAGTCTCATGTGTGGTTGACGCTTTAAGTGACCCAACGATCAAAGGCACCCAGAAGCTTAGGCGTTTGTCAGAGTGCCCAGCTTCTGTTGCAATCCTACTTTTCCTTCTTCACTTTAAATTGTTGGCCAAACATTTCCACCACTTTGGAATTTAAAAACAACATAAACACATATCCTAAAACATGTTAAATTATGCAAAGACAACAAATTATCCACATATTCAAGCATGACATTTATTTCAAAAGCAAACTTAAAAAACATGAATGACACTACTAAAAACTACTTTCACCATTCAATTGACATTTACTCCACATTCTAATTCATGATGGTGATCTACAAAAAGGATAACTAATAATATTGGCAAATTAAACACAAAATTACATGACCTATTGCAAATTAAACAAAAGTCAATGAAGATCAATGGGAGAGTAAACAAGCTAACAAATGGACTTCTTTCACAAAATGGAGCACAAGCTACCTATCTACTCTAACCTAAGCTTGTGGTCGATCTACCCTATCACACTAATTGATTCTTGCTTCTTCAATCCTCTTCCGACCAAACTTCCTCAGATCCTTCATCTTCCTCCAATTGTGCATCCCCCACACTCATTCCTTCTCCCCCCGGATTGTATGGCAGAATTTCATCCGGTGTCATGCCTTGCTTCTGAGTTATCCTCTGAAGCATCTCACTCATATATTGGCCTTGGTATCCCTTCAATTGCCTCAATTGAGCGAGTTGATCTTCCACACTTGTTGGGGGTGGCAACGGTCAGGCAATAGAACGTGATGAGCGTCCCACCAATTTGATGAAGCCTTCATCAATTATTTTAGCTTGCATACATGATCTCTTCAGTTTGCTTGATTATCACTCCAGCCGACGCGCATAAAAAGGTGACCAAAGAGGGGTAATAAAAACCTTTCTAGGAGTCCATTGCAGAGGCGTAAATACCATCGGATATGACCCTACCGATGTTAATTGTTTTCCCCTTCACAATAGCATAAATGAGGTATGCCCTAACCTTTGTGACTGAAGAGTATTGCATGCTCGGGATCAATTTGGAACTCACAAAGTATAGCCACACCATGGCATCCTTGCTCAAATGCTTCTTGGGGAATGAAAAGGCTTTCCATTCTTGATTTTCCATGTTGTCCCCTTAGGACAAAGAAAGACACTAACCTTCTTTGGAGTAATTTGATCTTTGAGGGTAGAGTACTCATCCGAACCGTTCCATGGAGTTTTATACACCGCATGATGCCATAAGAAGCAAAGTAAACGGCTTTGCCCCTCACTTTTCATTCTCTTGTTCTTGCTACATACACATTGATATAGAACTCCCGAACCAATGGGATGCTCGTCCCTTTAGGTTGGGTACAAAAGATCTCCCATTTCCAGTCCTTGATTTGCCTTTCATACAAGGGATCCAACTCCCTATTCTCCAACCCACTCTCCGGGATCAATTTGTTCTTTAAAATTCCCTTTGTGTAGGCATTGTAAGCCTCTTCACATGAAAAAATAGAGCGATCCCATACCTCTTTTCCTTTTCCACCTCTAGAATTCATGTTGTTGCTGATTTCCCTTGCTCTTGATTGCCTTCAATCACGTTGGTAGTAATGTATAAAAAGTTTGGAGGCTGATCAAGAATGGACCACTCCTCGAAGTTGGAAGTTAAGTGGCTGAAGTGGTTTGGGGTTTTTTTAAGTTGTGAAATGAGGACCTACGGTATGGTTAGGGCTTTTTAAAGTGAAGGTTTCGTGGAAAACTCTTTATCTTTCATCCCCAAAATTCCCTCCAAAAGAAGGGGATGGTTTGGAATAGAATAGACAATTTTAGCTAAAAAACCCTCCCGGCGCCATATGGCGCCCAGTCCTATTCATGGCACCGGGCATATAAAACTGTTTATGGACAATCTGGGCATTGTATGGTGCCCAACACTTTCTGTGGTGCCGGCTTCTATCAAGTGCTCAATTCACCCAAATTCCAATTATTTTGCGTCAAAACCTCTTCTCACTTATTTCAAAATCTAACTACACTATCTCAGTATGTTCAACTTGATGTCTAAACACTTATTTCATCAAATTAACTACCAATTAAACATCTACTAAAAAACTCTCGTCAATGGGTTGCCAACCACGAGCTTTTCTTTTAAGTATTTGGCGACGCTCCATTGCAGCACTTCTCCACCCAAATAGTGCTTCAATCTCTGCCCATTTACTTTGAAAACATGATCATCTCCCTCATCCTTCACCTTAACCGCTCCACGAGGAAGGGCCTTAACTACTCGGAATGGACCATCTCGATTTGAGCTTTCCCAGGAACAACTTCAATATGGAATTAAATATCACTAGTTGACCCGGTTCAAACTCTCATCCTCAAGATTTTCTTGTCATGCCACATTTTGGTTTTTTCCCTTAAACAAATGGGAATTCTGTTAGGCCTCTAACCGAATTTTCTCCAACTCAAGGAGTTGAAGCAACCTTTTCTCCCATGATTTAGCCAAGTCCATGTTCACCTTCTTAATTGTCTAATAAGTTTTATGCTCAATCTCAATGGAGAGATGACAAACCTTCCCAAAAACTGTCCAGTAAGGAGACATACCAATGAGAGTTTTGAAAGCTGTCTGGTAAGCCCAAAGTGCTTCATCAAGCCTTGATGCCCAATCCTTCCTAGCCAGGCCAACCATCTTCTCCAAAATTTTCTTGGTTTCCCAGTTAGACACTTCGGCTTGGCCATTGGTTTTCGGGTGGTAGGCAGTGGCTATTCGGGGAGTAACTCCATACTTTGCAAGCATGGCTTGCAATTATCTGTTGCAAAAATGAGTTCCCTCATCATTTATCAATGCCCTCAGTCTCCCAAATCTTGTGAAGATGTTTTTTTGAAAAAAATTTATGACGACCTTGGAGTCATTAGTGGGTGTGTTACCATTGCCTCAACCCACTTAGACACGTAGTCCATTGGCAATTCGAAAGAATGAATGGGCCCATAAATTCCATCCCCACAAATAAAAAACCTTCAACTTCAAGAAGTTATTGAGAGGTATCTCATGCCGGTGCGATATATTACCAAATCTTTGGCATCTATCACAAACCAGTGCAAAATTGTTAGTATCCTTGAACAAAGTTGGCCAATAGAACCCAGCTTGAAGGACTTTGGCTATCGTCTTTTGGCCACCGTAGTGCCCACCATAACTCGAATTGAGGCATGCTCCCAACATTTGGGTTACTTCCTCCTCCAGTAAGCATCTTCGCAATACTTGATCAGCCCCCCTCTTGAACGAATAAGACTCATCCTAAACATACGATTTCAAATCATGAATTAGGGCGGTAGGACCTTGCTTACCAAGATATTCACATAATCTGCATACCAAGGGTCAGAATTCTCCTTCAATGCTAGTAATTTCTCATCAGGAAATGTTTCCCTTATGGAAATAATCTCATGACTATCACCACCTTCCAACCTAGGTAAATGATCTGCTACTAAATTGTCTTTTCCTTTCTTGTCTCGGATCTCTAAGTCAAATTCTTGCAAGAGTAAGATCCCCCTAATCTGGCTTCGGTTCACATCTTTCTTTACAATTAGAAATTTGATGGCTGAGTGGTCAGTATAAACTACCACCTTTGTGTCAATCAAATAAGCTCTAAATTTGTTAAATGCAAAGACAACCTCTAGGAGTTGCTTCTCTATAATGGTGTAATTTACCTGGACATCAGTCAATTTCCTACTTGCGTAGTAAATTGACAGGAAGATCTTATCATCGATTTGGCCCAAAATAGCCCCCACTGCATAATCACTTGCATCACACATCGATTCAAAGGGCTTAGACCAATTAGGAGCAGCCATGATAGGAGCACTTACCAACCTTTTCTTTAGCTCTTCAAAATACTTGGTGCAAGGTTCATCAAAGGCAAATAGAGTATCCTTTTCCAACAAGGTGCACAAGGGTTTCGAGACTTTGGAGAAGTCCTTGATGAATCTTCTGTAGAACCCTGCATGACCCAAAAAACTCCTAACACCTTTAAGGGTGGTTGGTGCCTGAACTTTCTCTATAAGTTCTACTTTAGTTCTATCCACTTTCATTCCCTTAACCGATACTTGGTGCCCCAAAACTATACCTTCTTGCACCATAAAGTGGCAGTTCTCGCAATTGAGGATCAAATTGGTTTCTTCACACCTTCGGAAACCTTCTCCAATATGCTCAAACAAGTATCAGAGGAGTGCCCAAAAGCTGAAAAATCATCCATCAACACTTCCATACCTTGTTCTAACATATCCTAAAAGATGGCCATCATACACCTTTGAAATGTAGCCAGTGCGTTACACAACCCAAACGACATTCTACGAAATGCAAAGGTGCCATACGGACAAGTGAAGGTGGTTTTCTCTTAATCCTCTAGAGCAATAACAATTTGATTATACCTGAAATATCCATCTAGGAAGCAAAAATATTCCTTGCGAATCTATCAAAAATTTGATCAATGAATGGTAGAAAAAAATGATCCTTCCTTGTGGCCTTGTTTAGCTTCTGGTAATCCATGCATACACACCACCCAGTGACCATCCTAGATATCCTAAAAGATGGCCATCATACACCTTTGAAATGTAGCCAGTGCGTTACACAACCCAAACGACATTCTACGAAATGCAAAGGTGCCATACGGACAAGTGAAGGTGGTTTTCTCTTAATCCTCTAGAGCAATAACAATTTGATTATACCTGAAATATCCATCTAGGAAGCAAAAATATTCCTTGCGAATCTATCAAAAATTTGATCAATGAATGGTAGAAGGAAATGATCCTTCCTTGTGGCCTTGTTTAGCTTCTGGTAATCCATGCATACACACCACCCAGTGACCATCCTAGATATCCTAAAAGATGGCCATCATACACCTTTGAAATGTAGCCAGCAACCCAAACGACATTCTACGAAATGCAAAGGTGCCATACGGACAAGTGAAGGTGGTTTTCTCTTAATCCTCTAGAGCAATAACAATTTGATTATACCTGAAATATCCATCTAGGAAGCAAAAATATTCCTTACGAATCTATCAAAAATTTGATCAATGAATGGTAGAAGAAAATGATCCTTCCTTGTGGCCTTGTTTAGCTTCTGGTAATCCATGCATACACACCACCTAGTGACCATCCTAGAGGGGATGAGTTCATTGTTCTCTTTAGATACCACTGTTAGTTCTCCTTTCTTAGGCACACATTGTACAGGGCTCATCTATGCTCAATCCGAAATAGGGTAAATTATGCTTGCATCAAGTCACTTGATGATTTCCTTTTTTACCACTTCATGATGGGGTTTAGCCTTCTTTGGAACTCAATGGATCATGTATGTCCTTCTTCAAGAAAAATCTTATGCATACACATAGACAGACTAATAACATTCAAATCGGCTATTGTCCACCCAATGACCCTTTTGTGCTCTCTTAGTACTCTTAACAACTTTTCTTCCTGCAACGAATTAAGGTGAGCAAAAATAAGAACTGAAAGAGTAGAGGAGAGTCCAAGAAATGTGTATCTCAAATGTTATGGAAGTTGCTTCATCTACAAGGTGGGTGACTCTTCAACGGATGGCTTCAATGATCGGGTATGCTCCTTCATGAATTCTAATGCCTCAAATCTGCTAGTGCTTCTAACCACTTCCCTTCTTCAACCTTGTCCTCTTCAAATTCTTGTCTGTCTTGGACAATTTGGGCTTCTAATGGATCATTTGAGTATGCTTTTAAAAACATCACTTGGATTATGCTATGTAAACCATGAGGTGAACCTTCCTCTTCATCTTCTTTGGGGAACTTCATAGACTTGAACACATTAAATGTCACGATTTGATTTTGTACCCTCATAGTAAGTTCTCCCTTTTAAAAATCAATAAGAGTACAGCCTATGGCCAAGAACGGTCTCCCTAGAATGATGGCAATCTCACTGTCTTCTTCCATATCCAAGACTATAAAATCAGTCGGGAAGATTAACTTGTAAACTTTCACCAAGATGTCTTCCACAACTCCTCTTAGATAAGTCAAGGAGAGGTCGGCTAATTGAAGTGTCACCGTAGTGGGTTTAACTTTTCCCAATCCCAAAGTGCTACAAATGGACAAAGGCATCAAATTAACACTTGCACCTAAGTCGCATAACGCCTTACCCACAAAGTGGTTTCCAATGGTGCATGGAATGGCAAAACGTATGGGGTCCTTCAACTTTTGGGGAAACTTCCTTTGTATGATGGCGCTGCACTCTTCCAAGAGGGCTACTGTTTAAAATTCTTCTTGGATGTCTTTAAAAAATTTGGCATATGTGGGCATTTGCTTAATTGCTTCGGCAAATGAAATGTTGATGTGAAGCTTCTTGATGGCTTCAACAAACCTCTCAAATTCCTTAACTTGTGATTCTTGAGACGTTTGGGAAATATGGGGGGTGGGTAGACTTTCTCTTTATTCCCCGTCAACCGATACATGTGAATCTTCTTGCACTTCTGGTTCAACTGGCTCATGGGACCTATCCGACAAAGAGGGGTCTTCTTGCACTTTATCCACTATAGGCTGATTTCTTTCCTCTTCTTGCTTTCTCACCCTTTCCTTCAATTTCCTCCTACTCCTCAAAGCCACTGCCTTACATTCTTCCTTACCTTCTCTTCTAGGATTATCCACGATATCACTCGGTAAAGAACCTTGAGGTCTAGTACCAATCGCCTTAGCTAGCTGTCCAAGTTGCTTTCAATGTTTTGGATGGACACGTCATGACTTTGTACCAATTGAACAAGCAACTCTATGTTACTATTCTTCTCTACCGGAGCTTGGGGCTTCACATGGGTACAAGTCCCAGTGGATTTTGGGGTCCTGGTGACGAAGGGCCACCTTGATCATTTCTCCACAAAAAATTTGGGTGGTTTCTCCAACCTAGGTCATATGTGTTTGAGTAGGGGTTGTTGTGGGTGGGTTGGCTCCTGGCATAATTAGTTGTCTCCAATGTAGAAGGACACACCTCACTATTGCGTCCCACTCCTCCACAAGTCTCGCATTGCCTGAATGGGCTTTTCACGGCATTAACACTCAATGTTTCAACCTTTTTGCTCAATGCCGCCAATTGCACCATGATCATAGTAGACACATCCACCTCATACAACCCGGTTATCTTCTTGGTTCCCACATGCTCAGACTGCCACTGATAATTATTGTTAGTCATCTCCTCTAACAACTCATATGCATCTTCAATTGACTTCCTCATCAAATCTCCTTCGGTGGCTGCATCAATGACAATCCATGTTTGATATTACAATCCACTGTAAAATGTTTGGACTTGGAGCCACTTGGGGATAGCGTGGTGTGAACACTTTCTCCTCATAGAGTGTCTCATACTCCATTTGAGTGAAATATGTAATGTCATTTCTCAACTTGGCTGTCTTTTATGGAGAGAAAAACTTAGCCAAACATTTCTGGACTAGCTCATTCCACGTGGTGTTGGACCCCGATGGTAGCGAATTCAACCAATGGTTTGTTTTATCTATGAGAGAGAATGAGAACAATCTCAAACAAATTGCATCATCTGACACATCCCACTGCTTGAAGGTATCACAAATTTTCAAGAAACTCGTAAAGTGAGCACTTGGGACATCTCTAGGCAATCCCCCAAGCTGAACTAAAGACTGGATCATTTGAATGACCCCCGGCTTGATCTCAAAGTTGTTAGCACCCACTGTCGGTAATAGAGGATGGAAGTCCTACTTGTGGAATAACAAAGTCTCGCAGGGATTTATTCTCATCTTTATCTTCCATATTTCTCTATGGTTGGGCTACAAGTGGTGGAACTCTAGGTGCTTGAGCACCCTGCTACTGCTTGCCTGTTACATCCTTCAGTTAGCTCTGAACATTCTTTCAATTTCTAGAACATAAGGTAAAATGGATAGTTCACGTGCTTGGTTCAGCATCAACACAAAAAGAAGTATGGTCAGATTATTAAAAAAAAAAAAACTAAAATAACTAAAACTAATTATCAAGACAAATTAAACAAACTAAACTAACTAAGACCAACTACAACTAAGTTAGATTGATAAGGACATCAATCTCAAATACTTCTCAGTAACGGCACAAAAAAATTGTTCACGAAAATGCGACTTGCACACAAGTATACGTGTTGAACAAGTAGTAAAGTGGACTGTTAAGTCTGGGTTGTCGAACCACGTGGAGTAAATGAAACGACAATTTATGTCTACCTAACTAATGTAATTAGTCTATAAAAAACACGGTAGGTGATTAATGTAAATTGCAAAATTAGAATGTAAGGTAATAAACTATATGGTGAATTACAGGGGTGTACTTAGGAGTTTTCTTATGACTATTTTAATATCATGATTAAGTGTCAATTATATGTTCGACACTGTATGGACTAGGAAATTGATATGCACGGGTCTCTTCTGAGATGACCACACTTGTGTTCACTCAATTAACTCGCAAATCTTTCGATTATAGCAAAAAGGGGTGAACCTAACCCAATGTCGTGTGCAGCAGTGCGCTATTCCTAACTACACCTGCAAATCCCCCAACTAAACCTATAGTTGGGCAAATCACACGTTGTACAATGGATAGTCTACTCGAAATTGCTCTCCAAGAATCATAACGAGTGCCTAAAACATAACTAAATATTTGTGGGGCATAGTCTACTCAAAATTGCCCTCCAAGGATCATAATGAATGCCTAAAACATAACTAAATATTGGTGGGGCATTTAGTCTAACACTTAGCATCATACACATACAAATTTCATAACCAAATAAAATACACCTCATGATATTAAAAATAAACTAAGTACTCCAAAGTACACCCCCGAAGGAATTCTAGCCTACTAAATACATGAATTTATACATATCTCAATGAAATGAATATAAGAAATACTTCAAGTTATCCACAAAGTAAAAATAATGTGAAAAAAACTGAAGGAAAACACAAAGAAAAGCAAACACAGGTGAAATGACAGCCTCAAAGTGTGATTCCTCCTCCCGGATTGATCCCACGCAGCACGACTTTTAAAATCCATAAAAATGCTCAACTCTCAGCTTTGGCATGGAACTCTAGGTCTCCTAGCATCATAAACACAAGATGCCCCATTTCTATTTATAGGCTAGGGGCTGAAAGCTTATGTTTTTGCCTTTGAGTGACTGGGCGTCATATGGCGCCGGAGGAGGCCTTGTGGTGCCCAGTCACTTAAAGGTTTAAAAATAAAACACAGAAATCCCGGCACCATATGGTGCCAAGAAAAATCCATGGCACCCAGGCTTTTATGCACATTGGGCGTTGTTGCGCCCAAATCTAGCTCAGGGGCTCTGTATCTTGCACTTCTTTGTCATGCCCTCGATCCCGGCGCCACTGGGCTGACTTCTCTCACATGTGCGCTGTAGTAGAGCCCCAATGCCATGGGGCGCTGGGGTTCATCTAATGGCACCCACGTTCATGTCACCCTTCGCACGTGCGTCTGTCAGCTTCAAGTATGAGCATTGAATGACCCGACACCATATGGTGTAGAGGACCACTTTATGGCACCCAAATGAACTTGGGTGCCACGACATCCCATGGCGCTCTATGGCACCCAACTCTGCTCCACCAAAATAGGGGCTAATTCCTCGTTCCTCGTCAAATCTTCCTAGGATTTCTTCTGTTGTACTCATATCTTCATTGTCCATCTTGTCGTCGCAAAAGAACAACAAGATTTAGTCAAATTGCCCCATATTGGGGCAATTTGGGTATGTCACCAAACTAGGTAAGCACAAGGGTTGTTCACAGTAGATTCGGAGTTGTCATTCAATGATATCTCCTTGAGACTTGGCTTGGCATTTGTTGCGTCTAGGTTTGTGCCTCAACAGTGCCACACCCAATTAAAACCAGCCACATTGCTTATACCAAATAGGAGGCAACGAAAATAGAAACCCATCAGACCTTTTTCCATAAACCTAAACTAGAAAAAAGCCCGTGCTACGCACGAAAAAAAATAAAGAAAGCATAAAACGTAAAAAAATATAAAAATGTCTAACTTATTATTTGAAAAGCACATGTTTATTAGTACATAACTTTACAAAATATTTTTTTAAATATTTATTATTTAAAATAAATATTTCCAAAAATTGATTTATTTTTAATTGATTAAGAAAAATTAAATTTAATAAGGAATGTCCTAAATTTTTAATTGAGAATGATCTTTTAAAATTAGCACAAAGGATATAAAAATAAAATAATAAAATATTAAAAAAATATTTTTTTAATAAAATTTGTAGGTTATTCTAACCTTATGTTTTGATTTACTTTTCATTTGAATAATTGGTCATTTTCTTCATTATATGTAGGAAATTGATATTAATTTTTACTTTTTTAATTATTTTATAAATATAGGTTCTCAAAAATTTATCTAGCACTGTTATATTAAAAAAATATTATTCTAATTAATATAAAATTTACTAAATAAATTTTGCTAAAAATTATTATAACTAATCCTTTTTTATATAGATTCCATTAGTTTGGATGAAAATTTCAATAATCATCATTATCCATAATTTTTAACCCCAAATAAGTCCCAATTAATTGGGCCCTGTATCCTATTAACTTGTTGTAATATCCTATACCCACCCAATATGTAACCTACAATGCCTGGCCCGGCCCCACTAATATACGACCCCGTCCCAGTGATAGGCCCGACCTGCCCCGCTGACATGTCTGACTGGGCCCCACTAATAGGCCCAACTCAACCCCATTGACAGGTTTGACTGTGCCCCATTAAGAAGCCCGACTCGACCCCACTGACACGCCTGACCTCAACTCCACTGACAAGCCCGACCTAGCCACACTAATAATCTCGACCCAACCTTACTAACAGCTCTACCCAGCCCCAATGACAACTCCACCTGACCCCACTATAGGCCCAACCTAGTCCTAGTGATAGGCCCAACCTACTCCTAGTGATCGGCCCAACCCAGCCTAAAATGATAGAAACCACAAGAAAAAAATCAAAATTATGTTTAATTTTTAATTAATATATTTAAAAAATAAGAAGCTATTTAGTTGGAGAATAATTAAGAAAATAAATGTTTAATAATATATAATTTAAATTTAATTATTTTCATTATTATTTGTAAAATATTAGGGGATTTTTTTTTAATAATTGTGTACAATAAATTTAATAACTACAATAAAATTTGTTAATTTTGGTGCTTGATAATTAAAATCAAGATTAAAGGAAATAAAAATAATTTTAAAAAATATAATATTAAATAATAAAGATAGTTAAAATGTTTGATAATAACAAGGAAAAAATATTTATCTAAATGTAAATGAAAAAAAGATAAATAAAAGAATTTATTAAATATATGATAGTGTTACATCTTATTAATAATCTTTTATATTGATGAGACTAAGTTTTAACTAATATAGAAATGTTTCAAATCTACCTGTGTTTATGTAGCTAACAAATATGCCCTTTATTAATTGGAAGGTATATTAAATGAATTTGTTCAATTCATATCACTAAGTGTAATTTCTATAACTTTAGGTATTTATATTTTTTACCTTGGAAATATATTCTCTTTATTTGTTCTTTAAATACAGATCATTCCTCACAAAAAATAAACATTGTAAGTGTTGTGTCTTACATATAAATATGTTAAATATAATTTATACTTAAAGCCCCGAGATGAATTTGGTAACATGATATATGCAATAACTAATTTCTTTTAAAAAGAATTAATACTATTTAATAATTGGAATATGCCAACTTAATCCCTTCTATCTTTAGCTAGCCTCACTAATTGGAGTAAATTGATCCTCTCCAACCAAACGATGCTCAATTACAATAAAATACACGTACATATCAATTAGAATTTAAAAGTTGAAATAACACTAATTTAAAATATGAAACATAAAAAGAAAACCTTATCTTAGTTTAAGATAAAGACCCACTATCTAAAATTAAAAATTTTAATAATAATTAAAAAACACGATACATATCAATTAAAATTCAAAAGTTGAAATAACAATAAATTAAAATTTCACCATAAAAAGAAAAACCTAATATTAGTATGCTTATCTATTATTAACATCTATTGTTAGTATCTATTAATATTATATTTTCGGAGTTAATAAAGAATAACGACATGTTATAATAATTTCTTCAATAAATAAATAACAAATGTACACTTCAAGTAAATAATAAAACAATTAATTAATTACATAACACGTATCAAATAAATAAATAAATAAAACAAGAAACATATCAATTAGAAATAATAATAATAATTTAAAAAATACATATTTAAAAGAAAAACTTTTCTTATTTACACAATAACAATAAAATACACGTACATATAAATTAAAATTAAAAATTGAAATAACAATAATTTAAAAAATTCACCATAAAAAAGAAAGCCTATTATTAGTATGCTTATCTATTATTAACGTTAATCTATTAATATTATCTTTTTGGAGTTAATAATGAATAACGACATGTTATAATAATTTCTTAAATAAATAAATAACGAATGTACTTATCAAGTAAATAGAAATATAATTAACTAATCAGACATATAAATAAATAGTTGAGATGAGACATATAATTTCTTAAATAAATAAATAACAAATGTAAAAAAAATTTAATACAAAATCACTTGTCATAATGAGTTGCCGACTTCTTTTCCTTTAATACATAAAAAACAAAAAGAAATATTTGAATTGGCTTTGCATTACATAGAGAAGGAATAAATTGATTGGAGAATAAAAGGTAAGGAGTATGTTCCTTTTATATCTAAAAAATAAAAAAAAAGAATAAAAGTTACCCGAATTGATTGGAGAATAAAAGGTAAGGATTCAGGTTCCTTTTATATATGAAAAACATTTAAAAAGAGAATAAAAGTTACTCAGGATTCTAGTTCCTTTTATATCGGATAAACAAAAAAAATAGAATTAGAATTGGGAGTATCTGTCAGAGGCCACCATTGAAGAATTTTTTTGTCTTGACCTTGAAGCAGGAAGGAAAAAGAGGAAGGAAAAAGAGGGACCTGGGAGGATGAAGAGGTAAGAGGGAAGAAGAGGGAAGAAGGAGGAATAAGAGGACCAGGGAGGAAAAAGAAGGAAGAGCGAAGAAGAAGAAAGGAAAGACAGAGGAAGAAGAGGGAAGACGAAGGAAGAAGAGGGAAGACGGACGAAGAAAATGCTACAACAGTAACTCACCTAAAGGCTATTACAATAACTCACCTAAAGGCTGAAACACTCTGGATTTGTCAGTTGATGAGGAGTAGGAGCATTACAGAAAAAGAAGTTGGTTTTGTTAAAGCATGTGTTAAAAAAAAAAAAATTGGAATTTTTAAAAAGAATGGGGTCGCTGGGAGAAGCCACGTCAGCTTTTTTCTCCCTATTTTCACTCGACCCCCATTCCTATAATATATATACTAGCAGAAAGCCGTGCTATGCACGGAAAAAAATTAAAAAGCATAAAATGTTATCAAATAATTTTTTAGATATATAAAAATAGAATAATTATTATTTAAAAGTACTAATTTATTAGTATATAATTTTACTAATATAAATTTAAATTTATTATTTAAAAAAAATTTTATTTTTTTTTTTAATTGATTATTTAAAATTAAATTTAATATGGAAAATTATTCCAAAATTTTAAAATTAGCACAAAGGGTATAAAATAATATAATAAAATATTAAATCAAATTTATATGTTTTAATAATAAAATTTATAGGTTATCTTAACCATTTGTTTTGATTTACTATTCATTTGAATAATATGTTCTTCATTCTATGTATACCATTGATATTAATTTTTATTTTTCATTTATTTTATTAAATAAAGGTTTTCAAAAATGTATTAAATAGTATTACATTAATATGTTATTTTACTAAATAGATTCTGTAAAAAATACTATGAATAATATTGTTTTAAAAAATTCCATTAAATTATATATACTATTTGATAAAAAGGTCCAAGAGCCAACCTTATCCCTAGCCTTCAATGCCAATAAATTTTTAATTTAACACTCAAATAGTTTTATTAGTCTTTTTCTTTTTAACTAACCATCATATTTTATCCTACTCACTACTTGTCCTACATTAGGCAACTTTCTTATCCTATAGGCAACTTTCTTATCCTATCATTAATTTGACTATTGGTACTTAAGTGTTATATAAAATTAATATGGCAGGTGCCTTGACAAATTTGTGTTACCACCTCCCTCTTCAAAACCCACCTCGACCCACCTTAGCCCACTTTGACCCAACATACAACTTTATGCACCACCACACCCCTAACCCAATCCAAATCCCAACTCTATCCCCAAACCCACCTTGATATACATATACCACATTGAATCTAACGTACAAACCCACCCATGACCCACTCCTAGACCCACCCCTTAATCCCACCTCTAATTGGGCCGTACCACTCGACATCCCCCTAGCCGATCGAACTATCCCTTCCCCACAACCCTACAAACCCATATAATCACCCCATACAATTAGGGGTGGGCACGGGTCGGGTTTGGGTCGAGTTTATGAAAACCCAAACTTGAAATCCGAACCCGTGAAAATGCTGAACGGGTTTTAAAATTTGAACCCCGAACTTGATCCAACCCAACTAAAACCCGCGGGGTTTTGACAAACCCGAACCTGACCCCAAAAAACCTGAATTTTTATACATATTTTTTAAATAACTCAAAAAATATATTAAAAATAAAAATTAAAAACCCATGGATCGGGTTCGGGTAAACCTGAACCTGACCCGACTCAATATCGGGTTTGGATTCCCAAACCCAAACCCGATCCGCGGGTTGGATTTGGAAATCTAAACCCAGGTTTTTCAGGTCAGGTGAGTCGGGTCGGGCTACCCGAAAAACCCAACCCGATGCCCACCCCTACATACAATGAAATTATATGACATCCCATACTCGATGTCCCAAGCCAACATTCCCACCTAATATACCAAACCGACATCTCTACCCAACATCCCCATGCAAGATGTCTTCCTAATATAGCCACCCAACGTCCCCATTGGACATGCCCGCCTAATATAGTCACCCTTTATTTATGCCTATATAAATTTTTAAATATAATTGTTTCACCAAAAATCCGCCGGTCCGTGAAGAGACGCGATCGAGAGAATATTCCAATTACTTTAGAATAAATTTGTGTTTACAATGTGTGTGAGTCAGGAAAAAAGCGAGTTCACTCTCCTATGCTTCCTCTGATTCGATCTCCGTATGAATTGTCGAAGTTTCGGCTTCTGGCAAGAACGTCGAAGTTTGAGTTTTGGGAACGAGTGTGCACGATCTGGTGTGGTTTTGGTCGGTCGGATGGAAGTATTTGTGTTCCGTGTGTTTTGACTTGTGACGTTGTCGGCGAACGTGTAGAGCTGCTCCGGTTGAACTGTTGGACGACGAACTGCGAGTGCTGAACTTCTCTGGTTTTAGTGCTTCCGCGAGTGTATTTTCTTCTCGGCAAGAAGGCTGTAGATCTTCAAATTTTCCAACCCCCGGGACAGGGAACTTCTGGTTATTTATAGCCTGTTTGTATGGTTGTTGAGGAATTTTGCCAGGGAAAGGGGATCACGATCCCCTTTTTGTTGCTGTAGTTGAGATGGGAGGAGGACCAGGAGCTCCTCTGTTGAGATCCCTTGAATGAGGATCGTGGCCTCTTTTCTGGGTTTTTCTCTTTACGTTTGAAGTGGATGACTGTATGCTGACTCATGCTGACGTGGCGATGACTCATTGAGTTGTAGTTGTCTGGATGATGACTTGCTGAGTCGTTGCTGACTGGATGATGACTCGCTGAGTCATTGCTGACTGGACGATGATTGTGTTGACGATGCGGCGAGACGGATGGCTCTGGCGATGGGCTGTGTCGGATGACCTTGTGAATCGTCGAGGCCTGTCCACTAACCGTGTTTGTTGGATTAGTGGACTCCTGGACTTGTTGAATTTGGGCCATGCACATTTTGGTGCATACAGATTGCCCCCTTCGAGACTTGTTCGTTTTGGAGAAAACGATCAAGTTTCGAACGTGAAGATGAATTAACACAACGCACAGACACCATTTTTTCTTATTTTTTTTGTTGATCCTCTTACTCTTTTAGGATCGTTTATCTTTTGTGTACGTATGCTCTTCTGTCCTCTTGCTTTTTTAGGACAGAGTATTTTTTGTACATTTTATATATTTTTTTTATTTTTTTTTTTTTTTTTTTTTTTTCTCATCTTTTTTTTAGAGCTATTTGCTTTTTTTTTGAATTTTGATGATTTTTTTTTTGTATGTATGTATCTGGGATGTAATGCGCACCAAGTATCACGGGAAGTAAAAGGCACCTGAATTGAGTCTGCTGCAATGCCGTGGTTAGAAGCTGCTTTGGAATCTGGAGTCGGCGTTTCGACGATCCTTGACGAACTTCAATGCTTGCCACCAGACTTTATTCTGTGTAAGAGAGGAGGGGAGGATGTGTCGTGGGCCCTGCCTCTGCGATAATGGCTTCTTCGAAACAATTTGTTTTAGTAGACTTGCTTCAGCCAGGAGGAGAGAGAGGCTGCGCAGTGAACTTCACACTGCGTGGCGCTGACTCATCGACGACCTTCTGATTCGATAGAGTTGAATTTGCTACCGGAGGAAAGGGAGAACCGCGGATGCTTGACTCATCGATGACCTTCGCCTCGGCAAATTGATTCTCGCGTAGGGGAGGAAAGGAGGCAGCCGCAGAGGAGAGGGGACGAACGCCGCATCCTCAAGTGGCGCTGACTCATCACCGACCTCCTGCTTTGGTGGAGTTGAATTTGCGCTGGAGGAGAGGAGAACTGTGTGGCCCTGACTCATCGACAACCTTCTGCATCGGCAGAATTGATTCTGCGCAGGAGGAAAGGAGGCAGCGCAGGAGGAGAGGGGAGGCAGCACTATGGGCCCCGCCTCCAAGCGTGGGCGCTGACTCATCAATGACTCCTCGCTTGCAGAACTGTTTCAGCGCAGGGGAAGAGGGAGGAAGTGCAGTGCGCCCCGCCCGGTGTGGCGCTGACTCATCCGGCGAACTTCTGCATCGGCAGGATGGAATATGCGTAAGAGAAGAGGGGAGGCAGCGCCGTGGGCCCCGCCCTGCATGGTGCTGACTCATCAGCGAGCTCCTGCCTCGGCAGAGTTGCTTCAGCGCAGGTGAAAAAAAAAAGGCAGAGGTCGTGGGCCCCGCCTGTGTGGTGTCTTGACTCATCTGCGAAGCCTCTGCCGAGAATTGCTTCAGCCGGGGGGAAGAGGGGAGGCGGAGAGCCGCGGCCCCACCCCCCGAGGCCAGCTCATCAACAAAACTCCCCCCTTGGCAGAGTTGCTTCAGCCCAAGTGAAAAAAAAAGGAGGGCAGCCAGGCCCCGCCTGTGGTGGCCGACTCATCAATGAAGCTCTTGCTTCGGCAGAATTGCTTCAGCGCAGGGGAAGAGGGAGGCAACGCCGTGGGGCCCGCCCTGCGTGGCGCTGACTCATCTGGCAAAATTCGGCTTCGACAGAGTTGCTTCAGCATAGGAGAAGATGAGAGGCATTGCGATGGGCCCCACCCTAATAGGATTGGCGTTGACCTAGGGTTTTCCCCTGGTCGTGCCTCCTCAATTAAGGGGTGTGGGCCCCGCCCTAATTCTCTTTGTTGTTCACTTTTGTCAATTAATTCCCATGACCGAGGAACTCATTGACTTCCCTTAATTTCTCCTGTGAACCTACTCTAAAAATCCGCTTTTTCTTCTTGACTGTCTGCGACCTACCCCTTTTTGTCAGTACACGATTTGAGACACAGTCAGTGGTTTGACATTTTCTGTCTGTCCGTGCTTCGAACTGACTGTTCTTGTCTGCGACTTTGGGACGCTTCACGTTGGTTGTCTGCTGTCTTCTCTGAGCCTTCGGCTTGTGTCTAAGTTCTCTGCGAATCCAATTCAAAGGTATTGTGAAGAAAATTTCTCTCTTCTTTTTTTTTCTATCATGGCAGCCTCAGATTGAATTCGAGTCAGCCAGAATTCCCACTTTCTTTTTTTTCTTCTCTCTTCCTTTTCCTTCTTCTTTTTCTCTCCTCTCATTTTCGACTCCTCCCTCAGTCTTTCTCTCTTTCTCTTCTTCCACGATTTTCTCTCTTTTTTTTTTTTCAAATTTCGTCTCATTTTTTTTTTGACTTCTCTTTTCTCTCTTTCTTGCACTCTAAGTGTTTGTCAATTTGTATATGTGACAAAACTGACAGCTTTTGTGCCAAACGTTGTTTGTGTGCCGTCTGGCTCTGTTACGAAGTGCTGGGGTTGATTTGGGTCGCACCTGGCTCTGTCGCCAGGTGCTGGATCTGTTTTGGGTCGCACCGGGCTCTGTCGCCAGGTGCTGAAAGTGATTTGGGTCGCATCTGGCTTTGTCGCCAAGTGCTGAACTTCTGTTGGCTGATCCGGCTTGGTCGCTAGGAGGCAGAATGTCTGCGGTAGCACACCTGTTTTGGACACCGGGTGCAATTAACAGTCTGGTCGCAGTCGACCAGAGTTGGTTGCTAATGCAAGTTGTTCTGAGGTCGCAGCCGGCAAAGGTCGCCGGGTGCGAGTTGAGTTGAGCCTCTTTCTATTTTTCTTCACGACTGCTTCTTTTTGTCGCAACTTTTTTTCTTTGGTGACGACTTCTTTTTGCCACAGCCTTTTTTTTGTTGTGGCGGCTTCTTTTTGTACCTGGTTTTGTTGGCTGCGTTCGGGTTGGTTGTCGGTTGCAGGAATTTGCTGCACAGCACCCGGCTCGGTCGCCGGGCGTTGTTTGGTTGCGTCCATCTTTGTTTTCGCTCGAACAGTTTTGAATTGTGCTCGGCTCGGTCGCCGGGCACTTGCTTTGGTCGCGGCCAGCTGTGTGGCTGGTCGCGGAGTGTTGAGTAGTGCTCGGCTCGACCACCGGACACTTGTTTGTTGTTTCGCAACATTCATTTACCATCCGACACAGTCGTCCGGCACTGGGTTCGAATGTGCGGTGTCTAGCTCTGTCGCCAGATGCTGAGTTCTCTGTTTGGTTGTGTCCAATTTGGTCATCGGCCACTGGAGTTTGTTTCTTTTTTTGTTTTGCTCACGTCTGGTTTGTTTGCTGGGGCGTGAATGCTTGAACAGTGCTCGGCTCGGTCGTCGGGCACTGGTTTTAATCGCGGCCAGTTGTTTGGCTGGTCGCAGAGCTTCGAAGGGTGCTCGGCTCGGTCGTCGGGTACTTGTTTTGATCGCGGCTGATTTTGTGGCTGGCCGCAAGTTTGGAGACGTACTCTGCCTGTCTTGGTCGCCAGGTGTTGTGACTTTGTTTGGATCGCACTTGGCTCGGTTGCCGAGTGCCGAATTCTTTTGGTCGCGTCCGGCTCTGTTGCTGGGCGCGAGATTGGCTTCTTGAGCAGAAGAGAATCGGTAGACCCTGTTAGTGCCAGCACACGATGGAACATGAGGGGATTGCAATCGATTTAAATAAGGAGGATCTGGAGATATATGAGGAAGATGATCACGTGAGGAAGGAAGTTTGATAAAATCATGGACTGTTTATTAAACCATGATTAAAGGACATGCCATAAAAGGGGACACGTGAGAGTATATATAGGCATGAAGGCCTGTACACAAAACACAACTTCTGAGAGAGCGATTCCGAGTATTCAAGAGAAGTTCGTGTGTTCTGGAGCGTATTTGTTCTTCATCAATTTGCTTTTTGAGAAGCGGTCGAGGAGATGAAGACGGAGTTCCACCCGCAGTTGGAACACCCTTCCTGAACTCTGTGCTAGAGACAGACTGAGTCTTCCACGCCGGGAGCTCAGACTGAGGGGGAGCCTCAATAAGATAGTAATGTGACCACTTACACTGAGTGGGTCAGGTGTTGAAGGTAATCCATGATTCTGTTGAGAAGGTGAATCAAAACTGTATTGTCTTTGTGAAAGACTTGTAATCAGTTATCACTAGTGGATTGTTACTATCTCGGGCAAGAATGCCCCGCAGATTAGGAACAGTTGTTCCGAACTGCGATGACAACTTGCTTGTGTTTGCATTGTTCTTTATTTCACGAGGTGTTTAACGCAGAGTTCCAAATGGAGTTTTAACACTCGTTAATTTATACTAACCGATATCATCAGAACACTTTTTCAATTGGTATCAGAGCAGGCACAAGACAGATTACGTGGTGAGATTCAGAAGTTCTGGAGAAAATGGCAGACACAATCAAGGATGGAGGTTCTTCAACTCGTCTACCCTTTCTAGAAGGAACAAATTATCCCTACTGGAAGGCTAGAATGACTACTTACATCAAAAACATAGATGAAGATGCTTGGCTCACTGTACTTGAAGGAAAGACGTTGGATAAGCCACAAAAGAATTGGACTGACGAAGAAAAGAAAAGCAGCAATTTGAATTCAAAAGCACTTAATGCCATATTCTGTGGTGTTAGCCTGGAGGAATTTAGCAGAATGTCAGCTATCACCTCTGCAAAAAGAAGCTTGGGAATCACTGGAGATACATTATGAAGGAACTGCTTCGGTACGTATTGCCAAACTCCAACAGCTCATGACAAAATTTGAGTTAATTAAAATGAGAGACAATGAGACCATCCTAGAGTACGATGGGAAGATTAGAAAGTCGGCATGAAGCAAGACTGCTTGGAGATCCGTTTCCAGAGAACAGACTGGTAAGAAAAATTCTGAGGTCTTAAAATAAAATTTTTTTGTGAAAAGTATTGTTATTACTGAGGCTAACAATATTGACAAGATGACCTTGAATGAAGTGATTGGCTCATTATGTACATTTGAGACAGAGATGGAAGCTGAGATAAATGTATCTTCAGTGAATGATCAGAACATTGCCTTTGTTGGTGAAACCAGAAAAGAAGGTCAGCCATCAAATGAAAATTTGGATGAAAGAATTGATGACCTGTCCAAAGGGTTTAACAAGTTGTACAGGAAATTCTCTAAGCTAGGAAACTCCTCAAAGTATGGTGAAAAGAAACATGAGAAGTTTACTACAGAACAAAGAAGAGTGCAATGTCATGGGTGTGATGGTTATGGTCATATCCAGGCTGAATGTCCCACAGTACAGAAGAAAAAGAAAGCTCATGCTATAACTTGGAGTGATTCAGATAACAATTCTTCAGATTCAGATGAAAATTATACCGTGTTCTATGCAGGAGTTCAAGAGGGTGTTTCAACACTTGAGGTAAAGGAGGACGACACCTCTCTTATGAAAGGTATGAAAGATAAACTGGACAATATCTCCATTATGAATCGAGAACTAATTGTTAAACTTAATGAGTCTGAAGCTTCTCAAAAATTTCTTCAATTAGATGTGATGAAAAGAGATGAATTATTAAAGCTACAGGAAAAACAGATTGAGGAGTTGCGGAAGGAGTTAAACTCGATAAAACTAATCTTGAAGAATGTGGAGAAAGGGAAGGGTACGTTGGATGAGATTTTGAGTAGTGGAAAACCAAGTGGTGATAAGAGGGGGCTTGGATATGGTGGCAGCACTCCTAGAACACAAACAGTGTTTGTTAAGGAAGGTATTCAAAAGAAGATTTCATATCAGAATCTCAGAAGCAGTGGTTGTTACTACTGCAAAGATTTGGGACATATTCGTTCTCAATGTTATAAGTTATTTCAAGATTTGAAATACAGTAACCAAAGCTTTTCTAAGAAACACCTGAAATATAAATTTATCTGGGTTCAAAAATAGTCATCTTATTCAGCCTATCATGCTTTGAAAGTTACTTCTAATAATGTTTGGAATTTTGATAGTGGTTGTTCTAGGCAAATGACAGGAGATTCAGGTATGTTGAGCAACATTACCAAGCATGAGTCAGGACATGTGACATTTGGAGATGGAGCAAAAGGCACTATCATTGGAAAAGGTACTTTAAAAGTTGTTGGTCTACCAAAATTGAGAAATGTGCTACTTGTTCAAGGTCTAAAAGCAAATTTGGTTAGCATTAGTCAATTATGTGATGAGAGTTTGTTGGTCAACTTCACTCGAGAAAAATTTTTTGTTTTCGATCTCAAAAGAAACTTGGTGATGGAAGGAGTTCGAACAGGAGATAATTGTTATAAGGTAGTGCATCACAAGCAATGTTATTCTGTTTCATCTAACCATATTGATTTTTGGCTTAAGAAGCATGGACATGACCATTATAGACATATGCAAATGTTAGTTAAGCATGAAGATGTTAAAGGACAACCTGATCTGAAGATAACCAGAGACAGAAGATGTGGAGATTGTCAACTTGGGAAACAACATAAGGTTCAACACAAAAAGGTTATACAGATAAACATCGCCAGACCGCTAGAATTCCTTAATGCTGATGTAATTGGACCAGTCCAGATACCGAGCTGTAAAGGTAAAAAGCCCAGGAATCAGGATATACATGATGAAGATATTTACTGTACATAGACACTTGGTCACACTGAAGAAGTATCATATGCCAATATTGTTCTAGATGTTGTTCCAAGTTGTGTTCAAGGTGGTGTTCCAGAAGGTGTTCCAGATTTTGATTCAGAAAAAGATGATCGATGCTTTGAGTTCTTAGAAGGAACTTTGAGCATGTGTGCTGTCTGAACATCCCATCCTTCGAAAATGGAATTAAAGACAAGTGGTTGTGCCTTACACTTGTCTTGGAGAAAGTAGCAAAGGCATCACATAGATGTTTCTACATGATATACTAGGATAATTTGTGTCCACAGGCAGCAGTCCTACAAGAAGAAGCAGTAACAATACTTAATTTATTTGCTCTTATAACATGGTGTTTTTTTGTAGCGTTTCATCTGATGTTGCAGTTTACGCCTTGCCACCAAAAAATGATAAGAAAGTTTGAAGCTTTTCTTGCTGACTAGCCTGATAATTTAGGAGCAGACATATCCCCCTGCTGTTTCTCTTAGATTGTGTTTGAGATGATGTCTCAGAAGGAGTTCGAGTTGTCACCCGACCCTTTGAATTTTTGGTCAGCAATATTGAGGATCAGCACTAGAAAAGTTGCTATTTAGACCGGCCATCTTAATACTAAAGAAGCAGAGCAAGGTAGTCCTCTGTCACTCTATTCTGAAGCTTTCTCTAAGAGGCAACAAGAGTATTATCAAAAGTGTATGAAGAGTTTATAATATGAGATCCCAATGCTTTAGAAGTTACTGGCAATTCACAATCATAGGAAGCAACAACTTCAAGCTCTTCTTGCATATGAGCCCAAGGTACCTACTTATGAAGATGGTGAACTTGAGATCTTTGCCTTGTCTTTGCCAAAAAGGGGGAGAATTTTGTGTTACTTTTTGTATCATCTGGGCTATGAGTGTATCTATCTGACAACTATTTGGTTTATGTTCATCATTGCTATGGATGTCCTCTCTGCTATTTTGCAGCAATATCAATCATGGAGATTCAGATGATGTCTCACATAGTGTTTTAAATACTTCTACAAAAAGAATGATATTTTGTCAAAGAAAGTCAAAGGGGGAGATTGTTAGTGCCAGCACATGATGGATTGACTATCTTTGGACAAAATAGTCATCAAGACATATATATATATATGGATGGTTTGAGATATGACAACATTACAAAGGTTATCAGAGATATTCGGGGATGAAAGAACAAAGAATAATTCTAGATTGATCGAGATCAATGAGAGATTGATATTGACTGATGACTGGACCGAATTTAAGAGAGTAACCAGCTGGACTGAAGTGATTGATAATCAATCAAGGAGTTACCATATAGGATTTCGATGGAACATGAGGGGATTGCAATCGATTTAAATAAGGAGGGTCTGAAGATATATGAGGAAGATGATCACGTGAGGAAGGAAGATTGATAAAATCATGGACTGTTAATTAAACCATGATTAAAGGACATGCCATAAAAGGGGACACGTACGAGTATATATAGGCATAAAAGCCTGTACACAAAACACAACTTCTGAGAGAGCGATTCCGAGTATTCAAGAGAAGTCGTGTGTTCTGGAGCGTATTTGTTCTTCATCAATTTGCTTTTTGAGAAGCGGTCGAGGAGATGAAGACGGAGTTCCACCCGCAGTTGGAACACCCTTGCTGAAGTTTGTGCTGGAGACAGACTGAGTCTTCCACGCCGGGAGGTCAAACTGAGGGGGAGCCTCAGTAGGATAGTAACGTGACCACTTACACTGAGTGGGTCAGGTGTTGAAGGTAATCCACGATTCTGTTGAGAAGGTGAATCAAAACTGTATTGTCTTTGTGAAAGACTTGTATTCAGTTATCACTAGTGGATTGTTACTATCTCGGGCAAGAATGCCCCACAGATTAGGAACAGTTGTTCTGAACTGCGATAACAACTTGCTTGTGTTTGCATTGTTCTTTATTTCACGAGATGTTTAACGCAGAGTTCCTAGTGGAGTTTTAACACTCGTTAATTTATACTAATCGATATCATCAGAACAGTTTTTCAGACCCTTTCAGTTTTGCCCACTCTCTTTTTTTTTGTTTCTCCATTCTTTTCTTTTTTGATCGGCGACTGGTTCTTTTTGTCGCCCGTTTTTTTTTTTGCTTGCGACTTCATATTTTTTTTTTGCAGGTTCCCCCTCTTTGTTTTTTTATCTGCGACTTTGCTTTTGGTCGCAGGGGATACTTTTTTTTTTATTGAGAGAGGAATGATTGACGTACCTGACTTTTTCTATTTTGTCGCAGATGTCCACTATATCGGCTTCAGTCTGCCTTCTTGGTCTGACCCTCTCGGATGTCTCTGTTCTGTCTGACGGTGGTTCGCGATGCTGCCTGCGGGTTGGAGATTCAAACGGGCAAGAAAAGTCGATGTTGTTACCTCATGGCGAATCCGTTTTTGGTGGTCAATCCGTATCTGCACCTACGCCCAAGAGTATGCATGATTTGTGGAGTCGTCCAGTGGTCGAGGACGACCAGCTTTGTTATCTTCTGCGAAAAGCAACCTTTCCTCCACACCAGGCTGAGGGGAACGTTTTGTTGAGTCCTCAGCATAAGTTAGCTGCGTACACAGCACCCGAGCTATCGATTCATAGCCCTCGGTTCGGCACTTGGGACAATTCGAGCACTGCACCGATTCCTTTTCCTGGGCACGTGCCTCTTTACTTCGAGTGGACTTGCACTATCGTTCGTACTTGTCCGAAGATTCTAGCCAGGCTAGGCATCTTATCTGCAATCCATGCTTCACCCTTTGCTTAACGGTGTTCTCCTCACGTGATCCATGCTTTCTTGGAGCTGTGGTGCCCGTCAACGAACACACTTTTCACTCGAGGTGGGGAGCTATCAATTTCTTTATGGGACTTACATCACCTTTGTGGACTGCCCACTTTAGGGTCTATTTATGATGAGGTGGTGCCGACGGTGGCTGACTTTACTGCCGTCCGGGCTTTGCCGTTGTCGGAGAGTGTACCATATCTACTGCTGGCGTTTTACAAGATTTATTGTCGTCGCAACCCGGGAGACAAGAAGGGTCCTGCCGTATCTTTTTCGGATTGGGCGGCTTTCTGGTTTGGCACCGAGGAGGGGGTCGTTCCTTCTTCTGACCCTTGGGTCGATCGCGGCAAGATGGTGGAACCTCGAGGTAGAGATCGCTTGCCTATTGAAAATCAGGTTCTTGTTGACCTTGGTGTACCTGAAGCCCTTGCAGACGAGGTATACCTGGCTGCGTTTCTGGCACTTTGGCTATGTCGCTGTGTCATCCCTATGTCGGGTTTTGCTATGCGACCTAATACCTTCAAGATGGCGTGTTTTATGGTGAGCGGGACTAAAGTAGGCTTAGCTGGGGCGGCTCTGGCACATCTTTATCAGGGTCTCAGCATTTTCTCCCCAGGCTGCATAGCTTGGCCATTCCTTTGCGTCAGGCTGGCACAACGCTTCGGTACTCATGGTGCAGACCCTAGTGAAGGCTCCAGTCCCCTCATGATGGTTTATCGGAATCCGGGGCTCGTTTAGCACTTTACTCCAACTGAAGCTCGTGCACTATTTTGGAGGAACTCGATCAAGGCCTGGTATCCTGCTGAAGCTCTTCCTTCTGCCATTCTTCTCGACGCAAGGGGTCACATGGCTTCGTCGATCGAATCAGATTTTTTTCTGTGTGTTCGATCAACTTTCTTGGTTTATCGGCAGCGCGATACTCTGGCGGTTGAGCCTTACAGTCCTCATAGGTTCGCTCGGCAGTTTGGTCATGTGGCAGTGCCAATTTGCATGGGCGCCGATGTACATCCCGGCGTCACACTGAGTTTTAAGGAATCATGGCTTGAGCACGTAGTCCCTCTCTTTGAGGTATGTGAGCTTTTACCCCTTTTCCCTTTCAGTTTCTCTTTCTTGTTGCTGATGTTACCCTCTCCTTTTTTTTATTAGCACGAGTGGAAATGCCTTTCTCGAGTTGGCGCGTCTACATCCCTGTCCGAATTGCTACGAGCCCAAAGTGATGACGACGCAACAGATCATGATCGAATGGCTCTCCGTCCACGTCCTAATCAGTCGGCCTCCACCAAAGCCAAGAAGGGCAAAGCAAAGGCTAAGCAGTCGCGACCGAAAGTAGCGACGGACAAGTTACCGGCTTCAAAAGCGAAGGGTATAGTACTAAAGGAACCATCTACGCCGAGGGACGAGACTGAATCAGCGGTCCTTGGTTTGCCGGCACCTTCTGTTCCAGCCTCTAAGGAGAAGAAGAAGAAGGCTCCAGCCAAGCGGAAGTCGCCCATTCAGCCTCCGATTTTCACTCCTCCACCTTTCCACAAGCGTATCCGAAGTGGTGTTCCTAAGCCGTCCGAGGATTTGTCTGATGTCCCTAGCACTTCAGTTCTTCAGCTGGAACAACCCGAACCCTTGGTGATTTCGGCTCTTCTTCCTCTACCAGGTCCGTCTCAGGGGACTACTAGAGGAGGAGCTCAGCCGATTCCCCCACAGGAAAGCCAGCTCAACCCGACTTTGGATGAGCCTTTGGATCTTTCTGGATTGGAGCTCCCTCAACATTTAATGCTGGATGAGGATGATCATATTTCTTTGGCGGAACTTGCTGTTATGCGATCCCGTAAGGATCTCTCTACGCTACCTGCTGCTGATCCTGTTGATGGAGTCATGGAGGATGATGCGACAGTGGTTGCCGATGATGTATTCCCCTGGGCTGAGGCAGAGACGACCGTGGATGGAGTCGCGACCCTCGACTTAACTCAAGTGGCCGGTGATGGGGGTCGATATGAAGTTCCCAGCTCCTCTCACCCTATTCCGGCAGCTCCGGTTGTAGTGGCTCGGCCTCCGGTTATGTCTGTGCCGCTGAACTGTGGAGAGCCATCGTCAGCCGTTCATCCACTCGGTAGTGAGCATTCGACCTCTTCGCAGCCTTTATCGGTAAGTCTCGATTTCTTTTCTCCTTCCTGTATACATTTTTTTTTCATCTTTCCTCCTTTCTCAAACTCATAGCCTCTGTTTCTACAGGGGTGTTCGAGGCGTCCGTCAGCGAAAACCAAGCTGAAGCTTTAGAAGGCGGCTTTGGGGTTGTGGAAGGACTTCGTCCAGATAGACCTTTTGCCATCTAGTGATCCGAGTGCACCCGAATTGGTCGAGGACACTCACGTTTTCTTTGAGAAGTTGACGGAGGTGGGTATCGACACCTCTACTTTGGAGCAGCGGGTTGAAGAATTCGCATCCGGGGCGGCTCGATTCAGCATCTGCGTTGTTCGCTGGAGGGGAAGCTCAGTTTAGAAGAACGCCGAGTCGCAGAGGTTGAGCTTACTCAAGCTGAGCAACGTGTGGCCAAGAGTCGTGACCAAATATATGTTGGTGTCGACCAAAATCAGATGGCTCGAAAGGCTGCCGAAGAGGAACAAAAGCGACTTCGCGAGCAGCTGGCTGTGGTTTCAGCTCGCCTTGACACTTTGTATGTACAAATTGCGACTGATAAGAAACAGCTTGATGCAAAAGATGAAGAGGCTGCCGCTATTCGTCGACGCTTGGCTGAAGTTCGAGCTCGGCCTACTTTTACCAATCAGGAAGAACAAGAGATGTCTGATACCCAAGCTGAAATGATCCGACTGAAGGGGCGACTTGCCGATTTTGAGCTTCCGCGACTCTGATGTCATCTCACTCTTTCCCTTTGCATTTTTTTTTTGTTGTTGCCACGTCTTTTTTTTTTTGTTGTGAGGCTGAGAATATTCCCATTTGATTTTTTTATGAGAAATACTCTCCTTTATTCGACTACTTTTTTTTTTTTTTTTCACTTCCCTTTTCATGGGTAAAATCATTTGAGAAATTTACCGTTCATTATTGGCAACTTTGACCCGTTTGCAGTGACGAGCTTGTAGGCGCCATTGGTATAGGCCTCCTGTACCACGTATGGTCCATCCCACTTTGGCGCAAATTTTCCCCCAGTTTTGCTGGTGAAGAGCATCAGCCGTCTTACAGCGAGCACGAGATCGCCCTTCTGGAATGACTTGAGTCGTACCTTTTTGTTGAAGGCTCTGGTCATGCGGGATTGATAGCACTCAAGGTGTTGTTGTGCCTCGAATCGTTGTTCATCGAGAGACTCAAGTTCTGCGAGTCTCAGTTGGGCGCATTCCTCCGTCATCAGTCCTTCTCTTACTGCTATGCGCAAGGAAGGGAGTTGTACTTCAAGAGGGAGCACTGCTTCGGTGCCATAAACCAGCGAGTATGGGGTCGACTGGGTAGGCGTTCGAGCCATCGTTCTGTATGCCCATAAGGCCTCGGGAAGTTTTTCATCCCAGCTCTTTTTGTGGGCGCCGATCGTCTTCTTCAGAATTTTGCAGAGTGTCTTGTTGAAAGCCTTTGCAAGTCCATTGGCTGCCGGGTTGTAATCCGACGATGTCCGCTGTTGTATGCAAAATTTTTCACAAAAGCAGTCCATGACTCTGTTTCTGAAGGGTGTGTCGTTGTCCGTCACGATATACCGTGGAACTCCATATCTGTATATGATTTGAGTTCGGATGAAGTCGGCGACGGTGGTGGCTTTGACCTCTCGGTAGGCTGCAGCTTCGGCCCATTTGGAAAAGAAGTCGGTGGCAGCCAAGATATATTGCCGTTCAAAGTCGGACTTCGGAGTGATAGGGCCTATGATGTCCATACCCCAAGCTTCGAATGGCCAGGAAGCGACCGTTGGGTGAAGTGGCCCCGGTGGTTGGTGTATGTAATCGGCATGGAGTTGGCATGGTTTGTAGGTTCGAGCCATTTCGATGGCGTCCCTGAGCATAGTTGGCCAGTAATAGCCGTGTCGTTTGACTTGCAGGTGGAGCTTCGGGCCAGCTTGATGTGCACCGCAGATCCTACCGTGTGTTTCTTTCAGCACTTGCAGCCCTTCTTCTTTTGAAAGACAGCGAAGGAGCATACCTTCATACGACCTTCGGTAGAGTACATCGTTGATGAAAACGTACCTAGAAGCTGTCTGGAAAATTTGGACTCGCTCTCGCAGGTCGACTGGGAGTGTGCAATGACGAAGGAAGTTGATGATAGGTTCGCGCCAATCCTTGGTTTGATTTTGGCTGGCCGAGATGGGAAGAGATTCTTCTATCTCTTCTGTTTGCTCTCCTTCTATTTCTTCCTCGACTGGTGGAGGGATGACCCATCGTTCGCAAATGGGGACTTGGCTTGGCCGTTCGTCAAATTGTGCTAAGCTGGCAGCAATTCCAGCCAATGCGTCGGCTGGCCCATTTTCGGATCGAGGAACGTAGTGGAGTGAGGCTTCCGGAATTTGGGCCAGAAGTTCTCCGGCATGTCTCCATAAAGGCATGAGTTCGAGCTTCTTTACTTCGAATTCTCCTGTGAGTTGCTTTATGACCAGGGCCCAGTCGCCGTAGATGTTTAACTGCGGCAGCTGCATCTTGACCGCTATGCAGAGTCCGAGGAGGATGGCTTGATACTCCGCTTCATTGTTTGAGCAATTTTGAGTGAGCACGAACGAATACGGCAGCAAATCCTTCTTCGGTGCGACCAGCTTCATTCCTTCGCGCGGCGCCGTCAAAGTACATCTCCCAAGGGGGAAGCACCTCAACCAGGAAGATCTCCTCGTCTGGGAATTCCTCTGTTAACTCCCATTCGGCTGGCACCGGGTGGTCGGCCAAGAAATTGGCCAATGCTTGGCCTTTGATTGCTCGTTGCGGCATGTAGTTGATTTCGAACTCTGATAGAAGCAGTGCCCACTTAGCCAGTCGACCAGAGAGGATTGGTCGCGTCATGATGTATTTCAGCGGGTCAGGTCTCGAGATGAGATTCGTCGAATGCACCAGGAGATAGTGCTGAAGCTTTTGAACTGCGAAGATGAGAGCCAGGCAGGTCTTCTCGATTGGTGTATAGTTGAGTTTGGTGCCCACCAGTGTTCGGCTTAGATAGTACAGGGAACGTTCTTTGTGGTTCTCGTCGCATTGAGCCAAAAGAGCTCCCACCGATTTTTCTTGTGCTGCGATGTATAGTAGCAACGGTCTGTTGACGATTGGAGCAACGAGCATTGGCGGCTTGGTGAGATACGCCTTTATGTTGTTAAAGGCGTTCCTGCAGGAGTCGTCCCACTCGAACGGTGTATCCTTCTTAAGCAGACGACTGAAAGGCTGGCACCTTCCAGCAAGGTTCGAGATGAAACGCCGAATGTATGCCAGATGACCTTGGAAGGTTTTGAGTTCGGGGACATTTCTGGGCTCCGGCATCTTTTGGATGGCGTCGATTTTTGACTGGTCAATTTTGATCCCTCTGTGATGGACAATGAATCCGAGGAACTTGCCTGAAGTGACGCTGAATGCACACTTTAACGGATTCATTTTGAGCTGAAACCGTCGCAGTCGCTCGAACACTGCCCGGAGGTCGAGAAGATGGTCGGCCCTTTGTTTTGTTTTCACCACCAGGTCGTCGACGTAGCATTCGACTCGTTTATGGAGGAAGTCGTCGAAGATGTTCTGCATTGCTCGCTGGTATGTTCTGCCGGCATTCTTGAGTCCGAACAGCATCACTTTGTAGCAGAAAATCCCTTTTGGAGTGCGAAATGCAGTGAACTCCTCATCTTTTGGGTCCATCCGAATTTGGTTGGAGCCGGAGGACCCGTCCATGAAAGATAGAGCCTCGTGACCTGTTGTTGCGTCGACCATGAACTCGGTTATCGGCAGAGGGAAGTCGTCCTTCAGGCAAGCCTTATTCAGGTCGCGAAAGTCGACGCAGACCCGGATTTGGCCAGTCTTTTTCTTGACTGGGACGATGTTTGCAATCAAGGACGGGTACTTCATCTCCCTGATGAAATTCGCCGCAATCAACTTGTCGACCTCCTTTTCAATTTCTGGCACAAGTTCTGGTCGGAACTGTCGCTGTGATTGCTTGACTGGTCACGATATTCGCGAAGGAACGCCATGTATTCGACCTCTTCTTCGGCCATCAGTGAAGCACTGAGGAATGTCGGTCTCGGGTCCTCTTCTGTGCCTAAGTCGACTTTCTTTAATTCGTCGACGGTCGACTGGCCTCCTTCTTCGAATTCAGCCGAAGCCTCCTTCAAAACGAATTCCTCATCTTCTTGTTCCTCGTCGATGATGGAAATGTGATTCACTGTGGCTGAGTCGTAGGCACGAGCTCGTTCAATGGCTGCTTTCAACGTGTAGATGACGATTGGACCGCCGTCGTTCTTTGGCCGGCTTCGATTGATGGTGGCTTTGGTGTAAATAATCACCGGCTTTGAAGTATTTTGTTTCTCGGTTGGGATTTGGCCAACTGAGACTTGGTGGACATCTGCCGATGACTTCCGGACTATTTTGACCGGTTCGAAGCCTTCATTTGAGCGTGTAGACGGCAACTGCTGTTGGCTCGACAACTGCTTCACGATACTTCGTTCCTCCAATTTTGGCAAAGGAAGCGTGACTTTTTCTGGCAAAGGGGTCGGCTGGATTTTGTTGCAGGCGACTAGGGGAGCTTCTCCTTTCTTCCTTTGCGACTGTGGAATGTATCGCAAGATAGGTATGTTACGCTGATTTGGTGTAGGCGTGACTGTGGCCGGTTTACAGCCGTGTGCCAACTGGTTGTTGTGCGCCGGCTGCTTTGGAGATACGACCTGCGTCGTGATCTGTTTAGGAGATGCAACTTGCGTCAAAGTCTGTGGTTTCGCGGGCTGCAACAACTGTTTGAGTGTTGCATCCTGCGTCGGTTGTTTGGACGATGCGGCCTATGTCGGACTGATTTTGGCGTTCGCTGCTTGGTTCAACCAAGGTGACAATTTAAATGTCGGTCTGGTCGTCAGGCAGAATTTAGCATCTGCGAACGATGCCTCTGCTTCTATTAATGGACTTTTGTCGGCATACACTGTCTTTTGCTCGCCGTTTTCCCAATACTTGAAGCATAGGTGAAGTGTGGAGGGCAGGACTCCGTTTGAATGAAGCCACGGTCGACCCAGGAGCAGGTTGTAGGGCGTCCTGGAGTCGATGACTTGAAGAGGAGTGTCGGCGACCAAGGCTCCGATGTGCCGCTTGAGGTTCGTCATCGCGAGTGTTCTTTGGCCCTCCTGGTTGAAACCTTGAATGAGAAGAGAGCTTGGAGAGAGGTCGCCGGCAGAGAGACCAATATTCTTCATCGTGCGGATAGGCAGAATGTTGATTGCAGATCCGCAGTCGACGAGGATGCGATTGATTTTGTGATCTCTGATATAGCCGGAGACGAATAACGGTTTGTTGTGATTCTTCGTCCCCAATTGTGCGTCTTCTTCTCGGAATGTAATGAACAGCAGGCGTGAAACAACAAGTGATTCTTCTTACTTCGCGAGACGCGCTTTGGTGTAAGCGTTTTCCTCCTCTTTTCGAAAAGGAGAGGTTAACCCGACTTTTGGCTGGTCGTGCTTTCTCATCAGCAGCATTTCGAGTTCAGCTTTGAGTTCCTCTGGTTTGGCGAGGACCTGGATTAAGGCTTGCCTTGACCTGATGTCTAAGTCGAGATCATCCTCTATCTCATTGAGATGTGAGATTTGTTTGAACGATGTCTCGAGGTCGTCGCATTCGATGACCGGTCTTTTGCCCTTTTATTTGGACTCTGTCGTTGTATGCTCGGGAGGAGCTGTCGAGCAGGTTGCCACCATTGCTGGAGGCGCGAAGAACTCCTTTGGGAAAAACTTTGCCAATGTGACGGGTCTTCTCTTCTTTTTGCTGGCCCCCTGGACGTCGGTCCTGGGAGTCTTCTTTTGGCGCTTCACGGCTTTTTTATTCGGCCGCTTCGCCTTCGTTCTGGTATTCGCCGGTGTCGGTTCTAGTTCTCGAATAGGCTTCTTTCTCCGGGTGACCAAGATCCACCCCTCTGCGTTGGCTGCAGTTGCTTCTCAGGGTGCCGGTTTTGGTGCGACATTAGCCGATGATCGTCTGTGATTGTGCGGTCAGTTGGAGGGACCGAATTTTGGATGGTACACCTTCTTTGTGATCTGCTTCTTGTTTGGCCGAGTCTGCCGGTTTGGCTCGGCTTGAATGGAGATGACATATGAGGAGGTCGTGTTTTTTGCTCCTTCAATTTCAATGCGGCCTTGAGCCGCCAGCTCCATGATACGGTCTTTTAAGACAAAGCATTTCTCCGTCGAGTGCCCGACCAGTCGATGATATTTGCAGAAGTTCGGGTCCTTGCTCTTGGATTGGTCGCCAGGTCGTTTGATTTCTGGCAGCCTTAGCAACTGGTTGTCAAGGAGTTGGTCGAGCATGATAGGAAAGTCTGTGTCGGCAAAGGGATATATCTTTGCATGTTGTTCCTCCAGGGACAGCTTCTTGTAGGTGCTCCCGTTTAGTTGTCGCGGGAGATAGGTCGCTTTAACTTTGCTTCCGACCTTGATAGGTTTGAAAGCGTTCGTCGCGAAAGAGGATTATGTTTTCTCTTTCGTCTCTTTTGGGGCAATCGTGGAGGGTCGGCAGAAGAGGATCCTTCTTCTCCTCGTTCTTCTATGAGGATCTCCATGTTGTTAGCTTTTGTTGCGAGCTCTTGGAAATCGTTCAGCCTCCGACTGCGAATGTATCGCAGGAGCTCCCAATCCATTCCTCGTGAGCACATTTCTATTTCGGCCTCGAGAGAGAGATTCGAGCTTTCTTTGCAGTTTAAGCTTAAGTTCCTCCACCAGTTGATGTAATCGACCACCTTCTCTCCCTTCTTCTGTTTGAGGTTGGCGATCTCCACCAGTGTCACAGTGCGCCGAGTGCTATAGAATCGGCTGAGGAACTTGCGCTCCAATTGTTCCCAGCTGTCGATAGACTCCTGGGGTAGCTCAATGTACCAGTCGAATGCATTTCCTTTCAGTTACCGGCCGAATTGTTTCACCAACAGGTCGTCGTCGGTCCCGGCATTGTTGCAAGTCTATATGAAGTGAGCGGCGTGCTGCTTTGGGTGCCCGTCGCCATTGAATTGCTGGAATTTTGGAGGGTGATACCCGACTGGCATGGGAATGTTTTGGATCCTTTACGTGTAGGGTCTCTGGTAGGCGACATATTTGTTGTCGCCCGAGCTGTTTCGTACAGCACGGTTGATGAGCTCGGTAATAGCGTCGAGGGTAAGAGCAAACGAATCCACTTTTGGTCGGCCTCTACAGATGGCCACTGGAGCGACGGGCGGCAGCTCGTCGTCGGAGGAAGAGTCTTCTCGCGGTAGATCGGCTGAAGCGCTGGTAGTCGGCCGATTTCGGTCGACTTCTTGAGAGACGCCACCGGTGTTATTGGTGGCTGCACCCATTTCGATCCTTTCCAGTATCTTCGCGATTTGATCATCGTGAGCAACGAGTTGAGCATCGCGAGCTGCAAGTTGCGACTCTTTTATGCATAGTTGTTTGCTTTGTTCCTTCAGTGCAGCCTGCATTTCGGCGAGCTGTTCTTCAATCGTCTTGGCCGAAGTTGTCATTGCGGCCATCTTGATGGTTTGCGTCGGAGTAATTGTTCTTGACGCAACTTGGAGATATGAAGTCGTCGTCGGTGACTTCATTGGAGAGGTGGGGGACCGTTCAGAGGGACCAGTCGCAGGTTGATTGCGGAAAGTGGCCCTGGGCGACGACTGGCTTGCAGTGACAGCCGCCGGTGAGAATTGAAAGGTTGAGATAGGTGATGTTGCAACAGGGGTCGCCGATGTCTGTCGGCGAGGTGAGCGGATAGGTGGTGGACCAGCAGCTGCGTTAAGTGCGGCAAGGAGGTCGTGTGAGACCATCATAACCGGCGAGTTATCTGTGGCCGATGTTCTCTGGCCGATGTTCTCTTCACGGAGGAGGTCGTCAATGAATGTGTCCTCGCCGCAGAGGATGAAGGAACGCCACCACTCTGTTCGTACCGCTGTACCTAGGCAGGGATAATAGAGGTTCTTCGCGGCGGCAGTGACTGCGTCGGACTGATAGTCGGGCTGCGAGGAGGATGAGATGCAGCAACGGCCAGGTATGTTGGCTTGGCCATCGCTGGTAGTAATTTGGCGGCGACCGCAACTGGTTTGTTGGAGGCCGCAGTAGCCTGTGGCACGAACAGGGCGCTTGGACGGCGCGCGTCGCGCAAGAAAGGAGCTTGTCCAGCAGACAAATTCCTGGCCATAGCTCTCGTCACTGGGCGAGTGGCCGGTGGTGGTGAGGTAGGAACACGGACGTTGGCCGGCGGTGCGATAGCAGGTCCGCGAGCTCCAGTAGTTGAACTTGCGGTCGCGGCGGCGCTGGGCGGGCAGAGCTCGAGGAGCAGTTTGCTTGCCCCCATTGTTGTTGTTGTTGTTGCCGTTGTTGGCGTTGCTGGCCATGGCTGAGGTTGGAGTTTTTTTTTTGTTGTTGGTTGGACGGAGAAGGAGATGAGAGGTAGGAAAGGTCCCACCGGGTATGCCAAATCTGTTTCACCAAAAATCCGCCGGTCCGCGAAGAGACGTAACCGAGAGAATATTTCAATTACTTTAGAATAAATTTTTGTTTACAATGTGTGTGAGTAAGGAAAAAAGCGAGTTCACTCTCCTATGCTTCCTCTGATTCGATCTCCGTGTGAATTGTCGAAGTTTCGGCTTCTGGCGAGAACGTTGAAGTTTGAGTTCTGGTAACGAGTGTGCACGATCTGGTGTGGCTTTGGTCGGTCGGACGAAAGTATTTGTGTTCCGTGTGTTTCGACTTGTGACGCTACCGGCGAATGTGTAGAGCTACTCTGGTTGAACTGTTGGACGATGAACTCCGAGTGCTGAACTTCTCTGGTTTTAGTGCTTCTGCGAGTGTATTTTCTTCTCGGCAAGAAGGCTGTAGATCTTCAAATTTTCCAACCCTCGGGACAGGGAACTTCTGGCTATTTGTAGCCTGTCTGTATGGTTGTTGAGGAATTTTGCTTGGGAAAGCGGATCACGATCCCCTTTCTACTGCTGTAGTTGAGATGGGAGGAGGACCAGGAGCTCCTCTGTTGAGATCCCTTGAATGAGGATCGTGGCCTCTTTTCTGGGTTTTTCTCTTTACATTTGAAGTGGATGACTGTATGCTGACTCATGCTGACATGGCGATGACTCATTGAGTTGTAGTTGTCTGGATGATGACTCGCTGAGTCGTTGCTGACAGGTAGATGACTCGCTGAGTCATTGCTGACTGGACGATGATTGTGTTGACGATGCGGCGAGACGGTTGGCTCTGGCTATGGGCTGTGTCAGATGACCTTGTGAATCGTCGAGGCCTGTCCACGAACCTTGTTTGCTGGATTAGTGGACTCCTGGACTTGGTGAATTTGGGCCATGCACATTTTGGTGCATACAATAATACACATTATAAAATATTTAAATAATTATAATATAAAAGTATAATTTAATTTTTATATACAAATTTGTTCCCAATTAATACTCAGACAGATATTTGTTTCACCGAAAATCCGCCGGTCCGCGAAGAGGCACGATCGAGAGAATATTTCAATTACTTTAGAATAATTTTGTGTTTACAATGTATGTGAGTCAGGAAAAAGCGAGTTCAATCTCCTATGCTTCCTCTTATTCGATCTCTGTGTGAATTGTCGAAGTTTCGGCTTCTGGCAAGAACGTCGAAGTTTGACTTCTGTGGACGAGTGTGCACGATCTGGTGTGGCTTTGGTCGGTCGGACGGAAGTATTTGTGTTCCATGTGTTTCGACTTGTGACGCTGCCCGTGAACGTATAGAGCTGCTCCGATCGAACTATTGAACGACGAACGGCGAGTTGCTTGATTTCTCTGGTTCGAGAGCTTCCGCGAGAGGAGTTTCTTCTCGACAAAAGGGTTTCGAACTTAAAATTTTCCAGCCCCTGGGACAGGGAACCTCTGGATTTTTGTAACCTGTTTCCTGTAGTTGTTGAGATTTGTCCTGGAAAAGGGATCGCGATCCCTTTCTTGCTCCTGTTGTTGAGATGGGAGAAGGACTAGGATCATGGCTCCACTTCCTTAGCCTTTTCGGTTGGCGACCAGGCTTCGTCGCTTAACCGTTGGGAGAGGTGACTTGTACTTCGATTGCTGATTGGTGCTGACTCGACGGATTGTTGTTGACGAGGGCGACGACTGTACTGATGACATGGCAGCGCGAATGGACCCGGCGATGGGCTGTAGTAGAGATCTTCATATTTTGACGAAGCCTATCCAAGATGACAGATTGTTGGACCGTTGGACATCTGGGCTTGATTGAAATTGGGCTATGCATATTTTGATGCATACAGATTGCCCCCTTCGAGACTTGATCGTTCGAGAGGAACGATCGAGTTTCGAATGTGAGGAACACAGTACACGACGCACACACACTTTTCTCCTTTTTTTTTTTTTTTGTTGATCCTCTTACTCTTTTAGGATCGTTTATCTTTTGTGTACTATTCTTCTGTCCTCTTGCCTTTTTAGGACAATGTATATTTTCTGCACACTTGTATGTATATGTATATATACTTTTTTTTTCTCTTTTTTTTTTGGCTCTCTTGCTGTTTTAGAGTTGTTTGCTTTTTTTTTTTTTATATTCGTACAGAAGTACGGTATAGAGAGATGATGTACCTAAATAGTAGATGTTACTCAGGTTGAATTTTGACGATAAGTTTGAAATCGTCCGAGTTGAGAATTGCTTGATTGTACCCGAAGAACACTTTGAGACTTCATGGAAGACATCCGCGATGATTTCTGCAAATCTCGGCGATTTTGGGTGTCGCGCAGGAGAGGGGTGTTGCGAGTTGAGATAAGTCGTGAGCCTTCTGCTTTGGCTAGATTGAACTCTGCGATCAGACGGCCCGAGGATTTTGTTGAATTGCGGTGCGGTAAAGCTGTTGCCAACGACTGTACTGGAGAGATGACCACCAGCGTCGGAGAAGAGGTTGCCGTGGGTGACCGACCTTCTCACACACAGCCATTAGATTTGAGTTGAGTGTCGGGGTGCCGGAACGGAGAACGGCCGCGACTACCAAGGCCATTGAAAATCTCAGGGCGACTGTCGACATGGCTGCAGCTGCTGCCGGAAGGGGGAAAGAGAGAGGAGTATCGCAGAAGATGATTTTGTATCCTCCGCCTCGAAACGATGTTTGCTTCCTCTCCTCGAACTAACCTTCAAGTCCCCTCGCTCCAACTGATGAAAGTCGAAGAGTTAAGTAGGGTTTTGGAAGATGTGGACCCCACTTTTCTCATTGGCGCCCTTTTTTTTGCGGATTTCCCAAACTGATTTTTAATTTGAATAGACATCCGCCTTGGGGCTTTATAAGTTCCGGTAGGCCTCTAGGAAAGCTAATCGGTTTCCTTCTTTGAGAGAAACTCTTCGACCTCCCTCCTTTGAAACCTAGTAACGTCGTACTTCCTTCCTCGTTCTCTTCAGTTTGTCCTAGACTACCAGTTGAAAGAGGCCACAGCTTGAGAGAGAGACCGTCGACGATCGCGACTATGACTATGGCTTTATCTCTTCCCGGTTGGTGTCAGAAAACTTCCACGAACTAGGATTGAAAGGTACTGTAAAGCTTTCTCCCCTTTTTTTTTCGGCAACCTCGAATTGAGTTCGAGTAAGCCAGGGTCCCACTCTCTTTTCTTTCTTCTTCCATTCCTCCCTCTTTCATCTTCTCTTTCTCTCCTCTCTTTTCGACTTCTCCCTTAGTATCTTTCTCTCTTTTTTTTTCGATTCTCTCTTTTTTCTTTCGTCTTTTCTATCTGTGTTTTTATTTCTTACCTTTTTCTCGAACTGGTTTTCTTGTGCGCTCCTGGTGTCCGTTAACTTGTCAATGTGACGAACTAGCATTTTTCCGCGCGTTGTCTGGCCCAAAGGCGAACCTGGCTCTGTCGCAGGGTGCCAAAGTTTGCCTCGAGTGATCCTGGTTAGGTCGCCAGGATGTTAAGTTCCTTTCCACGGCTTCCATCTTGTTGGCCGGGAAGTGCATGTCGCCGGGAACTGTTGTCGTTTTAGCTTTGGTCGGCTCGGTCACCGGGAGATAAACTTTTGTTTTGGTCGCCGGACATCGAAGTTTTAATTCGACTAAGTCTGGCTGGTTCGTCAGAAGGCTTGACCTTGCACCAACGCCTTTGGTTTGGTCATAAGTCTTGGTGCCCGCATAATCGCGGCTGGCCATGATTGCCGCAGCATGAGTTGTGTAGACTGCTTGACTTTTTTATGACGGCTCCTCTTTGTCACAAAACCCTTTTTTGTTGCGACGGCTTCTTTTTGTCGCGCCCCCCCTTTTTATTATTTTGCGATGGCTTCTTTTTGTCGCAGCTCCTTTTTTTATTTTGCGATAGCTTCTTTTTGTCGCAGCTCCATTTTTTATTTTGCGACGGCTTCTTTTTGTCACAGCTCCTTTTTTTTTTTTTTTTTAAAGAAGAGCTACTTACCTGACTCTGTCTAGCTACGTCCGGCTCATTCACCGGATGTTGTTTGGTCGAGTCCAGCTTTGCTTCTGGTCGCTGATTTTGAATTGTGCTCGGCTCGGTTGCCGGGTATCGCTCTGATCGCGGCTGACTATGTGGTTGGCCGCGAGGTTTTGAGTGATGCTCGGCTCGGTTGCCAGGCACTTGTTTTTTTTCACAGCATTCGTTTCCCTGTCCAACTCGGTCGTCCGGCACTGGGATTCGAGTGTGTAGTGTCTGGTATTGTCGCCAGATGTTGAATTCTCCATTCGGTTGTGTTCAATTGGGTTGTCGATCATTGGAGAGTTCGATTTGTTCGCCTCCGGTTTGTTGGCCGCGATCTTCTTGTTGTGGTCGCGTTAGGCTCTGTTGTCGTGCGCGAAGCTTTTGAAACTGTACGCGTTTTAGTCCGCGAGGGAGAATGTTGTTTTGGTCGCACCTGGCTCGGTCACCGAGTGTTGTCTGTGAGCTGTGTTTGTCTTGGATGCAGCTTCTTTCTGTTTGATTACATCCAGCTCGGTTGTCGGGTGTCTTTTTTTTTGTCGCAGTCGGCTCTGTCGCTGGTTGCTTTGTGCTTGCGGGGGAGACTTTGTTTTGAGAGTAGTTTGGGGTCCGGCAGGGTCGTCAAAGACAACCATTGTTTTCCCCTCTCTCTCTCTTTTTTTGTTCTCCTTCCTTTTTTTCTCGGCGACTGGTTCTTTTTGTCGCCCCTCTTTCTTGCGGCTTTGAGTTTGTTTGCTCGTAGACTCCCTTTTCTTTTGTCTGCGACTTTGTTTTTTTTTCGCAGGGTGTGTATTTTTTTTTTTTTTTTTTTGAATTTAGAAAGAGATGGATTGCATACCTAACTTCAACTTTGGCTGATGACTTCGACACTTTCCTGCAGATGTCTACTCCATCGGATTCTGTCTCTTTCCTCAGTCTAACTCTTTCAAACGTCAAGACCACTGTAAAGGGTACTCTCCGGGACTGTTTGCGGATTTGTGACTCTACAGAAGGACAAAGGCCATTGTTGTTACCTCTTTGGAGACCGTCGGCTTTTGGTGGTTGCGACGTGACCGTACCCCTAGTCAAGGCTATCTATGACCTTTGGAGTCGTCCTGTCGTTGACGAGGATGACCAGATTTGTTATCTCCCGGGGGTCGACGAGGCTTCATCGTCCCACATCAGACTATAGGCACCATCTTGCTGAGTCCTGTGCACAACAGTCTGGTTCACTTTTCGCCGCCGGAAATTTTTATCGACAGCGATCGATTCGGTCCTTGGAACACTGAGTCGACGGAGTGTGTGAGCCCCCAGCACGTACCTTTCTACTTTGAATGGGCAGACGTCGTCCTCCGTACCTGTCCTGAGCCGTTAGCCGCAGTTTACCTCTTTCACGCCGTCCGAGCCTCGGTGTTTTCATACCGATGTTGTAGCAATGTCGTCCACGCTTTTATGGAGGTCTGGTGTTCTTCCACCAACTCCATTTTTACTCGTGAGGGGGAGTTGTCGATCTCCTTGTGGGACATGCATCGACTCGGAGGGTTGCCTCTTTCTGGGAGTATTTTCGACGAAGAGACCCCGTCGGTTGAAGATTTCATCCAGGGCCGCTTCCTTCCTCTACCGGAAAGCATTGGATATCTGATCCTTGCTTACTACCACCTCTTCCATCGTTCTCGGCCTTCGGAGGCGAATAGATTCCTTGGAGTCACCATGTCCGATTGGGCATCCTTTTGGTTTCGCGCCAAAGAGAGTGCACGGCCTTCAGAAGACCCGTGGGTTGATCGTGAGAAGACGTCTGGTTCGCGGAGTCGCAACAGGTCGGCCTTACTGAATCAACCTTTGGTCGAACTTGGAATCCCTGATGCACTTGCGGACGAGGTTTATTTGGCTGCCTTCTTATCTTTGTGGATCTGCCGCTTCGTCCTTCCTTTGCCGGGCAACATGCTAAGGTTCACCGTCTTCAAGATGGCATGCTTCTTAGCTAGCGGTAAGAAGTGCAACCTGGCTGTAGCGGCTTTGGCCAACCTATATCGGGGACTCAACAGTTCCTCATTGGGGCGGATTCCTTGGCCGTTCGTCTATACGTGGCTCGCCCAGCGATTTGGTGTCCACGGGGCTGACTCCACGGAAGGCGATAGGCCCTTGATGATGGTGTGTCATAACCCGGATCATTTTCGCGCCTACACTCAGGAAGAGGCTCGGTCGTTATTTTGGCGCGGCGGAGTGCAATGTTGGTATCTGTCCCAAGCTCTTCCTCCCGGCCCAATCGTTGACAGACCCGGTCAGTATGCTTCCCAGATCGAGGTGGAGTA